>CM061237.1:74014149-75216002 GCA_030848705.1 Heracleum sosnowskyi
AGCACAAAAGACTAAGGAAATCAATGAAAGGATCAATCAGAGGTTCTTAAACTTTGAGAGGCTAATCAAAGAGTCTATTTTCAAAGCTGTGACCACATCTCAAGCTACCTCATCCTCAGAACCAGCTCCTACTCACACCACAATTCTAAAGGTTCTCACTCCTGAAGTAGTTCTTTCAGAGAAGATCTATGATGCTGAACCTTCATCCATTAAGGAGTTTGAACCAATTTTTAGTGGAAGAACTGGTTCCCCACCTAAGCATCATGGCAAGAACAAACTAGAAGTGGATTACCCTCTATCTAAGCTAGATGACAACAAGGTGATGGGAAAGATCATTAAAGAACTTAAAGACACACATGATGTGGGGTTGAAGGAAGCAATGACAGTAATCTACAGGAATGGCAAAGCATTGAATATCACAATAAGCCATCCTAGATTCACTGAAGCCAAAAGAGAGGAAGCATCAAGATTACTGAGGGAAGCTCACCCTAGCTCTTTTCCAAATGAGACCTCTCCTGAGAGACTAGCTAGATTAGCTAAAGTGGTATGGGATGAGTTAGCTGAAGAAGAAATGGCCCCTCCTAAAAAGAAAAAGGGAAAGAAAATGCCAAGAGTAAATCCAATCAAAAGGCACAAGGTGAGAACCAAGAGAACTCTCTCACCTAAATTGAATGAATTTGTGAAGAAGACAGAGGGCAAGTCTATGACTCTTGAAGACATCATCAAGCCTGTCACTCAATCAAACACTACCTTTCATGGCACTCATATTGAATTCAAAGAAGAGCCTATATAGTTTGAAAACTTGGAATTCTCAAAGATTATTCTTGAAGCTGAAAAGAAGAAAAGGGAGCCAAGTAGAGGAAAATTCTTAAGGGACCAGTAAAACTCCAATCAGTGCCTCAAATTGTCAAGCCAGTAGAAAACAAGGATGATTATCTCTACATAGCTGACATTCAAGAATATTCTGAATTGGATATCTTTTTAGATGAACTGATTGAAGTCAGGGGCATTGACAAGTACAAAAATCTGCCAGAGAGACTCATGTTTGTCTATAAAGGAGGAGTAGAAAGACCATGTCCCTTGCAGAGAATCCTAGGAGAAGGATACCCAAATTTGGTTAAGGTATTTTCAAGCATAAAAAGTACAAGAGGGTTCTCACCAATTGAAAGAGGACTAGTGATGAAACAGATTGAGAACTCACATGAAAGTTTGCCTGTAAAAATGAAGATCACATACAATGGACAAAAGATTCATCTTCAACCTTATTAGATGATGGAATTCAGGGATGAAGTTGGTTGCAGAAGATTTTTCAGATTGGAGGACCAACTATCTAAGTCAAGCACTAAGTACCTTAGATGGTTGCAATCTAAACTAAATCCAAAGATTGTTGAAGAGGACAAATTCTACAACCAATTGCAGAAGAAAATAGAGGCCAACTATACCAGGCAAGGGAAGAAGAAGATACCGCCTTCCAGAGAGAAGGAAAAGAACTAAAATTGCTCAGTCTAGAGGAGCACTCTCTCTGCAATGTCTCTCAAATTCAACTCTTTCATGTTATTACATTATTTTAGCTCAATACAAATTTTATCTTTGACTGAATATCCTTTAGGAGTGTTTTGTTATAATCAAGACCTTAATTTATGTCTGATTCTTAACCATGCATAAATTGGGGGAGATTGTTAGGAATCATGTTGGTTCTTGATGATAACTAAACTAACTCATTTTAAAATTTGTATAAGTAAAGTGTAGCCTTCAACGGATAGGATGTTATTACAGTATCGGTTGAAGGATAGCTTATCATTTGATAAGTCTTAATGTAACATACTTTTTTTGTTCAAGTACTAACAGTTGAAATGTAATAGTGTAGGCTGAACAAGTCATGTTGACTTACAAACAGATATGTAGAATAGGGAGGCTAATTGTAAATACTCTGTGTCTTGTAATTTTACATAAGTGAAATTGTATTTCAACGAATAGTCATTCAGCTTTCAACGGATGCACCTTAGAAAGCTTCAACGGATGCAACCAGAACACTTTCAACGGATGCTAGACGTTTAACCTCAATTGATGCTAATTCAATTATTAACAATTGGAATTGTGAAAGGGACAGTTCTGACAAGTCACATGGGTTGATGGAACAGAAAAGAGAATGGAAACCAGCATTTTGGAAAACCCAGAAGAAAAGGAAATATTATATTTCCATCTGGTCAATAGAGATGATTCTACAAGGATAATCAACTAAAAGGCAAATCATTACAAGAACCATTGAACATAGAGTGGAAAAGCAAGCTTTTGGACTTTACCTACTATATACTTTTATGTAGTTCAAACTAGCTTGTAAACTTGGGATATCTAACCAAGTGTATCAATGTTTTTTATGTTAAGAAATCAGTTTCAATTTTTAGAGCTAAAGCAATATTCCTTTGTAAATTGCTGAAGCAAAAAAATTGTAATTGCAGCTGTGTGTTTACTTCTAAACATCACAGAGATTTCTTCAAATAAAATCTCTCAGGTGAAACAATCAATCCACCTGAATTTTTAATTCGTGTGTTATTTGTTTACTGCAATTTTATACTTCTGTTCTAAGATTATCTTTGTCTGCAAAAATAATTGTAAATTTAAAGGATTGTATTCAACCCCTCCCCCCCCCCCCCCCACCCCCTTCTACAATCGTGTGATTACATTATCAGGGATTAACATAAGTGTTTGCCTGTGATAATTTTTGAAAAGAAGGGGTTTTAGTAAGAAAAAACTAGAAAAGATAACACGTTTTAATTGAAAAAGGTAATTGTTCGTTATATTTTTGCAAAAGGATTAGAAAAAATAGAAATTACGTTTTAATAGTTTATTCAATGTAATATCCCTGATTTTTCTTATAATTTTAATAGATTTTAATTTGCTAGAAATTAGAATTAGAAGTGGATTAAAATTTAAGATAATTATATAATTTGACTTTAGAATAAAATTGGATTAACGGGTCGTACTAATTTAATTTAGTTGGCTTTAGTTTAATTGAATGATTTTGGTTAACCCAAGTTAATTAAATGGACTACTACATAGATACAAACGTAGGTAATTTGTAAGCGAAAAACAAAAGACAAAACCCTAGAAAATACTAGAGCACAACAGCGAGAAAAAAAATGTTTTGAGAGAGAGAGAGAGAGAGAGAGAGAGAGAGAGAGAGAGAGAGAAAGAAAGAACACGAAAAGAGGAAGATTTGTGACAAGTTTGGAAAAAGGGGTAACGATTCTTGTACTCTTTGTTTATTTTTGTAAATTCATGTATATGATATTATGTGTAAATCATATTTTCTTGATTATTTGTATAGGTGATAATGTTTTGGTATATAATATGATATATATCCATGAGTGTTTTGTTTTGTATATTGTGTTCGTATAACTACTCCGATTTTGTATATATACTATAAAAAGTCTGAATTCTTGTAAAACTCATATCGGATTCGTTATTTGTCGTAATTTTATGATATTAGACTTTCTGAAAAGGTATTTGAATTATCTACGACTTTGATTCTTTGTGTGTTCCAAAATTAGGTATGTAGATATGAGTTTTTCTGGGATTTATTGAGCAGCCAGTATGTTTTTGAAGCCGAGATGTCTAACTTTGAAAATTCGTAATAAATTGAGTTTTTATGCTAATTTAATGAGTAATATCAATATTGAAAGGTATTTTCGTATTCTGTTTTCTTGTTTGCACTCTTCTGCTATATTCTGTGATTTGGATGTCGTAAATAGCATAACACTAAATAAATCAGGGGCTGATTCTTTTCTGCAGTCCGTAAATGTTCATGCTCTGAGTTCGTTACTTGTCTGTTTTTAACGAGCCTTATCATTCTGGAAAGGCCTTAGAATTACCTACATTTTTCGTGTTTTGTACTTTTTCAGATAAAATCATTTTCATAGAGTAAATTGCTAATTTTCAGAACTGGTCAGGATTGATTTTGTTAACAATAGTCTATTTTGAAAGATATTTGGATGTTTGATGTTTGGAATCTTCTTTGAGTAATGTACTTGTTTGATTTATTTGACTGTTAATAGATTATAGATTAATATTAAGGATTTGTTGTGATTTTATTTTCTGGGTGCGACATCGGTATCGAGGTAAGTGACTTTTCGTTGCTCACTAATATTATCAAATATGTTTTTATTCGGTTATCTTATTATATTCGAAATATTTTATTTTGAAACTTATGATATTGAAAATAGATTTTAGAAAAGATTTTTATAGAATTCCCCAGTTTTAGTTGCGTATCGAATCATAGAATCCGGTCACTGGATAGTGTGACATATCGAATCATAGAACTAGTTTACGCACGTTCCGGAACACACATAGATACCTCGTTGAGTTTGTCTTATCGAGGGACGTAAACTGGCCCCCATCGAACATCGAATATAGAACCGTGTCACTGGTATAGTGTGACCGTAATTTAGAACTGTGGGAATTAAATGTGATTTTATTGTTAAGATTATATTATCGATTTAAAGTTAAGAAATTTTGTTTTAAATAGTACTTTGAGCCGTTGGGCGATAGTTACTTGCTGGGCTTTGCAGCTCATTGTTTTAATATATTTCAGGTTCAGACTTTTGGAAGATAAGTAAGAATAAGGATGTGGAGTTATGGATTTTGTGCTATGTGATTTTGCATAAGACTATTCGAACAATTTGATTATCTGTTTAGACATTGACTATTATTGGATTTATGGAGTTGTGTCTCCGAATTTATGTTTTTAAATTATTGAGTTTGACCATCGCGTTGACTTTTGTGGAATATTGAATTTATCGAATAAGGAATCTATTTTTATTTAAGTTTCATATTTAGAATAAGGTTGTCACATATGGTATCAGAGCCGATTCTCGAAAGCTTGTTAACGCAAGTTGCCCGAGGTGGGGACACGAAGGCTGGTGGTATTATCCCACAATGGACAGAGGTCCGGAGGTGTGGACACGAAGCCAGCCGGTATTATCCCACAATGGCTAGAGAGGAACGATCTTGGAACCTATGGGCTATCCGTTCAGGCTTGACGAGGACGTCAAGAGTTTAAGTGGGGGAGTTTGTAACACCCCTGTCCCACATCGAGGAGATTTGGGACTTCTGTTCAGTTTATAAGGCAAAGTACTACTACTAATTAGCACCAACAAATCATGATCTTTTGGGAGTCTGTGGTGGGCTAGTCGTTACCCAAGTTGGCTGCGTTTGGGCCAGTAGGCTTCGGCTTATTCGGACTCGGAATCGGGGCTTGACCCGATTTTCGAAAAAGGCTCGGGATTTGACCCGGGTTGTCACATATGGTATCAGAGCCGACTCTCGAAAGCTTGTTGAGACAAGTTGCCGGAGGTGGGAACACGAAGGCTGGTGGTATTATCCCACAATGGACAGAGGTCCGGAGGTGGGGACACGAAGTCAGCCGGTATTATCCCATAATGGCTAGAGAGGAACGATCCGGACCTATGGGCTATCCGTTCAGGCCTGACGAGGACGTCAGGAGTTTAAGTGGGGGAGTTTGTAACATCCCAGTCCCGCATCGAGGAGATTTGGGACTTCTGTTCAGTTTATAAGGCAAAGTACTACTACTAATTAGCACCAACAAATCATGATATTTTGGGGGCCTGTGGTGGGCTAGTCGTTACCCAAGTTGGCTACGTTTGGGCCAGTAGGCTTCGACTTATTCGGACTCGGAATCGGGACTTGACCCGATTTTCGAAAAAGGCTCGGGATTTGACCCGGGTTGTCACAGTTAGAAAATAAATAAGTAAGGATTTGCCCATTAAATTTTTGGAAAATGAAAGATTTTAGTAAGAAAAAATAAAAAAGGTAACATGTTTTAGTTGAAAAAGGTAATTGCTCATGTTTTTTTTTTTTGCAAAATGAGGAGATTTAGAGAAATAGAAAAATAATGTGTTTTTGCTGAAAAGGCTAATTGATTATAAATAGGTATTGTAATTATTTAATATATTTTTTTACAAATAAGTAAGGGTAATTAAGTAAAAACACTATCGTACCGACAAACCAAAATTTTAATGTTTCGTCTATTATATTATAGTTTGTTAAAAAAATAAGTATGCATGTTAAAATATGCAATATAGCTTAGTTGAATAAGGTAATTGGTTATAAATAAGTAATGTTATTATTTAATAATATTTTTTTATCGATAAATAAGGGTAATTACGGTTTTCCATCATCGTAAGCACCTTTGGAGGGCAGAGACTGTGACAACAGTAACATGTTTTAGTTGAAAAAAGGTAATTGCCTGTGATTAAAAGTATTAAAATAGGTTTTTAAATAAATAAGTAAGGATTTGCCCGTGATAGTTTTGGAAAAGAAAGGATTTTAGTAAGGAAAAAAAAAGTAACATGTTTTCGTCTATTATATTATTGTATAGATTGTATAGATATATAAATATAATATATATAATAGCTAATGCTCCATTAATAACACACAATAAAAAACATCATAAAATCTTATCTAAATTTATATTTCTATTTAGATTCTAATTCACATCAAAAAAAGTTTTTTATGAATAAACATGGAATCTAACAAAAAAGTAACAAAAAAGTAACAAAAAAGTAGGATCAATTATAACATGACTACACATAATTTTATTGTTACAAAAAAATATACTAGATTATATTTATATATATATATATTATTTATATTGGAGAATTACTGGAAGGAGATTAGAAAAATACATAAAATAAAAAATTTAAAGCAGATATAAAAAAACTCACAAATCATTAAAAGATGTATGATTATTTTTTAGAATACAAATAAATAATTTTTTTAATATTAAATTTAACGAGTTTGTTCGTTGGTTTACCACAATGGTTAAGATATTTTCTTTACCAAGAGAAGGTTATGAGTTCGATTCTTGATTCTAATACAAGTTTATCTATTTTTTTACATAAATAATAAAAAGTGACATTTTTGTAATTATTTAACATATAAGGGTAAAATTGTAATTTCAAAAGTATTTTATTGGCATTTTTCTCCCTTAGTTCTCTTTTAATGTATACAAGGATATATATATATATATATTGTCGAACAAGTAGGTGTAACTGTTGAGTTATACGGTGGCGAACTCAACGGAGTCGGTTATAGTGATCCTGCTATTGTGAAAAAAATATGCTAGACGCGCTCAATTGGGTGAATTATTTGAATTAGATCGCGCTACTTTGAAATTCGATGGTGTTTTTCGTAGCAGTCCAACGGGTTGGTTTACTTTTGGACATGCTTCTTTTGCTTTTCTCTTCTTCTTTGGAAATATTTGGCATGGTGCTAGAACCCCGTTCATATATAGTGAGACCTTCTGTTATAGTGAGAACTGAGACCCATCATCAAATTACCAAAAATCAAGTTATCATCAATATTCAAACACGCCTATGTAATTACATATCACCATCTTACCCCTAACATTCCTTGCACCACCACTTCCTTTCTTCCATATCCACCACAATCACCATAAATTACTGTTGTCATCACCATTTGCTCCGCCACGACACCATAACCACAACCATCACCATCAATTCATTGCCACCATCGCAACCACTAAGATTAATCATGCTTATAACCGTCTTCAGAAAATACAAAATCATCGTCACTCTATCACTAGCTTAATCTACAGAATCACCAAATTCAAAAGTAATTTACCAAAAAAATCAACACAAATCACCGAATTTCAACACAAATCACCAAAATATTTTAAAACAAATCACCAAAAGTTGCTACCTCTATCATATATACCACCACCATAACCACCATCTCAGACATAACCTACATCCCCTACATCTCTACCACCAGTCCATCACCATATCCTTCAAAACCCCCTTATCTATTGAAATCATTAGATGTGAATAGTTATGTATCTCAAGCAGGCCATACCTGACACATATTTCTGTTTAGGCTACATCGATGGAAAAAGAAAAGAAGAGAAATGACTATCGTAGGAGAAACAGTGGCAGGTCGAAAGGATACAGATCGGAAGTGGTGTAGCGATGGTGATGACTTCTCATTCATGACTTTTTTTAGTGATAATGATGTTTTGACAGCGAAGAATGATGGTCGGGAGTGAGGTTTAGCGAAGTATATATATATATAGAGAGAGAGAGAGATGGAAATGGAAGTCGTGAAAGTGATGAGGGAGAAAAAAATCAGATTTTATAATTGTATGGCTACGATTTAGTTTAGGTATAAAATATATGGGGTTGAGATTGATTCTCAGTTCTAATTTTAAGGGTGGGTCTCATTTGAGCACTTGCCTATGTGTATATATACACACACACACACACACACACTTCTATACTTCTATATTATATTATAAAAGATGGAACACTAAAAGTTAGGTAGTCAGACGGTAGTCAGTATTTTGGATCGGGTTTTATGTAGTTTAATAACCTAAGTCTGCTTTTCATATTTTTTGTATTGGTCTTCCAATTAAAAATTTATTATATTATATTATTGTTAAAGCCGAAATATTAAAACTTTTTTAATCAGAAGGTAAATCCATCTTTTTTTTCTAAAATTGTTACTAATAATATATATAAATATTATCAAGTCCAATTAAATTTTAGTCGGCATTTTGGGTCGGATTTTATATACTTTAATAACTTGGGCCTATGAGCTTTATTATTAAAAACTTATGATAACGGACGAAACATTAAAAGTTTGATAGTTGGACGGTAGTCGGTATTTTGTCGGGTTTAATGTAATTTAATAACTTGGGTTTTCTATTTTTAATTTTTTATGGGTTTTCCTATTAAAATTTATTATACTATATATTATTATTATTCAACCCGAAATACTAAAACTTTGGTAATCAAATGGTAAATTCCTCTTTTTTCCAAAATTATTACGGATAACATATCTATACCATATTATTTAACATGAAACATTAAAAGTTTGGTAGTCGGATGGACGGTATTTGGTATTTTGGACCGGGATTTATGTACTTTAATAGTCTACTTCTTTTAATTTTTTATAGGCTTTCCTGTTAAAAATTTATTATATGGTTTTATGTTCTTTAATAATTTGGATCTACTTCTTTTAATTTTTTATGGGCTTTCTTTTAAAAATTTATTATACTATATTATTAAATACAAAATATTAAAAGTTTGATTGGTCGGTACAATTTTTTGATACTTCGTGTTTTTACTTAATTACCCTTATTTATTTATAAAAAAAATTATTAAATAATAAAACTTTATATTTATAACCAATTAGCTTTTTATGTTTAAAAATATTACCTTTTCTATTTTATTTTTTTTAACAAAATCCCCTCCCTTTTACAAAAATATCACGGACAATTATCGTTTTCAACTAAAACATGTTACATTTTCTATTTTTCCTTACTAAAACCCCTCCTTTTCCAAAAATATCACGGGCAATCTCTTACTTATTAATTTTTAATACTTTTATTTTTTAAAAAAATTATCTATTTTAACATGCCTATTTTTTTTAAAACAAATACAATTAATATTATATTGAAACGTAAATAATAAAATAACAACTATAAAAATAATTTGTGCATCGCACGGGTTTTAATCTTATATATATATATATATATATATATATATATATATATATATATATATATATATATAACAATTTTTTGATTAGAAAATATAATCTATATAGAGAGAGAAGTTCTATGGAGACCGCTATTTCATTTGAGACTTGGAGACAATATATATTCTGTAATCAAAATATTTCAATATAGATTATATTTTCTAATCAAAAAATTGTTAAACGTATTATTATGAAAAGAATGTTATATTAAAATTAGTATTTCATTGAAAATCTTGAAAATTATGTATGTTTTGCAAACTAAACTTTTATGTTCTGCAAACTCAAATTATTTTGTAGAACAATATATTTTGCAATGTTCTTCTTGCAAAACATATATAATTTTGAAGATTATTAATGAAATAGTAATTTTCATATAACATAACTGACAAAATATTACATTTTCCAAGATTTTGCTTGCAGAACATATATGCTCTCCAAGTTCTCCAATAAAGTGTCGCCTCCATAGAACTTAACTCAGAGATATATATCGGCTAATGCTCCATGATGAACACTCTTATATAAAAACAATAAAGAATAGAGTAAAGTGCACTTTGTGTACTCGTACTTTAGTAAACACACCACTTGCAATACTATATCTCAAAATCGAGCACTTGCAATATCAATGTTTGTATTTCACTGCACTTTATTGCATTCCGATAACTGAGATTAACTCCGTTATTAATTTAGGAAGTAAAGTGCACTTTGTGTACTCGCACTTTACTCTAAAGTGCATTTTGTGTACTCGTACTTTACTCTAAATTTTGAACTAAAGTATTGCAGGGTTTCGGGCATGAAAACGCAACGGAAAAACGCGTAAAACAAAAAAATTAACGAAACCCTCCGCAGGATCCATGCGAAAAACGATATTTAATTCGTGAATACAATCGTTTACCTTTTGAAGCTTTACGAACGGATGACTAATGGAGGTCCTTTGATATGATCACCACGTATCCCGCCTTGCGATATACGTCTCTAATTAGTCCACACGAATGCCCGATCGTACAACGATCACCGGAGTTTGGTACTAGCCAAGAAGCAGCCTCGAATCTCTCTCTCTCTCTCTAGTCTCTCCTTGATGTAGAGCGGCTAGGTTTTTTTTTTCTAAAAATTCTGAATATTAAACCCTAAAAATAATACATCCTTATGTATTTATAGGGAGAGAAGAGTGGGCTGAACCCTAATCTGACTGGGCTTCCAAAACCCAGTCCGATTATTGGTTGTATTATTATTAAATTCAAATTATTGTTTAATTAATCAAGTCTCACTTAATTAATTCAATAATTCAATATAATAATAATAATTTATTTAAATTCGTAATTTAAATAAAGCTCCATTTAAAACATTCTATGTGTGTGACCCTTTAGGTTATTATTACGTTGGCAATAATTTTAATATCTAATAATAAAATTATAAACAATGAGCGGCATCTAGTAATACATCATTGCTACCCAAGTAATAATAATAATTGGTGATTCAATTAAACCTTTAATGAATAATGTTCCATGTAATATAATCCTTTTAACCTTATATTATAGATTAAACTCGATGCATGGTTCATGTCATCCTCTTCAACATTTAATCCCGGTTTACTTGATTGATGAGTAGACTATTAAACAAATCACAATTTGAGCATGGTCATGCATTTCATAGTCTCACTCAATCAAGAGGCCAATAATATCACTCCTAAAATAGGAGGGTTAAATCATATATCTATCATTCATATTTCTCATATGATTCATAATATACCCAATGTCCACCTTTATCATTACCCGGTCAAAGGTAACTTTGAGTAGAATCAAAGTATATTAATTCTCATATAGAAATATAATGATTTCAAGTCTAAGGATCATTACACCATTATCACTGTGAGAATTGCTTATGACACTTGATAACATTTACCATGAAGAATTCACACGGTGGGTCTATCCAGTGCCATGTTCTGCTAACATGCACTTATGTCTTTGACTTTAGTATCACCATACTTATGACCAATGAGATGTGGTCATCAGTCAACAAACATACTAGTCTTAATGCATTATTATTGTCCTCTAATAATAATACTCGACTAGAGATCTTTTAGGATTATAAACACTACTCATATAATCTCATTTCTAAGTCACATACTTAGAGATTTAGAATTCATGCTTAAATTCCAAGGACATTTATTATTCTAACATTTATATCGCAATTAATAAAGACATAATAAATAATTGAAAGAAAATCCATAGAACATATTTATTAATAATCAAAATGTCTTCCCTAAGAACATTATAGTATTGTCTCTAGGGCACAAGCACTAACAATCTCCCACTTGCACTAGAGCCAATCACCCATGTATCTAATACCCATGCAACTAGTGTGACCTTCGTGCTTCTGCTGCGACAAAGCCTTAGTCAGTGGGTCTGCAACGTTATCATTTGTATGCACTTTACATATATGTATATCTCCCCTCCTTGTAATCTCTCGAAGTAGATGATATCGTCTAAGTATATGCTTTGCTCGGGAATGGGACCTTAGTTCCTTAGCCTGCGCAATAGCTCCATTGTTATCGCAATAAAGATCAACTGGATCTATGATCGATGGAACTACTCCAAGTTCCTCAATAAATTTCCGAAGCCAAACAGCCTCTTTGGCCGCTTCACTGGCAGCAATATACTCATCTTCCATTGTAGAATCAGCTACTGTCTCTTGCTTTGAACTCTTCCAGCTTACAGTACCTCCATTTAGACAAAACACAAACCCAGATTGAGACACAGTATCGTCTCTGTCTGTTTGGAAACTAGCATCTGTGTAACCTCTTACAACTAGCTTCTCATCTCCTCCATATACCAAGAATGAATCTTTAGTTCTCTTGAGGTACTTAGAATATTCTTGACTGCCGTCCAGTGACCTTCACCTGGATTAGACTGGTATCTGCTCGTCATGCTCAAAGCATACAAAACATCAGGTCGAGTACATATCATTGCATACATTATTGAACCAATTGCAGAAGCATATGGTACCTTTTTCATACGGTCATTATCATCTAATGATTTAGGACAATTTTCTTTTGAGATCACTATCCTATGAGACACAGGGACAAATCCCCTCTTTGCCTCTTGCATCCCAAAACGATGCAATACTTTGTCAATGTATGTACTCTAACTTAAGCCGATTAATCTTCTAGATCTATCTCTATAGATCTTGATCCCTAATATATAGGTAGCATCGCCTAAGTCTTTCATTGAGAAACTTTTTCCCAACCAAGTCTTAACAGCCTGAAGAGAAGGTATGTCATTCCCTATTAGTAATATATCATCAACATATAATACTAGGAATGTCACTTTGCTCCCACTAAACTTCTTGTAAACACAAGTCTCATCTTCATTTTGAATAAAGCCAAACTCTTTGACTGTTATATCAAAACGAATGTTCCAACTCCTTGAGGCCTGCTTCAATCCATAAATAGATCGTAGTAGCTTACAGACCATTCTAGCAAATCTTGGATCGACAAAACCTTCTGGTTGTATCATATACACATCCTCTTCTAAGCTCCCATTTAAGAAAGCGGTTTTGACATCCATTTGCCAGATTTCATAGTCATAGTAAGCTTCTATCGCAAGCAAAATCCTGATGGACTTGACCATAGCTACTGGTGAGAAAGTTTCATCATAGTCAATACCATGAATTTGTTTGAAACCTTTCGCCACTAGTCTTGCTTTGTAGGTCGTCACATTACCATCCATGTCTGTTTTCTTCTTGAAAACCCATTTGCACCCAATAGGTTTTACCCCTTCAGGTGGTTCAACCAAAGTCCATACTTTGTTTTCATACATGGAATCCATCTCAGATTTCATAGCTTCCAGCCATCTCTCAGAATCTGGACTATTCATAGCATCCTGATAGGTAAGAGGCTCATCTTCATCCATAAGCATTACATCGCCAGTCTGAGTTAAGAGAAATCCATAATATCTCTCAGGCTCTTAGCGAATCCTACCAGACCTACGAACAACCTGTGTTTCTTGAGCAGTAACATTTTCATGTACTTCGTGCTCATGTTCCAACTCTAGTTCAATGTCATTCTGTGGTTCTTGAACTTCATTGAGATCTATCATACTCCCACTATTTTTCTTAGAGAACAGTTCTCTTTCAAGAAATACAGCAGTTCGAGCAACAAACACTTTGCTCTCGGTACGATTATAGAGATAATACCCTTTAGTTTATTTTGGGTATCCCACAAAATTACATTTGTCTGATTTCGGTCCTAGCTTGTCAGTGACTAAACGCTTCGCATCCCCATACTTTCAAAAAGGACATGCTATGACGTTTCTCAGTCCATATCTCATATGGTGTAGTTTGAACCGATTTAGTAGGAACTCGATTAAGTGTGTGTGCAGCCGTTTCCAGAGCATAACCCCAGAAACTAATTGGAAGATCCGCTAGACTCATCATCGATCGCACCATGTCCAACAAGGTACAATTTTTCCTCTCAGATACACCATTCCACTGTGGTGTTCCAGGAGGTGTGAGTTGTGATACAATACCACACTCTCTTAAGTAATTCTTAAATTTTAAGCTTAAGTACTCACTTCCACGATCAGATCGTAGAGTTTTAATACTTCCGCCTATTTGCTTTTCCACTTCTGCCTTGTACTCTTTGAATTTTTCAAATGATTCGGATTTTTTCTTCAAAAGATACACATATCCGTATCTACTAAAATCATCAGTAAAGGTTATGAAGTAGTAAAAGCCACCTCTTGCCATCGTACGCATTGGACCACATACATCACTATGTATAAGTTCTAATCGTTCGGCGGCCCTCTCACCAATTCCAGTAAAAGGAGCTTTAGTCATTTTTCCAATGAGACAAGGTTCACATTCTTCGTATGATTCAAAATCAAACTTATCCAAGTATCCATCCTTATGTAACTTGGAAATGCGTTTCTCATTTATATGGCCTAAACGACAATGCCAAAGGTATGTTTGATTTGAGTCATTAGCCTTAATACGTTTATTATTTACATTATAGACAGGAATATCAAGATCAAGAACATATAAACCATTAAATAAACGTGCAACCCCATAGGTAACATTATTCAAACCAAAGGAACAACTATTGTTCTGAATTGTAAAGGAAAAACCTTTCTTGTCCAAACAAGAAACATAAATAATGTTTCTGCAAATCGCAGGCACGTAAAAACAGTTTTCAAGTTCTAAAATAAGCCCAGTGGGCAACGATAAATTATAAGTCCCTACCGCCAAAGCAGCAACCTTTGCTCCATTGCCAACGCGTAGGTCGACTTCCCCTTTCGCCAAAGTCCTACTCCTTCGCAGTTCCTGCACATTTATACAAATGTGAGAACCACATCCAGTATCCAATACCCATGATGTAGAAGTAGACAAATTGACTTCTATAACATACATACCTGAATCAGAAATCTTCACAGACTTCATACCCTTCAGGTTCTGATCCTCCAAATAAGCTTGACAATTACGCTTCCAATGACCCGGCTTCTTGCAAAAGTGACATACATCACCCTTTGCAGCACCTTTTGTAACACCTCCAGTAGGCTTCAAAGCCTTTTTGAAAGCAGGCTTCGGATTAGCAGATTTAGATCCAATCTTCTTCTTGCCTTTCTATTTCCCCTCTCCTTTGGCATTCCCTTTATTCACCATCATTATGGGAGCAGGGTTAGCCTTTGACATATTGGTCTCAGCAGTCCTCAATAATGCCAATAATTCAGTAGGTGTTTTGTCTATCTCACTCATAATATAGTTTATAACAAATTGAGTGTAGTTGTTGTTCAAAGACTGCAAGATCAATTCTGCTTGGTGTTCCGGTAAAACCGGGTAACCCAAATTCTCAAGGGTTTCCAAATACCCTATCATCTTTAGAACATGCGGTCCAACCGGGTCTCGATCTCCCTGTTTGCATGCATACAACGCTTTGCTTACATCAAACCTCTCTTGACGAGCTTGACCCTCAAACATCCTTTTGAGGTGCTCTATCATGTCATAAACGTCCATACACTCATGTTGTTTCTGAAGCTCAGGACTTATAGTCGCTAGCATCAAACAACAGACATCCGTAGAATCATCAAGATGCTTCTGATAAGCATTTTGTTGAGCCTTGGTTGCTTCAGCAGCAAGAGGTCCAGGGTGAGTAATATCAAGGACATAAAGCTTTCGCTCCTGCCTGAGGAAAATCCTCAAATTCCTTTGCCAATCAAGGAAGTTGGTTCCTGTCAGCTTTTCCTTCTCAAGGACTGATCGCACAGAGAAATTGTTTGAGTTTGCCATTTAGATATCTACAATGTTAAAATGCATAAAATAAGTTAGTTGCAGATTTATTAAATTATGTTCAAGTGATTATCCATATATATTCACAATATATATCTCTCACTATTTTTATCAAATCAATAGCCTTAACTATTAATTCGGAAGGCATTACTCTAAATCCTTCTAGTGAGCCAAGATCCATGTTTCGTCATGCTTAAGGTCAGCTTTGGCTTTACTCCCAAAACATGATTTATTTAGGTAGACAACTCTTGTCAATTATATCATACATATAACTCTTGGAAAGTCTGGTAGAACAACATTTGTCCACATTTATCCAATAAATTATACCAAACTCCATGCCTCTAAGTTCACAATCTTATTGTAGTAACTTAGTTAAGTCTAACCCAATGGTCTAACAGTTAAGCATCACATTTACTTCACCGCGCCTTACCACGATAGATTGGAGTGCTTCGCTTTGGCGAACCCACTCTTTCTCGATCTAGGTCTTGACGAGTGTTGCCCATTGGAAGACATCTAAGTGACTTAATATTTTAAATTTAGGGATTTTATTATTAAAACGACCATGATCCCATCATCAAGAGATTCCCAATTTTTCCTTGAACTAAGTACTTCAATTCAAAATTCATCAATGGTTTGATTTCCAGTCCGTCGGGGGAGTCATAGTGGTCTCACTTAAAACTCGCCTTCCTTACAAGCGCTACTTGTATTTTTGTCAAAATCGCCCCATATCAAAAAAAATCAAAAATTCATACTTATTTCCGTGTTTCATAAACACGGGAATCTCATGTTTGTTTTGTTCAATTTTAAAATCTTGAATCGTTACAGATTTTATCTTGTTTAGCAGGCATGGCATGGGTAATGTATCTAATACATACACGTTTAAACTAATTAAAACATGCATCATTATTGCTAAGCATACATATCATCATCACATGCATCATTAAATCCTTATATATAATAAGCGTAAGGGAGATCTTATCCAAAACTTTGGCTGGTCCTCTGTACCGCCAAAATAATCTCAACCGTTGAATTTAATATTTTTAAAAATAGACGATCAAAATTATATCATATAAAATATAAATTATTATCTAAAAAGGATATGAGTTAAAAGTGGAAGTATTAGTATTATAATTTGATTAGAAGTAATTATATTCTATTACGTTAAACAATTTCAACCGTTGAATTTAATATTTTTAAAAATAGACGATCAAGATTATATCATATAAAATATAAATTATGTACTACATATAATAAAAGTAAGATGAATAATAAGAAAGTATTACCAAAGGTCTCGATACTCATTAACAACTTATTATTTTTACGTGCTAATTTTGTATTGAAAACAATGTGTATTTCGTCTATCACTATATTTAGAATTAGCTTTCTACAGTAAATCGGTAATAAAGTTGTTGTCTACACTACCGTTCTATTTGATTAGATGAATATTTAAAATTTAAAAAATCAGGTTGCTGGTAATCAAGGGGTGCTTCGTACACGAACATTGGCAAGCAACATACAATTAGACATGAACTAAATAGTTCTGTCAAAAAAAAGACATGAACTAAATAGGAACCCAAGTACATATTGTGCTTTCTTCTTTAGAATCCATATTACATAGGAGTATTAAAATTATTGGAAAATTTATTTTATTTCAATTTTCTTATAACATTCTATTACATTTATAGGATTAATTTTAAATTAGAATTTATTTTTAAATTAGAATTTAAGATTAATATATGTCATAAATTTTGTTTAATGATATTAATTCGTTCTACTGCAATAAATAATATATTAATTTCATTTTGCTTGAAAACTCAACTTTTTTTGTGAACTAAAATATGGTGTACTTATACATTACACATTATATACTATTAAATTAAATTCTTATATATAATATGCATAAGGGAGATCTATCCAAAACTTTGGTCCGGTTCTCGGTACCGCCAAAACAATCTCAACCGTTGATTCTAATATTTTTAAAATTAAACGATCAACATTATATTATATAAAAATAGAAATTAATATCTAAAAATGATATCAGTCAAAAGTGGAAGTATTAGTATTAGAATTGGATTTGAAGGCTCCGTTTGTTTTGTTGGAAAATATTTTCCGAACTTTCTAGCATTTGTTTGCCCTTTGGGAAATATTTTCCAGGAAAATGTCTTTTGTGTGTTTATTTAACGTTTTAGAAAATATTTTCCAAGTTTTCCAGTGTTTGTTTGGTTTTCGGGAAAAGAAAATATTTTCCAAGAGTAGAAAATTTCTTTAAGAAAGTGATGAGTTTTTGAAAAATGACTTCCTCTTTTCAGAACGGGAAACTATTTTTCAAAATGAACAATTTCTCACTTTTATTCATAATTTTTTTTGGAATTTTTTTCAGAGATATTTTTCCCATGAAATTTTTTTCAAGAAATTTCTTTTCGAGAAATTTTTTCAGGTAAGTTTTTTCCAAAAAAAAAAACAAATTTCGGGAAATTTTTTCCAAGAAATTTTTTTCGTGAAATATTTCCCTTCCGGAGAATTTTTTTCTGTGAAATATTTTTCTGGAAATTTTTTCCCGAGATATTTTCCCGAATTTTTTTTGCCAAAAACTTTTTCCAAGAATTTTTTCGGACTCAATTAATTTTCCAAGAAAAACTTTTCAAGAACTTTTTGGAAAATATTTTCCAGAAAAATAGTTTACATGAAAAATATTTTCTCAAAATCAAGTTATTTTTCGGCAAACAAACGGAGCTGAAGTTATTATAACTATTACATTAAATCCTTATATATAATAAGCGTAAGAAAGATCTTATCCAACCAACCTACTCCAAATTATCTAGGAAGGGGAGATGGCTAAGAAAATTTGTGTGTTGAAAAGTACGATCACTGGGAATCAATATAACAATTTTGTGAAAGCAATGACTATTGTATGTGCAAGTTTCTGTAAATAATGTTATTTGTCAAATCTCGATCGAATAAATTATATCTTATATATAATAACCATAAGAGAATCTTATTCAAAACATTGGTAGTCCAGTTCATGTACAATCAAATTAATAAAAATCGTTATATCATACATGATATATGAGAATAGTTAAATCTAATATTAAAAATTGTACTTGATTAATAGTAGGATTATATTTAAAACTAAAAAGTGAATTTGATTAATAATAGGATTATATTTAAAAACTAAAAAGTGTATTTCGATAATCTAAACCAAATATAATTGGGTTTTCTATATTGGATAGGATTCTCTATGTAAAAATTGGTAACTATTTTTTCTCTTCAATTTTTGAGTAGTTCCACTTTGATAATAATTTTTTAACAAAATTTTGAGATATCGATTCATATCAATTAAATTATTAAAAATTCTCAATATAATGCTCATGTGTACCATAGCTAAAATTTGTATCAATTATGTTATAAAACAATTCTCAATATAATGCTCATGTATACCATTGCTAATAATAATATACATG
Source organism: Heracleum sosnowskyi (assembly GCA_030848705.1). NCBI lineage: Eukaryota > Viridiplantae > Streptophyta > Magnoliopsida > Apiales > Apiaceae > Heracleum > Heracleum sosnowskyi. The sequence goes on from CM061237.1 coordinate 74,033,466, forward strand.
CACCATATGTTATAAGAGAGACGTAAGAGAAATCATGTACATGAATTTATGTTTCAAATTTTACTATAGATTTGACAAGTAAAACGACTTAATAATATTAACATAACACTTTTTTTAAGGAACATACAATTTGATTCATCCAAATTATATTATATTATTATACATATAACAAATATAAAAGGATAATATAATATTACAGAGAAAAAAGATCATAAGGTTAATCTCATCGTACTTTTTCTAAGATCACAATACATGTAAACAAATAAATATAATCATCTATTGTTAAATATTTACCTAACATATATTTTGATTTATTTATAAATTAGAAAAGTGAGTAATTAGATACTTGATATAATATACTCAAATGATCAGTTACTAGCTCTGGTTCTTTATTCTCATATTCATAACATACTAACAAAAATTAAAGTTTCAAATCACCTCAATAACATATTAATATTACATATTTCAAAAAATCACAAAGAATAAAATTTTGAATAATATAAATTTGAATAAATATACATAAAATATATATCTTTTGCACAGGATAAATGCAGAAATAATTGGAAATTGGATGAAGTTGGTGGGGCTTGCTAAAATTAATGAAGAAAAATATTCCATTTTATGAAATGTTAATAATTGGATGGAACATCTTAAAAAGGAAAGTGTTGACAATCTGTTGGGACAGAGGAAGTATATTTTATCCATAGTTCTGGTCGTCACAGTACAATAGCACAAAAAAATAAGAATAGTTCAAGTTTAAAATAAATAGATGATAATCGTGAGTTATTCGAACTCCATCAACGACTTATCAAATATATAAATTAATATTTTTATTTTTAAATATATTAAAAAAGAAAGTCCGGAGTTTTGGTCGTTAAAGGGCGATAATATTACAAAAAAGTAAGTATCATTGGATCTTAAAATAAATAGATTAGAACCGTTTAATATAATGTCAAGTAATATTTTATATGTTGATAGATAAATTATTTTTGTTAAATCCCAAGATTCAAAATTCGCCAATAAAATATTAAAAAGAAAATTGTATTTTAGAATTATAAATATTAATAAAATTACAAAATTAAAAAGAATATAAATACTAATAAAAATTAGGAATTAATATAATAAAAAATATTAAAAAAATATTCGTGCAATGCACGGGATATAAGCTAGTATATGTAAAGTGCGTAAAGTAAACGTGCTTGGTTATGGCCCAATCCTATGCGATTTTTCCAAGCTAAAGGAAAAATCAAGGTCAAACTATGGTGGTATCAAATACAACAAAATAAATAATACATGTCTTCATGCTTTCTTGTAATGACTCATTTGATCGCCTCCTTGGTATGCGTCCATGTCTTCATATCATCAATTATATTACAAAATATGAAACAATCTAATCTAATAAACTTACAAGTGAAACTCGAGTTACATTCGAGATTTAATCATTACAAGAATGAACGACATGCAAGTCGTATTTAAAAAAAAACCAAACCAAAATCAAAACCACTAACCTATGGGTCTTAGAGTCATAACCATACACCATGCACATATAACAATTAAGAACATCTCATATTGCATCAACATATCACACCATATCATATTTTTCATGATACAATCACAAAATCAAATAAAGTGTAAATCAGAAAATTAAAATCAGAATTCTGAAAACAATAAATCGTTGTTTACAGACAGTAAACAACGTCAAACGCCTTACACACTAACAAGTGACATAGTCAGTATTGTTCAGACGCCCGTTTCCCTTTCCGAAAAGGTATTTTCGGCGAAATTATGATACAGTATGCAAATTTCACCAAATTTGCACAGCCAATCAGAAATCGTATCGAATACGATTCTCATAACAAGAACAAAATTATATCATGTATATATCAGTATACATACAGATTATATGATTATCATATGATCATCTCAATCATCATTATTATACAATTTAAGTATATACATCAATACAATATTCATGTTATCATAAAAACAACGCATCAATCATGATAGTCGCAAACATGCTTTCATCATCAAAATATGTAACAGCCCCAAATCCGGGGTCAGGGATTTAGAGTAGTCACGATCCACTTACTTCTTGTCTTGCCTGTTTTACTCGCAATAGACACAATTCATCTGCTTATGACCCCACAATGTATATAACTCTCTCACACACACACACAGGTTAGAGTCTCATAAACGACACAATTACAACCATTGCGGAATAAATAATCTTTATTACAATACCCAAACGCCTTTGAATTTGCTACTGATACAACTCCTAAGTAATGGTACATTACCAACTTAGCCTTGTAATACTCACCACCCTCTCATACCATTCATATCTATACATAAGATGAATACCAAAAGCTCCAGCTTGATCTGACTGGGTCACACTACTTCCAGGATCACTGCTAGAAACTGCTCATGAGAATGCCTTGCGCTTACCACTCGCCTGAGGGATGTGCGCCGAATCCTTGGTATCCTACTTCGCTGCTATATAATATTTATAAAACAATAGCAAGAGTGAGCGATAGCTCAGCAAGGTAATAAAAGTATGGCATAATCATGCCTCTAACTCATCCCAGAATAAAGCGGGTATAAGACAATAATTTGTCAAAATATCTCGATACTGAAATTATTTCCTTATCGGAATGTATTCCAAAAACAGTACCATTGTTGTATTTCAAATATCATTTCATAATATTTCTGCAACCTTTTACTATATTATGAACACAGTTCTAGTATAATATAAAAGATGAGGTTTCAAAGTAAATCAATATAACCTTTCCGAAAGATATCTGCTATGTAAGCAGAATATCAACATATAACTTAAAAGATGAAGTTATAAGGTGATTCAGTATAAACAACTCCCTTACCATAACTCATGTTATGTAAGGTATCCACAGAGTCATATGATATAAAAGATGAAGTTACGAGGAAAATTTCATATAATGTTCCGTAACCCAAAATTCAATTATGCATATATAATCTGAGTAAGGTTTTATCAGAGTCATAACTCATAAAATAAAAGATGAAGTTGCAAGGATTTATTGTAACTTCATTTTTGAATATTTTTCAGATCCCTGCCAACATGATCGGTAAACCTGAACCAAGGGTGTTATCCTTAGTCCCTTTCAATACATGTTGCAGAATTATCCATAATTGGATGATGAACTAATACTGGAGCATTGTCGCGCAGAAGCCACAAACTTTACGATGATCAGTCGTACGTTGTGCATCTCACCATTTGTTTCTCTACATGTAGAAGAAAGAACCGACGGATTTACTTGTCCACCGCCGACGGATTTACTTGTCCACCGCCTCCTGGAACCACCCGGCCAACGGTTGGGCCATTGATGGACCGGCGCCACTCGGCCACTTACTCGGCTCCTAGTTCGAATAAAATCCATGACTCTGAAACGTAAAGTTCGTCCTCCTTTCCCCAAGTATATTACTCGTTGATAGGACTCCACAAAGTAGTCGTATCTAATTGGAAAGGAAAATTTACCAATATTTCCCAAGCTATTGCTTGTTAATGGATATCGACTTGTTCCATCAATTTACTCCTCAATCGTTGAGGCAGTAACACAACATTTGACTTGCACCAATTAAATTGCTCAGAGAAAATATCTGTCCCCTGACAGTTTTGAGTGGAGAGTTTAAAATGAGTAGCAGTCACTTAAATCAGGTTTCCCATATTCTGGATAGTTGAGCGAATATTTAAATCCTCTTAAAAGATGGATTTAAATGGAAAAACAGTGTTTGGGAACCTCCTCTTGATTTAAAATAATTAATAGTACATCTTAGAATATCCTTCGTAATTATTGAAGGTCGAGGATAAACTTTAAATAATACAACTCATTTTAAAACGTGTTAAAAGTATTTAATAAATAATCGAATAATATTTATTAAATAAATAAAATTTAAACGAATATTCAAGAATAATATTCATTAAATAAATAATGATTGAATGAATATTCAAAATAATATTCATTAAATAAATAATGATTGAATGAATAGTCAAAATAATATTCTTTAAATAAATAATGATTGAATGAATATTCAAATAATATTCATTAAATAAATAAGGATTAAATGAATATTCAAAATAATATTCTTTAAATAAATAATCATCGAATAACAGTTACCCGATATCTTTATCGGAAAAATAATCTTTAACATATACCGAAAATATAACTACTTCCGGTCTAAAGAATAAATCATACGCCCTTTTACCTAGGGCATTTATAAAAAACTGGCTTTTAACTAATATCCTATATCTAGTTTAAAAGCCCATAATCAAATCATAAAGCAAGTATCACAATATACTTTCGAAAACAGTTATGCCTTCCATTAGCATATATAACTGAAATAGTATTCAAATAGTATTTCTCGACTGAGATAATACTCAAATAACATTCCTTGAAAGATATAGTAAGCAAATATCATTCCTCGAATGATATCATACTCAAATAACAATCCTCAAAATACATAGTATTCTGCCGATGGAATCCTCAAAATACATAGTATTCTGCCGATGGAATCCATCCGGGTTTCCACGGCTATCTACATATCTCAAAATACCGACTCCCAATTTAGAGTCGAAACAATGAATATGCTCTTATATTTAGAGCTACCAGGTAAACCGGTTCATAACTACTTACCTCAAAAGATTTTATATAATCCAAAGGTCAAATCTATTTCAACAAGAAATAAGATATATCTCAAAACTGTCCAATTTTATACATGGCAAAAGCAGTATTATATAGTCAATACTTCAAAGTATAGATTTAGAAACTTTCCTGATGCTCGAGAAGTGATAGGGGTTCGCGACGATGTCGGACAATCTAGACAAAGTCAAAGAAAACGCACGGTTAATCCCCTGGATAATCCACTTGTACACAATGCTTAAACACGTAAGCGAAACACAACCAAAGCATTACTAGCTCGTTATAGGCTCATACTAAGTCCATGTTAATCGACAATTACTTAAGTCGTAGGTTTAGTCCGAAATCGATCCTCAAATACAAGTTATACTTAACCATTTACAACATTGGTTTCTAAGTCATGTTCTTAGTGGTTTTCACTTGCGCAACCTCGGCTAACACATTTTCATAAAATCGAAAAATAATCTTTTGGACTCGAAACCTTCGTACAAACTTTCATAACTGACCTTGGCACTTCAATACAAAAGTTCATATTTTAAAACAACTCTTAAGGGTCTCAAACATAGCCACAAAGTTGGTACATTTCTGCAATCTCATTCCTTGAACCACTTTCACTAAAATGGTCATATCTCATAAACCGTAAATCGTAATGACATGATTCTTGCGCTCACGTAAACTATAAACAAAGATCTACACACTCATGTTCATCACTGAACCAAAAGAGGCAGTTAGGGTTTCGGATTCTAGGCAGTTTTTAGAGTTAACGAGAATCGGGCATTACGACGGCTTAAAACTTAACGTTTCCCATTTTCAAAACACAACCAAATCAATACCAATCAATCCCAAACTCACCATCCACATTATACTCCCTCATCTCAGTCAAATCCTCCATGAATACTCAAAACAAATTCATAACCCATCCTCCAAACTCAACCAACAATTCATCCTTATAATTAAAACAACTAAGCATAACATATACTAAGCATAAACACTTTCATCTTTCAATTATAAGCAATTTTTTTTCTTGAAAAACACTATTCATCATCTTCTTTAACTTAAGAAATGAGCATGCTAGAGATGGTGGGTGTTGGAGATGTTACCTTTAACAGAATGGGCTTGAGCTCTTCTTCGTTTTAAGCTATTAAACACTAAGTTTGGTGGAGAATTGCTCAAGTTTCAAACTCCTTCTTCCTCATTCCTTAGGTTCGGTTTTTCTTCAAGAAAATGGGGGTGGGGGCTGCTACTTTTGTGAGAAAAGTGTGGTAGATGTGTGGTTAAAAAGGTGATGTGTTTAGTTTACCAAATTTTCAAGTTAGTCACTGCAAACTAGTCCCTCATGTTTGCTAAGTTACAAAGCTTCTTCCACACAATTCTTCCACCCACTCTCTTTCTTTTAATACATATATTCTTCTTTAATTCCTAAGTTATAATACGTCCAAGGTTTCTCCTTCAAGCGGATTTTCGATTCTTGTTTTCGTTTGCGATTTCTGACTACACGATTAGTAACCGTTTATTATTCCTGAACTTCCGCTGAAATATAGGATCAATCGGAGATTATAAAATTTTACTATTCACCTTGGAGTACTATTCATCAATGTTACTATTCATCCTTGTTGTTGTTCCTATTGAAACAATTCGAAAATATTTCCTAAAAAGAGCGAATAAAATTCTACGCGATTCTCGTAGTGAATAGTAACTATTCACTATTCACTCCAACAATCGAATCCTTAAATCGACTTTAATAAAATAATAAAATATAAAATCCTTGGATTCTCAATTTAAATAAATCACTCTCTAGATCTCATCGATATGCTCTTCACTGCCCGGTCAAATATTCCATAACAATAAAATTTGGATTTTCTGAATTCCGATCATCTTTACATACACTTATTTACTTCGTAGATCACTAATATGACTTCGGAATATCCACACTACGTCTCGTACATAGGTGGCATGAAAAATTTTCTTAACCCTCAAAATCACTATTCATCCACCAAATTCACTATTCACTGATGCCCTTAATCATAATAAGAAAAGTTTTAATTTTACCAAAAATTCGGGTTATTACAAAATAGTAAACATATAAACGAATTAAACACTTTTCGCAAGTAGCTCTGATGCCATTGAAGGGTTTCGGGCATGAAAACGCAACGGAAAAACGCGTAAAACAGAAAAATTAACGAAACCCTCCGCAGGATCCATGTGAAAAATGATATTTAATTCGTGAATAGAATCGTTTACCTTTTGAAGCTTTACGAACGGCTGACTAATGGAGGTCCTTTGATATGATCACCACGTATCCCGCCTTGCGATATACGTCTCTAATTAGTCCACACGAACACCCGATCGTACAACGATCACCGGAGTTTGGTACTAGCCAAGAAGCAGCCTCAAATCTCTCTCTCTGTCTCTAGTCTCTCCTTGATGTAGAGCGGCTTGGTTTTTTTTTTTTCTAAAAATTCTGAATATTAAACCCTAAAAATAATACATCATTATGTATTTATAGGGAGAGAAGAGTGGGCTGAACCCTAATCTGATTGGGCTTCCAAAACCCAGTCCGATTATTGGTTGTATTATTATTAAATTCGAATTATTGTTTAATTAATCAAGTCTCACTTAATTAATTCAATAATTCAATATAATAATAATAATTTATTTAAATTCGTAATTTAAATAAAGCTCCATTTAAAACATTCTATGTGTGTGACCCTTTAGGTTATTATTACGTTGACAATAATTTTAATATCTAATAATAAAATTATAAACAATGAGCGGCATCTAGTAATACATCATTGCTACCCAAGTAATCTATACTATATTATTAAAGACGAAACATTGAAAGTTTTGTAGTCTGGTCATGAAAGTTTTTGTAGTCTGGTCACTCAATTCATAGCCGTTAGATATTTTTGATCAAATCAATGAGAACCGTTAGATAAAATATTAAAATTATTATATAGAATATTTTTTCTATTTTTCCTAACTAAAACATCTCATTTTCCAAAAATATTGCAAACAATTTCATTTACTAAAATAACATAATAAAGTTATAATTGCTAATAACTAACTCATTACCTTTTTTAGCCAAATTGTATATTCTTTTCTATATTTTCTAACTAAAATTTCTACTTTTCTATTTTTCCTAACTAAAACCTCTCATTTTCCAAAAATATCACGAACATATCTATTTAATAAAATAAAATAATAATATTATAATTATTAATGACTAATCGATTAGCTTTTTTTTCCAAAACGTATATTCATTTTTATATTTCATAACTAATATTTCTCTTAACTAAAACCTCAAAAATATCATGGACTATTCCATTTAGTAACATAAAATACTAATATTATAAATCTATCTATCTATCTATACTATATTATTAAAGACGAAACATTGAAAGTTTTGGTACCTGTTTTTTTGGTACGGTACTTGCCTTATTTAATTGTTTATTTAATTATTATAAAAATTATTATAATCAGTTACCCTTTCAGTTAGAATGTATTACCATTTTTTTCTAAAAAAATCACGAACAATTTCCTTTTCAAGCTAAAATATGTTACTTTTTCTATTTACTTTACTAAAATCCCTCATTTCCCAAATATATTACGAGCAAACCCTTACTTATTTATTTTAAAATATATTTTAATACTTTTAATTGGTAATTACATTTCCCCTCTTTTTGTAGAAAAATCACGGACAATTACCTTTTTCGGCTAAAACATGTTATATTTTCTATTTTCCTTACTAAAATCTCTACTTTTCCAATTATATCACGGCCAAACTCTTGCTTATTTACTATAAAATCTATTTTAATAATTTTAATTGATAATTATCTTTTTCAACTAAAACATGTCACCTTTTGTATTTTTCTTACTAAAACCCCTCTTTTTTTTCAAAAATATCACGGGCAAATCGTTACTTTTATATTTTAAAATTCAACGAAAACAAGTTACTTTCTATTTTTCTTACTAAAACCCTTCTTTTTCCAAAATATCACGGGCAACTAGTTACTTATTTATTTTAAAATCTATTTTAATACTTTTAATTATTTAAAAATATTTAACACGCCTACTTATTTTTTTTAACAAATGCAATTAATAAAATATAAAATATAAATAATAAAATTAACAATTATTAAAAACAATTTGTGCATCGCACGAGTTTTAAGCTATATTATTAAAGACGAAACATTAAAAGATTGGTAGTCGGATGGACGGACGGTCGGTACTTAGTGATTTTATTTAATTGCCCTTACTTATTTTTTAAAAAACTATCACTAAATAATAACATTATTTATAATCAATTACCTTTTCAGCTAAAATACATTACCTTTTTTTATTTTTTTTCTAACAAAATCTTCTCTTTTTCTAAAAAAAACACGGGCGGTTATCTTTTTTTAAAAAAACATGTTACTCTTTCTATTTTTTCTTACTAAAACCCCTCATTTTCCAAAAATATCACTGGCAAACCCTTACTTATTTATTTTAAAAATCTATTTTAATACTTTTAATTATGAGCACTTTTTTAGCTGAAACACGTTACTTTTTCAATTTTTTCATTTTCTAAAGAAATTATTATTAAATAATAACATTTTATAACCAACTACTTTTTCAGCTAAAATACATTATTTTTTCTATTTTTTTTCTAACAAAATCCTCTATTTTTCTAAAAACAATCACCGGCAATTATCATTTTCAACTAAAACATGTTACTCTTTCTATTTTTCCTTACTAAAAACCCTCATTTTCCAAAAATATCCCGGTAAATCCCTACTTATTTATTTTGAAACCTATTTAAATACTTTTAATTACGGGCACTTACCTTTTCAGAGAAAACATGTTATTTTTTCTATTTTTCCTTAGTAAGACCCCTACTTTTCCAAAAATATAATGGATAAACATTTATTAATTTATTTTAATACTTTTAATTATTTAAAAAAGTTTAACACACCTATTTATTTTTTTAGCAAACGCAAATTAATAAAATATTAAAACATAAATAATAAAAATAATAATTATTAATAACAATCCGTGCATCGCACGGGTTTTAAGCTAGTAATAATAATTGGTGATCCAATTAAACCTTTAATGAATAATGTTCCATGTAATATAATCATTTTAACCTTAGATTAAACTCGAGGCATGGTTCATGTCATCCTCTTCAACATTTAATCCCGGTTTACTTGATCGATGAGTAGACTATTAAACAATCACAATTTGAGCATGGCCATGCATTTCATAGTCTCACTCAATCAAGAGGCCAATAATATCACTCCTAAAATAGGAGGGTTAAATCCTATATCTATCATTCATATTTCTCATATGATTCATAATATACCCAATGTCCACCTTTATCATTACCCGGTCAAAGATAACTTTGAGTAGAATCAAAGTGTATTAATTCTCATATAGAAATATAATGATTTCAAGTCTAAGGATCATTACACCATTATCACTGTGAGAATTGCTTATGACACTTGATAACATTTACCATGAAGAATTCACACGGTGGGTCTATCCAGTGTCATGTTCTGCTAACATGCACTTATGTCTTTGACTTTAGTATCACCATACTTATGATCAATGAGATGTGGTCATCAGTCAACAAACATACTAGTCTTAATGCATTATTATGGTCCTCTAATAATAATACTCGACTAAGGATCTTTTAGGATTATAAACACTACTCATATAATCTCATTTCTAAGTCACATACTTAGAGATATAGAATTCATGCTTATATTCCAAGGATATTTATTATTCTAACATTTATATCGCAGTTAATAAAGACATAATAAATAATTGAAAGAAAATCCATAAAACATATTTATTAATAATCAAAATGTCTTCCCTAAGAACATTATAGTATTGTCTCTAGGGCACAAGCACTAACAAGTATTGCAAGTGATGTTTTGAGCAAAGTGTGGGTACACAAAATGCACTTTAGAGTAAAGTGCAAGTACACAAATTACATTTTATTCCCTAAATTAATAACGGAGTTAACTTCAGTTAACGGAATGCAACAAAGTGCGATAAAATACAAACATTGATATTGCAAGTACTCGATTTTGAACTATAGTATTGCAAGTGGTGTCTTGACTAAAGTGCGAGTACACAAATTGCACTTTACTCTAAAGAATATTATAGAATTTTACATGAAATTGTATTTAGATTCGAATTTTCACACTAAAAAAGGTTTTTTTATCAATAAAAATAGAATTTAACAAAAAATTATGATGAAATATAACATGATTACACATAATTTCATTGTTACAAATATATATAAGATTCTATATTGGATTCTATGATGTATTCTAAGTACAGTTTGATTTTAAAATTTAGGTATGATTCTATGTTAAATTCAATATATTAAGCTTAATTGTTGTTAAATTTTGCGAAAATAATGTGTTTTGATTGTGTTTTTTATATAAGGGTTCTTGCTAAAATGTATATTTACATTATATCTTTAAATAAAATTATTCATTTATATACGGAGATTATTCACATGCCCCGTTCTATCAGCTAACTATTTTGGTTATTCATTCTACCCATTTAAAGTCAAGCACTTCTACCTACCACCACAAACACCGTATTGTTGAAAGTCTGTTGTGCTTTGGTTAATAATTGATTAAAGGGATATTCTTAATGATATCTTTGTAGTTTTGATTTTTTATATTGGTATTATTTTTTTATAGTATTGGTTTCTTCAAATGGTATAAAATTTAACCATTGACTAGTAATATACTAAATTGCTTGTTGTTCGAGGAGCCGAAGAAAATCGAACTGAATTTATATTGATTTTTATTTTAAAATATTTAATGATGATTAATGAATTTCTTACTTTGACAAACAATAAGAGTATAAGCCTAACAGTCAAAAGTTTAGGTGTACCTCAAATATAAAAGATAATACCATTGAGAAAAGTCAATAACAAAATGGTTCAATCGAGAATTTCTCTGGATTAAAAGTCATCAATCCTGGCATGGAAATTAATAACATGGTCATAAGTTGATTCTTTCTACCTTATTTTCTTCTCTAAACGAAGTTTCTTTCTAGCATTGTAAAAATGGCTGAGGCAGTGATATCTTTTGCTGTCCAGAGACTTGGAGAGTTGTTAATATCTGAAGCAAAACTTTTATATGAAGTGAACGACAAAATTGATGAGATTCAACATGAGCTGGAACGGATGCAATGTTTCTTAAAAGAGGCTGATAAGAAACAAAATCGAGATGAAAGAGTACGTAAATGGGTGGCAGAAATGAGAGCCCTTGCTTATAAAATAGAAGATGTCATCGAGACTTTTGCACTAGAAGTTGAGACGAAGAAACAACAATCAAGCTTCAAGGAGATTTTACGAAGATTTGCTTGCATATTAAATGAAGGAGTAAGCCGCCACAATATTGCTAAGGAAATTGATGCTATTAAAGTTGAGCTCGCTAACCTCACTGCAAGTCTACCAACATACGGTATTACAAAAGGGTTAGAAGAAGGAGAAACCTCAAGTTCTATAGTCAATCTCAAAAGTCGGAGAATATTCTACTCTCATGATGTCGAAAAAGATTTCGTTGGGATGCAGAAAGAAACTGAGCAATTGATTTCTCAATTAAAGGAGGAAGTCAAGGGGTGTGAAGTTGTTTCAATTTGTGGAATGGGAGGTCAAGGAAAAACTACTCTAGCTAAAAAACTTTATAACAATGCCGAAATTAAAGATCATTTCAAAGCCTTTGCTTGGGTCTGCATCACTCAACAATTTGACAGGGAGAAAGTTCTTAGAGGAATCTTGAAAGAACTTCTTCCTATTGAGAGGGAGGGAGAAGTTTCTAAGATGAACGACGCACAACTGGTCAAAGAACTCTACAATGTTCAACAAGAAAAAAATTGTTTAATAGTAATAGATGACATCTGGACAGTTGATTCTTGGAGAAGCCTAAAGCCAGCATTTCCAATTGGAGAGACTACCAGTGGAAGCAAAGTCTTGCTCACAACTCGTGATGTAAGTGTTGCTAAGATAGGTTCCATCTATAAACTTCAGGGTTTGTCCGAGGAGGAGGGTTGGACACTACTTTCTAAGAAAGCAAATGTCAAGGACACTGCAGGTTAGTTTTGTGTAACTTCTTATTCAGTGTGATTTGTATATATATATATATCTATCTAAGGTTAGATTCCAAACAAACTAGTTACAAGTGATTAGAGTCCAAACGTATCAAATGAGTCACTCATTGCAAAAGTGACTCAACTCAGTAACTAATCAATAAAATAAGTTGATACAAATTTTCAATTTACAATGACGAAGTTGATGCAAAATTTTAAATTTGTGACTAAGTTGACTCAATTTTACAATGAGTGATTCACTTCATACATTTGGACCAGACGAGTGATAATTTTGGTAATTAACACCAAATACATATTTACTACTTGGTGGTATACATTACTTTAGAAAAATATATATACAAGGTAACAAAAGTGAGACACACATTTGTGCACTAATACTTCTTAATTTCATTACTGAAAGATACTGAAAATGATAACCATGTCTTGCAAAGTTTTGGGATTCAGGATTGACAAACAGCATACTTTATAGCTTTCTAAATATGACAATAATATCATATAAAGATTGTAGTTGGACTTTTCACACTACAGATAAGATTATAAAATAAAATTACAAGTCTTTAGTTTACAATTAATGTAATTTGCTGGAATTTCGTGTTCATTTTCTTTGCAGAAAAGGAGGCCTATGAGATGGAAAGAATAGGGAGGACAATGATTAAACGATTCCAAGGTTTACCGCTAGCTATTTCATCAATAGGAGGAATTCTTAAAGACAAATTATTGAGAGAGTGGGAGATTATAAACAAAGATATTTCTTTTTACTTAGCCAAAGATGGAGGATTAGATAATGATGATGAATACTACACAGTGACAAAGGTTTTGGGGTTGAGTTACGATAGTTTACCTCCTCGTCTGAGACATTGTTTTCTTTGTTTTGCCAATTTTAAGGAGGATGAAGTAATAAGAACCGAGGAATTGTACATGTTGTGGATGGCAGAAGGTTTGGTATCAGTTGAAGATAAAGCAGAAGGGGATATAATGTTAGATGTAGCCGAACGGTATTTGGATGAATTAGCAAATAGAAGTCTTATCCAAGTCGAAACAAATAAAAAGGAAGGAGGGTCTCCAATAAAATACGAAATGTGTCGTGTTCATGATCTTATTCGAGATTTGTGCTTGTCTAAAGTTAAAGAGGAAAAAGTCATCAGTGTCATTCATTTACAGCGCAAACATGACTATGAATCTAAAGCAAGCATAGTGCGGAAGTTGTGTATTCGTGACCAATCCTTTTTAAAACCCTATGATCAACACGTGATTTCACATATTCGATCTCTTATTGTTTGGGCAGCTCACTCCAATACCGAGGGAGAGTGGCCGGAGAAAATTCTTGATCTAAAGAGATTTAAGCTGCTCCGGGTTTTATCAGCGAGTGGATTTATATTTAATAAGCAAAATATACGAACCATGTCTGAGCTGGTCTACCTGAAATATCTGTGTTTAGCTTACTGTGAGCTGGAAGAGTTACCAATATCGATAGGTAACTTGAGAAACTTAGAAACCCTTGATCTAAGGGTGTTTGGTCCAATTACAGTACCAAATGTTCTATGGAAGCTAAATCAGTTAAAGCACCTGTACCTTCCCTATGAATTTAAACAAGGTGATAGAGTTGACAAGTTAAGATTTGAAGGGTTGAATAATTTACAAGTGATACGCAATTACGACTCAGTGTATTGTGATGCACGTGATCTGATTCGACTACGCAATCTCAAAGTTTTTAGTGGTAAAATAAGAGTCCAGGACAACCTCACAAAGAATATTATTGATTTCATCAAATCCACGGAGTTGCGCCACTCCGAGGTAGATATCGAAGGAGAAGGTAGAGGACTCTGTTTGGTATCATTGTTAGAGTGTTGTTTCATTAATATTTTAAGGATAAGAACCGGTATCTGTAGATTCCCCAAGGACTACGACCACACTCGCTTTTCTGGACGTCTCACCATTCTATGTTTTAACAATTCTAGAAGTGACCAAGACCCAATGATATTGCTCGAAAAACTTCCTAACTTACGTGAGCTCTATCTGGATAACAATGCGTATTTAGGAGAAGAGATGGTATGCTCGGCAAATGGGTTTCCACAACTTCACTATTTATATCTATGCAAATTTCCCGGCTTAAGAAAGTGGAGGGTGGATGAAGGAGCCATGCCAAATCTCTCGGAGCTAGAGGTTGGTAAATGCGAGAAGTTGGAAATGCTTCCCCAGGGTTTGAGATACCTCACCACATTACAATCCCTTCATATTTTCTATATGCCTACTGCATTTAAAAATAGGATTCAGGTCATAGATGGTGTAGAAGGCGAAGATTTCTACAAAATTAGTCACATTCCTAATGTATATATAAGACAAAGCTCATAGGCTTGTTTTCGACCATTTCATTTGGTGGGCTGTGTTTAGAATGGCAGAAAGTCATACTCTGTTCGGTACTTCGGTTTATTGATATATTAATTTCCATTAGTTGAATGCCGACTTTCTAATCATCAATCATCAATATATATATATAAAGGAGGATACGCGGGAGGTGAGGTGGCACCCCTAAGATCGTCTCAATCTATTTTTTTAATTTTTTTAGAGGTTTACAATTTTAAATACTAATAAATCAAAAAATATTCTTTAGCATATTAGAAGTAGAATAGGTGTTCGAAGTTATAGAGGAGAAGAATTCGAATTTATAGCGAAGACATATAATTAAAAGTTCTATTTGAAGTAGAATATGTGTTTGAATTTGTAGAGGGGAAGAATTCAAATATAAGAGAAGTTCTTGCAAAGTTCTATTTGAAATAGAATAGGTGTTTCGATTTATAGAGGAGAAAAGTTCGGATATAAAAGAAATACTTGCAATTAAAAGTTCTATTGGAAGTAGAATAAGCGTTTGTAATACATAACTAAAAGTTCTATTTGAAGTAGAATATGTAAAGTTATATAGGTGTTTTTTCGATGAAAGAGTGTCTCATTAGAAAGGAGTATGGTAACATAAAAATTAACAATATATTAAATTTGAGATTTTGATATTAAAAAGGAAAACGTGTTTCACGGGAGGACGGCTTATTAGCGAGGACCGAGTAATTTTCGTAAGTTATTTGATAAAAAATTTAAAAAAATTATTACGGCGCCGCGAAGCGCGGCCTTTTCAACTAGTATATATATAAAGGAGGATACGCGGGAGGTTTGATGACGCCTCTAAGATCGTCTCAATCTATTTTTCTAATTTTCTAGAATTTTAGAATTTTAAATACTGATAAATAAAAAAATATCCTTTAATATATTAGAAGTAGAATAGATGTTCGAATTTATTAAGGAGAAGAGTTCGAATTTATAGCGAAGACATATAATTAAAAGTTCTATTTGAAGTAGAATATGTGTTTGAATATGTAGAGGGGAAGAGTTCGAATATAAAAGAAGTACTTGCAAAGTTCTATTTGAAGTAGAATAGGTGTTTCAAGATTTATATTTATAGAGGAGAAGAGTTCGGATATAAAAGAAGTACTTGCAATTAAAAGTTCTATTGAAAGTAGAATAAACGTTTGTAATACATAACTAAAAGTTCTATTTGAAGTAGAATATGTGAAGTGATATAGGTGTTTTTTCAATGAAAGAGTGTCTCGTTATAAAAGAGTATGATAACATAAAAATTAATATATAAGACAAGTATATATTCAATATATTAAATTTGAGATTTTGATATTAAAAAGAAAAGCGTGTTTCACGGGACGACAACTTAATAGAGAGGACCGAGTAATTTTCTTAATTTATTTGATAGATTTTTTAAAAAAATTATTACACCGCCGCGAAACGCGACTTTTTCAACTAGTTTATTTTAAAGTTAAAAGATTTTTACTATTACTAGTGATATATAAGTAATTTTGGTTTATGTTGACAAATTATAAGTCATCTATACTCTTTATTAATAACGAAAATAATATTAAAATGACGCAAAATAGTACCAAAGTAATAAAGAATCAAATTTGGTTATCACTAAACTTCTGGTTCGATTCCTTGAAACCATTATTAATTTACTTACTTTAATTTCTTTAACTACATTCTGGACTCGATTGCCTATAACTATATGATTAAATATTATTTATTTATTATATATACTTTAATCATTCAATTCTCTGCAAGTACATATTTTAATAATACTTACTAATTATATTTATTCTCAGTAATTTACTAATATTACTATTTTAATCTCAGCTTATATTTTTATTAATAAGGAAAACAATGTTTAAATGGGTCGATTCGATTCCTTGCAAGTACGTTATTATGCATGATTTATTTATTTACTTTAATTTCTTTAGTTTCATCTCGGTACGATTGCCTATAACTAAATAATAAAATAGTTTTAGTTATTATATACTTTTCATTTTATTTTCTACAAGTACATATTTTAATAATACCTATTATTTTTCTTATTCTCAGTAATTTATTGATATTTATATTTTTATCACGGCTCATCATTGACTCGTGCTTCGCACGGGTTATCAATTAATCTATACTATATTATTAAAGACGAAACATTAAAAATTTTGGTCGGTCGGTCGGTATTTGGGCCGATTCACGGGCCTATCTATAATCAATTTATTAATAACCAATTACCTTTTTTCACTACATTACCTATTTTATATTTTTTTTTAAACTAAACCAACTCATCTTCTAAAAATAAAACGGGCAACATATATATAATATGGTAATATTATTATATATTTATAACTGATTACCTTTTTCAGCTAAAACATATTATTTTTATATTTTTTACCTAAAACAACTCATCTTATAAATAGGACACATATATGAAAACCAAGTTATTGATAACCAAATACCTTTTTCAGCTAAAACATATTACCTATTTCATATATCTATTTAACTAAAACAAATCATTTTCTAAAAATAAAACGGGCAATATATATATATAAAATGGTAATATTATTATATATTTATAACCGACAGCTAAAACACATTATGTGTTTTATATTTTCTAACTAAAACAACTTATCTTCTAAATATAATACATGCAAAATAAATATACAATGGTAATATTGTTTTATATAAATATTAATAAATAACAAGTTATTCTTTTCGGCTAAAACAAATTACCTCTTTTATATTTTCTAACTTAAACAACTAATTTTCTAAAAGTAATGTAGACGACGTATATATAAAAAATTAATATAATTTTATATAATTGTTAATAAGTAACTAATTGTCTTTTTAAGGATATTACCTGTTTTATATTTTTTAACTGAAACAACTCATGTTCAAATTAAAAATAACACGGGCAAAAGATAGATATATTGGTAATATTATTATATTAAACTTATGAAATTCATGTTTATTATAATTTTTTTAACATTCAATTTAAACGAGATAATTAATGAAAATAAAAGTAATAGTATATTCAAATAAACTTGAACAAACACATATTTTGATATTTTCACTTGAGTCCCTTTTTAGATTTTTAAGAGCAAAAAAATACGAATCATTAGATCTGTTATTTTAAAATATTTTATATTTTAATATCTAAAATACTACTATTGATTACGTCAATAATATATTAAATTTAAATATTATATTGTTAGATTTATAAATCCAATATATATATATATATATTAAAATTTTATCAAATTATATATAATAACTAAAATCTAAATAAGAAAATAAGAAAATATTAAAGAAAACCGTGCATCGCACGGGATATAAGCTAGTATTATTAAAACCCAAACATTAACAATTTTGGTTTTTAATTTTTGGTACGATAATATACGTTATTTCTTAAAGCCAAAAAAAAACGATGCAAGATTTGGACATTGCAATGCAAAAAGTTACAACCATCATATTATAATTCTAAAAAGAATGTTGAGAAAATCCAAGAATGTACAAAAGATTACAAAACCTGAATAGACAGAATTAGAAGCAAACATTTTTTTTAGACTTCTAATATTATGGTTGTAATTATTTTTCATTGCATTGTAATGTCGCATCGTTTTTCTTGGAAATTATAAATAAATAAACAGAATTGCTTCTAATTCTTTCTATTCAGGCTCTATAATCTTTTTTACATTTTCAGATTTTCTAAACATTTTTTTTAGAGTTCTAATGTGATGGTTGTAACTAATTTGCATTGTGATGGGCTATAATTAGCCCAAACTCATTTATGGGACCTATCTCGCAATTGGGAGCGGGCTCGAATTTTGGACCTCATTCATATTTGGGACCAAACTCATCCTTGAGTCCTGATTCATTTATAGCTCGGACTCGGTTCCGGGACCAGATTCATTCTACGGCCCTGATTCATTTGCATCCCGAACTTCGTTCCAGGACCAGACTCATTCTTTAGCCCTGATTCATTTGTAATCCGGACACCGTTCCAGGACCTGTCTCATATTTGGGATCAGACTCATCCCAACTCGATAACAAAAGAGCTCAGATTACGTGAGATAAGATTGCCTCATATTACGTGGATTGTCCATGTCACGACTAGGGACCACACCTAGTTACAACACGGACAACTAATGATTGGCACAATTATGCCACTATCAACACACACACCAAAGTGGACCTAGCACACGCCACCACAATTTTCACCTGAACATGTATGACCCATCTACATCACACAAGTGTCCTCGCTACCTACTATCTATTCTTTCGGGTTCATTGATTATGTTGTACATATGATGATGTGTTTGCTATAGTAGTATAATTGCAATTCTCATATAAGATGTCCTTATTTGTGTCGCTTAAGGTCTATAACATTGGGCGCCCATTAGTATGCAGATGAATCAATAGGGCGCACATATCAACAATTGAAATACTGCCCATCTCAGAATGGCATCTTCTATCTAATGAATTATTAGTTTGCAAGATTATTAGTTTGCAAGTTACTCGTGGAGAAGAGATGATAAAGAAGTCCATTCAATTCAGTACAGAAAACATTAATCAATACCCTCTCAAAATATGATGATTGGAATAACTGTTGATGAAAACAAGCAAAAAAAACAAAAGGACTTCTACTTCAATTCAAGGCCAGTCATGAAAAAGTGCAATCCAAAATTTTAGTCACCCATGACTCGCTATGATGTAAACATATATACTATTATACATGCACTAAAATGTTTACCTGTGTGATACAACAGCCACTTTCTTGTTTTGATTCTTGGATGTTGAGTTGTTGACACGTCTTCCATTCTTTTAAGGAACCGCAAACAACACGTATTTCAGCTTAGAAAAACAGAATATCAAAATTTGGAAAGTCGTTTGATGATTAAAAGATTACAAACATTCCTACTGTGAATGCCCTCTTCAGTATCATCCTCCGTCTTCTACTGCTCTTCATTTCAGGTCTAAAACAATCAATGAGACTGCTCCATAATATATAAGGCAAAACAAAGTAGTTGGCATTTTCATATGAATGGTTAAAACCCAGCAGAACCTACTAATGATGAGTATGTTGCATTTTCATCTGTAGATGCAGGCCTCCTTTCCCCATCCTTACTGGAAGTTCCGCGACTAACAAGTTGCCCACTCTCTATATTGGCTGTATGGCAGAGTTCTAATCTACGTTGCTTTGCTTCTTGGACATCACCTTCCCAGCAAGTTTCAGAAATTATTTCAAGTGCTGTCTCTATTTTGTCCTCGGCAATAAGTTCGTCATTTTGCAAAAGGACAAGATATACTTGTTCAGCACAAGCCTTGCGAATCTGAAACAATCGTAATCATGAAACACACAATTAACATATTGCTTAATCAATAACCTTTGAAACACGCAATTAAAATGTTGCTTAATAAATAACCTGGGGCACCAATACCTGAATATTACTTTCTCCATTTCTAAAAAATATACAGTTTTAATCAGAGTTATTTGTATGATGATTGATGATGGTATGTAAAATTTCCAATTAAATTTCATCGTAACAAAGCATCAACTGTTGCAATTTTGAAGTACTTCTAACACAAACTTACATGAAATTAAATGAACTGTATTCATGTCACTGTTAAAAATTTTGCATTGAATGTACTGCATAAACCTGATATTAAGCTCTTTACGGGGTTATGAAGGACAATAAATAACATTTTACAAGTGGAACAAACCTTTGGGTATCTATGGGAAAGGAACGTCAGAAGATGAGAGAAGGCTTCAATGTTAATAGGCTCTGCAATTGAAGCAATGTAGCCAAGTATAGCAATGCCAGCATACAACTTAGAGAAGTCTTTTGATCCCTTCAATTCAAGAGCAAGTGATTCCAGAACTCCAGCGCAAAATATCGGAGTTTGAGCCTGAAGATTTAACGTGAGAAATTGACTAAAGAAAGAAAGATTTGGTCTGTAATTATGCTTTCAAGTGAAAACTTGAGAAAACAGATATATGTTCACTCTTTACATATTCATTATATGTCTTGATATACAGGGTATACATTAATTGTATTTTATTTATCTTCTTCAAGGGACTATGACATATATTTTCCTATAAAATATAACAAGTTTGTCAATGGTAGAAAAGAGCAGTCAATTGCGATTAAGACTAAGAACGCATCAGTCACATATATTCTGATAGTAAAATCCCAGATGAAATGCCATATGATGCATGCCTTCACTTTTCACCTTATCCAACCGTTTCAGTTAAATACATTTGACGGATCATCATTCGTTAGCCCTCATCAATCATGATACATGTAAGGACTTTATATTTTATAAAATTATGAAATTAAATATCTTTCCAGGGCATAAATAGTCCAGGAACCGCAATTCACAAGCACTCTGGCTGTCTAGCAGCAGTGAGTTCTACTTGTCAATCCAACTGATATAACATGGCCAGAAAAGCCTAACACATCGGGTAAGGGAGTCATTGCAATTTATATTTCTGTAAGGATTAAAATTGGTATAGACAGGTATGTACAAAGAGACTTCATTCTAACACAAAAATAAATCATGTAATTGAAATAAAAAACAAATGAGGGGAAACATCACGAGGATAAGATGATTACCTCCAAGTTTAGGAAAACCCTTTTGCTGAACAAAATCTCGATGGTCTGGAAAACATATTGAAGTATATTTTTAAGAGCATATTGATTTGGAATAATTAATTACCACAAAGGAAACATGAAGGGATGTTTGAGAAATGACATTATTTTATGCATGAATATTTGTGGAAATAACAAAATAGCCATGAATATTGCAAAGACGCATCATATACTATTTTACAGAAAAATGTGTACAAACATATACTGGAAGAAGCATGCATTTCTTTGATCATTTTCCTGACACTATAAAAGGAAATGATCTTATTATTTTCTACATTCCAAGTGAGGATGTCAGGAAATCAATGTTTTGTAAGTATTTTTTTGTGGATGACAAGTCCATTTTTACATATATTCAGATATTTCGAAATACAAACAAGTATTGCTATACATAGGCTCATAACTACCTAACTCAGTGATGACCTAAACTTCTACTTTCCAACACCAGAGTTTTACTGCATTCCTGACAAAGGATCCTCCTTAGGTATCACAAACTTCACACCAGAACCTGACCTTTCCTATTCTACGGGTAGTAATCTTGACATTTGTAATGCCTTTGCTCTGAAGGAATTATAACCTCTACATTCTCACTCCAGTCATATTATGACATGCCCAAGAATGCTTCCTTTTTAAAATATTAGCTTTTATTTCTTTTCCAATTTCCAACATAATTGTAGTAAATCTTCACTCCAAAACATAAATAAAGCATAGTACAACTTTAAATTGTAACTACATGTAATACTAATATGCCTTATTTGTTATTGGACAATGTTAAGTTGAGTAATGTGATACAACAATTATTTAGTTGCCCCCAAAGACCTGGCATGCCAATATTACACCAATCATGCATATCATTATTATTTATGTGTGGGGGGAGGGGGGGAGGGTGTTCTGTTCGTATAAACAAAAAGAATCAAAATGATCAACTCAAGAGATTCCAGTACCTTCAAGGTGGGTATACTGACTCTGTCACATTTTCTGTACTTATCAAGTACCCAAAGAATGTCCTGACATAAACTCAGCTCCCTTAAGATGCTTTCTTTTGAGTCTTTAGTATCAGTGGCTTGAAGGTAATCCATTAAAGCGCTTAGTGATGTCTTTCTCAAAGACTCTTGCAAGCCACCAATGGAAATAACTATTCCGGCCACCAGGTGTTTACTATAACAGCTAAACTGTAGTAACTGAACAAAACGGCAATATGAGTATGTGGGAACCTGCAGTCGAGATTAAAGTTTTTCCGTCAATATATACAACTGTAAATATCATTATTTAAATATATAGGAACTGAATCATGTGTACTAACCGCCCACTTTATATCTGCTTCATTGGGAATAACTTTCTCGAGCTTTTTCCTATGAGGTAAAAAGGGGACAAAAATTGCTTCGTTATATAAAATTCTATGGAGAACCTTGGCAGCTATTTCTCTCATCTTATCCATCTTCTCAACAGCTTGTTTGGCAATGCCTCCGACTACACTTGCAGCAATATTTGAATCAAATGATGATTGCACTTGGTCATTCCCGATCACATGTCCCTTACCTTGATCCTGAGAATCGCTACCTTGTGATTTTCTTTGGGAAACAGATGAATCATTCTTACATAGAATATATGTACACTTCTCAAGTCCATACATTGCAGCCTCGCGAACCCAAGAGCCTACGTCACCTCTGTTATCCACTGAGTAATCTTCAAGAGCTTCAAGTAAACTCTGCATCACTTCATTCCTAATCATATGATACAAAGATACAATATCTTCCTCAGGAAGCAACTGTGAACATTCTTTGGTAGCACATAAGGTTTCACATGCTGAGACAAGTCCTTTAACCGCATTAACCCGTGCTTCAGCATCCCTGTCTTCTGGTTTCTCCTAGTACATTCGAAATTTGTTCAGTTAGGTCGTCACATAATTTAAAGAATTCTTTACAAATCACAAGACGAGTGCATGTTCAGTTAGTTATTGATCTAGTAATCCCTTACATAACATAAGAAAGAGAACAGCATCAAGTATTAAATTATATAGAGGCGTTAATGGGAATAAAGATCAAAAATGGAAAGGATATGGAATCTTAAGGAATCTTATGGGGTAGTGGGGAATAAGTGAACTACTTGAGCAGAATGACTTATTTCAACCAATTAAACCCCTCAAACAAGAATTAAGACACGGGAATATTCTCACTAGCCAGGTTTAAGTGCCATGAACCAAACAACCCCTGTATCTTCAGACCAAAACCTGCTCTTATTTATTGTATACACTATACATACATATACAGCTTTAAGAATTCACATCTCAATAAGTAATAATCCATGAGTTCCCCATGTGCATTAAAATTATATTAGGGAAGAGACAGGTAATGTCGTACACGTGTATGTATATCATTGGTGAGTGTGATTTTGTCATATTCATCTGCACATTCTCACCATTTTATTTACTTAATCATCTTTTTATAAATATGTTTAACTTATTTTATTCTCTTTCTTTTCTTACATATGTTATTACTGTATTCAATTTCAACATACCTTAACAAACATCTGGTAAGGAGAATTCAGTAGAGGGAAAAATAAGAAAGAGTCAGATCTTTACCTCAATTGCACAAGAACTGCACAGCTTTGAAAGCACTGACTTCCACTTTGTCACCAAAAACTCCATGGGCAAAGAACCTATTGCCAATGCAGATCCTCTTCTTACAGCAACATTGGCATCAGTCAGATGTTCCAAGTATTTTGAAGTGATATCATAGGCACCTTTATTAGTTGTCTTACCAAGGTATGCCAGAACAAAGTGTTTAAAGGCTTCAACAGCCACATTCTGCAAATTAAAAGGGAAATCAATTTATACTTGGAGGCATGGTGAGAAGATTCTGAAGAAGTTTAGCCCAAGTTCATTAGTTAACCAAGGAAAGACCTGAATCTGACTATTAGGATGCCTCATATTTTCATTCAGAGTATCAAGCAGACTGTGCTTTATTTTTTCAGGCAAAGAAATGTTTGACAAAGATATACATTCAATGAAGCGGGAAACTGCAGAACGCATAATCTCTCCACCCTTTCCGCGATACAACCGTGCTTTCTCAATTGCAGGTACCAGACCAGCAATACTTTTCTGCTTATCTGCATGCTAATAGTTAGAATCAGTAGGAAATGACTAATGAAGCCATTATGTAAAAAATCTAAAATAAAAAATTCTCACTCTATTTTATAATTGTAGAAGCTGGCAGGTACGAACAACAAAACACACTATCTATCTACTTTAAAACAAGTTAACTTAACTACGAAACAAGGTAAATCACATTCGTACAATGTCCTGTCTAAGTGTTTGGTTCATAGATGATAAAAATTTCAACCGAAATGTCAATAAAGACTACTAACAGGTTTTTTTAAAAGTTAAAGGTCAAGGTCATTTTCATCCTTAAAAGATAATAATAGATTCTTTAAAAGCTGTTTACCGCAGTTTCGGTGTTACCAAACGCTGCTTTTGGCCTGAAATCTGAGAAGGCAATGCTAGACAGGCTTTAACTATATTAGATCACTATTTTGAAATGGTACTAAAACTCAGAAGTATTAAAATGCATTATATGAATTCTGGCTTGCTGCTTAGGGCAAGCGAATGACCACTGACCAGTACCTGTGCTAAGAATATAACTACACTTGTGCAGAGCTAAAACAAGTTCTCCTGCAGCCAATGTTGCACCATGACGCATGCACAAATCCGATGAGAGGGTGCAAGGAATTACTTTCTCCAAAATGAAATTTGCAGAATAGTCAGGATCATATTTTACAAGAACAGAAAGTGCACTTGAAGCAAGCTCTCTTAAGCCTTTATCCTGAAAGTAAGCAAATAACAGTTTATGTCAATAAAGTTTTCCCAGTAAATATAAGCATAACAAAAAAACGTAAAACCCATTCAGAAACAGTAAGTGATGTATCAGTAACTTCAAGCAAGGTAATGTAAATGCTTGACCATAAATTAATTAGGGATATATAAATTCTTGGACATTAAATAACAGAAATACACAACCAAAAACAGATGAAACTTCCACTTCTAATCAAATGGAAAGAGCAAACTTAAGCCCCTTCTTACATTACATTTGAACTTGTGTATAAGACAACTACCGTTGATTAATCTGTCTTTTGTAGCTCCATCAGTAGCCTTTGTTCAATTTACCCATTTGGCCGGCTTGGTTTCGTACATTAAAATTGGTTTTGTCTATGAACAAGTGCAAGATTACTGTTTTTTGTGTTAAGAATCATCAATGAACTGTCCACTAGAAAACAGGAATGGGGATGGGGTGGAAGGGTTGAAGCAAGGGGAACATTAATATATAAAACAAAACTAGAAGGATTACAGTAAAAATGATTTATTCAACCTCAAAGAATTATAAAAACAAGGGAGAACCCAAATTGTAAGGTAGAAACCTACCCAATGACAGATCTTGTTGTATAGAAGGTCCTCCATGAACGGATAAAGGTAACCATCACATTGAGCAATACTGGCAGCAACATGAAGATAAGCATTCACGCGTGATGACAATGCAAAATAATCGGCGGTATTTACTATGTCAATACCATGAGGATAACTCCCCTGTCTACCAACATTCTCCTGAAAAGCAGCTGCTGCTGCTCTTCTACAATTAACCTAATCACATAGTATTGCGTAAAGTGTTGAGAGGTTATCACATTTTATTTTGAAAACCAGTAAACATTTAGGGGGAAAGATAAACATGAGAGATCTGATATAAAGATAAGCACCTCGCGATCATAGCATGCAACTGTTAATAGGTGAGGAGCAAGCTGTTCCAGGATGCTTTTCATGTCAGTGTGAGCATATGCACGACCAAAAGCCCAACAAACATAGGCTGCTGCATCACGCACATGAGACCCAACACTATGTGGTCCCCTTCGAATATCATAATGCAATGCCTGCCTCAAAGAACTTTAACTTCAAGGATGTAATGATGAATGTATTTGTGCAATGCAAACAAGCGTACTAAATCCAAAAATCTAAGACTACGTGTAGCTGCACTAACAACCAAAGAATAGTGTACATTGTTAGTGCTGACATTTCAAGAATAACCAAAAAAATGTGTGTTGCTGACATTTCAAGAATAACCATGTAGAATTTATTAAACCTCTATACCTATATAGTCTTAGGGCTCATTTGTTAACAACTGAACGAGACTGAACCAACTGAATGACAACTATTCTTGTCGTCCAGATCATTTGCCTGGTACATAAAATTATCTGGACGAGACAAAAATTGACTCAATCGTTCAGCTGGAAAATAAAGCCTCACTCGTTCAGAAAATTTTACTGCAACATGTAAATACTTCACTTTGGTAATCATTAGGTATATCATGTCTACCAATTAGTATAAAAATAACTGGTTTCAAATACATTGCATGCATACATTGCATGCATATTAGTAGATATATATATATATATACATATATATAATATTAATTAGAACAATAATATACTTTCACTATATCATTTTTCTAAAGATAATGTAAAATTGTACTTCATAAATCATAGGTTATATTTATAATAAATGGTTTATATAATTTTTTTTGGTTGATACATTTTTTAAAAAATATATAATAAAGTTAAATTTTAAATTTTAAATTACTTGAATAGAGTTATAATTGTATATGTGTAAATTTATCAAACTAATTCAGAAAGTATATTTAAATTTATATGCATTCAGTCACTCATTAAAATTTCTTTTTCATTCAGAAATATTAGCCATCCAGAAATTTTAATCATTCAGAAATTATAACCATCCAGATAAAATGGTTCAGATTTAACAAATGACCCCTTAGTCTATACTGCTTGAATGTATTTGTCAAGACTCAAGCCTTTTAACATTTTATAGTATTTTTCATGTAGAATTCATAACCTCCATTCAATACACAATGACCCTATATAAGTCTTTCAACGACATAAAAAACATTAAACATTGCTAATATGTACAAAGATGTCAGGATTCAGCTTAGTAGTAGTCTATAGTAGCACTGGACAGTAGGAATAGTAAGGGTATATGTGTCATTTACTGAGTTGGTTAGTCTGGTAGCCTATATATAGAAAGACTTGTTTGTATGTCAGATTATGCATGTTTGAACAATTATTCAGAAAAGGGAATTCATTTCCACCAATCTCTTTCTCTCTCTAGATTCTGTTATTGCTTTCTCTCTCTATAACTGATTTCTATCTCTCTTTCTAGGGTTAATCTCTCTAAACTCTATCAAATCTCATCTGTTTCTCTTCAATTCTATCTTAATTCTCTTGCTATTCTACTTGTTTGCTGTTCTATTCAATCAGAAAATACACAAAAACACAAAAACATTGAAAAACTAGAAAAGTATTTTGTCATGGCATGACAAATTGGTATCAGAGCTTCAGTATTTGATCTATCCTTGCTTCTACTGAGTTCTACATCTCAATCCGAGAAGATCGAGCCTACATATGCAGTAATCGCAATCACAAGTTCAGAACTTTCTTCAAAAGTGTTCTCAGGTGTTCTGTTCTTAGTTTTTACTCTTAGATCTGTTGATTTACTGTTGTGATTAGCTAGAGCTGAAGATGTTTCAGTTGTTTGAGTTCGTTTCTACTTAAGTAGTTGATTCTAGCTGTTATTGTTGGAGAAAAGTATAAAAACAGTAGTTACAGTACTGTTTTGTTGTTGTGAGATTGTCACTGTTCTGTTTTGGTGTGAAGTGCTGTTGATCTGTGTTGTTGAATGAAGTAATTGTCGATTGTGATTGTTGTGCATCTGGTGAGTGATTCTGTTTGGTGAATATACTGGAGTAGTTGTAGAATTGTGTATTGGAGGTGTTTGTGAAGTAGTGTTAAGTTGCTGTGAAGTTTTCTGTTAATGCTCATAAGGTGTTTGATGAATTGTGTATGAGAATGAGTTGTTACAGGAGTGAGGATTTACCTGAATCATTTCACCAAGGTACCATGAAATTGATTCAGCAAGACCTCCAAAGTCATATTATGGGTACTGATGAGAAGATTGAGAGATTGCAAAAGCAAATTGATCTTCTAATGGAAGGCATGAACAACAGAAATACTAGGAAACAACTGGAGGATGAAGTTTTAGAGGTGGAAGGTGAGGATTACAAGGGGAATGTGCTTCTTGGCTCTGCTAGCAAAGGCATGTTTAGTGATCCCTTACATGCTGCTTTGGAAAGACAGATTGCTAAGTTCAAGAGTCATCGCTTGAAAAAGGAGGTAGTAACAAATGGAGGAGGAGACAGAGCCTTCAATGAGGCAGTCCTTGGGGTGCAGCAACAATTTTTAGATCACAGGGAAAGAACTAGTCACAAACTTCAAAAGTTAGAAGATACAATAGAGTTGGCTAGACAAAAGATACAAGTAATTCTAAGCACAACAACACAAAGGCATGATGAAGGCTTTGTAAATGCTTTGGGTGTAAAGACTAGTTCTACATCAGGTAGAATTGAACCAAAAGGAAAAGTTCCATCAGGAACAATACCTACTCTCAAGCTTAACTTTCCCAAGTTTAAAGGAGCAGGATTCTTTGAAGGGTTACAGGAGTGTGGGCACCAGTTGGCTCATTCTGGCATTGGAAATATGACACATGAATGGCCAAATCATGAAAAGGAGGAGAATGTATCTACTGCTTGGAAAGAATATATAGGGGAACCTATATATGATGAAGAACCAGGGAAGGGCCAAGAGAGTTGGCCAGAGCAGGAGTTCATCTTAGCAGCATTGAATGGTGATAATTTAGATGCACCTAACCCCTTGCAAACTGAAATCTGCAGAAGTGAAAGATTAGAGGAACCAGCAGAGTTTGCACACATACAAGATTTACAACAAGGTGGTGGCAATAACAATCTGCATAAGGAGATGCCACCAATCCAGTTGGAAGAAGTTTCCTCAATGATTCCTACCAGCAGAGGCATTGTTGAGGCTTTTCATAGCAAAAGAAGCGTTAAAGGTTTTCCAACTGCTACAATTTCTTATGAGTTGGGTATCAGATCTAGCAATCTTGGCAAGGATAATATGCTTATATTTGATCCTGGCGGTCAGGTGCAAAATAAGCAGTTAAAAGGTTGTAATCACAAGTCCAAACAATTGATTAGGAGTGAGGTGAACCTAGAAGAAGCTGGAATGAAAACCTCTGATGGTAGTCAACTTAAACATTGGCAGAACATTGATTTTCTGGCAAGCGAGCAGCGACTGAAGGAACCTTCTCAGTTGCAGTTGCAGATGAAAGTGTTTATCATTGAGATTGAGAATTCGACTAGATTACCAGGTCAAAGCCAGAAAATTCAAAAAGAGACCGACAAACTTGACAAAATTATAAGTGAGATTAATCAACAATGTGTTGATTATGTGAGAGTCGGCTTCAATGTGCTAACCTACAAGTACAAATACATTGAAATGAACAAGTCAATGAGACTTGGAATGAGACTTGCATACCATGAAGCCTTATGGAAGAATATTATTATATACATATTTGATCCTGGAGGAGATTCAAGTTGTCTCCATGGTGTTTCTATTGGAATTCAGAAGTCTCAACAACTCCTACTAGATGTTCTTCATGGGAAAGAGCTATAAATGAAAGGAAACAGCAATGTAATTGATTCAGGTGGAAAGAAGATGAAGATGCCATGTGAAAGAACCACCATGAGGACATGGTTAATTTTCAAAGGGGGGAGAAATGTCAGGATTCAGCTTAGTAGTAGTCTATAGTAGCACTGGACAGTAGGAATAGTAAGGGTATATGTGTCATTTACTGAGTTGGTTAGTCTGGTAGCCTATATATAGCAAGACTTGTTTGTATGTCAGATTATGCATGTTTGAACAATTATTCAGAAAAGGGAATTCATTTCCACCAATCTCTCTCTCTCTAGATTCTGTTATTGCTTTCTCTCTCTATAACTGATTTCTATCTCTCTTTCTAGGGTTAATCTCTCTAAACTCTATCAAATCTCATCTGTTTCTCTTCAATTCTATCTTAATTCTCTTGCTATTCTACTTGTTTGCTGTTCTATTCAATCAGAAAATACACAAAAACACAAAAACATTGAAAAACTAGAAAAGTATTTTGTCATGGCATGACAAAAGACAACCAATACCCATGAAACATCTTTTTCACAAATTATCAGCCAATAGTCTCCCTCTCTAGTTTCTCTCTTTCTAAAAAGATAAAGCTCTGTAGTACAATATTAACGGGGTGGTAAGAATTATACACAAGATAATTCACATGAGGGGCGCCTATAGAAACCAACAACTACCCCTTCTAAGTACAAGGACCACAAAATAGTACACAGTATCATGGCTTAGAATTGAGATATTTTGTGTGCACTTAAAGATGAAAGTAAAGAACAGACCTTAATAACAACAGGTAATACTTTAGGAAGACTGATGGGTAGGAGTAATCCTCTACGTGCCAGTTCAGCCAACGCCAAGCATCCCCCATGCCAGGAACCATCTCCCTTTGTAATAGCAAAAATTTATAACATACATGTGAAATTTGATATAAGAGCCTACCAAGCACTCTACAATCTACTTTTATTTAACATATAAAACGTGAAAATAAAAAAAAATTATACTATGAGTTTCTACAGAGATAAGTGCACAAGAACACATATTACGCAATTGATTCAACATACCTCTCCTGGTGAAAACAGCTCCAGCACAGATGAAAGAACTTCATCTGCGAGGGTAAACGTCAGACATGAAGTAATGCGACCAATACCTTTTGCAGCAGACCAGCGCACAACTGTATCCTAATGTATCAATAATCATAACGGAAAATGCATTTTAGACTAGAACAATTTCGAATATAGGGATATCAAGGCATAGCCATGAACGGAAGAATGAGAAAGTCAATCTTATAAGTATTATAAGCCTTCTAATAATATATATATATATATATATATATAACAACATTTTAGACTAGAACAATTTCGATGTTTTATATCGAATGGAAGTTAATACCAAGAAGATTTTTACTCTCTAACTTACTGTATCTCTCAGTCCTGAAAGCAATAACTCAATCATCTCTTCTACGATTTCAGGAACATCCATTTCCTCGTGCAGGCACTCTTCAATGGCTAAATTGTTAGAATCCAGATCCACACCATCGCTATTTGTACGGGACACAGTTAGAGGACTCTCCCCAAGTGTCTTAAATTTTGTCTACATCAAGGAACAGAATTAGGAAAGCATACACTAGGCACCCAGAGTACTGTATATCAGCATGTGGTAATAATCGAACATATTATTAATACTAGATTAAAGGATTGATGGGTTATAGCTCGATATTAAACAGAATTAAAATTGTCCAACACAATCCCGTCAAAAATTGAACCAAAATTCAGCAACTGGATTTTTAACAAGAAATAGTCCACATATGTTAGGGACTCAAAGCATGTTGAGCTTATAAACTTGAACAGGCGTAAACAGAAACATATACGAATTCAATATGCAACATAGATATGACATTCTAACCACATAGCGCCAGGATGGTGAACGATGAGGAAGGCTTATAAGCCCAATCCGCTGAGTCAATTTCACCAAATACTTCCTTAGTAAGGGGCTCCGCGCTGCTCCAGCAGACTTGATTAGAACAGACGAATCACTCCAGACAGAAGGAACCACGTCAATTAACAGACTCCTGCTGCCAGCCTGCGAATTCAAAGGAAAAGCATTGTGTGATCCAAAAAGAAATACCTCCAAAAGACATATGTGGGTTTTTTCCAGAATTAAATTCGGTGCTGCTACTTTCTTTTTGCTAATAAACTTCTGTTTATTTTACTGATTACCTTCTGTGATTTTTCCTTTTTTTCTAATTAAACTTCTGAACTTTTTACTTCTGCTAATGTAGGTTTTTAGCATTCAGATATTGTTTTTACTTTATTTTCTACATTCGGTTTTCACATATAGGGTCCAGCATTTAGCCTAAAATGGCTATCCCTGGTTGAAGATGCACTAACAAGTAACAAACTAAAAGTATATTCTAATTACTTGTATTTTTAAAAAGGCAAGGGGTTCTTTAAGAAGGATCCCCACCCCTAAGCACACACACGTGTCTCACTATGACTTGAACCTTGACCTTTTTCTGGAGGGTGAGGGTGTGATAATGCGGGAGAACTGCCCGTTTGTTCACTTCTACTTTTAATATTATAAGAAAAGATTATCTCCCTAAAGAGGCTCACAGGAGACAAACTGCACCCAATCTTTGTACCATGGGGTGTCACTTTATGGTTATCCTATCACATATCCCGTACTGCTCCTACTCTTTGCAAAAAAAAATATCAAAGCAAGAGAAAGGAAATACCGATGTATAGATCCATAAGATCTGTTACATTTCTTTTTAAGTCACAGTGCTTCCAAAAGCCTTTAGACTAATCTAGTTTTGAATACTCAAATGCTTAGTAGAAACAACTATCATTAATGTAGGCATTTCACACTTTGCATTCTACTCATTATGATTATGAGAGAGGAAAGAGGAAAGAGGAATATAAACCAGCATTTAAACACACGTTATCAAACTGCCAATGCTTCGGATGCGTCACCAACAACTCCCAAAATAATTACTCCATCCTAAGTTCACAAAAAGTGACATGATGAATACTTTTCAGCTAGGGCACATTGCCGAATACCTCAACAAACAAATGCTTATTTTATCCTACAAGAACTGTGAGCGTGGACTCATAGTCTGAAATCTATATAGTTCCCACAGTATCTTTAGAGTTTGAACATACTTTTAAATAGATATTCAGTTTTTCTCAAAGGTATTTGACATAACACAACTTAGGATTCTTCCGGTGCATAATAAGTTGCTCTATTTGCTATTGTCAATAGAGAACACTTGGCTAATCACTTGGTATGTCAATTAATCTTCAACAATATGTCGAGAAGGTACCAAATCCAATGATACTTGATACTGCAACCAACCACATCATCTAGTATGATGCCATACAAGTAGGCATATCATTAGAACGATTCTACAAAAAAATCATATTTGCTTTAAAACTCCCAATTCCAATTTTATAGTAAAATATACATAATCCATAGAACCAACTATGATAAGGTTCATAGAATATATAAGAAAAATTAGGCACAACAAAAAAAAATATAGATTCGGCTTAAAATAACCTTAAAAATTGCTGCCAGTGCTTCAACAGCACCAAGTAACTGAAAGTGGTGTAGAGCATCTCCAGTGACAGAAGAAAGAACATCATGTGTCCATCCGATAAAGCTGGTAAGAATAGCAAAGAAATGTAATCAAGGCTAAAGCAACAACAGAAAAAAAATTATTTAATCATCCAAGCACTACAGGTCTACAGCCATTTCGCCCTTTTCCAACAGAAACACGCATAATTTGCAGGTCAGTCTGTGTAGAATTCACTTTGTTCCAGGATGCTACTAATTGCACTACTACATTTCGTAAAAAATCTTGCTGCATGTAACATGTGATCAAACATATTTTTCTTTAAGCCGAAGAAGTAATATTTCAGGTACAAAAGACTGTGATATTACAAAAGACACATATCTATATATGACATTAATGATCTCCCTTTGCATGTTAAGAAGTCATATGAAATGAAAAATTATGTCTTCTACAAACTGGAAGTTATAATCTACACTGCACTCATTCACATGTAGACACTCTGGCTAATTTTGTCTTCACGCATTTTAGCTCATACTCTTATTCTCAGTCACCTAGAATAACAACATAAGCAACAAAAGATTTACAGCCAACTGAAAATTTAAAATTTTGTATCTTCAATGAGGTTGCCTAGATTTGTTGGCTATATTGGTATGAATCAATAATTATCTAAAATTTACTGAACATGCAAGGTGTTGTACTCCAATGGGATTGATTATAATGGTTGGCTATATTTTAAAAATAGTAATTTATAATTATGTGAAGTTCTTATAGATAGAAAATACTATTTTAATATGGTAATAGATGATGTGGAATTTTGCTACAGGTCTCTAAAGGTTCAGCATATATAGCCAATATGAAGAGGTTGGTTAAAATTATAGATAAGGATTTTGTCCCGTTGGAGTGATGAATTTTTTACATATTTTCTGTAAATCTTATATATAGAATGACACCTAGACTTTTAGCTAAGGGGTTTCTAGCGTTGGAGATGCTCTTAATCACTTGGGCTGCGACATATTCGAGTACACAACTACATTAAATATACTTATATCATGATGTTTTCGCTTAGAGAAGGTTGCTTGGTGTCATCATAGATCCTGTAGCATGAGATCTACATCATTGTCACTTAAATAAGAGACATACCTGTTAAAAGGCTTTATCATGTCTGGGCGGGTTAAAAGCCTTGAGAGGAGCAACCCAGCCATGGTGCGCATAGGACCAGCATTTGACAGGTAATCTTTGGAGAACCCAAGTATCCTACTTACTAGTGGAGGTGAATCATCTCCACCAAGATAGTTGCTATCTACCATACTTGTATCCACAGAAGAGATATCAAAAGGAACCAACACCAGTATGTATAGCCATAATAGTGTTACACATTTTGTCTCCATCTCCCCGGTACTTTCTTGCCTCAGTGACGTCACTGCTTTGCTGTCGTGGCATTTTTCCAAAAGAGATACAGCAAATTCCAAATCAGAAACCTGGTGAGGGAAGAACCTGATAACAGCTTTGTAACCACAAACTGTAACTAACGAGTAGATTATAATACATAAGGGCTTAATCACTTCAAGAACTTCATTGTTAGCTAGACCTGGTTCAATTGTTTTCGAACGGACAAGGGACATTAAAGGAGAAATTATGCTTTCCAGATACGGCTCTAGCAGTTGGCCCTGTTCCTGATACTTGTCCATCTGCAGAATGCAGATATTTATAATAAGAACAAGCAACAGATACTGCATTAAGGTAATTATGTCTTCAAATTTAACTCGAGAATACAATCCTAAAAACCAGTAAATAGAATGTGAAAACCACAAAAATTAAAAGATAAAGAGTTAAGAATCACAAAACAAACATCAAAGAGAATCAAGAGGCATTTTGTCAAGACTGCATAGTATAAGTATTATTAGCAGTAATAGTATTGGAGTAAGGGTATTTTGGTCTTTGACTATTTGTTAGTAAGACAGTAGTATAAATACTGGAGTAGTCTTTGTATTTGGAATTATGTTTGAACTATTAACAGAAAATGGAAACCAGTTTCCACCAACTCTTTCTCTCTCTAGTTTTCTGATCTCACTCTCTATAACTGAATTCTACCTCTCTCTAGGGTTATTCTCTCTCTAAATTCTATCATTTCTTCTCTGATTCTCTGCAAATCTAGTCTTAATCTCTTGTTATCTTACTTGTTTTACTGCTCTAAACATACAAAAACACACAAAAACTAGACATTTACTTTGTCAAGGCATGACAAATTGGTATCAGAGCAGTTATTTTCGATCATCTACTGCTTCGTCTGTGCTGTGCATTCAATTCTGAGTTGAGCGAGCCTAGGAACTCAGTAATCGCAGTTGTCAACTAAGAGATCTGTTCAATTCAGTTCAGGTGTACTGTTCTATAGCTTAACTGTCAGATCTGTTGATTTACTGTTATAATTAGTTAGTTTTGAAGTTGTTATAGTTGTTTCGAGCTTGTTTACTTGCTAGTAGTTGAATTCAACTGAGTTTATTGGAGAAAAGTACAAAAATAGCAAGTTTACTACTGTTTTGGTGTCGTTTTAGTATTAAACTCTGTTTTAGTTTGTGTACTACTGGTATTGTGATTGATTGCTAAATTGCTGGTAGATCTGTGGTTGATTGTTGAGATTTTGGTTGAATTGTGGTTTTGAGAAGTGATTGTGAAAAGTATTGTGCGGTGTATTGGAGCAATTGTTAAGTGCTGGTCTGAATTCTGTGTAGAGTTAGTAGTACCCCTCACATTCACCCAAAGAGAAGAAAGGAGGCAGAAAGGTTTGTGCTACTATTGTGATGAGAAATTTTCTAAAGGACATGAATGCAAGAAACCACAAAACTTTCTTATGATAGCTGACAAGGGGCCAGAACAGGGTGTTTATGAAGAGGAGCCTAAGTATGACATCTACCCTGATGAAGAAGAGACCTGGCAGGATGAGGAAATAATCTTGACAGCATTAGGGGTGAGTGAATGGAATCTTAAGCAACCTTTGTATTACAAAGGGGTGTATAATGGTAGAATAGTTAAGTTGCTAATAGATGGAGGTAGTACTCTCAACTTGGTAAGTAAGAAACTATGTGATGAGTTGTAACTTTCAGTCATTCCACAGGAGTCAATGGCTATACACTTACCCAATGAAGACATTTTGGATTGTACACATATATGCCCTGATTTTCCTTGGAAGTTGAATGGGGTGGAATTCAAAACAGAGGTGGGAATAGTGGAATTAGATGAATGGGATGTCATATTGGGAGTGAAGTGGCTTGCTCAGTTGGGAGAATTACAGTGCAACTATGGAGCTCAGACTTTACAGTTTTCATGGCAAGGAAAGATGGTGGAGCTCAATGCTCGTTCCACTCTAGAGATGGTGAGCAGTTGTAATCAACTAAAAGTCATAGTACCAACTTGGAAAGAGCAAATCTTGGAAAGTTATATAGAAGATGCAGAATTAAAAGATCTTATTGCAGAGGTAACTGTAGACAAGAATGGACCTCAACAGTACTATTTAGTTCAAGGTTTGCTGCAATATGAAGGAAAGTGGGTTCTGGGTTGTGCTGGTAATCTCAGGAAACGGGTATTTACTGAATTACATAGCAATAGAGTGGGTGGCCACTCTGGCATTAAGGCTACTATTAGAAGGGTGGGAGAATATTTTTTCTGGACTACACTCAAGCAAGACATTGGTAGATGGGTAAGAGAATGTGGGGTGTGCCGGGCAGTTAAGGGGGAACATGTGAAGAAACCAGGGTTACTACAGCCTTTAGCAGTACCACGGGAACCCACCCTGGAGAGACATTGCCATGGATTTCATTACTGGACTCCCTAAATCTATGGGGTTTGAAGTTATATGGGTGGTGGTGGACAGGTTCAGTAGGTATGCCCACTTTGTGGCTTTGCAGCACCCTATATCAGCTAAAACATTGGCTCAAACCTTCTTTGATTACATCTATAAGCTACATGGCCTACCTGAATCTATTGTGAGTGATAGGGATAGCTTATTTTTGAGTGAATTTTGGCAGAACTTGTTGAAAATTTCTGGTACTAGGTTGTGTTTGAGTACAGCATATCACCCTCAATCTATGGGTGCACTGAGAGGGTGAATTAGTGCCTTGAGCAATATCTCAGGAGCATGACAAGTCAGGTTCCTAAAAATTGGGCTTCTTGGTTATCTGCTGCAGAATGGTGGTATAATACCACATTTCACACTACTTTGCAGACCTCTCCTTTTGAAGTTGTGTATGGTATTAAACCATGGTACATTCCTGGCCAGGATAGAATGCACACTAATATCTCTTCCTTGGAGACTATGCTAGCAACAAAGCAGCAGCAGTGGGCTACACTTAAGGACATTCTGGCTTCAACTCAAGCAAGGATGAAGAGTTATGCTGATCAGCATAGATCTGAGAGAGTGTTTGTTGTAGGTGATTGGGTTTATCTTAAACTCCAGCCTTACAGACAAGTTAGTGTAGCAATCAGAAAAAATCTTAAGCTGTCAGCAAAGTTTTTTGGGCCCTATATGATTCTAGAAAAGATAGGTAATGTGGCCTACAAATTGGACCTGCCAGCAACTTCTAGAGTCCATCCAGTGTTTCATGTATCTCAACTGAAGAAGGCTGTAGGCCAGGCTAAGGTGCATAAACTACTTCCTCAGCAAGGTGTCTTTGATCTCAGTGTTTCCACCAACTCTTTCTCTCTCTAGTTTTCTGATCTCTCTCTCTCTATAACTGAATTCTACCTCTCTCTAGGGTTATTCTCTCTCTAAATTCTATCATTTCTTCTCTGATTCTCTGTAAACTAGTCTTAATCTCTTGTTATCTTACTTGTTTTACTGCTCTAAACATACAAAAACTAGACATTTACTTTGTCAAGGCATGACACATTTAACAACTTCCACTAAATAGTAACAACTTTATGCACATGATAAATAATTTATACATATGATACGTTCCATGGGACCCCTGAACTCAATCATTATTAGCTCATCTCTCAACCCTGCAGAGAACGCACTTGTGTAATCTAATAGAGAAACCGGAACTTACTCAACCAAGGGACTGTTGCAGCTGCCTATTAAATTATGATGCAAAGCATATCAAACTGCTACAAATCTGGAAATCAATACTCTGCCAGAAATCAGATTTTTTTGGTAAGTAGCTTAAGGTACAGTTCCAACCAAAATCCTACCAAAAACCAGAGGGCTGTCAAATACCAAGTCTCTCTATGACTGGTTTCGGGTGAATCGAAAGGATTTGACCCGTCTTTTCTGCATATATTATCTAGCCAAAGATGTGCGTGATGATGTGGAAACATGTTGGAGTGCTTCAACGATTAAGAGTCCCATAATATTCCACGGGACTGGTGCATACTTTAAGAAAATGAAGGTGGTGGAGGTACACATGCTGGTTAAAAAAATTTCCTTCAAATGGATAGAAGTATTTTTAATTAAGATGATTGGCAGGCCTGGATGCTACATAAGAATGTAACGTTATCTCTCTTCTAGAGCTACAAAACTAGAATCAATCAAAGGGACAACATGACGCATAGAAACATGTGTACAATATTCAAGCACTGCTGTTATTGATGGTATCAACTAATTATGAAGAGTAATTCAGTCAAATGTTATCTTGCCCAAGTTGGGTCACTAGTGGCAAACAAATGGAATTGCAGGACAACTCAATTGAGATCATAGAAATAAATACCTAAAAGACAGTGGTTTCTACGTAAAGAAGGTTCTAAATTCATCATTCAATTGTGATGCCTGATGCTAAAAAAATGGATGATTTGAAATCTTCAAGTAGTTGAAGTTGGAAAGTTCAAGGAATTGGATAAAATTACTGGCTTTTCAAGTTCTCTTATATCGATATTTTTTCCAAAAATCCGACAGATTCAGGAAGTATAATGTGCAAGGGCCAGCATATGATGGTAAGGAACCAGTCCAGTGACTGGTGTACCGTGTGAATTACAGTGTGTATAAAGTTTAAATGGCAATGATATTAAAGTGTTTACAAAGCAATGATATTGAACTAGAACACAAACATGGTTACCACATTTGGATCAAATGTAAAAATAAAGACGACATATACACATACATATACCAACTAAACAATACTTTGATTAAGAAAAAGTGCTAAATATCAAATTATCTCGTTCACTCAATTTGTCAAACACCTTTCATACTTCACATCATTTGATGGTCTGAAGCGTTCTGGGGTTGCTCCAGATGCTCATACTTAGAATACTCTGATAAGTCCTTGTAGACGTGGGTCTTTGTTTAAAGAAGCTAAACTGATTTTTGAGAAGGTAGAGAGATTTACTCCTAATTATGTCAAAACTTTATTCGATGCCATCGGGAAGTCTTCGAGACCTAAGGATGCTTTGAATGTTCTGAAGGAGATGCAGTTTCATGGTTTATTGCCTAGTGTTGTTACTTACAATTCGCTAATTTCAGCTAATGCTTGAACGGCATGTTGGATAAAGCAGTGGAGTTTAAAAATCAAAAGGTGGAAATAGGGATGAAGCAGAATTCGTTCACTTGTACTACTTTATTGTCAGGCTTTGAGAAGGCTGGAAAAGATGAAAAGTTCAGGCTGCAATCCGGATATCAACACCTTTCATGCCCTGATTAAGATGCACGGTAAAAGGGGGAATTAAAATGAAATGATGAAGGTTTTTAAAGAGATTAAGCTTTCTGGTAGTTCTCCGGATATTGTCACCTAGAATAAACTTCTGGTAGTGTTTGGGCAGAGTGGCATGGATACAGAAGTATCTGGAGTATTTAGAGAAATAAAGAGATCATGTTTTGTTGCTGAGAGGGACACTTTAATACTGTACTTTAACTTGTGCATATAGCCGGTGTGGAGCTTTTGACTAAGTAATGATTGTTCATAAGAGGACGTTGGAAGCAGAAGTAACTCCCGACCTTTCCACCTATAATGCGTGTTTAGCAGCATTAGATTTGGGAAGATTCTGAGAAAGTACTCACTGAAATAAAGGATAGAGGGTGCAAGCTAAATGAGCAAACAGATAGTTCATTACTGTAGCTTATTGCTTAATGATATTGAAAAGTTTACAAAGCAATATCGAACTAAAACATGAACAAGGCTACCACATTTGCATCAATTGTAAAAATAAAGATAACATATACACACATATATACTAACTAAACAATAAATTGATTTGAGAAAAGCGAGAAAGAAAAATTCTCTCATTCACTCAGTTTCTCAAACACTTAACATACCTCGCTTACTATCACATTTTATAAACACATCCACACATTACCTATACGAACATAAACATATGTTCGAACTAATTAACGGAAAAACGGTAATTCAAATAGTACATAGCTAAAGATGTCACCAACAATAGACTTGACGATCTCTCATCCATCACTTACTAATTTACCGAAATTCTCACACTCATTTTATCAAACACCTTAAATACCTCATTCAATATAAAATCTCACAAACACAATCCTACATTGCCTATTCCACTATATACAAACACAACACATAACCACAATTCCTACAATTACACACACAAACATTAACTAATCGATAAAAAAACATGATCTAATTAGTATACATTTCTCTCAATCCTAACAAAACAAAGACACTGTACATTTAAACTCGACAAATAAATAAAATTCTCCGAATCCGAAACTATTAATTTATAATCAGCAACAAAGTCCTCGTCATATCACATAAACACATTACGTACATACACACACATACATTAAATAAATAATTAAAACCAGGTGTTCTAATAATACTTACTAAATCACCTAAATTCTCCCTCGCTCATTTTCTCAAACACCTAACTCACTATCACATCTCGCAAAGACAATTCTACAATGCCTATTCGACTATTTACGAATACAAACTATAAATAAACAGCAATTAAGTTGCTAATAAGCTGTGCTCTAATTAGTAATATATATTTTTCGGTTCGAACATAATAGAGACGGTGTATTTATAATCTCGATAAATGAATAAAAGTTTTGGAGTCGAAGAGACTAACAATAGATCGGATTTTACGAACGGAGGAGAGATCGGTGACGCGGCCGTTGGAAATAATAGTGTGTAGAATGGACTTGACTTGCTTCCATTCTACTAGAAAGTATCTTTGAAGAACTGCTTCTTTTGAATCTTGCTCGTCTTCTTCGGTTACAATTGGTGCTATTACACTCTCTGGTTTCTCCATTGCTGCTCGATTTGTGTGTGTGTGTGTGTGAGACAGAGAGAGAGAGAGAGAGAGAGAGAGAGAGCTTGTTTGGTTACTGTGATTGCCGGTTTTTGGTGGGGGGTTTTGAGAGAAAATTACAAAAATAATCATTTTTTTTTGATAAAATAAACAAAAATAATCATTCTAAAAAAAGGGTTAAATATTAAATTGGTCACTGAAGTGAAGATCAGATATCACTTTTATTATTGATCTCAACGAGGTATCACTTTAATCACTAAAATCGTCATAAATATCAAACAGATACCTCTAAATATGTGTTCGAAAAGTAAAAATAATTTATATCGAGTTCTACACATATTTCTTGAATGTTACCACAACCAAATGAAAAGTTATGAACTCTGGTATTTATGATATTATATTTAGATTTTAAAAAAATTATTTACTATTTATTTTTAATTTAATAGTTATTCACTTTGATTTGATTAAAAATAAATAGTAAATGAATTGTTTAAAATCTAAATAAATTATCTGAAATACTGGAATTCATAATTTTTCATTTGGTTGCAGTAGTATTGAAGAAATATGTGTAGAACTCGAGAAAAGTTATTTTTACTTTTCGAACACATATTTAGAGTTTGGTGTTTGATGTTTATAATGACTTTAGTGATTGAAACGATACCCCGTTGAGATCAATGATGAAAATGATATATGATCTTCACTTCAATGACGCCTTTGATATTTAACCCCTAAAAAAAGTGGTTAACTTTAGTTTTTGGGATATTCCGTTACAGTTGGGTATCCCATATATATGGGATACTCCACTGACAATAATTGGGTATCTCATAGAAATAAACGTGTGTTTTTAGTTTAGTCGTTCCCCTGGGGGTTCAACCCTAAAATCAGGTTAGGTTAGGGTTTAGGGTTCAATGATTCCATTTTGGGTTTTAGAAATATTCAGCTAAACCCTAAACCCTAAGTCCGTATACGGATTCGTCATTCTGAATATTTCTAAAACCCAAAATGGAATCATTGAACCCTAAAGGTTAACTATTGAACCCCCAAGGGAACGGCTAAACTAAGAAGACACGTTTATTTTTGTTCATTTTGTATTAAAAAAAGAGGTTAATTTTGACCTATGGGATACCCAACTGTTAGTGGAGTATCTCATATATATGGAATACCCAACTGTCAACGGAGTATCCCAAAGACTAAAGTTGACCACTTTTTTCAAAATGGTTATTTTTGTTTATTTTATCAAAAAAATGATTATTTTTATCATTTTTTCAAAATGCCCCTAAGTACGTACTTAGGGGGCTTACGTGAGTACATAGTACATTTTAATGGCATAATTGTAAATATTTATTAAAATCCTTCAATTACAAAAGTACCCCTGTGTAGTAATATGAAAAACCTCTTTGTACTCACCTAACTTAGGAGCATCAAGCTCAGTAATAAATTATAGTGATTTATAACATTTTAACGAATGTTAATTTCAACAACATTCTTTATATTTGTATGCTAATATTACTTATATATTTCTTTCTTTGTCTCTCTCATTTCTTTACGGTTTTTTTACAGTATTATATTGAAATTCTAGTCATGTATATGAAGTGGACAAAATGAGAAAAATAAATATTTTATTTTATTATTAAAAATAAGATAAGGAATGGTTTGTGGTGCATTATAAAAAAGGTATGAAAGTAGAATGCTAATTTTTTAAGAAATGACTAAGATACGGTTGGAGCTCTCATTTATACAACTAATACAACTGGACATTTGCTCAACACAGTGATATTTTTTTATATATATAACATATTAAATTAAAAATGAAAATTATATTTAAATAATATTTCATGTAATGTATTTTATATTTATATTTAAATAATATTTGACGTAATATGATGTATTTTTTGTACAATTAATGTTCTATATGCCAATGATCGAATATAAACAATTAAGTATAGTATTGACGTAATTAAATAAATATTAATTTTAAAAATAAATAGTAAATTAGTTGAAGTTGACCATTTACAAATTAACTAGCTTTATAACCCGTGCGAGGCACTGGTATGTTTTCCATTCTTCTGTTATAAAATGATAAGGCGATTTATTAAATATAATATATGTTTTGTTGCAAGTGGGATCAGTTTTTGTTAGAAAACGTCATATATATTTAATCATGTAAATATATGCATGCATGTGAAATGTATTATAGGTTCTGTTGCGAATGAAATCTTTTTTCATTGAAAAAGATCATATCTAATAACGACGTACAATATAAGAAAGACCTGTAATTTTGAAGTGTTTGTGG
The DNA here is from genome assembly GCA_030848705.1 of Heracleum sosnowskyi. Taxonomy (NCBI): domain Eukaryota; kingdom Viridiplantae; phylum Streptophyta; class Magnoliopsida; order Apiales; family Apiaceae; genus Heracleum; species Heracleum sosnowskyi. The sequence continues at coordinate 74,077,887 of CM061237.1, forward strand.
TCTTGTAATTACGGGAGATTGAACTATTTTAAATAAGTGTGACTTATTTTGCAACCGTCGTGTAACTTTATCAAAAACAAAATAGTATTTAACCTGTTTGAAGTAGTTAGTAAAACTATTTCGTACAATATTTCTATAACATTTGTTTAATATATAGCTTATTGTTTAAGATATACTCCCTCCGCCCCACTCAAACTGACTTCTTTGACTTTTCTTGGTCAAATTTACTAATTTTGTAATGTAAATTACATATATTATATATTGAATATAATTAATGTAAAAAATATTATTAAAAAATATAAAGAAATTATTATAACGTACATTTTTTAGATTTGAAGAAATGTAAGTCAATAATTTTTAAAAGTTAGTCAAAGTTTGATCAGTTTGACCAAGAAAAGTCAAACAAGCCAGTTTGAGTGGGACGGATGGAGTACTAAATTTATAAAAAAAATTATTTGATATGGTACAAAATATTCTCGTTGGCTATTGTAAAGTGACGCAGATCAAATCATATTTTGCTAACTTCAAAAAACAAACCTATTAGCCTTATTATTATATCTTCTGTATCCAAATTTCTTATTTGGTTGATATTCATTGTTCACTCACCATATCCATTATTTTTTATCATCATTTATTTGGTCTATAATTGCTTTTGATCTCCCTAAACTGTTTACTATATAAGCAAATAAATGTAATGAACCAAATAGCGAACCTGGATACGAAATATGCAATAAGGTCAATAGTTTGTTTTTTTAATTTAGCAAAATAAGATTTGATATGCAGATCAAATCATATTTTGCTAACTTCGAAAAACAAACCCATTGCCTTATTATTACATCTTCTGTATCCATATTCCTTATTTGATTGATATTCATTGTTCACTCGTCATATTCATTATTTTTTATCATCATTTATTTGGTCTATAATTATTTTTGATCTCCCTAAATCGTCTGCTATATAAGCAAATAAATGTAATGAACCAAATAGCGAACCTAGATACGAAATATGCAATAAGACCAATAGTTTGTTTGTTTTAATTTAGCAAAATAAAATTTCATATGCATCACTTTGCAATAGTGAATGAAGCTCTAAATTAGTTGGTAATCTCTTTCAATTAACAATTATCAATCATCATTGTCACAATTTATTTAATGTTTAAAAGTTTTAATATTTTCTATAAAAACAATATCTAGTCATAAATTGTTAATATTAAATATTGAAGTAATAATAAATATCAATGATATGCAATAATGAGTTGGACACAATTAATGTACGCATATTAAAGTAGATGAGTATTAATTGTAATTTAATACATGTATAATTAAAATATAATTTAGAAGGGTATTTTGGTAATTTAACTTGAATAAATTGACTCATTGAACCCCCTAGTTACTCTATTATATATATATATATATATATATATATATAATAGATAATAGATATATATTGATTGTATATAAAATTTGTAATCTAATAGTATATATAATCTGAGCAAATATATACTTATTGCAATGGACCAATTTCAATTTATAACATTTTGTATATCTATTTTGCATGAGTTTTTCTCTAATATGGTCAAATATATGATTTTAAGGCACTTGTGAAAATAGATTATCTACCTTACCAAGTAGATTACAAGAATAGACCAAAATAAAATATAACATATTGAATATTTGCACATATTAATAAAGAGTTTTATAATATAACAAAAATTGATGTCTAGCATAGTGGTTAGAAGTGTCCTTTCTAATTTAGAGGTCAAGGGTTTGACTCCCATTAGAAACAAATTTTTTATCATTAATATAATAAGTAGGGGTAATTTGGAAATTTCAAACTGATTAAATTGTCTCAAGCAACCCCCTAGTTGCTCTATTATATATATAATAATAACTAGCTTTGTAGCACGGGCATGCTCTAGCTATTTTTCGATTACGTTGGTGTCATCGTTTGGAGTAATGCATGTAGAAGAAAAGACATAAGCATGTAACGATATATTAGTAGAAAATAGGTCAAAGTTTTGATAATACATGTTCTGCAAAATCCCAGTCTATAAGGTTGTTATTACAACCTTAGTAGGCGCAAATATTTTGACTAATTAACATGTTGTGTTGGCACGCACGGCCTTTGTGAACTACAAGATTTCGTCGATTATAATTTTGCCAGCCATATTTGAATGAGAAGATGATTTTAGTGTCACTTTAAAAAAGCATCGGGCGCCTTTTACCATTTCCATTGCCCGGGGGAACATTGACACTCCATTTACCTGTTTGTAGTTCATGGGGTAGCCGTTAAGTGGGTGTTGTAATATTTGATCGGTGTGTATAATAGAGTAAAAGTGTAGAAATATAAATTGTATTAATACGTGTGGATATACCATTTAAAAGAATGCATACCACTTTGCTCGTTTTAAGAAGGGTCTCCCTGCTGACACGATGAATGCAATAATTGTACAGTTGTGGATATACTTTATTTCAGAAAACTATTACTTATACCTCTCAAGAAGCATTCGTGATAAGTTACTCGTTTCACCTTACAATTGACACTTGACACAAATAATTAAAATTTAATACTTTTAATATTTTATCATAGATATTCAAACAATTCAAAGCGATATTAGTTTATATTTGATTTAGTTGTACGATGACATCTTCAACTTCCTTGTAAAAATCACCAACACAAACTTTTTTATTAGTATAGAAAGAAAAAACTCTTTGCATTTTTCGGGTTCAATACTTTATATAGTAATAATATATTTTTCGAAAATGATCAACGTATAAAATTTATCTATTGAGGACGAGACTTATAATATATTGGACCATAATAAAACTACAGTTTTAATCTATATTAGTAACTAAAATTTCAAAAATGGGTATATAAATTATAAGTTGTTAAAATCTTATAATGAAGCAGTAATAATTGTTAAATAATGAATAAAAATCCGTTTTACGCTTATTATAGATAAGGATATAATTGAAAAGGAGTAAATATGTTGATAGTTTTAAATTTTAAAATAAATATTAAAACAGAATATAATAGTTGATATTGAGTATATATGTCAACATTTGTCACACTATGACCTAGGTCATGATTCAATTCATATTAAAAACAAATTTTTTTATCATCAATATACAATTCAGAGGAGTAATTTAGTAATCTAATATCATCAATATAATATTGAAAGGGTAATTTAGTAATCTAATATATATATATATATATATATATATATATATAGGAGGAGGTTCAAAAGAGACCCTTTATTATCGAGAGACCAAGAGACCCATCATTATTACCGTTGATTAGATTTGAATCCTATGGTCTAGATCATGTATAGATATACTTTTGTATTCTTGTGATTAATACTACAGGGGTAGTACTTTATTACATAAAAAACCATTTTGATTATACGTATTTAAATCTATTTTATTACCATATTTGTCATAAATCATTGAGATACCTTTACGTTAGATTATAAATTTTCCAAATTGAGTTATCAATCTATTTCTTCTAATTGATTTTCAGGACAGCTAATGATATCTTTACGTATTATTCAGATCAAAACAAAGTCTAATCAATGGTTTTACGTTTCTTTATCATAAAATAGAGTGTTCGACAACATAGTATCATACAAATATGCAGAGTTTTATGGAGAACGAAGAAGGTATTCATTTATCTGATATGAGTGAAATTTATTTGAACTTAACGCCACCATGTAAGTTAGTGTTCTACAACTAGCTATATGAGTTTAGTGTATTTGTGGTTAATATTTTAATTGTTGTAAATTTTTGTTTTTTTCTGTTGTTTTTTTGTTAAAGAAATCGTTTGCGTTACTAGTGTGTTTGTGTTTGAGTATCTAAACCCATACTTCTTTTAATATTTGGATACGACTGATTTTTGGATTGAATGTGAGTGAAAATTATATGCAACATAACAAGATTTTCATACATGTAATGTATTTTGGATTATAAATCGCATGTAATGTTAAAATTCCTGCTAGTGTTCACTTGGTATATAATAAAATTATGGTTGTTTCCTGATTCTACCAAGTGTTCTTTAATCATAGTTGCAATACATAGGATGTTGATATTTTCGACGTTCTCTGACAAAACTTGTAAATTCATTTTAGTAATTGGATTTTAATAAATATGATGTTAAATCTCCTTATAGTATTCATTTTGTATAGAATAAGATTATGAATTTTGGTGTATAATAATTTTTTGAAATAACCAGGTGTGTAGTTCAATTGATCTGATGTTATGATTTGTTCATTACAGTGCTTTACAACAGTGCTGAGACATCACCAAATCCTACTCCAACCTCAGATAATTTAACTCATGATTTAGGTGATGATTGGATTCCAGAGTGCGACATTGAAAAAAAGCCAATTGTAGGTCAACTATTTCCTGATATCGACACAGCCTTTAACTTTTATTACCATTATGGGAGTACATGTGGTTTTGTTAGTCGCCGTTCAACTGAGAGGAAGAACAAACAGAATAAAATTACTAGGAAATATTTTGTTTGTTCCAGAGCTGGTTTACCAGAAGATGATAAGTCAGAAGATCAAAGCATTAAGAAAAGGAAAACAACTTCAGCCAAATGTGATTGTCCTGCCAAACTGATACTTGCATCAAATGGTAATGGTGGTTTTTATGTGAAAGAATTCACTGAATACCATAACCATTCTTTTGCAGGTAAGGGAACAATGCAATTTTTACGCTGTAGCAGGTCATTGACAGAATTTCACAAAAGGTTCATTATTGATGCTGCTAAACTAAATATTGGAGCCACACGAGCTCATGCTATTTTTAAATCTATGATTGGTTCGTATGAAAATGTCGGAGCTACAGTGGTAGACTTTAAAAATTTTTCAAGGGATATTAAAGAATACATTGGGAAGCATGATGCAGATATTCTCATCCAAAAATTTAAGGATATACAAGCATCATCTGACAACAATTTTCGGTTTGAGTACAAGACTGATGAAAATAATCATTTGACTCAACTATTTTGGGCTGATGGCGTTGGAAGAAGAAATTTTGAGGTTTTTGGGGACGTGATTTCGTTTGATGCAACTTATCGCACAAACAAGTAACATACTTTAATTGTATCAGTTTTTTTATTATTATTATCAATGCATTTTTTTTTTTTACTAAAACAGTTTTTCCAGGTATGGGATGGTTTTTATACCTTTCATTGGAATAGACAACCACTGGAAAAGTGTAACATTTGCTGCAGCGTTGCTCGAAAAGGAAGATGCAGATAACTATAAATGGGCATGTGAATCCTTTAAGAAAATTTTTGGCTCTAGTGTAAAGTGCATAGTTACTGATCAAGATCCTGCAATGAAAATTGCAATCGAGGAATGTTTTCCAGGTGTTAAGCATCGTCTCTGTATGTGGCATATTATGAAGAAGTTTCCTTCAAAGGTATGGATTAAAAATAAAATATTTTAATTATTTATTTTATAATTGATATACTGTATGTAAATATTTGTCGATTAGTATTTTTATTTGCAACTTTTAAAAACAAATTTTTTTACAGTTAGGAACATTGTTCTGTGCTGAATCTCCGTTTATGGATAAACTAAACAATTTTGTTTGGAGTGATCATTCATCTACTAATGAATTTGAAGCTGGTTGGAATGATGTTGTTTCCGAGTTTGGATTAAGTGATAACACATGGCTTAAAGAAATGTATTCTCTTAGATCATATTGGGTTCCTGCCTTTTTTAACGATGAACCAATGGTTGGCCTCATTCGTACTACATCAAGATCTGAAAGTTCAAATTTTTATTTTAATCATTTTGTTCAGAAGGGAGACACACTTTCAGAATTCTACTTGTGCTTTCATAGTGCTATTGAAAAACAAAGGAATAATAAAGGTCTACTTAATCACAAGGATGATCTAATGCCAATCCCGAAAAATAAAAAGAAAATTGAGAAGGATGCAGCTGAGATATATACCAAGACTATGTTCTACAAAATTCAAGAACAAATTACCGCAAGCTGTGGAGATATTGTAATGGAAGACATGTCTGTTGTTGATGGAGTAAAATCACTTAAACTGAAAGATCCATTTCTGAAAAACAAGATATTTGAGGTTTGGTCTCATTCTCACATTTAAAATATTAGCATACTTTTTTTTTCTGACTTTTATAATTAAAATTTAATTTGTTTTACAGGTTAATTTTAATTTGTCCACACATGACATTGACTGTTCGTGTAATTTGTACACAAGGGTTGGGTATCTTTGCAGCCACAGCTTTTTGTGCTTAAGTCTATCTGGTATTCCATTTATACCTCGACAGTATGTTAATAATAGGTGGCTGAAGAGGGCAGAAGAAAGATTTTCCACTCTGGTACTCTCTGACGTAGCAGAATTAAATCCTGAAGAAGATGCAAAACGTAAAAAAACAAGGGATTGCTGGTTTGAATTTCAAGGTTGCATAAGTGATGCTTCAGGAGATATAGAACACATCGATTTTATACATAAAAGCCTAAATGTTGTGAGAAAGCATATTAAGAATTCTTCAAATCTTGGGGATTCTGCTCCGAAGCATAATTCAATTGGAGATTTTATTGGTTTGCAAGTTGTGGATGAGGTTACTATTCTACCTCCTAATCAGAGTAATAATAAGGGTTGTAGGAAAAGAATCATTGGTGCAGCTGAAAAATCTTTAGGTGGAAAGAAGCGACATAAAAGGAAATGCAGAAAATGTAATGAATTTGCATTTCATGACTCACGAAACTGTACGGGGGATAGTTAAGCTGCATTTATACAGTTTTTCCGATATGTTCTTCATTGTGTTTTTCATTGTATGTTTTTCATTTTCAATTGAGAATCTTATGTTCTTTTTTAAGTTTTTTATTTATTTCAAGAGCAGTCTTAATGTATCTGAATGTATATTTGGGAATTTAAAGGTTTTTTTCTTTATGAATGTTTAGAATTGAAACACCTTGTATAATATTTAAACATCTTTAGAATCTTTAGAAACATGTATAGATTATGATATGTATTTCTTCTATGTGATCATTTTTATGATTTTGCCTATGTTAATAGATTCTGATATGAATGTATTTGTTGTGATCATGTTTATAATTTTGTCTACAGCTGGAAATGTTTTCCAGGATAGCAGATTCACTTGAAATAAACTTATGACTCACCCTTATTGCGGTGTTCTATATTTAATGCGTTTGCATTCCAAACAAATAATTTATCATGTACAAAAACATACAGTTAGTACTTCAAATACGGTAGAAGAAAATAATAGTTATAAAACAAAATGTTACATCCATGATAAGATTCAAAATGTTAACATTACATTAGTGTAGGTTATAGTACAAATCCACAAAGCTTTTCTTAAAAAAACTGCAAGGTTTCATTATGGATTCTATTGTCTATTTCAAAGACATATTATGTTGTTTTGTTATCTTTTCGGCGCCTCTCCCTCGACACAGCATTTAGCCTTTCAACATACATGCTTCCAATTGTGTTATCAAAAACCGTTTCTGCCACCCAGTTTGCAGCATTGTTCAGGTCCACAAATTTATCTTTCAATGCAACCTTATGTTTTATTAAGTGTTCTTCATTCTAAACTACAAAAAACCTGTGTCTGTGTTATCAAGGATTCTGTAATCAGGGTATTCTCTTTAGTTTAATCTTAAATTTGAATTAGAATTCCTTATTAGTATAGTCAATTAAAATTTCACATCGAGTTTTTGGATTCAGAACATGATATATTCTAGTTCCTTATTCTCTATGTCTTTCATTATGTGTTTCCTTTAAGTTAGTTCAGAACCTACTATTTATGTTCCACTATGTGTATATAGTTATAATATGTGATTAAGTGTTATTTAAACAGGGACGTCTTTTAATAGAATCTTAATATTGTTATTAAAATTCCTTATAAATATAATCAATTAAATTTCCAACAAGAGTTTTTGGATTCCAAACATGATAGATCGTAGTTCCTTATTCACTATGTGTATCCATTTAATTAGTTGAGTACATGCTGTATGTTTTATTAAATGTTATTCATCCTATACTACCTAAAACCGTAGTATGTTTTATTAAGTGTTCTTTCATCCACTTTGTCTTTTCGTAGTATCATAATATTGTTATTAGAATTCTTTATTGGTATAGTAAACTAAAATCCCAAGATTCTTTTCGTAGTATCATAAGTGTTTAGATTCAAAAAATGATGGATTCTAGTTCCTTATTCTCTGTGTCTTTCCCTATCTGTTTCCATTAAATTAGTTCAGAACCTACTGTCGTGTTCCAATATGTGTGTAAAGTTCTATTATGTGATTAAGTGTTCTTCTAATGTGTTCTTCTAATGAATTCCACTATACATTTTTTTATGTAGTACGTTATCGTGCGAGCATTATTTAATGAATGAAAACTACATTATTTGATAATCTATATATTCTTCTATGTAGTCCCTTAGTTTTTAATGTGTTTTTAAACTATAGAAGAATATTAGCTACTAATATATAAAAATCCTTTTTTGTGTTATATTAGGTGTTCTATGCTTGTTGTAATTCTGTACATATGTGTTAACTCGTTTTTATTCATGCCACACAATTTTTTACCTTCTCTTTTTTCTTTCTCCATATTTTTCATACATAACGGGGCTAAATTAGGATTTTCACTATATGATCTAATATGTACAGACTAATCCGTTCTATGTGACAGTTTTTACAAGCTTTATTGAATATCTTGATTTTCCGCAAAGTTTCTCGAAAAATTAATCAAGGCATACAAAATGTTTGTTTTCTAATTGAATCTATATGTGTTAATGTAAAATAATTTGATAAAGTGAGAAGAGAAGAATCATACCTCGTTTTTTGGATAATAAGTCATATTCATGTGTTCTTCATTCTGATATTCTTCATTTCTTTTTTCTTCATCCTACAAATAATTATATTCAAATATATCTAATTAATATATACATAGATAACTGAAATATTTACACTCATTTGTTATTCGGTACCTCATATTTCCAGCTGTTGAAATCCTCTGTATTAGCAGAAAGTGTATTCAAACCACCTTCAGACAGTGATTCTGATTTCAAAAGAAACATCTCTACTTTACGCAAAGAACAATCCATCCAATTTTTATATCTTGGATATTCATATTTCTCTAACAGATTCTTGTCCGATGCACGATCAAGGTAGAAAAACTGCAATATTAATATAAGGAATATCATATACTGTTGTAACACCATGAATACAATTATTAATACAAAAAATAGGTATAGAAACACCTACCACAAGAAATGGAAAGGATCCACAATAGAAATGTGTTTTCGGATCTTTCAGAAAAAACTTTTTAGCTGCTTTCAAAGAGTTAATCAGCATTTCACACCAATTGTAGTTGTTGCAATTGTCAATATCCCCAGAGAATGAAAGCAAATATTGTCGTACAAATGAATTAACTGGATTTTCAATTATCATTGTAACCATTAAGCAAATGAAGTTCATCTTGAAATTAAAATCTACTTCATGTGACTGAATGATCTTATCAGCGACTGAACGGATAGAAACTCTTAAATGTGAATCTTTAACACCATATTGTTTCCTCCACATTCTGTTTTTCTGATTATCAAGATCAAACTTAACTTTGTGATCTCCTTTAGGCAATCCAAGAATTTCATGCACGTCTTTCTCATTGATGCAAAAATCCTTACCATTGATTTTCAACGAGCAAGAGTCAGGATCAAAATTACTCACTAAATTGAAACCTAGTATCAAAGGATACTTATCCAATCTGAATGACAAAAGTTTTCCAAAACCAGTTCTCTCAATCCATTCTTTTTGACCATTTGTCAAATTGTCTAACACTTGATTGAAAATAACAGGTCTCGTTTTCATGTGTAATTTTTGATGACCAGAAGTTGATTTTCTGATTGACTTTGTACAGTTCTCTGTTTCGATTCCTTCATTCTTGTTATTTGATACCACAACACATTCAACAATACCGCCTGACTGTAAAGTTAAGGAGATAAAAAATATTAGTTATTTTTAAACATCCTCCTATATGTATAATTGTCACAAAAATGTTATGTTTTAACACTTACATCCGGTGAATCATATTTCTTTCTTTTCTTGCATTGATTGATTGACATGTTAATTTTTTTTTCACCTGTTAGAAAAAAAAATTAATAGCTTACAATACACAAATTTACAATAGATCAATATAAACTAAGATATATACCTTTGTACTGTAAACATGATCTGATAACATCGATTGTGTTTTGATCATTGTTTAAACCTCCTAGCGAATCAGACATCAAATTTGGACTTGTATAATCGTCTACAACAAAAAATATATTATAATATTCTGATTTGAATAATGAATCATTAAAAAATTTATCTATAAGTTTAGATGTTTTTTACCTATCCGATTAAATATATCTTTCAAACTTGAATGAAAAGAGTCAAATTCTTCCAGAGTAAACCAATCCCTATTAAGCTGTACAGTATTTAAAAAAATAAACCCACAAGAACCAAAATTTGAAAGTTTATGATATATGAATTTTTTTTGAATTACTTTACTTACACAAGCAGGATACCCGGCCGTTGAATCAAATATGTCAGGGAATTCTTTCAGGAATAAAGTCATATAAAAGAGGACATAGAAACCACATGTTGTGTCATTTGTCTGGGTTGGCACCTGTAATGAATTAATGTATACATGACTGCAGAAAATTGAAAGTAAAAAGAAGTAGTAACAAGCATCTTATAGGTCATAACAAAAATACCTTTGGTATAACTAGTTTTATCTTCGCGAAATCATTGGTTGAGCTAAATCTCCCCTCATATAACATATGCAAAAGGCTTTAATGTAGTCATAATTTTCATTAGAATAAGATGATTATATAATAGAAGTCCTTAAATTATGTAATCTGTACATCTTATATGTATATACCTAGACATAGTCACTTCAACTTCATTCTTGAACAATCCTTCCAAAGAATCCAACAGTATCATCGATGGACGTTCTTTTTTTATCTTAATGTTGCCTCCAGGATTACATAAAACTACTAATGTCCAATGATTACTGAAATAGAATTTGATAAATAAAAAAAAAACTTTAATGATTAATAATATTTAAATTGACAAAAATCATGATTTCTATTATTAGACACACTAACCTGATGCATAGTGGAAAGAAAACATATTTTTTAAGGAATATGTCAAATCTTCCAAACCATTCTATAACACCATTTCTTTCTGATAGCTGTGTTCTGAATTTAAACATCCAAGCAGGGTCAATGTATACGCAGCAACCTCTAATTTTTTCGGGAAGAACCGACCACAATCTCCTGTACGATTCAAAGATTCATGTTATATCACACTAAATTGTAGTTTATAACAAACAAGTTACAATAGTTAACTAAGAAATACCTCATATAGTACATTGCTTGCGGATCGTTTAACTTTCCAAATTCACCGGAATCTAAAAAAACAAAAAAATGCTCCTTTATAATCATATTAATAGTATAAATTTTCAGCATCGAGTTTAGCTTAGTTGTTATTTATAACAAGTTAATATACATTAAATAATTTTTTAAATAAATAGTACCAATTTATAACTTATGAACATACATGCAAACATGATACTAAGAAACTATCCATTGATTAACTGATTCAACTTATTCAAAAATTATTCAAATCAGAATGTAATTGAAATTACCTAGAAGCCGATTCTTCATAGATGAACTCCTTGTAGTCCTCATGATACCAAATTCAAATAGAAACCCTTTTCCCCAAACTGATTTAAGTGAAGAATTTAACCCAAATTAAACCGTGAGCAATATACACACAAAGTTAAACCCAAATTCATGTACAATTGATGGATTTATACAGGAAAGTTAAATAAACTTACAGTACTCAGAGGTAATTTGGCTGAATCTCGTGATGTGTTTATCTCTGAATGAGTACTTTGTACTATTCTTTTATGTATATGCTAACTTCGTCTTTGTGCTTTCCTTTACTCGGTGAATATAACATTATTATTTTAGACCGGCAAACGTTCCCTAATTAAACGCCTACTAAGACAGGGGTATTTAAGTTGAGCTGTTTATGGTTGAGGTATTAAGTTTAGCATTTAATATTTTTTTCAAATTTCTCTGTACACATTAAATGATGTGATGATGTCAATAAGTTTTATATTATTTACAAAAAAAATTACACAATTTTTTATTAAAATTAAATTTTAAAGAATTGGATTATCCTAAGATTAAATTAAATTTTTTATTATAATTTAAACGAGTATTCCTAAGATTCTCTTAGGTGTTTATGTGTTTGTTAAAATTATATAATTGTTATAACTGAGGTTCTTTTATGTTTTATATACCAACTCACAAAATATAAAATATGTATCAATTTTCATTATTTTCTTATATTACATTCATAAAATCAATTATTGAAATTTGAAATCAATTAATTAGTTAAACAAGTAAACAAATATTCACTTTAGTGTTCTTCTAATCAATAAATTATGTCAAATGTACTCGAGTAACATGAAATACATAAAGATTTCCGAAACTGATGTAACATAAAGATTCATACGTTTTCCGAAACAAATTTATAATTTGTATAAAATATAATAATAATGTTAATATATTATAATTTGTATCTTTGGACATGAAAAAAATATATTATGTACTATAATTGATTTTTCTATCGAGAAAACGTTGTCATAATATACAAATTTACAAAATAAAAGAAGATTCTCTTATGTGTTTATGTGTTTGTTAAAATTATATAAGTGTTTTAATCTGAGGTTCTTTTATGTGTTATATACAAACTCACAAAATATAAAATATGTATCAGTTTTATGTTATATTTGAGGTTCTTTTATGTGATATATACAAACTCAGAAAATATGTATCAGTTTTCATTATTTTCTTATATTACATTCACAAAATCAATTATTGAAATTTAAAATCAATTAATTAGTTAAACAAATAAACAAATATTCAATTTAGTGTTCTTCTAATCAATAAATTATGTCAAATATACTTGAGTAACATGAACTACATAAAGATTTTCGAATATAGATTTTCGAAACTGATGTAACATAAAGATTCATACATTTTTCGAAACAAATTTATGATTTTTAAAAAAATATAATAATAATGTTAATATATTATAATTTGTATCTTTTGGACATGAAAAAAAATATTTTATGTACTATAATTGATTTTTTCTATCGAGAAAACGTTGTCATAATATACAAATGTATTAGATAAAAAAATATACTCTTATGTGTTTGATAACATTATATAAGTGTTATTTTTGAGGTTCTTTTATGTGATATATACAAACTCAGAAAATATGTATCAGTTTTCATTATTTTCTTAAATTACATTCATAAAATCAATTAATAAAATTGGGAATCAATTAATTAGTTAAACAAATAAACAAATATTCATCTTCTTCTAATCAATGAATTATGTCAAAATGTACTTGAGTAACAAAAAATACATAAAGATTTTCGAAACTGATGTAACATAAAGATTCATACGTTTTCCGAAACAAATTTATAATTTGTAAAAAATAGAATAATAATGTTAATATATTTATAATTTGTATCTTTGGACATGAAACAATATATTATATACTATAATTGATTTTTTCTTTCGAGAAAACATTGTCATAATATAACAATTTACAAGATAAAGGAAGATTCTCTTAGGTGTTTGTTAAAATTATATAATTGTTATAACTGAGGTTCTTTTATGTTTTATATACCAACTCACAAAATATAAAATATGTATCAATTTTCATTATTTTCTTATATTACATTCATAAAATCAATTATTGAAATTTGAAATCAATTAATTAGTTAAACAAGTAAACAAATATTCACTTTAGTGTTCTTCTAATCAATAAATTATGTCAAATGTACTCGAGTAACATGAAATACATAAAGATTTCCGAAACTGATGTAACATAAAGATTCATACGTTTTCCGAAACAAATTTATAATTTGTATAAAATATAATAATAATGTTAATATATTATAATTTGTATCTTTGGACATGAAAAAAATATATTATGTACTATAATTGATTTTTCTATCGAGAAAACGTTGTCATAATATACAAATTTACAAAATAAAAGAAGATTCTCTTATGTGTTTATGTGTTTGTTAAAATTATATAAGTGTTTTAATCTGAGGTTCTTTTATGTGTTATATACAAACTCACAAAATATAAAATATGTATCAGTTTTATGTTATATTTGAGGTTCTTTTATGTGATATATACAAACTCAGAAAATATGTATCAGTTTTCATTATTTTCTTATATTACATTCACAAAATCAATTATTGAAATTTAAAATCAATTAATTAGTTAAACAAATAAACAAATATTCAATTTAGTGTTCTTCTAATCAATAAATTATGTCAAATATACTTGAGTAACATGAACTACATAAAGATTTTCGAATATAGATTTTCGAAACTGATGTAACATAAAGATTCATACATTTTTCGAAACAAATTTATGATTTTTAAAAAAATATAATAATAATGTTAATATATTATAATTTGTATCTTTTGGACATGAAAAAAAATATTTTATGTACTATAATTGATTTTTTCTATCGAGAAAACGTTGTCATAATATACAAATGTATTAGATAAAAAAATATACTCTTATGTGTTTGATAACATTATATAAGTGTTATTTTTGAGGTTCTTTTATGTGATATATACAAACTCAGAAAATATGTATCAGTTTTCATTATTTTCTTAAATTACATTCATAAAATCAATTAATAAAATTGGGAATCAATTAATTAGTTAAACAAATAAACAAATATTCATCTTCTTCTAATCAATGAATTATGTCAAAATGTACTTGAGTAACAAAAAATACATAAAGATTTTCGAAACTGATGTAACATAAAGATTCATACGTTTTCCGAAACAAATTTATAATTTGTAAAAAATAGAATAATAATGTTAATATATTTATAATTTGTATCTTTGGACATGAAACAATATATTATATACTATAATTGATTTTTTCTTTCGAGAAAACATTGTCATAATATAACAATTTACAAGATAAAGGAAGATTCTCTTAGGTGTTTGTTAAAATTATATAATTGTTATAACTGAGGTTCTTTTATGTTTTATATACCAACTCACAAAATATAAAATATGTATCAATTTTCATTATTTTCTTATATTACATTCATAAAATCAATTATTGAAATTTGAAATCAATTAATTAGTTAAACAAGTAAACAAATATTCACTTTAGTGTTCTTCTAATCAATAAATTATGTCAAATGTACTCGAGTAACATGAAATATAAAGATTTCCGAAACTGATGTAACATAAAGATTTCCGAAACTGATGTAACATAAAGATTCATACGTTTTCCGAAACAAATTTATAATTTGTATAAAATATAATAATAATGTTAATATATTATAATTTGTATCTTTGGACATGAAAAAAATATATTATGTACTATAATTGATTTTTCTATCGAGAAAACGTTGTCATAATATACAAATTTACAAAATAAAAGAAGATTCTCTTATGTGTTTATGTGTTTGTTAAAATTATATAAGTGTTTTAATCTGAGGTTCTTTTATGTGTTATATACAAACTCACAAAATATAAAATATGTATCAGTTTTATGTTATATTTGAGGTTCTTTTATGTGATATATACAAACTCAGAAAATATGTATCAGTTTTCATTATTTTCTTATATTACATTCACAAAATCAATTATTGAAATTTAAAATCAATTAATTAGTTAAACAAATAAACAAATATTCAATTTAGTGTTCTTCTAATCAATAAATTATGTCAAATATACTTGAGTAACATGAACTACATAAAGATTTTCGAATATAGATTTTCGAAACTGATGTAACATAAAGATTCATACATTTTTCGAAACAAATTTATGATTTTTAAAAAAATATAATAATAATGTTAATATATTATAATTTGTATCTTTTGGACATGAAAAAAAATATTTTATGTACTATAATTGATTTTTTCTATCGAGAAAACGTTGTCATAATATACAAATGTATTAGATAAAAAAATATACTCTTATGTGTTTGATAACATTATATAAGTGTTATTTTTGAGGTTCTTTTATGTGATATATACAAACTCAGAAAATATGTATCAGTTTTCATTATTTTCTTAAATTACATTCATAAAATCAATTAATAAAATTGGGAATCAATTAATTAGTTAAACAAATAAACAAATATTCATCTTCTTCTAATCAATGAATTATGTCAAAATGTACTTGAGTAACAAAAAATACATAAAGATTTTCGAAACTGATGTAACATAAAGATTCATACGTTTTCCGAAACAAATTTATAATTTGTAAAAAATAGAATAATAATGTTAATATATTTATAATTTGTATCTTTGGACATGAAACAATATATTATATACTATAATTGATTTTTTCTTTCGAGAAAACATTGTCATAATATAACAATTTACAAGATAAAGGAAGATTCTCTTAGGTGGTTGTTAAAATTATATAATTGTTATACTTGAGGTTCTTTTATGTGTTATATATCAACTCATAAAAATATGTATCAGTTTTCATTATTTTCTTATATTACATTCATAAAATCAATTATTGAAATTTGAAATCAATTAATTAGTTAAACAAATAAACAAATATTCACTTTAGTGTTCTTCTAATCAATAAATTATGTAGAATGTACTCGAGTAACATGAAATACATAAATATTTTCTAAACTGATGTAACATAAAGATTCATACGTTATCCGAAACAAATTTATAATTTGTAAAAAATAAAATAATAATGTTAATATATTATAATTTGTATCTTTGGACATGAAAAAAATATATTATGTACTATAATTGATTTTTATATCGAGAAAACGTTGTCATAATATACAAATTTACAAAATAAAAGAAGATTCTCTTATGTGTTTATTTGTTTGTTAAAAATTATATAAGTGTTTTTATCTGAGGTTCTTTTATGTGTTATATACAAACTCACAAAATATAAAATATGTATCAGTTTTCATTATTTTCTTATATTACATTCATAAAATCAATTATTGAAATTTGAAATCAATTAAATAGTTAAACAAATAAACAAATATTCAATTTAGTGTTCTTATAATCAATAAATTATGTCAAATGTACTCGAGTAACATGAACTACATAAAGATTTTCGAATATAGATTTTCGAAACTGATGTAACATAAAGATTCATACATTTCCGAAACAAATTTATGATTTTTAAAAAATATAATAATAATGTTAATATATTATAATTTGTATCTTAATTGATTTTTTCTATTGAGAAAACGTTGTCATAATATACAAATGTATTAGATAAAAAAATATACTCTTATGTGTTCGTTAACATTATATAAGTGTTATATTTGAGATTCTTTTATGTGATATATACAAACTCAGAAAATATGTATCAGTTTTCATTATTTTCTTATATTACATTCATAAAATCAATTATTGAAATTTGAAATCAATTAATTAGTTAAACAAATAAACAAATATTCACTTTAGTGTTATTCTAATCAATAAATTATGTACAATGTACTCGAGTAACATGAAATACATAAATATTTTCTAAACTGATGTAACATAAAGATTCATACGTTATCCGAAACAAATTTATAATTTGTAAAAAATACAATAATAATGTTAATATATTATAATTTGTATCTTTGGACATGAAAAAAATATATTATGTACTATAATTGATTTTTATATCGAGAAAACGTTGTCATAATATACAAATTTACAAAATAAAAGAATATTCTCTTATGTGTTTATGTGGTTGTTAAAATTATATAAGTGTTTTTATCTGAGGTTCTTTTATGGGTTATATACAAACTCACAAAATATAAAATATGTATCAGTTTTCATTATTTTCTTATATTACATTCATAAAATCAATTATTGAAATTTGAAATCAATTAATAAACAAATATTTACTTTAGTGTTCTTATAATCAATAAATTATGTCAAATGTACTCGAGTAACATGAACTACATAAAGATTTTCGAATATAGATTTTCGAAACTGATGTAACATAAAGATTCATACATTTTCCGAAACAAATTTATGATTTTTAAAAAATATAATAATAATGTTAATATATTATAATTTGTATCTTAATTGATTTTTTCTATTGAGAAAACGTTGTCATAATATACAAATGTATTAGATAAAAAAATATACTCTTATGTGTTCGTTAACATTATATAAGTGTTATATTTGAGATTCTTTTAAATGATATATACAAACTCAGAAAATATGTATCAGTTTTCATTATTTTCTTATATTACATTCATAAAATCAATTATTGAAATTTGAAATCAATTAATTAGTTAAACAAATAAACAAATATTCACTTTAGTGTTCTTCTAATAAATAAATTATGTCGAATGTACTCGAGTAACATGAAATGCATAAATATTTTAGAAACTGATGTAACATAAAGATTCATACGTTATCCGAAACAAAATTATAATTTGTAAAAAATACAATAATAATGTTAATATATTTATAATAATAATGAGTATTCCTAAACAACAATTGAATTTTTTTTTTATGTTTGATAAAAAAATGGAAGTTTCTCTTATATGTTTATTAAAAATTGTTTTTTTTTCATTATAAGGAACTATGTATTATTCATTATAAAAAAAAAACGAACCATGTTGTACATGCGTGTTGTTGTTGTTCCGAAAATATCCTGAATTGTTCAGAAAGAACATGAATTGTTCGAAAAACGTAATCATAAGTTTGCAAAATTATAAATGTATGTATAAAATCAATTATTGAGATTTGAAATCAATTTGTTAGTTAAACAAAATAAACAAAGATTCACTTAACTACTCTTGTCTGAGTAACATGAGATATAAAAAGATTTACAAAACTGACGTAACATAAAAAAAATAAAAAAAAAATATAAAATTTATAAAACAAATGTTAAGTTTTGAAAAACATTAACCTGAAATTCTTTTTGATGTTTGCATAATTAAAATTTATATTTATTATAAATAAATAGAAAATTTATATTTATTTGTTCGATATTTTTTTCAAAAACGTATATATTTAACAAATTTTCATTTGATTCTCTTATTGGTTTAATTGAGTAAAATTTATAAATAATAAAAAAGAAAGATTCTCTTATATGTTTGTTAAAAATTAAATGTTTTTTTATATAACGAACAATGTATCCTTCATTATTAAAAATTTCGAACAATGTTGTACATTCGCGTTGTTGTTCAGAAAAGAACCTGAATTGTTCGGAAAAAACATTGTCAGAATATACAAATTTACAAAATAAACCAAGATTCACTTCGATGTTTGTTATATAAAGATAAGTGCTATATTTAAGGTTCTCTTATAGGTTCAATTTCATATTTAACTTTTTAATAAAAATTATTATAGTAGAAGATCGTATTATTAATTTATATTTACAAAATTATTTTTATGGGTTCAAAGTTACTAATACTAATTTTAAAAAATATTTTTAAAGTAATAAAATCCATTTTTTTTCTTTATTGATGTCATAAAATTATTTTAATTAATATTCTCACATGTACTATCACAAAATTAAATTAAGCGTTTATTAACATTAAAATTATAATTTGTTAAAAAAAACATTTTTTATGTTTTCTTTTATTGGTAATCGGAGAACCTATAAACATCTAGTTCTGGTTCACTTAGAATATCTTTTTATAGCTTTAGTGTACATAACTTTTGGTCAAAAGATTCAACCAAGTCTTCCCAAATAAATTTTAAAAAAAAATCTGAAACGTGTATCCTACGTTTATAACAAAAAATCAAACCATTTTGTACATTCGCGTTGTTGTTCGGAAAAGAACTTGAATTGTGGAGCTGAAACATTTTCTTAGTTTACATTCATAATTGACTGCACTAATTACTCCACCAAAACGTATATATAATCATAACGTATTAATAAAGTATGATTACTAAAACGTAATTATAGGTTTTGCAAAATTATAAATTTATGTATAAAATCAATTATTGAGATTTGAAATCAATTTCTTTGTTACAGAAAATAAACAAAGATTCACTTAAGTATTCTTTTAATTCAAAATATTATTTATAGTATATTCACTTGGTTTGAGTAAAATGAGATAAATAAAGATTTTCAAAACTGATGTAACATTAAATAATTAATCTGAGATTCTTTTTTGATGTTTGCATAATTAAAATTTATATTTATTATTAAAAAATAAAAAATACGTTATCCCATGCAATCATACTTCAAAATGATGTGAGATGAGATTCTTGTATTGGATTTGTTAAGTATACTTTTTTTTCGAATACGTATATATTTAACAAATTTTCATTTGATTCTCTTATAGGTTTAATTGAATAAAAATTTTAATTAATAAATAAAAGTGTAATTAGTTAATCAACATCATTTTTTTTGTATCTTTTATCACGAACTAATAACATTATGTGATAGTATTGTTCTTTTCCTTGCAAATGTTTTTTGTTATAGCACATAAAATTATAACAAATCGTTATAGTAAGATTCTCTTATGTGTTCCAACTATAACTGAATAGGAGGTTGTTCTGGCAAATTGGAGTATGAATCATATTTCCTAACAAACATTAGTGTCATATAAACGGATCAAGCTAATCATGTACCGAGGAAATAAAAAAAATTGAAGTTAAGTGTAAATCAGAGATTGCAATCAAGAAACAAAGATTCACTTAAGTATTCTTTTAAGTCAAAAAATTATTTCGAGTATATTCAATTGGATTGAGTAACATGAGATAAATAAAGATTTTCAAATCTGATGTAACATAAAAAAATATAAAAATATATGTAAAAATTATAAAAAAAATGTTAAGTTTGAAAAACATTAATCTGAGATTCTTTTTTGATGTTTGCATAATTAATTTTTATATTTATTATAAAAAAATTATAAATACGTTATTCGATGCGATCATACTTCAAAATGATGTGAGATGATAATACGTTTTCCGAATACATATATATTTTAAAAATTTTCTTTTGATTCTCCTATAGGTTTAATTGAGTAAAAATTTTAATTAATAGATAAAAGTGTAATTAGTTAATCAACATCATTTTTTTTGTATCTTTTATCACGAAATAATAACATT
This sequence comes from Heracleum sosnowskyi, assembly GCA_030848705.1. Classification (NCBI taxonomy): domain Eukaryota; kingdom Viridiplantae; phylum Streptophyta; class Magnoliopsida; order Apiales; family Apiaceae; genus Heracleum; species Heracleum sosnowskyi. The sequence goes on from CM061237.1 coordinate 74,099,063, forward strand.
ATATAATAGTATTGTTCTTTTCCTTCCATTTTTTTTGGTTATAGCACATAAAATTATAACAATCGTTATATTAAGATTCGCTTATGTGTTCCAACTTTAACTGAATAGGAGGTTGTTATGGCAAATTCGAGTATGAATCATATTTCCTAACAAACATTAGTGTCATATATCATGGGATCAAGCTAGCCATGGACCGAGGAAATAAAAAATTTGAAGTTGAGTGTAAATCAGAGATACCAAATCAATCATGTACTCCAATAATTCATAGATTCTCCAATATGTTACTTAAAATATTACTAATTTATTTCATTTATAAGTAAACCTTATTTCACAGTGTTCACTAATTTGAAAAACATGAAAATATATTTTCAAAATGAGTATTAAATATCAAATTAATGCTATTGCACTAAATAACTTGGTCAATATATGTTTATTGACCAAGCAAATCTTTTATGTTATCTCATTAAAGTATCTTGATTTTTAATATCTTTTGACTAATCTGACAATTAATATTTTGTAATTTCATTAAATTATGTGGATTCCCAATAAGATTTGACAGTAGTATATTTCAAAATAGTATATTATAGGTTACCACGTTATTTTTGTTTCATATAGTCTACTTTTTTGTTAATCATCCATATCAGAAAAAAATGATAAAGTGGAGCAGGCCACCACCAGGTATTTTCAAAATTAACGTTGCTGGGTATGCTGGGTATGCAGATGATTCAATTATGTGTTCAACAATTGGTTGTGTTATGAGAAATATCAGTGGATATTGGATTGGAGGTTGTTATGGCAAGATGGAGTATGAATCAAATTTGATAACAGACATTAGAGCCATTTATCATGGGATCAAGCTAGCGATGGACCAAGGAATAAAGAATATTCAAGTTGAGTGTAATTCAGAGATAGCAATAAATCATGTTCTCTTCCCAGAAGTATCATTTGAAAGATCAGATATGATAAGTGAGATACGTGATATGATGGAAACGTCTTTTGAATCTATCGTTTTAACTCCTGTACCTGATTCTTCAAATCAACTAGCTATAGCTCTTTCATATTACTCTATAGATGAAGGAGGCTCGATTAGGTCTCTACATTGTTGTCCATCTGAACTTATACGAGTTATGGCTTCTGATTGGCTTGATTCTTAATAGAGTTGTTGTTCTATTTCGTTCAATTTTGAATTTTTTGTATTTTTTTTGAAATTAAATAAAATTATTGTATTTTTGCATACCATTATTTATTTTGAACAAACCTACATTATTATAGAGAAAAAAGTGGTTAAGTAACAAAAAAAGATATGGCCATTATATAAATTGCACCATATAAATGAACAAATTATCCATTGAAAAATTTTGTCTATTATAATCTTATCTCAACATATAATATAATTTGTTATTTAATTAAAAAAGATACCTCAACATTTTAGCCTCATACTAAGATTTATTTATTTTTATTTTTTTCTTTATTTGTGTTATATTATACGGTATATTTAAAAACTAATAAATAGTTGTTGATTTATTTCCTAAGACTATTGATTATTTTTTTGATGATACTTCACAAATTTTATTGTCTTTTCCATTATATTATCGTGAATTACTGAATATACATTATTTAACTAAACGATCATATAATAGCTGTAAAAATCTCCATGTATAAATAGCCTAATTTTAGCTAACTAAAATATTGCATACCTTTCTTGGTTAAATACAATATCTCACGAAAAATATTTTCAAACACAAATTTTGATCTTTCATCTAAACAAACTAACAATTAGTTATATAAAAGGGAATTTTGTTAGAATGATTCCTTGATTGATGTTCTTGATTGCATGTTATGACTAATAAATATTCCATAATAACAACTTTTTAAAAAAAATCAACCTTTATGTATTGTTATGTTATTTGATGTTTGTTGAGTAATAAGTTATAATTTTCAATTCCTTTAACAGACATACTTGAGCCTACCTTATCAAATAAAAAAAATGGATTCCAATGGAGGTAAATGTTAATCATGCTATTTTACACGTATTTTACGTTTTTTGAGAGGCGATATTAATCGTTTGTTATTTTTTTTTAACCAACAGGGATAAGAGAAAGATTAGAAAGACATAGCAGACTAAGTCTACCGAGGAGAACTAACGGGGATATGCAGATTCCAGTTAATGCATCAATGTTTGAAAGCCGTGAAAAAGTTAGAGGCTCAAATGTTGGTCCTATTCTTAATAATGAATCACATCATATTTCAAATTCAGTACAATCTCCAGGTAATAAACATATAACAAATTCAGTTAATTATCTGTATACAGTATACAGTAGTACATTCCATACATTATATCATATTCGTAATAGTTTTTATAACTACATTGTGATGATTCATATTTTTTTAATATGTAGCTTCAATATTGAAGCGTGTTCGGCGTTACTCTGGGAAAGAGAATGAGTCACCAAGTTCAATGTCAAAAAATATAACTGCAGCAACTGGAGTAAATTTAAACAGCCCTGTCAATAAAAGAGTACGTATTTTGACACCTTTAGAAGAGTCCATGACATTCAAGATACAAGATTCAGATTACACACCAAACAAGAACATAACAAGTCTGAGTAGCGACAAAACTCTGATGTTGAATAGTACGGGTAATTTGTTTAAGGATGATTATATGAAAGGAACAAAAAGGCTGGGCTTTAAGGTAAAAGTTATTATTTTTGTATACTCATTTTTATGTACATATGATTCATTTTAAATACTTTATAACAACAAAACATTGTTACCATTGTAGGTTAATGATACTTACAATGAAAAAAACATTAAAAACAATGAGGAAGCTGTTCAGAATATTGAGGATGGGGAGGTCGATGCAGATGTTGAGGTTCAGAAAAACCGAAGAAGAAACATAAAAGATTTTGAACATTGGTTACTTATTAGGTTTCAGCCAAAAGTACTGACAGATGCTATACAATCACTTTCACCAAATCAGAAGAAATGGGTAAAAATAACAGGTTTTGGATCACTATTGTCTTTCAGAATGAATGAATATCCACAATCTTTATGCTATTACTTGGCTTTGAATTTTATAAGGCATCGTTCTTCACTTTGTTTTGATAATGTAACGATTCCAATAGCCGATGATGATGTCCATGAAATACTTGGATTGCCAAAAGGGACAAATAAATTGGTGTTCTTGAGAAATTCAAACACGGAAAAATTATGGCGTGCACAGTACACATCTCCTGATAGGTTGGGGTGGAAAATAACAGCTAATATGGTTTGCGATGCTATCAAGAAATCTTCAGCAGTAGATCGAATGTTCAAACTGAATTTCCTTGTTCTTATGAGTAACATTTTGATTGAAGGTCCTACAAATCCATACGTCAAGCAAACCATGCTTTCATTTGCTGGGGATATTGATGAATGTAACCAATACAATTGGTGTGATTATTTAATCAGTCAGTTAAAAATAGCTTCACTTTCTTGGAATGAGAATCCTGCCAGCAAACGATTTACTGGTTCAATCGTCTTCCTTGTGGTATGTTTTAATTCATCTGCCATATTTTCTACAGATTCAAAACTAATAGGTATGTTTTAATGTTTATTGTTCTATTAACAGTACTTATACATGGACCGAGTGGTGAAAGATAAAAGAAAAGTTAGGAGGAAGAAACCAACTTATATTGGTTGGTCTGATACATTGATTCTTGACAGACAAATTTCGGACATCTCAACCAATACCCTTTTTAATGGTAGAATTGCATTACCGTTGAGATACAAAGATTCTGATGATGAGAGCAGTTATGAGGTATATGTTGTTTCTTAATAAATATGTTTTCTTTGAAATATAATCTTTAAATTTTTGCCTTTTCAATTTTTTGAATAATATATTAATTAAAAAACAGGATTACACATGGAACAAACAAGATGTATACGATACTGATGGAGAGGAAGTTGATGGTCAGTGCGGAAAAGATGTGCTTAATTCTTCTATGTCTTGTAAACAGGTTAACTTATTATATTTTATTAAAAGTTCACTATAATTTTTTATATTGAGTACTTTAAATATCTTGAAAAACAAATTTTGTCAGATATCTTCTGATGTGTTAATAAGTGGTGTGAAGAATCTTAAAAACTACAGCAACAAATATACCAGCGAGCAATTACATGATTCTGAGGTTGTTTTTATTCACGTTCCCCTTGTTTTACGTATCTATCCATATAATTATGTCTTTATTAAATATTACATACTTATTAACATTTTTTTAAATAACTCACTATATAAGTTTATCCTTTATTTTTTTAATTCAGGTGCCTCGTTACGTTATTGATCAGTTGAAATTTTCAATCGATGGTTACGAGAGTTTTCAGACAAAGTGCATGCAATATTTGTTATCAGCCAGAAAACTCTTTAAAAACAATACTTTGGTTAATACGTTGGAGTCAAAATTTCTTGATTTGATAAAAAAATCAAATGATTTTTTATCAAATGATTTGAATGGTCAGGAAAAGAATATATTGTCTCAGAAAGACATATATACCAAAAGTTCATCGGATATGGCAATGTCCAAAAACAGTCGGGATGTTAAAAATGAGTTATTACTCGATGATGATCTTTTTTTAACAGAACAGGATTGTGAATACATTGATAGTTTATCGGTTCCAAGAGTGAAGAAAGATGACAATTCATCCAAACTTTTCAATAGCATGGAGTCTCAATCAAAAACCCTTACTATTCAGAGTTCTAATAGTTCATCGGGTTTTAAGACGCCAGCTGCTGATACTTTGTTTAAAGTTCCCCTGAATGCTTCCATTCCTACATTTAAGATTGATATTGATAATGGTGATGTTGGTAATGTCAAACAGATTGGTTTACAGGGTAGGCCACTCAGAGAAAGAAAAATTGCTGACATTAAAAAATCACCATATATTGATAGGTTCACAAGTATACATGGAAAGGTATATAAGAAAGAAGAAACTGATTTATGGGAATGGTTGCACTCTGATAATAAGCATCTGAGGTAATTACAATTCCTCTAATTTTTTTGTTTCCTGGTGTTCTGCTTAAACATGCTCTAACAAGAATTTTATTTACAGCCGTACCTTATTTAACTGGAACAATGTCACATGTTACAAACAAGATTTCCAGTCAATGAAGGATGGAGAAATGGTAATGACATCTGCTATTGATGTTTGGTGTTGTTTCCTCAATTCACAAGAAGATTTGAGATCCCCTACTTCTCCAAGAAGATTATTCTGTTACACTGAAACCACGGTAAAATTTTTTTTAATTAATGATTTTATATGATTTTATAACTTGTTTATTTTTAAATTTTATAAAAAATGTGCAGGTTGGTACATTGAATGCATACAATGAGAACACACTGCAGAAAAAATTTGGGATTTTTAACGAGAATATGGATCACATTTTAACATCGTTTGATATTGTGTTGAAGGATATTGATTTGGTAAGTATGTACTTTTATGACTTACAATAAAATTTTGTGAATTTTGTAATTGTATTAGTATTATCAATAAAACTTATTTTTATCTTTTTTCTTTAAAGGTGTTCTTTCCAATACATCATTTAAATCATTACTACGTTGTATGCTACAACCTTAAGAATCCTTCCATCGAAATCCTTGACAACCGTCAGTCAGACAAGGGTGTCAAACAGCTTTATGGAAATCAACTCATAGTACTGGTACTGATATTCAATTTGTTATACTGTTACATATTTTTTGCAAAATAATTAACGAATTTGTCGTTTAAATTATAGCATAAACACTTCATGGTTTACTTACGATCAAAGGATCACCGGAGGTATCTTGAACTAGAAAATTTAGAGCCACAACGTCTTGTAATGAAGTGGCAAACAGAAGATAATTATGTTGATTGTGGGATTTTTGCAATGCGTCACATGGAAACATACTTTGGCGGTGGAACACGGGCATGGAACTCTAAATTTGCGGTTGAAAGTGTAATGTTCCAATACTTTTTTTAAGTTATTTTATTATTTTTAGTATTTAGTTATATACTAAATGCAATTATGTCTAATCCATTCTTTTTTAACAGTTTACTCAAGATAGACAAATAAGTCGACTACGTTTGCTGTTCACATATAGAATGCTTTCTAGTCAGCTGAACAAAGCATATGGTATTATATTGGACGAAATTAAAGATCCAAGTCTTTTACCGGATGGAGCTGGTTCACCTATTCAACATGGAGTTTTTGGGGGAAAATAGATTAATAATAATTTATAAGTTTGATTATTGAATATTGTATTTTGTTAATGTTTTTTTTAATTTATTTCAATGTGTTTATCTATCCTTTAAATTTTTTTAATAATTGTGAAAAAAACAATTAAATATATATTTTGTACAAACATCATCCACATTGTTAAAATTAAAAAAATTTAATTTTGTTATCATCATATACAAAATCTTTTCATTCAAGAAATTTTAATTTTGAATTTAAAATCTTATACTGAAATATGATTTATTATAATATAAAATTTTAAAAATATGATCATACGACAATCCATGCGAATAAAGTTGTTCTTAACAAAGTAAAACATTGCAATAATTTTTATTATAAATAAGTGTTTTATTTTTTAAAATTATTGGTTATTGTATTAGGGTTTAATAGATAAATTTTCGTTCTTTCAAATGTTCTTTACATATAAATTCATATAATTGTTTGAAAAATATTCATAAGATTACAAAATCATCAATTTAAATTTTTATGTAAAACTGGTATAATTATTTTGGAAATTCTATATATTGTCACTACATTTTTTAAGAAATTAAAATATATAATTGTATTTTAAAGGAAAAAAATACATTATTTTATCACTAGAAGTCTGAAACACATACATGTTGTAAAATAAAAAGAGTAGTCCTAAGGTTGTGAACAGTCTAAGAACAAGATTATATTTTGGTGTCAGGTTTTAAAAAATAAACAATCTAAGAATTGTATGTTTAATTAAAATACAAAGAGATGTAATTGAATGTGCACTATTTTTTTTTAAAAAAAATCTTATATTCAATTTATGTAAGAAAAGCACAATACCAAATTAAGATAGAAACAATATAAACATTTTGAGATACATATTATTCACTAGCATAGTTTGGTATATTCACTGTAGTATAAAATTACAAAAAAAGTTTTGTAACATCCCAATGCTTGACATTGCCAAATAATAAAACTATAAACTGAATTTATCCACTAAAAATAAAAACCCAATAGAATATATTATTTTTCCTAATATGGAAGCTGAATCATTTTAAACAAAACATAAACCAAAACTCATAGGATTAAACATTTTCAAAATAAATCAATAAATTGAACTTTTCTGCAAAGTTGGGTTGTTGATGTCTCATGAAACATTGCTCAGACTTTATTTTCCAAGAGCGTACTCCAAAACATCTGTTCCGTAGAAAATTCCCCGATATTCATTGAGTTCAGATGTAAGCATTGAGAACAAAAAGTGGATCCTCATATTATTTAGCTGAATCATCTGTCCGTACTGTTTAAAAAAACATTAGACTCTAATAATAGAATATAATATCAAAATGTTAAAATAATTATTACTTACACCCTCATGAACTATTTTAGTAACCCACAAATCTGAACCACCTCCCATATACGTCTCCATATGCCGCATTGCAAAAATTCCACAATCAATATCATTATACTTGGTTTGCCAAACCATTTCTAAACGCTCTGGAATCAAGAATCGTATATCCATGACTTTCTTATGTGTTTTCATCTCTAGGTATTTTGTGAAATATTTATGCTGAAATAAGTAATTTAATGTGTAAGTACATTATTGATCATATGTTATATTTTTTAGTGTACATTCATATAATTAGATTGGTGAAAAATAAAAGATATCAATAAATACCAAGACAGAAATTTGATCTCCATAAAGTTCGTGAACCATCTTTTCTGATTTCCTATTGTCCAGGATTTCCAATGAAGGAACTTGCAGGTTGTAACATACAACATAATGATGATTTGATAGGAACATCGGGAAGAATATCTAAAAAATAAGATATAACTTTCAAGGTTAGATTTGAAAATTGATACGTCAAATATAATATAGTCATTAAGAACATCAAAGAAAATGATTACCAGATCAATCTCTTTTAGCGAAAAACCGTAGAGATCAAAAATAAAATCCAAATTTTCCTCAAATACCTTATACATTCTTTCAAATGGAATTTGTTTTGTAACATTCACGATTCCAAGCTGCACGGTAAACATGATATCATATGTAAGTAAATCTTAAGTAAATCTTAATTAAGTAAACAATGGAAGTCTCACAGTATTATGTATGAAGCAGAAAATTCTTTTTAGCTGATTTCGTGGTTTCTCAGAATCCATTTTACTAAGCAAACAACACCAGACATCTATGATCGACGTTACTATCATCTCTCCAAAATTCAACGACTGAAAATCTATCTTGCAACCACGAATGTCGTTCCATTTGAATAACACCTCACTATAGCACAAAAAAAAATTAAAGTTATTAAAGAAAAACACAAAATATACATACTAACAAAATGTTTACTTTAGAACTTATTTATACTTACTTTGAATCATTAAATTCAGAATTAACTCTGCTCCATATAATGTTCTTCTGATCTTGTAAATGATTGTTCAGAAGAGTAATATCTCGATTGACATACGTGTTTTTCAATAAAGAAGAAATCATGTAATTGGCTATATCTGGCTGAACAAGCTGCTTCGATACAAAACCAATTGCCTTATCATGCAGATTAATAAATTTTGTTTTCAGCAAATCCACATAAGAGTCTTTAGGATAACTAATGCTTGCATGAGATAAATGTTTCATGCATTTCTCTTGTAACTTATTGTATTCTTCAAGTGCTTCTTTGAGAACTGTTATGAGAATCTGTTACAAATATTTTATAATGAGAATACTAATATTAACAACAATTAAATTGTATTAAACAAATTAATTAACCTCAGGTGTTGCATCCTCGTCCTCTTTGAAATCACGTTCTATATCTTCACATACCAATTTAATGATTTTTGTTGCAATTAAATCACTGTCACCATCAATCAACTCTTCAGATGTATCCAAACTTATGTTACCTGATATTTTATCTATTTTCAGTTGAACGATATCAGAGTTTGTCCATCTAGCAAAAGTTGGTACGATTGAGACTGCAGTACCACTATCTTTTGAAATACAGTCCAACACGAAAAACTGAAAATGAAGGAAAAACATCAAAGAAATGTGATCCATGAAAATAGTATAAAGGAAAAAAAACCTTGTAACATGGAATATAAATTATTTTAGCCATGTATTAATAAAGTTAATAGATCCTAACCAGCAAAAATGCAATGGAACCCGTGAAAGTCAAAGAATCTTGACTGTTATTCCATTCCGTCCAAGATTCCTTTAAACAAACAAGAAGGTATTTACACCAATTATATTCAGAACATTGATCAATCATTCCTGCGAACTGAATCATTTCAGTATTAACATATGCTGATCCTTGACCTCGAATAAGAATATTGCTCATGAGGACAATAAAATTATGCTTGAAATCCTCATTTACGTCATCGGTCAAACATATTGCATTGCATAGAGTACTTGCCAATAATTTTCCAGATTTATTAATATCGGGAAATTGCAAAATCCATCTTCCAAAAACGGTTTTATCCTCTAAAAAATTAATATCATGTTTTCCTCGTGGAAGACCTAGAATCTTTTGTACATCTTCTTCGGCAATCTTAACACTTTTTCCATTAACATGAATTTCAGAAGAATCTGGTTGATAAGATCTAAGTATAAAATAGCTTATCTCGTAAGGATATTCTTTTGTACCAAACTTCAACAGTGAACCAAATCCAGTATCGTTAATCCACTTCTTTTGAACATCAGACAAAGACTTCAAAATCCCAGACAGTAATCCTGGTTGTAAAGTTACTATTGAACGTGCTTCATCCACCTTATCTGACAAATCTGGTATTGACTGTGAATCAACAAAATTACTGCATGGAAAAAAAATTGATTCTTTTCAGTGTTCCGATTGTTCTAGGTGTTCTTAGACTGTTCACAACCTAAGATAAGGAACCTAAAACGAAAATGAATGAATACTACCTTTTCTCGTTACTGCCTTCAAAATTCTTGGAGAAAACTGGTATTGCCGATGAATCCATAATCCTCCTTTCTGAAACATAGATTGTGTTCGTTATTCGATTCTGTTAAATGTTCCATTATTACAATATAAAATCTATAGAAGTAAAATAAAGGAGTAATACCTTGCATCTGTCTTCTAGGTTTTGCTGAATGAAACCTTCGTTTCACTTTTATTTTTGAACACGTTAATTGATTAAGGTTAAAAGTTCAATTTAATATTCATTTCCAAAAATAGAAAAATTAGAATCTTCAATCAATATGCGGATTACTCTCTTCCCATGTTTAAAATTATACGAACCGTACAAATGCAAAAAAAATATACTGAAACTGTAATTAATGATTCTGCACATTTACCAGATTGCCCTTTGATATGTATTATACAATTTATTAAAAATATCTATAATGAATGGTCAGGATCTAGTCTCTTGGGTCTCTTGATAAGGAGGGTCTCCATTGAACCTTACCCTATATATATATATATATATATATATATATATATATATATATATATATATATATATATATATATAATCTGATAGTATATATAATTTGTAAGCTAACAGTATACATAGTGCATGTTTGGGGTATCACAAAAAAGTTGACTTATAGCTTAAAATGAGTAAGTGTCATATAAGTGATAAGTTGATAAATTCTTATAAGTTATACGCGTGTTTGGATAAATTTACTTATAAGTTAGTGAAGAATTTGCTAAATTAAATTTGAAAAAATAATTTTTAAATACAATGATTTCAACACTTGTATTTTAAATTAAAAAAATATTTAAAAACACAAATGTAAAAATATAAAATATTAGAAAAATTTAGAAATCAAAGAATAAGTTGATAAATTAAGTAAAATGTTAGTGATTTCTAACATTCAACTTATCAATTTATAAGTTATAAGTTATCAAATAAGCTGAGTACACAAACACCCCTCGTAAGCTCTTATCAACTTATATTGTATAAGTTTACTAACCCAAACATGCCCATAATATGAGTCATTATGTACTTAATGAAAATAAACATGCAATATACAAATATTAATATAATTCCTTTTTAATGGATCAAATCCAGTTTTATAACATTTTGTATATCTATTTTTGCGTGAGTTTTTCCCTGAAATATAATTTTGAGACACTTGTGAAAATAAATTATCTACATTTCCAAGTAGATTACAAGAAAAGACCAAAATAGAGTATAACATATTGAGTATTTGTGGATATTAATAAAGAGTTTTATATTTTTTGGATCAATTACAGTTTTATAACATTTTGTATATCTATTTTGCGCGAGTTTTTCACTAACATGGTCAGATATATGATTGATTTTAAGTCACTTGTGAAAATAAATTAGCTACATTATCAAGTAGATTACAAGAAGAGACCAAAATAGAATATAACATATTGAGTATTTGCGCATATTATAAAAGAGTTTCATTATACAATCAAAATAGATGTCTAGCATAATGGTAAGGAATGTCACTTATAATTTAGAGGTCAAGGGTTTAATTCCCAATAAAAACATTTTTTTGTCATCCTAATATATGAGGGGTAATTTAGTAATTTCACATCGATTAAATTGTCTCAAGCAACCCCTAATTGCTATAAGTAACAGGAGAAGTCAAAATCTTACAACTTTAAATTTTTGTAATAAAAAGAGACTTAATTAGAGAAGTAATGTAAAAGTTACTACAGTTATACACCTATATAGGAGAAAAAAAAGAGTTAGGGGAAGAAAAACACAAATTAACCTTGCATACAGAATGATACATGTTTTTATTTAATAATAGTTATTTAATTATTTTAATTTATGAATTCCTAATTTTTTATTTCGTATTATATAAGTGTTTTTTTATTAGACATGTATTATGATCAATATTACGACACTAATATTGTTTTCTCTCATAAACATATTAACAAAATCACACCTTCGTGCAATTGTAATTTTTGGCTCGTACTTAATTTAAACAATATTATATGTCCGTGTAATAGTAATGTTGAGTACGTATATTTTTTTATGCCAAGGAGGTCGGAATTAATTTAACATGAAACAAACTTCATATTTTAACGTTAAAGCCAAAATTGCTTAAAAGCAAACAAAATTATTATGTTAACTTTAAAACCAAACATCCCTGGTACTTATTTGAATTATTCAAAACAATCCAAAAGAAAATTTCAAGAACCAAAACATCAAACATTCAAAGCATTTAAATGATAGAAATATTTCGGACAAATTATCAGTAATCGTCGCCAAATAAAAAAGATGTCGACAATGCTTTGAAGACATCAAGACTATCCAAGATGCTCCAGAAATTCATTTGATTTACTTTTCCTGTGATATAACATTAAAATTTTATAAAATTGTAAATTTTATTTGGTTGAATTATGTAAATCTAACAAATGATTACACCAATTCTATCAAGACAATACTAAAATCGTTTTAATCTTCTTGATATTCTAAGTTGATCATATTATTCTTCCAGGCCTGTATTTTCTTGATTACTACTACAGGTTGAGACATTGCAAAAGTTGTGTTTGAAGAATCATAAGCAATAGTTGCATAATATAAACTGATGCTTTATTTTTTATTGTGATGGTTAGGTTGTATCTTCTGCTTAATTTATTTTCAAATGATTATGTTAATCCTTTCATGGAAAGATCTGCCTGACTGTATACATTAAATGCAGAAAGAATAGCTAAAGAATGGTACTACTCTTCTACATATTAGGGAATGATGAACAAAAATATGTACCGAGTCTTAGGAGCAAACATTTATCATATTAGACTGCACCTTGGTTCAGTCATACCAAAAACTCTTCTTCAACCTCTATCCATTAAAAAGAACTTACATGCCTCACTTGTATCTTTTTCAAGAAAGACAATCCTAAATCTGAAACAATAAACAATGCAGTGACATATACAAAAAGGGTTAGTATTATATATATATATATATATATATATTACATGTCTGGTATGATAAAATTTAGATTTCTTCTCCCTCACAATCGTTGCAACTATTGTACCAGCAATTTCCTTAGTCAACATTCAGAATGTTTACATTTCAAAAGAAGTGTTTTTGCAGGTGTCCATGTAATATCAGTCATTTTAGAAACACAGTCTAACAGAACAATAGTATATAGCAAATTTGAATATTTTGTGGTTTTTTTATAGATTATAAAACCTTAATGTAGTCAATTCCATTCGTACAAAGTACATGTTAGCTACATGGCCATATCAAAATTGTATGTTAACCACATAAAAAGTAATTTTTTCGCTTACATTGTCATCTAGTAGAATAAGAATATATCCTTTAAGATTGTTTCTACGCTCTGTGAAAGGCATATGCAATAGCCTATTTGTAATTCGAGGATTTTACTCAACTTAAACAAGAATGTAATAAGTAAATATTAGATTAGATGTCACAGGAATCTCATAAGGTTTTATCAGTCAAGAGAATAAAGTTTAAAGTCATTTACTGACTTGGAGTAATTCTACACTGGAAGAAGTTCATTTATTTGATCAAGCCTCAGTGAAGTATTCAAGAAAGTGGATCTATTTAAAGTGACAGAGATTTCAGAAGTGTGACAGGAAGCGTACAGGTTACAGAGTTTGTTAAAAGGGAAAAGAAGATGGACCACGGCTTAAAGTCAAAAGATGAAGAACGTCATTGAAGTTAGTCGCTCATGAACCAGACAGTACATCGAGTGTCAACATCAGTCAGTGGAAGTTCGTCATCAGTTTCAATGGTTTTCAGATTTAGTATTAAATCTATTTTAATTTATTCTATAAGTTAATTAATTTAATCTATAAATTAATTCCATCCGAATTAATTTATTCCTTAAATTAATTAAACTAGAAGTTAATTAATTTAATCTATAAATTAATTCCTTCAAAATTAATTTATTCCTTAAATTAATTAAACTAGAAATTAATTAATTTAATCTATAAATTAATTCACTCAGAATTAATTTATTTGTTAAATCAATTAATTAAATAAATTAAAATTAAAATTAAAATTAAAAAGCTGAAAATACTATTTCAGTGAATAGTACTATTCATAGTACTGCCAGGCAAATGAACAGTACTACCGATAGTACTGCCAGACAAATGAACAGTACTACCGATAGTACTGCCAGGCCAATGAACAGTACTATTGATAGTACTGCCAAGCCAATGAACAGTACTGCCAGGCCAAATTTTAGTACTACCGAGAGTACTAGTAAGTTATATTGGTTAGTACTATTAGTATTAAATCAAATGATTGATTGGCGCGTGGAAAGGAATGCAGGATTGACTTGTTAAATACAAGTGTGGTCATTCAGCACAACACAATTGAATATCAAGACAGAAAGAACAAAAGCTTCTCATTTACTCTCTTCTGCCATTAACACGAAGCCAACTGCAAAACTCAAATTAATTCTTGTAATAAATTCTAGCCATCAAAGTTATATCCAATCAACTAGAATTCAATTACTTGTACTGCTTTGACAATCTAGCGGATCATAATCCCTAGAATTACTATCGAACTACTTTTTAGTATTCGATCCTTTTATTACAAATATAGATAAATTCATGTCGAATTTATTCTAGATTTGTTTTAACAAGAACCTTGTAATCTGTACACAGATTTGTAACACCCTTCAAGTTCAATAGAGTTTTATTTAACTTGAATCTTGTTTCATTTTATTCCGCAGATAATTTGTTAGTGGAATTGTTAAATCTTCTATCAATACAAATTCGATTAAACGGTACTGTTTGTATTCAACCCCCCTTCTACAAACATATCAGGACCTAACAATTGGCATCAGAGCCTTTTGATTGATATACAAATCAAAGATCCAATTGTTTTGAGATTTTTCTTAAACTCTGACATTTTTATTATTCCTAAAAATCTCAAAAGATGTCTACTACACAGAAAGTGGGTACAGTCAAAATCCCAATGTTCAGCAAGGAGCATTATCCTATGTGGAAGAAGAAAATGCTCCTATTTCTTAAAGTTGCTAATCCTAAATACTTTGATGTGCTGAAGAATGGTCCCAAAGTCCCTATGATTATTGAGGGAGAAGTTATAGAGAATAACATTGTAACTAGGGCTGCTAGGATGTACTCTAAGGATCCCAAGGATTTCACTCCTGGTGAAAAAGAGGATGTTACCTTGGATGCCTGTCTTTAGTTGATCCTTGTTGATTGTCTTGATCCTATCATGCATAATCATGTCCTAAACTGTGATACTGCCAAACACATTTGGGAAACCATAGAGATAATCAATGAGGGGACATAGGAAGTTAGAGAGAATAAGCTGGAAATTCTCACCTCTCAATATGAGCATTTCAGATCAAACCCTGGTGAAGGTATCTCTGAGGTTTTTGAGAGATACAACAAATTAATCAATGATCTGAATCTTAATGGGAAGCGCTACACTATCAAGGAAATTAACAAGAAGTTCCTACTTACACTTCCACGTCATTTGGAGCAAAGAATATCTGCCATTAGAGAAGCAAGAGATCTGGGAGAGATTGCTTTGGAAAGACTGTATGGTGTTCTGAAGACCTATGAGCTGGAGCAGATTCAACAGGATGAGTTATATGGAACGGGGAGGATAGTTAGTACTTCTACTGCATTGGCTGCTGAAGTCCCACAGAAACTGGAAGTGAAGGTTGTTCAACCTTCCAGTTCTAACATGAATGTTATTGATGCTGAATATGGATTAACATTCATTGATCAATCTGGTGGTGACTTCTATTCGTTAGAGGAACTTGATCAGCTGGAAGATGGTGATTTGGCTTTGATAGTCAGGAAGTTTGGGAAGTTCAGATTCAAGAGGAATCCTAATCTTAAGTTCAGGCCCAGATTTCAGAGAGGTGGATCTTCCTCTTCAAGTAACACAAGGGGTGGCTACAAAACTGGAACTGTGGATAAGAGCACAATCAGATGCTACAATTGCAATGAGTTGGGTCACTTTGCTACTGAGTGCAGAAAGCCAAAGCAAGTGACAAGAAACACATTTGATTCTAGCAAGAAGAACAAGATTGGGAAAGCCTATGTTGCTGAAGGTAAGAGTTGGGATGACACTGACAGTGATGAAGAAGCAGGTGAGATTGGGAACCTTGCTTTAGTGGCTAAAGAGGCAAGCACTTCATCTGCATACATGTCAGAGGTAAAGTTCACTGACACTGAAATGATTCGTCATCTTGGTGGTACTCTTTCTTGTGCACGCACTGAAAATGATAGAATAATTCTTTTGAACACAGCTCTTGAACAGGAGGTAAAAGAATTAAAACTAGTGCATATTAATCAAGATGAACTTACTAAAAATGTAGCAGTTCTTGATAATAGGGTTAAATTGTATCAACAACTGGAAACCATTCTCAAAGATCAGATTAGTGAGCTTAATACTAAAGCCAATGCTTACTATAATTCCTGCAAGACTGCTAAAGAGATTTTCAACAAACAAGCTATTGGTAATCATGTCAGTATAGGTTATGATTATAATGAGGCCATTGGATTGCTTGGAATTAATTCCCCATGTAGAGTCAGTACTGAAGGAAGGGGTATTCCATATGTGCTTAAGGGTATTGAAACACCTTTCTGTAAGGAGTCCGAGGCAGATCCTCTGAATGAATACTCTATCATCATTGCTTAGGAGATTCGTGAAGAAGATATTGCTTTGGAAGTTGAACGGTCCAAAAAGTGTATATATGATATTCCAGTCAAAGTTGCTTCAACTAAAAAGACTAAATCAGATATCCATAAGTTGGATCAAAACAACTGTAGAAATAACATGCCTACTGTTAATTTTCTCATAAAGCATGTGGTGTGATTAATTGCATGTCTTGTGCTTTCAATGTTATGTATGCTTATTTTAATAGTAAGCATGTATCTAGTGATAAGACTGCTCCACGTCAACATATTAATAATAAGAAGCATGTTAAAGCTAAGACTACTAGTCCTCCTAAGACTAGAGTGGATTCATTTATCCCTAAGCCTACTCAGAAATGTGTTAAGGCTGGCTATAAATGGAAACGCTCTTTTGTGAAAGAGGTTGAAGTAGTTTTAGTTAAAAATGTTGTTTTGCCTGACAAAGGCCAGTTCTTTAAGTATGCCGGACCCAATCAAGTTTGGGTTCCGAGGAAGGACTAATCAATTTGATATTGCGGGGAGTTAAACAGGTAAACCGTGTTATGTGGATTCTTGACAGTGGCTGTTCAAGGCATATGACCGGAGACAGAGCCCTGCTGTCAGATTTGGTTGTGAGAGCTGGCCCAGTAGTTACCTTTGGAGATAACAGCAAGGGTATTACGAAAGGATATGGTTGTTTGAAGTTTGGAAATGTTATCATTGAAGATGTATCATTTGTGGAAGGTTTGAGGTTCAATCTTCTCAGCATCAGTCATTTCTGTGACAGAGGATATGTTGTTTCCTTTGAAAGAGAGAAGTGTCAGATCCTTCACAAGAAAAATGGAAAGCCTGATCTTCAAGGAGTAAGGAAAGGTGACTTGTTCATAGCTGATCTGCACTCAGGATCCCAAGATGAAGTTAATTGTTTTTATGCTAAAGCTTCATCAGATGAAAGTTGGCTATGGCACAAGAAGATGTCTCACCTTAACTTCAAAACCATGAACTCTTTAGTCAAGAGGGAATTGGTTAGAGGTTTGCCTCAGATGGAATTTACACAGGAAGGACTGTGTGAGGCATGTCAGAAAGGAAAGTCAAAGAAAGCTTCTCACAAGGGCACCGACACATCCTCAATAACTGTACCACTTCAGCTACGGCACATGGATTTGTTTGGTCCAGTTAATGTGATGTCCATGTCAAAGAAACAATATGCACTTGTGATTGTTGATGACTTTTCAAAATATACATGGGTTTTATTCCTACATTCCAAGGATGAGACCCCACACCTGGTGATTGACCATATAAAGTTGATTGAGCTTGATTCTAGATTCCCTGTTAGAGCCATAAGGTCAGATAATGGTACTGAATTCAAGAATGCAATTCTAAATGATTTTTGTGCTGATAAAGGAATAACAAGACAGTATTCTGCCCCTAGAACTCCTCAACAAAATGGAGTAGTGGAAAGAAAGAATCGTACATTGATTGAAGCTGCTAGGACTATGTTAAGTGAGTCCAAACTTCCAACGTACTTTTGGGCTGAGGCAGCAAATACAGCTTGTTATACTCAGAATCGAACTTTAATCAACAAGGACTTAATGAAGACTCCTTATGAGATCATGAACAACAAGAAACCAACTGTCAAGTACTTTCATGTATTTGGAGCAAAATTCTTTGTACTTATAGATGACAATGTGAAACGTGGCAAGTTTGATGCAAAGGCACAAGAAGCTATTTTTGTTGGTTATTCCAGAAGATCTTACAGAGTCTACTTGGTTGGCAGTCACACAGTAAAGGAAAGTGTCAATGTTACTTTTGATGACACTAAGTTCCCTAATATCCAAAAAGAAGATTCATCTGAGAAGCTGAAGTTTGATAACTTGCCAGACTCAGAATCAGATGATGTAGCCCCACCTGAAGTTATTGCTGGTAATGATAATAACAATGATGATAATGATCATGGTGGTGGTGGTGGAAACACTGGTAACAATGGAGATACCACCAACACTGGAGAAGAATCATCAAGGCAATCAAGCAAAAACTCAGGGGGAGCAAATGAAGGATCATCTAGTCACTCACAACATCAAAGTGAATTTCAAGGCGAATCATCAAGATCAAATCTTCCAAGACAGACTGTATGGAATAGAGCTCATCCTTTTGAGCTGATCATTGGTGATCCAGGTGTTGGAGTTAAAACTAGAAGTGCAACTCAGAATGAATGTCATTATTCAGCATTTCTATCTGAAATGGAGCCAAAGAAAACTGAGGAAGCACTGACTGATCCAGATTGGGTGATTGCTATGCAAGATGAACTCAATCAGTTTGAACAACAGCAAGTCTGGAAGCTGGTACCCAGGCCAAAGAACAAGAAAGTAGTTGGTACAATATGGGTATACAGGAACAAGCTAGATGAGGATGGTATTGTTACAAGGAACAAGGCAAGACTGGTTGCAAAAGGGTATTCTCAAGCTGAAGGCATTGATTATGATGAAACCTATGCACCAGTGGCTAGACTTGAGGCCATCGGGATGTTCTTAGCATTTGCAGCTTATTCCAATTTTAAAGTCTATCAAATGGATGTTAAGATTGCATTCCTGAATGGTGAGCTAGATCAAGAAGTGTATGTGGAACAACCCCCTGGATTTGAAAATCAGGAGTTGCTGGACTTTGTGTATTTTCTCTTCAAGGCTATCTATGGTCTCAAACAAGCCCCAAGAAAATGGTATGACACTCTCTCTGGTTTTCTTTTAGAAAATGGTTTTGTTAGAGGTATCATAAACAAAATTCTTTTTTCAAAGAAACACAAAAGTGATATGATATTAGTCCAAGTCTATGTGGATGACATCATATTTGGGTCTACTAATGATAATCTCTGTAAGAGATTTGCTGAGCTTATGCAGAGTAAGTTTGAAATGAGTATGATGGGTGAGCTGAAGTTCTTTCTTGGATTGCAAGTAAGTCAAAGGTCAAATGGTATATTTATTTGTCAATCCAAGTATCTTAAAGAACTCCTCAAGAAGTATCACATGGAGGATTCAGCATCAGCAAGGACTCCATCTTCAACAGCAATCAAACTTGGAGCTTCTGACAATTCTATCAAGGTAGATGTTACAAGCTACAGAGGTATGATTGGCTCCTTACTCTATCTTACTGCTAGTAGACCAGATATTATGTATGCTACATGCTTGTGTGCAAGGTTCCAAGCGGACCCTAGAGATGTACATCTCGTTGCTGTGAAAAGAATCTTGAGATATCTTAAGGGTACACCTAATCTAGGTATCTGGTACCTTAAAGATTCTGGTTTTAATCTTGTTGGATATACAGATTCTGATTATGCAGGTAGTGTTGTGGATAGAAAGAGTACCTCTGGGAGTTGTCAATTCCTAGGAGGTAGGTTGATTTCCTGGTATAGCAAGAAACAGCAAACAGTTTCCAATTCAACAGCAGAAGCTGAATATATTGCTGCTGGAAGCTGTTGTGCTCAGATCTTATGGACAAGGAATCAATTAAAGGACTATGACTTTGCATTAGACAAAATTCCTATTTTGTGTGATAATACAAGTGCCATAGAAATCTCCAACAACCCTGTGCAGCACTCGAGAACGAAGCACATTGATATCAGGTATCATTTTATCAGAGAGCATGTCATGAATGGAACTGTGGAGTTACACTTTGTACCCACAGAAGAACAGACTGCAGATATATTCACTAAATCTGTTGACGAATCCACATTTATCAAGTTAGTTGGTAAATTGGGTATGTTAAACAGTCTTAGTGATTAACAATATCTCTGTCATGTTTGTTCTTTCAAAAATTCATTTTCTCTTGTCATTTAACTGATACTTACTGCCAATTCTCATTTAATAATACATGCTTGTAAATTTAAATAGCTCTGAATAATTTATTTTCTTTAAAAATATTTTTCTCATATTTTTTTAAGTGGAGAAATGTATTTTTATTGAAAATATATTTATTTAGAATTATTTAGGTGTTTTTCAGATTGTAAATATTGTTGTTTAAATATTTCTGCAAGTCTATATTAATTTAATGCACTTCTATAATTTTCTGCATATTTTTCTAGGATTTATGGATTTTTCTGTGAATTTTTCTAGAATTGTATAAATTTTTCATGCATTTTTATTCATTTTCTGTACAGTTTATTAATTCTCAGCATTTTCTTTTTATTTATTTGTGATTTTCGTTAGTATTACTAGTTTTGAACTAGTAGTACTATCGGTAGTACTATCCCTTGATAGTACTACCATTTCTTTTTAATAAGTACTACCAGCTTTTTTTTTTGTTTTTCCGTTTTAAGTCTTAGTACTACTAGGTCTTTTTGCCATAGTACTACCGTAGTCTGTTAGTACTACTAGGTATGTTTGGTATTCCTTTTTTTTTTTTTTTCTTTCTTTTTCTCTTTTATCCTGGATAGTAATACCGTGTTTATTTTACCTTAGTACTACTAGGCATTTTCTGTATATATTATTTTATTTGTATATATGATATTATATTATATTTTCTTTTATTATTATTAGTTATTATCTTTTATTTTCTATTTGTCCTAGTTGTTTTAGTAAATATATTGTATATATTATTTCTGCTCTAGCTCTTGCTTAGCTGGAAATTCAGTGCCAAATCCAATTCAGGTATTACTTTCTATCTCTCAATCCACTTCTTTTACTGTTGCTGAACCCAAGTGGTTGTTAGGGCTGACCAAGGGATTGTAGATCCACAATCTCTATCCCAGGTCTTAGAGCCAAACAATGAGTCTACAACTTAATTACTTGACCTCTCAGCCTGAACAGAAATCAATTGTTAAATAAATGAGTATTTTGATTGAAACAGTGAGTGATCCCACAGCTCTACCTCCTCTAAAGAAATTCAACATATACTGAGGTATCTGTCAGCCCATCTGTATCCTCTCAATAGGATATGGACTTTGAAATGGCCAATGAACTGTTTCTAGAGACATTCTCTCAACAGGATGAATCTATTGAAATTCGCCATAGGGCCATGGCACTTTGTACTGAGTCAAGCACACTCTCATTACTCACAATGGGAGAAAACAATTCCATTAGATGAAACTCAGGACACAGTGAAAGCAGAGCACCTGCAACTGGTTACAGTGCCTACCAGAGGGAACATCTCTGGCTCCCAGAGGGATTTTCCACTCGCAGATTTATCTGGAGAAAGTGGAAGGCAACTTGGTCAGTCTATCACTGAAGCAATTCAGATTTCAAATCCAAGTGATTTGATAGACATGATTGAGGATCGGGATTTGCGAACTCCCATTGCACCACCACTGACCTCTCTTGAAGAGGCTAGGGTGTTTTTCAATGCAGGTACCGATCAAAAAGGAGCAAACAGACAGCTAATGTTGAGTGATAAGAGTCAAACACTGAGTGAAACACATGCACGTGAGATGAGTGATACACTTACAAGAGAAATTCAAGTGAGTGCACACACAGACACATACACTGCAATGTAGTTAGCTCATATAGCTGATCTACAGGAACATCTATTCAAAACCCAGGCTGATAAAGAATTTTTGTAAGCACAAGTGGTTGAACGGTCTTCTTCTTCCAACTCTGTCAACAATCAGCTGGGACTGCTCAAGGACAACTCCATCAACTATCTCAACTCCTACTGGCTTCAGATACTCATAAAGTTAAATCTGTAGAGAATTCCTCAACTAAGGGGGAGAAATTTGGAGAAGCTAGGAAGAGGGAGCTGAAAAAGATATAAAAGGAACATGAGGAGTTTCAGGGGAGTAAAGGATAATTAGCTCTGTTTTGTAATTGTTATATGTATAGAGCTTAGGTAAATCAAGACAAGTTAA
Source organism: Heracleum sosnowskyi (assembly GCA_030848705.1). Taxonomy (NCBI): domain Eukaryota; kingdom Viridiplantae; phylum Streptophyta; class Magnoliopsida; order Apiales; family Apiaceae; genus Heracleum; species Heracleum sosnowskyi. The sequence continues at coordinate 74,121,681 of CM061237.1, forward strand.
ATGTTATCATATGTTCAGTCCAGAGGAACACCTGTCTTGCATTTATCTTTACTGGTGAAATCTGGAAATGTCATATTTGATCCAGAACTTTCTAGTATTTACTTAGGCTTAAGAGTCTTATCTTTTTCTTGGTTTTAGTTGAGTGATCCTCTAGGTATTTGGTTGTTATTCTCTAACAAACAAATAGGGGGAGATTGAAAGGCATATGCAATAGCCTATTTGTAATTCGAGGATTTTACTCAACTTAAACAAGAATGTAATAAGTAAATATTAGATTAGATGTCACAGGAATCTCATAAGGTTTTATCAGTCAAGAGAATAAAGTTTAAAGTCATTTACTGACTTGAAGTAATTCTACACTAGAAGAAGTTCATTTATTTGATCAAGCCTCAGTGAAGTATTCAAGAAAGTGGATCTATTTAAAGTGACAGAGATTTCAGAAGTGTGACAGGAAGCGTACAGGTTACAGAGTTTGTTAAAAGGGAAAAGAAGATGGACCACGGCTTAAAGTCAAAAGATGAAGAACGTCATTGAAGTTAGTCGCTCATAAACCAGACAGTACATCGAGTGTCAACATCAGTCAGTGGAAGTTCGTCATCAGTTTCAGTGGTTTTCAGATTTAGTATTAAATCTATTTTAATTTATTCTATAAGTTAATTAATTTAATCTATAAATTAATTTCATCCGAATTAATTTATTCCTTAAATTAATTAAACTAGAAGTTAATTAATTTAATCTATAAATTAATTCCTTCAAAATTAATTTATTCCTTAAATTAATTAAACTAGAAGTTAATTAATTTAAACTATAAATTAATTCCATCAGAATTAATTTATTCCTTAAATTAATTAAACTAGAAATTAATTAATTTAATCTATAAATTAATTCACTCGGAATTAATTTATTTGTTAAATCAATTAATTAAATAAATTAGAATTAAAATTAAAATTAAAAAGCTGAAAATACTATTTCAGTGAATAGTACTATTCATAGTACTGCGGCAAATGAACAGTACTACCGATAGTACTGCCAGACAAATGAACAGTACTACCGATAGTACTGCCAGGCCAATGAACAGTACTATTGATAGTACTGCCAGGCCAATGAACAGTGCTACCAAGCCAAATTTTAGTACTACCGAGAGTACTAGTAAGTTATATTGGTTAGTACTATTAGTATTAAATCAAATGATTGATTGGCGCGTGGAAAGGAATGCAGGATTGACTTGTTAAATACAAGTGTGGTCATTCAGCACAACACAATTGAATATCAAGACAGAAAGAACAAAAGCTTCTCATTTACTCTCTTCTGCCATTAACACGAAGCCAACTGCAAAGCTCAAATTAATTCTTGTAATAAATTCTAGCCATCAAAGTTATATCCAATCAACTAGAATTCAATTACTTGTACTGCTTTGACAATCTAGCGGATCATAATCCCTAGAATTACTATCGAACTACTTTTTAGTATTCGATCCTTTTATTACAAATATAGATAAATTCATGTCGAATTTATTCTAGATTTGTTTTAACAAGAACCTTGTAATCTGTACACAGATTTGTAACACCCTTCAAGTTCAATAGAGTTTTATTTAACTTGAATCTTGTTTCATTTTATTCCGCAGATAATTTGTTAGTGGAATTGTTAAATCTTCTATCAATACAAATTCGATTAAACGATATTGTTTGTATTCAACCCCCCTTCTACAAACATATCAGGACCTAACACTCTGCAGTTTGAACGGATTTTGATGGCCCCATCCTTGTAACACATGCTTCAACTTAATTGAATGGCACGTATATGTTTGAAACAAACTTTAAAAGAGGATCATCAACATACAGTAAGGTAAACAACTTATAAATAAACTATGTTTACACACAGGCAATGTCGACCTTGATATAGATAAATAGGGAAACAAATATAATATGAGATTGTACCATTACATCACATGACAAAAAAAAATCGAGAAATTAACATTTCAATGAAGAACATTTAAAAAACAGTAAGGTCCAAATGATCATTAACATAATTTATAGATTAACAATTTCAATAAGGTATTGCACCAAGTAAAATGTGGGCCAGTAGGCTTTTGGCTTATTTCGGACTCAGAATCGGGATTGACCGAGTTTTTTAGAAAGGCTCGGGATTTGACCCGGTTGTCATAACCCCTCTCTGGCCCACATTTCCCCCTGTTAATGGTGGAAGAAATGAGATAGAAGGGGTTCATAATTTTTTTACACAAACTCACTATTCAATAATTTCTCTGCATCTCTTGGCTGAAGCTTTTCCTCTAAAAAGATAAAGTCTTATTCTCACGCCGGAGGTATCACAGAACAACAACCCCCGTCGGCATTTTTTTAAGGCACCACCCCTATATCTAACCTAGATTTCAGCCTAAACCCAATAAAAAAAGGGCCAACTCGGAAAGCGGAGTTATCATTGCGATGTTTGCATTTCTTACAAACTTGGAGCACAGACATGTAGAGTACAACCCAGATAAATGTATATCCAATAAATAAATGATCAATTCATGTAAATATTAAAAAAAATCATATGTGAAATCAAACTCCTCTTCCTTTTTTTCTATCCTTCTTCTCTTTCTTCTTCTTGTTCTACTTCTTCTTTTTATGTATCCTCCTTCTGTTCGTGAAGCACAAATATTTCACTGAAATCAAATCTTTGTTTTTTCAAATTAATCACCAGTCATTACACAAAATCATACACACGAAAAATGGTTGATAATTTGAGAATAATAACATTTGAATGCAAATAGTGGTGGTTAGGTAAACCGATGATATTTACTAATTATGTGAGTCAACTAGGTGTGTCATGACAAGTTTTGATGTTTCAGCTTAGTATAGTTCATTTGATGTGCCTCTTTGTTGTTTTTAAGAATAAAAATCAGGTAAGTCGTGTATATGTACTTAAGAATAAAAATTAGGTAAGTCTGTGTATATGTACTCCACGGCTCAGGTAAATCTTGGTGCATGCTTGTTGTTACCGTTTCTTGTATATTTGTTTATTGTGATGTGCTTGTTAGATTATAATCTCTTAAATGTGATAAATATAGATGAGAATTTTATGTTTAGACCTTTTCGATATGTTTTTGTTGATATTATAACTTCATTTTTATTTTAAAACAATCGGGTCATATTCCTTGTAGAACCCATTGTCTAAGAACTCTAAGAACTATTATATATATATAAGTCGGGTCATGTTCAAGGGTAAAGTTGTCCAGAAGCACAAGATATACAATTTGACGCAACTTATATTTGATTAACATTTATAATCAAACACCAACATCGATCACAAAATCCTCCAATAAAATCACAAAATCTAACCATTTTTTCATCAATTTTTGATAGAAAATTCAAGTTATGGTATAAATACACTATGAAATAATAGTGTTCACCATCAGAACATTTACATACAAGTAAGTTCAGTTGTAGAATTTTACAATTCATGTGCTTAACTAAAAATTCATAGTGCATAATTTTTAAGTTCAGCTGTACAACATTAAAGTTATGGTATAAATATAATACGAGATAACAATGTTCAACAACAAAACATTGTAAAAAACAAATGTTTAGTTGCAGAACTTTGTAAAAAAAAGTAAGTTCAGTTGTAGAACTTTGAAGTTTATGTTCAAAATTTTTAAAGTTCAGTAGCAGAACACCGTATTCTTACAACGAAACAAAATAGGTTCAGTAATAGAAATCTATAATCTTATGAATTATTCTCTTGTAAAAAATGTTTTTAATAAAATAAATTAAAATTTTTAAAGAAAACAAATTTTAATATTGAAAAATCAGCAAAAAAATATGTGAGATGAAAAATATTAATAAAAAGAGGTGAGTAACTGATTAAATTTTCTTATTTAAATTAATTGAGTTAATAGTGTATTTGTTTTTATTTCCAACAATACCCTTATAAAATTTTGTATTTAAAAATGAAATGAATCTGGACAGTTGATTTAAAGGCAATCCAATTAGTTCTATGGTTCTTTTTTAGTATTGGGTTCTCTCGTAATATTTACCCTAAAACAATATGTTGTGTGAGTTGTGCAGAGTAGTAAGAAATTTTGATGGAGAATAATGTAACTACTTTGAATGACGAACGTACCCCTGTCATGTTTTAAGACTTGTTCATATATTAGTTTGTTGAGATTTATGGGTGATAGCATAGAAACAACTTAACTTTGTACATACTTAATTTTTAATTAAGTAGAACATACTGTCACAGCCAAAGTATGTTCTTGTAATCAGTATGCAATGTCATCTTAGTTGTGTAATTTGGAAGAAGTTCACTTGCTGTGTTCAAGCCTCAAAGAATGCATATTAGATGACAGCATGAATAAAGGTTACTGTCATGAGCATTGACAGTAAGATTACAAGAAGACAGAATGTTGCAAGTCACGACAGCATATTCACTCTGACAACAACATTGGCGGAAGACTACGCGACAGCAACTTTAGCCCTCGACAGCAAGTTTGGAAACCTCGACAGCACTCTGTGCGGGGAACTCATACTGTCACCAAAAGAACATTCATGTGACAGCAAGCTTTGCGGCAAAAGTAACTGTCTCGAGAAAGATCCTTGTTATAGGTATCTTCTCAGTCAAATCCCGTGACAGTTTCAATGTTCAAGAAACAGGCGTGTTGAAGTATCCCTAAGCTGCACCAAGTCTGCAAGACTACGACAGAAGCTTCAAGCACTACAAAACAAAAGTGAATCAATTCAAGAGCAAGGTCAAGTCTCTATTTGCTGAATTGTTTTAGCTGGAAATAGAATGAATCTAGGTTGCTTTCTTTGTAATGTATATCTAACATGTTAGCAATTTAGGAAAGTCACATGGGTAGACAGTTTGTAAGAAGCTGCCACTTGATAATGACAGCAGCTTCACAAACCCGTGTTGACAGTGATAGGATTAGTTTTATACTTAGACTATCAATTCATTCTAGGTACGAAGTGGTAACACAAGCAAGTAAGTGTCTTGAAGAAAACCGAAGCTCAAGAATTCTCTCTTGAGGTTGTAGCAACTCTTTGCAAAATAAATAAAAACATTTATTTTGTGAAACTTGTCTTTTAGACCATACTGTTTGTGAATGCATACATATTACTGATAACGTTAAATCTTAGTTTTGGTTGTTGAAATTGAGATTGAATTTTATCAGTATTGCATTCATCCCCCCCCCCCCTTCTGCAATACACGAGGACCAACAACTGGTATCAGAGCTAACAGATTAACATACATATCTGAGATCACGACATCACGACGACAATGCAAAAATCAAACAGTATCAAGATCCCAGCTTTTGATAAAGAAAACTACAGCATTTGGAAAAGAAAGATCTTGTTGTTTATCAAAGCTGCGAATCCACTATACCCAGGTATTCTCGAGAATGGTCCTTTCATTCCAAGGAAGGAAATTGAAGCCACAACAGTAAATGGTGAAATCATTCCTGCATATTGGGTTCCCAAAGATCCCTCGGAAATTTTGGAACCTGAGAAGGAGAAGATGGTGCTAGATGATCACTTGCAACTCATCTTGCTCGATTCTCTCACGTTGGATAAAGCCATGTGTAGAAGTGTGATAAGCTGCACATCAGCCAAGGAGATGTGGATCAAGCTAGCTTTACTATGTGAAGGAAGTGAAGAAGTTAAGGGCAACCAAAGGCAAATACTGATATCACAATATGAGGCTTTCATGGCCAAGCCTGGTGAAGACTTAACTTCCATGTTTGAAAGGTTCAGTAAGCTCTTAACAGAACTACAGATACATGGCAAGTACTATGAAAGAAAGGAATTGAATGTCAAGTTCCTGTTTACACTGCCTGATCACCTTGAACACAAGACAACAACCATACGAGAAGGAAGAGATCTCAACAATATAACCTTTGAGACACTTTATGGCATTCTGAAATCCTATGAACTTGAACTCTTTCAAAAGAGAGCCATACAGAGTGGAACAAGGAACAAGATGGCTAATATGTCAAGTGCCCTAGTAGCACATGTGCCAAGGATCACACAGCCAAGTGAAGTACTACAAATCACACAACCAACCCCTGTACGATCCTTGAAGATAGAAGAGGTTGTTGAAGATGATGAGAAAGTAGTACTGCAGCTCAAGGATGTGGAAGATGAAGACTTCTACACAATGGAGGAACTGGAAAGCATGGACAATCCTACTATGGCTTACATGGCCAAAAAGTTCAAGAACTTTAGGTTCAAGAAGGATAGGTCATACAAGCCCCAAGGCCAAGCATCCAAGTTCAACAGAGGAAGCTCATCAAAGGCTGATGTGGGAAGTTCAACCAAAGGAGGATACAAGACTGGATATGTGGATAGGTCAAAATTCAAGTGTTACAACTGTGGTGAACCTGGTCATTTTGCTACTGAATGCAAAAGACCCAAACAGGTTCAGAGGTTTGACAAAGGAACTGGTGGATACTCTAAGAAAAATCAAGGTAGAGCCTATGTGGCTGAAGGAAAGTGTTGGGATGAGACTGATGATGAAGAAGAAGAAGAAGAATATATCAACCTAGCTCTCATGGCTAGCACTGATGAAGTAGCATCAACATCTTCAAGTCAGGTACCTTCACTTGTCTTACTTGATATGTCCACTGATGAGTATAAGAAAACCATTAAAGACTTAAGTGCTGAAATGTTCAATGTCTATACTAGCTTATCTGCTGCTAATGAGGAAATCACTAGGCTGAGTAAGCTAAATGAAACACTAAAGTCTGAAAATGAATCTCTTGTTCTCAAAACCAGTTCACTAGACTCTTTAGCTCAGGAGAATGCTAGACTTAAAAATGAATTAAAATGTGCTAAAGAGATTGAGGAATTCCTGAGGAATGAGATTGCTGAAAATGAATTCAAGATTAAGGCTTATAAAAACTCATCAAAGATAGTTCAGGATTACAATGATAAGCATACAGAAAATCAGACAGTTGGTATAGGTTTTTCATATGGTAGAAGACCTGGAAAGGAAACTGTGATTCAAGATTGTTCTGGAAATGCTGCTGTCAAACCCACCATTCTCAAGAAGGTTAAAACTCCTATTTTCAAAGCTGCAGAAATTGAGTTTGATGAAGAAGCCATGCTCATCAAACAAGAAATTCTTGATGAGGATGAAGGTGTTGACAGCACATCCAAGGATGGAAAGGATACTGTCACAATCCCCAAGACAGTAAACTTACCAAGCAATCAGACAGTAAGTTCAAAAGATGCTGTCACAGTTGGCAAGACAGTATCTTCCAAAGATGCTGTCAAGAATGTTTCCAAGACAGTAACTTCCAAACCTTCTGTCAAGACAGTTGGAATAAAAGGTACTGTCAAGGAAAGTTCGACAACAACTTCTGAACACACTGTTAATCCAGTAACTCCCAAGTCTAAGAATAGGAATGGTAAGGTAGGTGTCAATAAAGGAAATGGATACACTAATGTTGGAGGTGCTTCTAGGAAACTATGCAATAACTGTGGATCTTCACATCATTTAACACATGTTTGTAACAAACCAATTGAGGATAAGATCAATGCTACTGAGCTCAATGGTAACTTACACAGAACCCCCCTAATGCATAGAACTATGAGTGTCTGTAATAACATTGAATGTATGCCATGCAAGATCACTGTCATGAGTACATGCTTTAACTTACCTATTCTCACTACTGAAAAATGTTCATACATGCACACTGTTGAGACTTCTGAGCCTGCTGGCAACAGCAAAAAGGCTTCATCCACTAAGAAAAGGATCAAGTCCAATTCTAAACCTAAGTGGGTGAAAAGAGAAGTCAACGGGAGGTTTTTGATGATGCTTGTGATTTTATGACTGGAAGAAACTCAGGAGACACTAAAAATGCAGGACCCAACAGGGATTGGGTACCATATGCAACTTAAACACATTCTGTTTTGTAGGGCAAGAAGAAAGATCAAGTTATGTGGATCATTGACAGTGGTTGCTCAAGACACATGACAGGTGATAAAGCCCTGCTATCACACTATGTAGAGAAAGCTGGCCCAATCATAACCTTTGGAGACAACAGCAAGGGTTACACAGTGGGATATGGCTATCTGGAAATTGGAAATGTTGTCATTGAAGACATTGCTCTTGTGGATGGATTGAAGCACAACCTACTCAGTGTCAGCCAATTCAGTGACAGGGGATTCAAGGTTGATTTTGATATGATGATGTGTAACATCTATCACAAGAAGGATGGGAGCCTCTCTTTAAAAGGGGTCAGAAAAGGAAGCTTGTTTGTTGCTGACTTAAACTCAACAAAGAAGGATAAGGTTTACTGTTTTTACAGTAAAGCAACTATTGGTGACAGTATGCTTTGGCACAGGAAGCTCTCACATCTCAACTTCAAGACAATGAATATTTTGATGAAGAAGGAGTTAGTGAGAGGTTTGCCCCAACAGGAATTCTGTCAAGAAGGACTGTGTGAAGATTGTCAAATGGGCAAACTAAGGAGAGCTGTACACAAGTCCAAGCAATTGAACACCAACATAAAAGCACTCAAGTTGATTCACATGGATCTCTTTGGTCCAGTCAATGTACCATCTATGGCCAAAAAGAGATATGCCTTAGTAATGGTGGATGATTACTCAAGGTACACTTGGGTGAAGTTTCTTGAATCCAAAGATGAAGCTGCTCAAGTGATTATTGATCAAGTCAGAGTTCTTGATAGAACTCCAAACTCAAAAGTTCAAATCTTGAGGAGTGACAATGGTACAGAATTCAGAAATGCCACACTTGGAAATTTCTGTAAAGATGAAGGAATTGTACAACAATTCTCTGCTGCAAGGACTCCACAGCAGAATGGAGTTGTAGAAAGAAAGAACAGGACTCTCATTGAAGCAGCTAGAACTATGTTGCATGATGCCAAACTACCAACATATTTCTGGGCTGAAGCTATCAACACAGCTTGTTATACTCAAAACAGAACCATGATTAACAAAACTCATGCAAGTACACCTTACTGTCTGCTAACTGGGAAGAAACCTACTATCAAATACTTTCATGTGTTTGGGAGCAAATGCTTTATGATGAAGGATAACCATGAGAAGAAAGAAAAATTTGACACCAAGGCATTTGAAGGACTTTTCATGGGTTACAGCACAGAAAGGACTACCTACAGAGTTTATGTTATGGAACACAAGATTATTGAAGAAAGTGTTAATGTCACATTTGATGAAACCAAGTTTCCAGGACTGCATGAAGAAGGAAAGATGCAGACATTCAGATTTGAGAATCAAGGATACTTGGAAGCTGAGGAAATAATTGTTGATGAAGAACCTAGCTTCACTCAAACTGTTGAAGTTGACAAAGATACTGTCAATACCATTACTGTCAACCAAACTCCAGCTCAGTCACAAACCATAACTTCTAACATTCATAACAGTAATAACTCTGGAGACAATGAAGAACATGGTGAAGACAATGGAATTGATGAGCATTCAACTCAACAAACTGAAGCAACTGTTCCTGTACAATCAAGTAGCTTGCCCAGAATCAACAAGTGGAACAAGGATCACACAAATGACCTTATCATTGGTGACCCTACTTCTGGAGTAAGGACAAGGAACAAAGTCTCTGCTGACAGCATGTTTGCATGCTTTCTGTCTCAAATGGAACCCAAAACAACTGATGAAGCATTGTTGGATTCTGACTGGATGATAGCCATGCAAGAAGAGCTAAATCAGTTTGAAAGAAACAATGTATGGAAGTTGGTTCAAAGACCTAAGGGAAAGTCAGTCATTGAGACCAAATGGGTTTTCAGAAACAAGCTTGATGAAAATGGATCAGGGACAAGAAACAAAGCAAGGCTAGTGGCTAAAGGTTATTGTCAACAGGAAGGAATAGATTATGATGAGACATTTGCACCTATTGCAAGACTTGAAGCTATAAGAATCTTTCTAGCTTATGTTGCACACTGCAACTTCAAAGTATTTCAGATGGATGTCAAAAGTGCCTTCCTAAATGGAGAATTGGAAGAAGAAGTGTTGGCCACGCCCGTCGTCGACGCGCCAAATTGATAATAATATTGTTATGCTTTACTATGTTCTCACTTAACTACAAAATATAGCAAATGTGGCAAGTAGGGATCGAACCCAAGGGAATAGCGTTCAATACTAGTACAAAGTAAAATGGTGGGGGGTTTTGAGTTGGTTGTGGTATTTTATCAAACACCTTGCATACAAGAAATAAATTACTAGAGAAATAGAACTAAGAAAATGACAATCATCCAATTTTACCAACACAACAAGGCACAATGAGTTAATTAGCAAGATAAAGAGATATTTGACCCAAGGATAATGGAAAATCAAGTACTTTAAACCAAACAAGTTCAAGTAAGACAAACTCAACTCTACCTAACCAAGATAATTGGTGAATCACACAAAATCTTATTTCTCTTCTTAAAACACTAATTTAGTGAAGCACATAAATTAGTTCTCTTGAGACTAGCAACCAATATTGAAGCAATACTAGTTTAACCAAATCAAGGAATTAAACAAAGAGAGGTTAGGACAAATCCAAGGATGAGGAGCTCAACCTAGGTACTTGCACTTAAATCTTGAGGATTTAGGTACACTAAATCTTGTGCTACTACAATGAATGTACTAACAATTACGGATTAGCACAAACAATTAGCAATTGAAATTACAAGAAGAGTAAGATGAAGCAACTTACAAATCTCCAAGCAAATTCATGAACAATACAACACAAGTATTCAAGATAGAGTGAAAAGATCTTACTTAAAATGAAATGGGTTTAGTACAAGAAATCCTTCCTTGAGCCAAATAAATGAAGTTAGTTACTCATAATCAATGCTAGATTACAAGTAATAAATGCTTCCTCTAACCCTAATTGAATGTTCTTGGTGAGAGAAAGATGAGATAACCGATGTTAGAATGGATGGTCTAATGCTTGGTTCCCAACTACACACTTAATACATCCATTAGTCAAGAGGATAAAATGGTCAAATTGCTTCCAAATAGTTCCAGCATGCCATGCACGGTCTGATGAACGGCCGTGCAGACGCCCGTGCAATTTTTCTGCATCACTTGGAACACTTCGTACGGCCTAGTGAACGGCCGTGCGGACGCCCGTGCGATTTTTCTGCATCACTTGGAACACTTCGCACGGCCTAATGAACGGCCGTGCGGACAAAAATCTCCAAAATCATGCATTTGAATCTCCCAGCATCGCAATCCAACATCTTCTAAATTCCCTCTTGAATAATCTTTGCTTTCAAGCCCACAATAAGTCATCTTTTGAACAAATAATCATGTGGCACTGAAAAAGGGAAACATAACAAATATAAATAAAATGCATATGGAACCGAAAGAAAACCAAGAGAAAGAGAGACAAAAACGTGTATAAAATACACGTTATCAAATCTTCCCCCACTTGAACTTTGCTAGTCCCGAGCAAACTAAAATTAACAAGGAGATTACCAAACTAAATTCACTTCTCTAAACGAGAAAATGGTTGTACAAGAGTCTTCAAACCATCGTTTAAACCCCCAAGTAGCCTTGGAGGACGAGTTTCGTCTCGTGAGGGTTTGTAGATGATGTACCCACAAAATCACAAAAATCACTAACAACAAGAAACTAACATTACCTAATAATTAAGCTAACTACTACACCTAAATGACCGAGTCATCATACAAATAGGAAACAAGCTAAGCATTCCGCTATATCTTCTTGTAACTACAATCAAACATACGGAATTACCCACCATGTTCTCCACTGTAACACGCTAACACCCAATTCAAGAATCAAGATAACACACCTTGTGCAAAATGGAACCATGGCAATAAAGATAGAATGAATGCAATTCAATTATGAACACTCGACAAAATTATCACAAAACATACACGGCTTCGCATTAAGAAGATGAAATTCATAGGGTGAAAAATCTCACATCTCTCAATTATGGATCACACAAGTATAGGCGAAGATTTCACTCAACTCCAAGTCTAAATGCATGCGCTCTACTTGACCTTGAATGTCCACCTAAATTCCGGATTGCACCAAAAATGAGGAAATCATAAAATGGGTTGTAACGAGGCTTGGGTGAAGGTGTGAAAATTTAAGTTCAAGGGTGGTGTAATAGTCTCGCTAGTTGAGTCAAAATGACGCTTGCTTTCTTCATACACCAAATTCTCAAACTGAAGTTGATCTTCACTCATTTTCAAATACAAAGCACAACCACATTTACAAAGAAAATTGAATCAAATAAAGTACAAAGATTTATTGCTTTTTTTTCTTTTTTTTTCTTTTTTTTATACATGCCCCTTTATTTATTTATTTTTTTCTTTTTTTTAGCAAAGGGGATGCATTACATATATAAATACTACAAAGAACTTTGAACCACATCTAGTCATAAATATCACAAACTAGTTCTCACTTTCAATAATTAGCATTCTTCCTCTTCACAAAATCTCCAAATTCTCATGCTCATCAAACAACTCTTTCTATGACTCAACTAGCTCAACTAGGTTGAGAGTGAAGTATTTGGCTATGACTCAGGTATAAAAGGGGAAAGTGACGAAGAAAAATATGGATATAAGCTTCAAAGGGCAACTAGGGATTATTTTCATGGTTCACAAGCTAAAAAGGCAAAAAATGGTTATCCTAAAAGAAATTTCCTTATTATGGTGCATCCAAAAATCAAGGTTTCATGCAAGCCCTAGAGCAACAAACACACATAAAAAGGGAGAAACACACAAGCACAAAAGAAATCATCGTTCAAGGCCTCACAAGGTTTAAGTTGTAATAACATCTTCTCGATTTGATTTCCATGCATGTTAAGAGATACCCGTCGTGTTCACAATTTTATTACAACAATCTACACTTTTCATGTCATTTCAAGTGTGTGTGTGAAAAAGGTGTGTCAAACTTATCGATTCACATCAAATTGGTAATGCTTGGCACGAAATAGGAGAAAACATGGCTACAAACTCAAAAATGTCTTAAATTTTACAAACAAGTAAACAAGCTTATGACTAAACTCATTTCCAAATGCAAACGAGACGGACATCAAACTAAACAAAATAGAGTACTAATACTAGCTACATACTACACTACAATAATAACATAAACAATCCTTCCCCCACTTAAAACATGGCATGACCTCATGCATGACAAATAAAAATGAAGTAGAGAAAAGTGAAAGAGAGCTCCCCTGAAAAATGAGATTTTTGTCGTTTAGATGACCCCTTCCTTTTAATTGAACCCGCTTAGAAGACGTACCACTCATGATTGCCAAAACCCAACCCAAAATTGCAAGCCACGAAATGAACCAATGCCACAACACAACAACCAAGCCAACAAAATGAAGCAACAATCCAAAATCCAACCCCCTTCAAAGCCACTTGGGTTGCCTCCCAAAAAGCGCCTTTGTTTACCGTCGTTGGCTCGACTTCCCGAATGCGCCTCGCGGCACCAACACACAAACAAACACAAGAGACAACTCATCCACGAAGGGGTTCCGCTAATGAGATGACATCAACGGTAGATTCTTGAAATCCTTCATAGAAAGGCTTGAGACGGTGACCATTCACCTTGAATTCTTTGTTGGTAGTTAAACTCCGCAAATCCACCGCTCCATGAGGGTAGATTTTCACAACAACAAATGGACCCAACCAACGAGAACGAAGCTTTCCGGGCATTAACTTGAGACGAGAGTTATAGAGGAGAACCTTTTGCCCAACACAAAATGCTTTAGGAACGAGTGAACGGTCATGGAAGTCTTTCACCCTAGCTTTATATGATTGAGCATTCTCATAGGCATTGTTACTAATTTCCTCAAATTCAAGCAAATTAAGCTTCCGATGAGCCCCGACAACATTAAGATCCATATTTCAAGCTTTGATTGCCCAATAAGCTTTGTGCTCTAACTCAACGGGAAGATGACAAGATTTACCAAAAACCAACTTGTAAGGAGACATGCTAATAGGAGTTTTGAATGTCGTCCTATAGGCCCATAAAGCATCTTCAAGACGAACACACCAATCCTTCCTTGAGGGTTTCACCACCTTCTCAAAAATAGATTTAATCTCCCGATTAGAAACTTCGGCTTGACCATTAGATTAAGGATGATAAGCCGTGGCCATTCTATGGTAGACCCGATAAGATTTAAGAAGATTCCCCACCAATTTATTACAAAAGTGGGTTCCCATGTCAAAAGCTTGTTGAGCCAATTTATCATTGACATCAATGGAGCAAATAGAGTGTGCCTCACTAGGAAATTTCATGGCATCATAAATATTGAACTTGACAACTTCATCGCCAAACTCCATAGTGAGAGAACCATCATCCATATTAATCTTGGTTTTTGCCGTTTTTAAGAATGGACGCCCGAATAGAATTGGTGCGGAATTGATGTTTAGTGGACCATCTTCCATTTTCAAAATGTAAAAGTCAGCGGGGAAAACCATTTGATCAACATGAACAAGTACATCTTCAATTACCCCCTCGGGGTAGGCATTTGATCTATCCGCAAGTTGAATGATCACATTTGTATTCTCAAGTGTGCCCAAATTTAAAGTTTGAAATATGGAGAGGGGCATCACATTGATAGAGGCACCTAAATCAAGCATAGCTCTTTCAAAGAATTTACCTCCAATCTTGCAAGGAATGGTGAATGTGCCCGGATCCGAACATTTTTGAGGTAACTTCCTTTGAATCACGGCTGAGACATTCTCATCCACCATTATAGTTTCGTCACCTCTCAATTTCCTCTTGTTGGTACACAAATCCTTGAGAAACTTTGCATACTTCGGGACTTGGTTTATGGCATCTAGGAGCGGAAGAGTGATTTCCACTTTTCGAAAGGTCTCAAGCATCTCCTTGTCAACAATTTCTTTCTTTGGATTAACAAATTTTGAAGGGAATGGAGGCCGAATGACCACATCATCAATGAACCTTGCCTTCTTTGCTTGTGGAACTTCTTCTTGATCACTAGCCTTTTTACCCTCATCAACTTGCTCTTCCTCAATTTCCATATCATCTTCAAGGTTTTCATCATTAGCCTCCAAGATTTCGTCCTTTTCACCCTTTTCACCTTCACCACCATTCTCAATCTTACTCTTGGCCTTAGCATGAAGATCCTTCAATTCTTTCCCACTCCTCAAAGTCATGGCACTAGCATTTTCTTTGGGGTTCACCTCCGCTTGAGAGGGAAGTTGCCTAGAACCTTGGCTTTGCAATCGATTCACGGTTGTGGCTAGTTGGCTCATTTGCTTCTCCAAGTTGGATATGCTTTGAGAAGTGTTGTTTTGAAATTGAAGGTTGTTTGCCGCCATTTGTTTCATCATCTCCTCAAATGATGATGAGGAAGATGAAGAAGACCCTTGATGGTCTTGAGGATTATATTGCGGTGGTGGTGGAAGTGCTTGGAAATTTTGATGGCGTTTTTGTGGGTATGGATGGAAATTTTGTTGATTTTGGGTGTTGTAAGCATTTGGATTTTGGGGTTGGTATTGGTTAGAGTTTGGTGTGTTGGGATTTCCATATCGGAAATTTGGGTGATCTCTCCAACCGGGATTGTAGGTGTTACTATAGGGGTCATACTTCCTTTGAAGTGGATTACCCGAAAAGCCTCCAATAGCATTAATTTGCTCTTCGGGTTGTTGGAATGAGAGACATTCATTTGTAGCATGATCCGTCATATTGCAAACACCACAATATTTTTGTTGTTGGAGATTCCCAACGGCTAATTGACGAACCAATGATGCAAGGTCTGAGATTTGGCCCTTTAACCTTTGAGTTGACACTTCGTTCACGGAAGGCTTCCATGCTCTTGACGATCCCCAAATTGGCGAGAATTCGCGGCAATCTTGGTTATCAATTTCCTAGCCTCATCCGGCGTTTTATCCACAAGAACTCCGCCACTTGAGGCATCAAGGTGCAATTTAGCAGTAATTTCCAAGCCTCCATAGAAGTAATGAATAAGCAACTCTTCCGATATCAAGTGTGGAGGACAACTTTGACAAAGCTTTTGAAACCTTTCCCAATACTCATACAATATTTCTCCGGAGTATTGCCGAATGGCACAAATATCTTTAGAGATGCCCGTAGCCTTTGATGTAGGGAAGAATTTCTCCAAGAAAGCACTTCGCATTTGCTCCCATGTAGTGATTGAGTTTGGAGGAAGGAAAAATAGCCATGCCTTGGCATTGTCTCTTAAAGCGAAGGGAAATGCCTTCAACTTTACTTGTTCTTCCGTAGCATTGCTTGGTCTTATTGAAGAACACACCATTTCAAATTCTTGAAGATGCCTAAAAGGATCTTCCGTGCCTTCACCTCCAAACTTGGGAAGGAGAGCAATAAGACCACCCTTTAGCTCAAATGGTTGTCCTCCCGGAAAAACAATGCATAACGGTAGTTGAACGGAACTAGGAGAAGCAATCTCCTTGAGTGTGCGTGGAGGAGGATTGTCCATGGCGTGAATGTCAAGGGGAGAACCCTCGCCCAACTACTCTTCCGAAGGTGTACTAGAAGTAGTTTGACTTGATGAAGCTATATTGGCACTTGGCTACCTTAGATTCCTTCGCAAGAGTCTCTCGGGATTAGATGAATATGTAAGATCACCTTCACAAGAGGATAGAGTCATACATAGCAAAAATTTCTAAAATCAAGGAAAATAAATAAATATGCACAATGAAACTAAAATATTCACAATTTTATACGTGCGCTAATATTGAACTAAAACTAATTCCCCGGCAGCGGCGCCAAAATTTGGCCACGCTCGTCGTCGACGCGCCAAATTGATAATAATATTGTTATGCTCTACTATGTTCTCACTTAACTACAAAATATAGCAAATGTGGCAAGTAGGGATCGAACCCAAGGGAATAGCGTTCAATACTAGTACAAAGTAAAATGGTGGGGGGTTTTGAGTTGGTTGTGGTATTTTATCAAACACCTTGCATACAAGAAATAAATTACTAGAGAAATAGAACTAAGACAATGACAATCATCCAATTTTACCAACACAACAAGGCACAATGAGTTAATTAGCAAGATAAAGAGATATTTGACCCAAGGATAATGGAAAATCAAGTACTTTAAACCAAACAAGTTCAAGTAAGACAAACTCAACTCTACCTAACCAAGATAATTGGTGAAGCACACAAAATCTTATTTCTCTTCTTAAAACACTAATTTAGTGAAGCACATAAATTAGTTCTCTTGAGACTAGCAACCAATATTGAAGCAATACTAGTTTAACCAAATCAAGGAATTAAACAAAGAGAGGTTAGGACAAATCCAAGGATGAGGAGCTCAACCTAGGTACTTGCACTTAAATCTTGAGGATTTAGGTACACTAAATCTTGTGCTACTACAATGAATGTACTAACAATTACGGATTAGCACAAACAATTAGCAATTGAAATTACAAGAAGAGTAAGATGAAGCAACTTACAAATCTCCAAGCAAATTCATGAACAATACAACACAAGTATTCAAGATAGAGTGAAAAGATCTTACTTAAAATGAAATGGGTTTAGTACAAGAAATCCTTCCTTGAGCCAAATAAATGAAGTTAGTTACTCATAATCAATGCTAGATTACAAGTAATAAATGCTTCCTCTAACCCTAATTGAATGTTCTTGGTGAGAGAAAGATGAGATAATGTTGAGATAATGGATGTTAGAATGGATGGTCTTATGCTTGGTTCCCAACTACACACTTAATACATCCATTAGTCAAGAGGATAAAATGGTCAAACTGCTTCCAAATAGTTCCAGCATGCCATGCACGGTCTGATGAACGGCCGGGCGGACGCCCGTGCAATTTTTCTGCATCACTTGGAACACTTCGCACGGCCTAGTGAACGGCCGTGCGGACGCCCGTGCGATTTTTCTGCATCACTTGGAACACTTCGCACGGCCTAATGAACGGCCGTGCGGACGCCCGTGCGGACAAAAATCTCCAAAATCATGCATTTGAATCTCCCGGCATCGCAATCCAACATCTTCTAAATTCCCTCTTGAATAATCTTTGCTTTCAAGCCCACAATAAGTCATCTTTTGAACAAATAATCATGTGGCACTGAAAAAGGGAAACATAACAAATATAAATAAAATGCATATGGAACCGAAAGAAAACCAAGAGAAAGAGAGACAAAAACGTGTATAAAATACACGTTATCAAGTGTATGTTGAACAGCCACCAGGGTTTGAGGATGCTGAAATGTATGATTTTGTGTACAAACTCTTCAAGGCTTTGTATGGACTAAAGCAAGCACCCAAGGCTTGGTATGACACACTTTCCACCTTTTTTTTGGAAAATCAGTTTACTAGAGGAGTTGTGGACAAGACACTTTTCTACAAACATCATGGCAAGGACATCATTCTGGTACAAATCTATGTGGATGACATCATTTTTGGTTCTACAAATGAGAAGCTGTGTGAGAAGTTTTCCTCTCTCATGAGTAACAAATATGAGATGAGTATGATGGGAGAATTTTCATTCTTTCTGGGATTACAAATTCTTCAACAACCTGATGGAATCTTCATTTGTCAAGCCAAATACATCAAGGAACTTCTCAGAAAGTTCAACTTGGAAGATTCATCACCTGCAAAGACACCAATGTCCACATCAACTAGTCTGGATCTTGACCCTAAAAGAAAGAAAGTTGCCTCAAGCACCTATAGAGGCATGGTAGGATCTCTCTTACCTAACTGCTAGCAGACCTGACATCATGTTTGCTACATGTCTCTGTGCTAGGTTTCAAAGTGATCCAAAGGAGTCACACTTAGTAGCCATCAAGAGAATCTTTAGATACCTAAAAGGCACTCCTAACCTAGGCCTTTGGTATCCTAAGAACACTGGATTTGATCTAATTGGTTACTCAGACTCAGACTATGCTGGATGCAAGATTGACAGAAAGAGTACTACTGGTAGCTGTCAATTTCTTGGTGGAAGATTGGTCTCATGGTTTAGCAAGAAGCAGCATTCAGTTTCTACCTCAACTGCAGAAGCTGAGTATATTGCTGCAGGCAGTTGCTGTGCACAAATTCTATGGATGAAGAATCAACTTCTGGATTATGGTCTAGTGTTAAGAGAAATTCCTATTTACTGTGACAACACTAGTGCCATAGCCATTTCAGACAATCCAGTTCAACACTCTAGGACAAAGCACATTGATATAAGACATCACTTTATCAGAGAGCATGTTGAACAAGGAACTGTGAAGCTGATCTATGTCCCAACTGACAAGCAACTAGCTGACATCTTCACTAAGCCATTGGATGAAGCAACCTTCAACAGGTTGGTAAGTGAATTGGGAATGTTAAATCTGGTATGTTGATTCACTAAGTTTTCTAAATTTCCAATTTTCTTTTGAAGCTCATGACAGCACCTTCAAACCTGCTGTCAAGAGAAGTTACTGTCTACTTGGCCTATGTCTGTTATGTGACAGCATGTATTGATTTGACTATTCATGTCTGTATTCCGTGCCAGTCTCATACTTTTAGACTCTGTATGACAATAATGTGGTTATTTGCTTAGTTTGAGAGATAAATATCTATTCCATTGGACTTTCACACTCTTTGCATTAATCTGTAGGATTAAAGGAGGACACGACCATTAATTACTTTTGTGGTAGTTGTATGGGTACTCTAACTGTTGACCATTAGACTTTAATCCTTAGACGGTTTTGCCTATAAATTAACCTTAGGTTTCACCAGTCTGCTCTCAGTTTTAAAGTAAATTATGGAAAACAAAGTAGGAATAGAGTACAGGCCAAAAGTCTCATGTGATTCTCCTCTTAACGAAGAAGTGGAAGCCCTATTTGATGAACTTGACGACCTGCTTCATGAGGAAGATGAACAGTCTCAAGCCCTTCAAGCACAGGAAGAAGAAAAATGGAAGATTCAAGAGGAAGAACTTCAGGCACTTCTAAAGGCAGAAGGTCGCACTGAAGAGGAGATTAGGAAAGAACTTTTAGAATTAGTTGATAAAATCATAAACTGATGTACTCAATGCTATATTTAAATGATTTTATTAATAAAACTAAAACTTCTTGCTGTTGTGTTTATTGAGTTTTATTTCGTCTGTGTTAACTGCATAGTATCTGTGTTCAAAAGATTAAATTGCTAAATCCATACTCTGTTAATTTTAGGTTAAGTTTATGAATACAGCATTCTGGTAAGTTCATGACAGAAACAATTCCCCAACTAAGTTGATGTCATTAAGAAGGATACTGTCCTGTGTCTCTTGACAGCAAACTTCTTGACATCAGGGAAAGACTTTCTGTCAAGACTTTTACAGAATACTGTCATTCATATGCTTAACGGTGTCGCGCAAAACCTACTGTCACCACCGCTTATTACTGACAGATTGTTTCTAGCGCACAGGTTACTGTCACGAATAGTGGACCGTTGAAATTGGATATTCATCCCACGTTTGACAGTGAATAACGGGCAGTAACTCACGTGTTGTGTGAGAGGGTTAAGACACGTTCTTTAATTCCACTTTTTGTGCAAAAACGTTTGAGCTACCCTTTTTATTCCCCAGTTACTCAGACATATCATTCTCATCAAACTCAAGGCAAATTACTTTTCGTCAAACAAAAAGCCACTTTCTTACTTTCTTCTGTTCTTGAATCTCCATGGCCCCCAAACAGACTCTCTCTCAAACAAACTTTGCTGGCATCCTTACCCCAAATGATGCTGGTGAAGGTTTCAAAGGACTAGTGTTTTTCTTGAACAAGTCCTATCTTGGTTCTGCCATTACCTCAACACCCATTCTCGACTTAGACAGACTTGAGGCATTTTGGCAAACTGTTGTTGCTCAAACAGAATGTGACAACCCATCTATTCGATTCACAATCAATGGGCAACACTACATTCTTACAACTGAGGTCATCAACACTGATCTTGGAATTACACTTCAAGAAGGCTGAAATTTTGTTGAACTTGCTAATGATGACACTCTTAAGAAGCTCTTCTTGAAGATTGGGTATGCAGGCCTTATTCTCGAAGAGGGAACAACCAAATGGTATCCGTCTGGTGAAATGGATAGGAAGCATCTGAGAAAGGAGTGGAGTATGATCTTTGATGTGATGGTTAAGGTGTTCTCTACCAAGTCCATTGGCTGGAATGGAATACCCTCCCACATCAAGAAACTGACACATTCTCTTGTCCATGGATACAAGGTGAATGTTGGAGCTCTCCTCATGGCACACCTCAGGGCTGCCATAGGTAAGAAGGTATCAATCTACCCTCGCTTTCTTATGTTGTGCATCAACTCATTCTGTGATTTTAATAATGATGCCCCTCGTTTAGAGGCTTGCTCTATTTTGAAAAAGAACACACACATTGTTATCTTCACAGAATCTCAATGCACATATTCCACTTTGTTTCACTCAGCACATGGTTGATCAAGTGTCCAACCTTGATTTTCCATTGCCCTCTGGTTATGACTCTTTCACTCGTGCGAATGAAACTGAATTAGACCCAAATTCAGTTAACCCCCATTTAACACCATACACTCAGCCTAGGCTCTCTAGACTTCCCAAAGCCCAAAGAGAAGCCTTGCAAGAATCCAGGAAACGACCCTTAGAAGCTGATGTTGGTGGTAGCTCTGTTAGTCAAGAGGGAGACACTGCACCTAGTGCAGCAATAAGGAGGATAGTCAAACAGAACCCCCAGTGGTTCCCACTGAGCCTAAGAAGAAGAGAGCTAGGAGGACCCAAACCACTGTTAGCCAAGCTGCAGTTTCTCAACAAACTGTGGTTACTGAAAGGGATTCAAACACCTCCCTAGATGTGCATTCTCAACAAGGTGCATCTATTGAAATTGGCATGTCTCCCAAGGCACCCTGTACAGAGTCTGCACAAACTCATGGTTCACAACCTGAGGAACCCCCACTTGAAGGAACACACAGTGAGTTAGGGCATAGTGAGGATTTCTCTATTCCTATTGATGGTTCACATGTTTCCCTTGTGAATCAGCCCCCACTCTCTGCTATACTTTCACCTTCTTCCTTCCCTATACATTCTTTTGTTTCTTCTCCATCTCCAATCATGGATGAGCCCCCATCAAGTGGTCCACAAGAACCCATTTCTCAAAGTGAAATGGATACCACTCCTCCAAACACTGAGCAAGGGCAAAGTGGTATTTTGTCAGAAAATGAAACAGCCAACACTTTGTCTGAACTCCAAGGAGCATCTTAACTTCAGGAAGATGCTGTCACAGCCTCTGTTGTTGTCAAAGACACTGGAAATGTTGCTGTCTTGGACACAGCTGCTGTCATGGGTGGAGAGAAAGCTACTGTCAACACAGAACCTACTGTCACTCCACATCCCAAAGATGCTGTCATGACAGAACCTGCTGTCCACGCTCAAGCTGACAGTAACATTTCTGCCAAAGATGTTGTCCAGTCCTCTCAGCCAGATTTTGATGCTTTAATCATTGAGGATGCCTCTGATGATGACCTACCTCTTGCCAAACTCTTAAAGGTACATTCTAAATCTTCTACTTCCATGCATGTTAGTACTGCTCATACCCATGCATTTAGGTTGAGTGAGGGTGTGCAAAAGAAAAGAGAGATAAAAGAAAAGAGAGGTGAGCATAAAAATGAGAGGCAGCCAAATGAGCTGGCAAAAGGAGAGGGACTTGAGCATGTCCAGAGAGATCTTGAGGGAGCCCCCACTATTCAGGCATTAGGCCTTGAGAGTCAAACAGTGAGGAGTGATGAGATCACTCAAAAACACCCTAAGAGTGTGAGAACCCCCTTAGCCTCCAAGCCCCTTTCTTTTCCTTCCCCTCCAAGAAGGTTAAGGAATGGTGGCCCCTCTGCAAATTTTGGTAACAGGATTGAAGCTGTGGTTGATGGTTTTGCTGCTACTCAACTCTCTATCCAGTTCCTTACTGACCTAGTAGCTGCCAACTCAACTAAGGGGGAGAAGGTAGCAAGATCAGAATCAATATCTATTCAGGGATCAGGTGGAACTCAGGGGGAGCCAGTAGCTGTGAAGACCAAAGGGGGAGCAAAACAAGTTTCTGGAGTCAAGAGTAGAGCAATGACAAAGGGGGAGCAAGTCAAACCAAGCAGTGAACAACCAAAGGATAAAGCTGAAGATCTTGTTGAAGTTGACCTGGATGGTGAAAGGGTATTAATGTCTAAGGCAACTTAAGATGCAATGCAAAGAAGACCTGCATCTAGACACCCAATCCTACCTCCTGTGACAATTAGAGAACCAACTTCAGCAACTGCTCTATAGAAAATATGGAGAGAAATGGAGGAACAAAACAAGCTTGGGAAAGGTAAAGGGAAACTGCCTGAATCCATCCAGAAGGGAAATACTTGGTCCAGTGGTACTGAGTTTGATCAAGAAGAAGCCAATACTATAATTGTGGATTACAGGGAGAGCACATTACACAATCATGACACTGAATTTAGCAGTGTGGTGGAAGAAACAATGAATGCACCAAGCAACAGTCCAAACAACACTACAAAACTGTTAAAGGAGCAAATCATCAGTGTTAGTGTAATGGTGAATGATGAGAAAAGATGGGCTGTAAGTATCTATCTCACTTCTGGCATATCTTATTTCATCACAATGCAGTTATTGCAGAGTCTGCCAGCAAAGGTGTTGTGTGCTATGAAGGGAAAGATCAAGGCAACTCAAACACCATTCAATGAAATATTGAATATGCAAATCCAGAACATGATCACACAGAAGCTACCTGAAGTCTACACAAATCCAGTGTATCCAGCTACATGGCACAAGAAGGAACAGCTACATGAATTTGATCAGTCCATCCAGGATGCAAACTGAGTCAATTCTGAAAGTGTTATATGGAATACTCAACTCAAATGCCAATCCAGGAAGAGTCCATATTGTTCAAGAGATCTACAAAATACTGGTGTTGAGAGACAAGGCACTGGGAGCTAGAGTAAATGAGTCAATCACTAGAGCCAATGCCAAAAGAACTGATCAAGGTGGAAGCTGCCTCTATGATATTCCTTTTCAAGATGATGATGATGATGATGAGATTGGAGGTGGTGAAGCTTCTGGAAATGCAGGTAATGCTGGTGGAAGTAATTCTGGGAATACTGGTATTCAATCTCAGAATGAAGGCAATGAAGAAACTCCTAGTCAGGAAAAGAAAGATGCTGATGCAATAGATGAAGAGGAGCCAAGAATACTGGAAGCTTTGGAGGCAAGCATTCTTAGATGTGCTATTGACTGCATAAATGCAGAAAAAGATGATGTCACCAAAGATACTGTCGACAAGGAAACTGTCATAGAAGATGCTGTCATTGAAGATGCTGTCGACAAAGGTATTGTCAAGGAAGGTTCTGTCAAGGATGAAGCCAAAGCTACTGTCAAGCCCAAAAGACTGAAAGCTAAAGCAAAAGCATGGTTTTCTAGACAGAAACCTGAAGGAAAGCACAAGTACTCAGGAAAGGAAAAGGCCACTGGATTTGGCAGGAATCTTAAGAAGCCAATTCAATCAATACCTCCTAATAGTCTTAAGATACAACAGATGCAATATAAAGAAATCAAGAGTGTTGAGGTTAAGCTGGATGCAAATCAAGAGGCCACTGAGTACATTCTGTGGTGGGAAGAATCAAGATCTACCAAGGTTAATAAGGACTTCTATCTGGAAGCCACATCAACCAGTGGTAGAACGACAACCATAGATAAAAGGAGAATTGACTTCTTCTACCTGGAAAGAATGGTGGAGTTGTTGGAGAGCTATGAAAATGTCTCAGAGTCTGTCATGGAACATATTCTGAAATATCAGGCTGATAGGGATGCCGAGTTCTACCAGAAATTTGGCTACAATTTTGCAGATTTTGATGATGCTGATATTTTAACTGATCTACCAGCTTCTCCTATACCATATCACTGGTACTATGAGTTTGATGATTTACCCACAGAAGAAGGGCAAACCCAACCAACTCAGGAAGGGCGACCCAAGCCAAGCAAAAGACCTGACTCTTCTCAATATTCTCAATATCAGTCAGAACTTGATAAGAAGGAAGCTGAACTCCTAGAAAGATGCAAGACTTCCAACAAGGCAGAAAGTGAAGCTCCAAATTATCAAACATGTATGCTGGAAAATCCCTTAAGAATCAAGCATCTAAAAGAAGACATCTACGTTTGCAGCTTGCACAAGCTAAAAACAACTATTCTGAAGGATTTACAGTATATGGTAGCTGGATCAATTCATCCCTTGGAGCAGATTTGTTCTGATTAGATAGAGGAAATATTGAAAAGGAGAATGTTCAAAGCTGGACAAGCAAAGGAGGATGTCTCTCAATGCTTATCCTGGAAGTAGATTCAAGCTCATTCATGAAGAACTCCCTTCAGAAGCTATCCATATGATCAAGAGCAATGGATGAATCTCAGGGATGCTAATTCTCTTATCTCTCCTACTATCAAGAAGATCATTGAAGAAATAGAAGATGCTGCAGTCACTCCTGCTGAAATCTCTCTTGTAGAAGGTCTAAGAGGCTGCTTGGTAGAAGCTCTCAAAAGAGAGGATGTAGCAAGACAGAAGAGGAAATCTCAAGCTAAGTAAAAATTCTTAATCCATTCTGATCTTGTTAGTTAAGTTGTCAGCATATATTGTAAATTTGTTGTTATTGTCCATAAAAACAAATTGGGGGAGATTGTTGGGATTTATGGGTGATAGCATAGAAACAACTTAACTTTGTACATACTTCATTTTTAATTAAGTAGAACATACTGTCACAGCCAAAGTATGTTCTTGTAATCAGTATGCAATGTCATCTTAGTTGTGTAATTTGGAAGAAGTTCACTTGCTGTGTTCAAGCCTCAAAGAATGCATATTATATGACAGCATGAATAAAGGTTACTGTCATGAGCATTGACAGTAAGATTACAAGAAGACAGAATGTTGCAAGTCACGACAGCATATTCACTCTGACAGCAACATTGGCGGAAGACTACGCGACAGCAACTTTAGCCCTCAACAGCAAGTTTGGAAACCTCGACAGCACTCTGTGCGGGGAACTCATACTGTCACCAAAAGAACATTCCTGTGACAGCAAGCTTTGCGGCAAAAGTAACTGTCTCGAGAAAGATCCTTGTTCTAGGTATCTTCTCAGTCAAATCCCGTGACAGTTTCAATGTTCAAGAAACAGGCGTGTTGCAATATCCCTAAGCTGCACCAAGTCTGCAAGACTACGACAGAAGCTTCAAGCACTACAAAACAAAAGCGAATCAATTCAAGAGCAAGGTCAAGTCTCTATTTGCTGAATTGTTTTAGCTGGAAATAGAATGAATCTAGGTTGCTTTCTTTGTAATGTATATCTGACATGTTAGCAATTTAGGAAAGTCACATAGGTAGACAGTTTGTAAGAAGCTGCCACTTGATAATGACAGCAGCTTCACAAACCCGTGTTGACAGTGATAGGATTAGTTTTATACTTAGACTATCAATTCATTCTAGGTACGAAGTGGTAACACAAGCAAGTAAGTGTCTTGAAGAAAACCGAAGCTCAAGAATTCTCTCTTGAGGTTGTAGCAACTCTTTGAAAAATAAATAAAAACATTTATTTTGTGAAACTTGTCTTTTAGACCATACTGTTTGTGAATGCATACATATTACTGATAACGTTAAATCTTAGTTTTGGTTGTTGAAATTGAGATTGAATTTTATCAGCATTGCATTCATCCCCCCCCCCCTTCTGCAATACACGAGGACCAACATAATTAAATAATTTCTCGCTGAATTTGTTCATATATCGAAATAATTTTATAATTAAAAATACATTAGATGATAATATTTGCAATTTATCGTAAATTTGTAATATTGCGTACCGTTTTCATGAATCAAATACTTGTAAATTTGATTAAATTTCGTAATATTCAACTAATATCTATATGATAAAAGGCACATGATTATTTTTTTCCGATGTAAGAATGATTAGACAACATTAATGACTTGTGCATATATATAATTTTCAAACAACTATTTTCTAGTTTCATCTTTTTTTTTCCTTCATATAGAGTGGGTCCATGTTATAATGACGTAAGTAAATGTTTCAACTCAATCATCATAAATAATTGAAATCCTAAATTTTAAAAATTCATATATAACTCAAATTGAATTATCTTATATATATATTTCTCAAAATTCATGTATTTTTCTCAGTTATATAATTTTTTAAATATATGGTACAAATTAACGAATTCTGGATTAACTACAATCTATACTAAACTATAATAAACAAAATGGGGTATAATTTATCATTTGGTTCACAACTCATATTGGTTATATTTTTCAATCACAATCGATACTGATAGGTCTTTGAAGTCAAATTGATTGGAACATCTAGATGTATTACTAAAAGTTATGCTACATAGAAGTTTAAAGTTCGAATCCCATCAACAACATATTAAAATAAACATTTATTACAAATATGTTAAAATTAACATTTACTCTGAGCGACTGATCCGGCAGAACAACTCAAAAATTAAAAATATAAATAAAGGTAAAATACGTGAACCACTCGTTACTATATTTAATTTGATTATAATAATTTAAATAAAAAAGTAAAATAATACAAAAAATAACTCGTGCTTTGCACGTGTTATAAACAAATATATACTGATAAATATATCATTTTTAAGACTATTTTAAAAAAAAAGTAATGTAAATGTGATAACTTTATAAACGTCCAGGGATTATTCATCCATTTAAAAGTGAAAAATGACCATGATTTTGACCTGAAGACTTATACGAGGTTATACTGTCTTTTCAATACAAATATTGAATGACATTTTTGTAATAATAAACTCAACATTTTCATATACAAAAAATAAACTTTACTTGTATTTTATTGTGTATTAGCTTCAGTGTTGTAATTCGACGATGTCCTCAAAGCCCACAAACCTTATTTAGAATTTCATTTATCAAAATAATTTTATGATATTACACATCCATTTAATATATTATATAAAATTCTATTATTATTAAAGACTTACAATATTTTTTAACATCATTCAATAATTTTTTACATACAATTTGAATTTTTATTGTTAAAACTTATAGTCTAACTGGTCATCATTAATAGTTAGACAATTTTATAATGTTTATGATCGAGAAAAATCATATCTTATTTTCATCTATTGCATATTAATCATGTTGATTTTTTATTTAAAACATAGATCCTATTTTTGAGTTATCGTCTTTTTGGAATCAATTAAATTGTATCTTCTACATTTTCAAATATTTATCTTTTTAGTCGAATTATACATTTAAACCCCTCAAAGTCTAAATGTTTGATCAATAAAACATTTCTAATTTAACTCAAATATTTGATATTTTATATACTTAAAAATTATGATATATAATTCATATTTGATGTAGTTATATATTATGTATGATTGTATAAATAGAATTTAAATTTTTTTATTTAAATAGTATAATACATTTATATATATATATAGAGAAAAATGAAAATGAAAATATTTTTTTATCCGGAATAATTTACATTCATGTGTAACATGTGAAATTATATCATATAAATTTTATTTTCCATACTCATCATTTATCATGACAGAGAGAGTGTAAAGATTTTATTTTTTACATTTATCATTTATAATGAAAGAAAACCTTTTTTGTAATTATATACTCCGTAATATATTCTACATTTTAAATCATCACCCCGATTTTTGACTCGGACATCAACCGGGGGATTAAAATGGTGGAAAAAGTGAAAAATTGGACGAAAAAAAGAGAGTAAATTAGAGATATACCAAAGTTAATAAAGAATGACATGTAATATTAGAAAATATCAACAAATGAAGTGTTCATTTTGAAAAGAAATTCGCTAAGAAATGAATGTGACGAACATAGTGTATAAGAATTAGCATTAGCATTACATAATTTTGATGCTAACTTAAAAAATAATGAGATACATAACATATACAATAGTTCTTATATTAGATCAAGTTCATTACTATATTTTATGTATATTTAATTAATTCTAATAATGTAAAATAGTGATATATAATATGATATAAAAATATGAATTATCAACAACATAACTAAAGTATATTTAATCAAAAATATACAACTATAATAAAATTTATAACGATGATTGATCATTTACCTATATATATATATATATATAATAACGTAAATAAAAAATACAGATTTATATAAATAATATGGACCAATATTTCCTTTACTAAAAGGTTCAAAATAAAAAAGGAATATAGAATTAGAGGAAATGATGTGACTTATCTAATAAAATCTTTAATATAAACTCAAAAAGCAATGTAGCATAGTGGTTATTCTTTGAACTTCTTAGAAGGAGGTTGGAGGTTTGATTCTCTACATTAACAAATATTAATATATTTTTGCATAATAATATAACAGTGGTATTTTTGTTATTTTTCAAAAAATAGGGGTAAAATTGTAACTTCACAAGCATCCGTGCAAGGCACGGGCCTCCATAGAGATGTCAATAATTTTTATTGTGAAAAAGTTGGCCGTGATCGATTTATTAGCTTAAGGATTGTGTAGTCTTAAGTTTGAGAGCGTAAAATGAGAAGTATGGTTCATGCATAGTGAGGAGTAAAGAATTTTGTTGGCGAATAGTGTAATTACTTTGAATCACAAACGTAACTATGCCAAGGCTCTAAGACTTGTTTAAAGTGACTATTATTGATTTTGAGACCAGATTGAAATAGTGTAGAATTTGAAGCACGAGTGTACTATTGTTCTTCTTGCGATTATAAGCAGGTTTACCTGAGTTTTGTGTGTCAGAGAAAGGATAGTTTGTAGATTGATAATTTGCGTTAGAGAGCGGTTGTTATCTGTTTTTCGGGAATCAATTGTTTTTTTTTTTGCAATCTAGATTATGAATAGGTTATATGCATGCAATGTTGTTGTAATATAATCGAACATGCATGAATGAGATAGAGGATTTTAAAACGAAGCTGAAGGCCGACGCATCTTTGCACACCTTCACATCACTCAAGTTTGTGATAAACACTTTGGGAGATGAACACCTATTACAGTTTGGAGTATTCATGTCACCTATTTGTTTTTAGTTTTTTACTTGGGAACTGATTCTGCACTCCTCTCATGTGTTCGTCTTTATATCAAATTATATTAACACACTTAGTAAATGCATTAATAATGTGTTTGGAATATCGTTTTACAGTTACAAATTTTAATCCAATTTATTACTATATATTAAACCTCAACACAAGGGCAAAAGTTTTCAATTAAATGGCCGTCACAAAAATGTCACTCATATATTATTATGCAAAATATATTAATAGTTGTTATACAAAGAAACAAACCTCCAACCTCCAACCTCCAACCTCCTTCTAAGATGTTCATGAGTTTAACCACTATTCTACATGCCTGTTTGAGTTTACTTCAAAAAATTTATTAGATAATCCACGTCTTTCCTCTCTTATCTTATATTATTTTTACTTTGATGTTTAAATAAATAAAATATTGGTTTGTATTATTTATATAAATCGGTTTTTCTTTTCATCTTTTCGTAATTTTGGTCAAAAAGTGTATTTTCCGGACACCCCAACCGGTATCACGCCAGACCCTAGAGTGCAGGAAGAATTCTCCACGCTCCCATGAATCGAACATTGAATGCTTTGGTCAATGACCAGTGCTCTCACCAACTCATCTACAGGCCCGAAGGCTTCTTTTTGTAATTTTATATACCTATATATTCAATCACTGAATTTTATTACAGTTGTATGTTTTCGATTAAATATATATTAATTATGTTGTTTAAAATTCATACTTTTATATTATATATATTTATTATACTTTATTTGAATTAAATTAATTATTCATACATAAAATATACTATTGAAATTCGACCTAATTTAAGAAATATTGTATATGTTGTAGAGGATGTCGTCAAGAACCCACAAACCCTATTTAGAATTTCATTTTATCAAAATGATTATATGACATTACAAATCAATTTAATGTATTCTATAAAGTTCTATTATTATTATGAAAGATTATACTTTTTTTCAACATCGTACAATAATTTTTGGAATACAATTTGAAATTCTATTTTCAAAACTTGTAATTTTCAATTTTCCCAAACTTTATCGTCTACTAACAACAGTCTGACTGATCATTATGTAATTATATACTATATAATATCCTATATTTTAAAAACTCACCCCGATTTTTGACACGAACGTCACTGGGGTTGAAGGGGAGGGGGTTAGAAAGGTGAAAAAAAATATAGATAAGTTAATAAAGAATGACATGGTACTTTAGAAAATGTTAACAAATGAACAATACATTCTGTAAAAGAAAATTGTTAAGAAATTGATGTGACGAACAGAGTAGGTAGACGAATTTTTTGTATAATTTGAATGTTAATGTTCTTAATTTAAAAATTATAGAAATAACTAATAATGAGAGATATAATGTGTATAATATTTCTTATATTAGATCGAATTTTAATAGTATATTTTATGCATGAATAATTAATTTAATTCAAATAAAGTATAATATAAATTATGAATTATAATCAACATAATTAATATATGTTAAATTGAAAACATACAACTGCAATAATATATAGTGATTGAATATATAGATATATAAAATTACGAAAAGGAAAAAAGAAAAAAAATTTATATAAATAATTCAAACCAACATTTTATTTATTCAAACATCAAAGCAAAAAAATAATAATATAAGAGATAAAAGACGTGGGTTATCTAATAAGTTTTTTGAAATAAACTCAAAAAGGCATGTAGTATAGTGGTTAAGCCCATGGATATCTTGGAAGGAGGTTGGAGGTTCGAATCTTTGTAGTAACACATCTATTAAAAAACAATTGTATAAAAATATACGAGTGGCATGAAAAGGAAAAAAGAAAAACAAATTTATATAAATAATTCAAACCAACATTTTATTTATTCAAACATCAAAGTAAAAAAAATATAAGAGATAAAAGACGTGAGTTATCTAATAAGTTTTTTTTGAAATAAACTCAAAAAGGCATGTAGCATAGTGGTTAAACCCATGGATATCTTGGAAGGAGGTTGGAGGTTGGAGGTTCGAATCTCTGTAGTAACACATCTATTAAAAAAAATTGTATAATAATATACGAGTGACATTTTTGTTATTTTTCAAAAAAAAAGGTAAAACGGTAATTTTGCTGAAAAGGAAAAAAGAAAAATAAATTTATATAAATAATTCAAACCAACATTTTATTTATTCAAACATCAAAGTAAAAAAAATAATATAATAGATAAAAGATGTGGGTTATCTAATAAGTTTTTTGAAATAAACTCAAAAAGGCATGTAGCATAGTGGTTAAGCCCATGGATATCTTAGAAGGAGGTTCGAGGTTCAAATCTCTGTAGTAACACATCTATTAAAATTTTTTTGTATAATAATATACGAGTGACATTTTTGTTATTTTTCAAAAGAAAAGGGTAAAACGGTAATTTCACGGCCATTTAATTGACAACTTTTGCCATTGGCCTATTAACTCCTTATATATAATAAGCGCAAGAGAGATCTTATCCAAAACTTTGGTCGGTCACTGTACTACCAAAAGTATATGATCTGTTGGATTATAAAACTATAAATATTCAAATAGATTAGGACCGTTAGATATAATATTAAAAATTGTATTTGATTAATAATAGGATAGTATTTAAATACTAAAATGTGTATTTTGATAATTTAAACCAATTATAAATGGGTTTTCTATATTGAATAGAAATCTTTATGTAAAAATTCGTAATTATCTTTTCTCTTTAGTTTATGGATAGTTCCAGTTAGATAAAATTATTAAACCATAATTAAATTAAAGATAATTTTGTTAGCTTCACATGAGCTGTAAAATCGTTAAAATCTGTTGTTTAAAACTCAAGATAGAGCCCAAACAGTAAAGTGATTAAATTAAACCAATTATAAATGAGTTTTCTATATTGAATAGAAATCTTTATGTAAAAATTCGTAATTATCTTTTATCTTTAGTTTATGGATATTTCCAGTTAGATAAAAATTATTAAACCATAATTAAATTAAATATAATTTTGTTAGCTTCGCATGGGCTGTAAAATCGTTAAAATATGTTGTCTAAAACTCAAGATAGAGCCCAAACAGTAAAGTGATTATCTAAATTTTAATAAATATTTTTTTTATTGTAGCACCAATTTAATTTTTTTCCTAATTCTTTTAAATTTATAAATTCTATTTTTCTTTCAATAAAATATTAAAATCGATCTGATCCGGGTACGATCACTATACGACCAAATTAATAATTAAAGTTAGATATTAAATAGATCGATGAGAATTGTTAGATCTAATATTAAAATGTGTATCTGATTAATAATAGAATTATATTTAAATACTAAAAAGTGTATTTTGATAATTTAAAAGTTTTCTATGTAAAAATTCTTAAATATCTTTTCTCTTGAATTTATGTATAGTTCCAATTAGATAATAATTGTTAAACCAAATATCAAGATAACAATTCATATTGATTACAATATTAAAAATTATCAATATAATGCTCATGTATATCATACTAACAATGATACACATGAATCTACAAAGACTTACGAGAACTCCGGTACATAAATAAATTTAAACACTTTTTTTTTCTGAAGAAACATAACAATTTGATTAATCCAAATTATAATTATATTATTTTACATATAACAAACAAAAAAATGATAATATCCAAATATTATTAAAATATTGAGGGTTTCATATTTATAAACGATAATTTTGAATATAATACTTATATTAAAATGTGTATTTGATTAAAGGTAGAATTATATTTAAATACTAAGAAGTGTGTTTTGATAATTTAAACCAATTATAAATTGGTTTTATATATTGAATTGAATTCTTTATGTAAAAATTCTTAACCATCTTTTCTTTTCGGTTTATGGGTAGGTCAATCGGTCAAGTTAGATAATAATTATTAAACCATCATTAAATTAAAGATAATTTCGTTAGTTTCACATGGGTTGTAAAATTGTCAAAATTCAATTTATAAAACTCAGGATAGAACCTAAATAGTAAAGTGAGTCTCTAAATTTTAATAAATATTGTTTTTTTATTTTTGTAGCACCAATTTATTTATTTTTTCACTAATTGTTTTAAATATAGAAATTTTATGTTTCTTTCAATAAAGTATTAAAATTAATTAAGAACAAATTCAAATCGATAAAGAATATAATAATATGAGAATAAAATTTTATATAATCATAACATAATTTTTATTCTGTTTAATAATTTTTAAGTAATAATGTATTTTAAAATTTTATATACATTGTAAATAAATCGAAACATTAAAAGTAAAAGCAATTATATCAATTGATATCCTTATTATATTATATATTATGGAGACCTAAACTTGACCGGAGACCGAGACCACATGTTACACCATTCGTTTCTATCTAATCCAGGGTACATATTATTTTGTTTTACACACTTATAAATTGGTTGTATGTAGGCATATACAGTTTATACGTTGCCAACAACGTTAACTACAATATGCATTACATTCATTCTCACGTCTTCCATTTTTTTTATTCAAAAAATTTGCACAATTTTAATATTCTATGTTATTTTGTTTGCAAAACTTTTTACTTTCAATTATTGTATTCATAATTTTTTAGTGCAATATATTATTATTTTAATTTAGTGCATTACTTTAGTTGCAAAACATTATTATTTTATTATTTTATTCTTTATTTTTGCATAATTTAATTGTTTACACATTTTTTTCATTGTTATACAATAAGAATTGGTTTTTTTTATTTGTAAAACATATTTTTTATATACAAAACTTTTTTTTTTATAATATTTGCATTACGATATTTAGTGATATAGATCATCCCAAATCCTCCCAACTTGCTAAATAAAATGTCGGATGTTGTAGGTTTTAAGAACGTGGATGGTTAAAAAGAACAACACGTGTAATTGTGTATAATAATATAATTTTGTTATCTTTAATTTTATGAAGTATAATAAAAAATGATGACCATTGAATTCAAGTTAATCTAAGGGTGTAGAATTGGTCTCCAGATCTTCACCTTTTCGTTAGTCTCCGTTGAACCCATATAAAAAACATAATAGGGATCTTATCCAAAATTTTGATTGTACGGTCTTGGACAACGAAACTAATAAGGACCATTAGATCTTAACTAGATAAATGAAAATCGTTAGATCAAATATTAAAAAAGTGTATTTTATTAATAATAAG
This sequence comes from Heracleum sosnowskyi, assembly GCA_030848705.1. Taxonomy (NCBI): domain Eukaryota; kingdom Viridiplantae; phylum Streptophyta; class Magnoliopsida; order Apiales; family Apiaceae; genus Heracleum; species Heracleum sosnowskyi. Next base: position 74,156,927 of record CM061237.1, read on the forward strand.
ATTATATTTAAATTCTAAAAAGTGTATTTTGATAATTTAAACCAAATATACCAAATATAAATAAGTTTTCTATACTGAATAGAATTCTCCCTGTAAAAAATTCGTGACTTTCTTTTCTCTTTCATGGACAATTCCAGTTAGATAAAAATTGTTAAACCATCTTTTAATTAAAGATAATTTAGTTATCTTCATGTGGGGTATAAAATCGTTAAAATCTAATTTTTAAAACACAAGATAAAGCCCAAATTAGTAAAGTGGGTATTTATTTTCTAATAATAATTATTACGTCATCATTATTTTAATGCCAATTTAATTATTTTTTTCTAACTATTTTAAATTTAGAAATCTATGTTCAAAAATTCAAATCAATCTAAGAAAAATTCAAATCAACAAAGAATATAATAATACGATGATAAAATTTTATAAATTTGTGCATATTTTTTATCCTATTTTATTAAATTTTATATCATAACTAATTAAATATTATTTATTATTAAATAATAAATTATACGCAAATGGTGATTTTGTTTTATAAGAACTCATAGAGACCTAATTTCATTGTTAGTAGAACTATATTCATATTTAAAAATACCGTATTTTGAAATTTTAGACTCAGATACAGATAGGCATAACTTTTTTAACCTATATGCATTGTAAATTATTAAATTTGAAACTTTAAAAGTTTGTTAATCAATTAGTATAGTACTTTTTTTGAAAAATCGTACTTTATAAAAAATATTATCAAATAACCCATGTTGCAAGAAAAAAAATGAAAAAATTCTAATTTTTCAAAAAAAAACTTGTAAATTTTAATATGTTGTTGGTAGATTCAAATCTTAGATCATTCTACGTGATAATTTTACTGTTATATCTAATGTTTCTCAACAATTTAATTTGAAAGATCCAACAATTATGGATTGAGTGATCAAGCGACCAGACTTATAAGAAAGCTTTCATTGTTTAGTCTTTATTATAATAACATAGATATTTACGGGATATACTTGAAAAAATGAATTTTATATAGAATTTTGATCGTCACCGTGTATTACTTTAAAAGAAGAACTATTACAAAAAAATTATATTTTAATTGATAATTTATTTTCTCAAAAGTTCAAAGTTCCCGCATCATTAACATATTACAAAAAAGAGTATATTATATTTTAGCAATAAATATTAAAAAAATATAAATATTAAAAAAATTAATGATGTTATCCTGGTAGTTTGGTCCTAAATACCGCCAAAATATTCTCAACCGTTAGATCCAATACTTTTAAAAATAGACGATCAAGATTATATCATATAAAAAGAAGTTATTATCTAAAAATGATATAAGTTAAAAGATATTATATTAGGATTGGATTTTCCAAAAAGTTAAAATATAAAAATAGTTGTAATTAAATAAGGAAACCCATTTAATATCAAAATAATAAAAATCGTTTAATCTTAAATAGATAGATGAAAACCGTTAGATTTAACATTAAAAACTGTATTTGGTTAATAAATGGTATTCTAATAATCTAAACTACATATAAGTAGATTTTCTAAATCGAATAGAATTCTCAATATTAAATTTCGTCACTTTATTCTCTTTTTAGTTTTAGAATAGTTTTTAATTGAAAAAGAACTATTAAACCACAACTAAATTAAAGATTATTTTGTGAATTTTATGTGGACCGTAAAATTGGCCAAATCTAACTTTTATAACTCAATATAAACAAATATTAAATTGAGCGTGTAAAATATAATAAATATCAAATTTTTAACTGTAATATTTTTTGGCTAAATCTTTTTTAACAATAATTTAATCATGTAAACTAATAACTTTTAAATATTAAAATATTCATAAATAAATATAATTATAAATATTAAAAAAATAATCGTGTGTTCCATGGTAATTAAAATATAATTATAAACAAAATAATTATAAATAAAATTTAAGTAACTGTGCGATGCACGGGCTATAAGCTAGTATATAATAAGTCAAGATCTTATCCAAAACTTTGATCGGTCACTGTACTACCAAAAGTATACGATCCGTTGGATTATAAAACTATAAATATTAAAATAGACGAGGACCGTTAGATATAATATTAAAAATTGTATTTGATTAATAATAGGATAATATTTAAATACTAAAAGGTGTATTTTGATAATTTAAACCAATTATAAATGGGTTTTCTATATTGAATAGAAATTTTTATGTAAAAATTCGTAATTATCTTTTCTCTTTAGTTTATGGATAGTTCCAGTTAGATAATAATTATTAAACCTTCATAAAATTAAAGATAATTTTGTTAGATTCGTGTGGGCTGTAAAATTGTTAAAATTTGTTGTCCAAAACTCATAATAGAGCCCAAACAGTAAAGTGATTATCTAAATTTTAATAAATATTTTTTTATTATTGTAGCACCAATTTAATTTTTTCCTAATTCTTTTAAATTTATAAATTCTATGTTTATTTCAATTTAAGAAATCGATCTGGTCCGTGTACAATCACTATACGACCAAATTAATAATTATAGTTAGATATTACATAGATCGATGAGAATTGTTAGATCTAATATTAAAAAGTGTAACTGATTAATAATATAATTTTATTTAAATACTAAAAAGTGTATTTTGATAATTTAAATTTTTTTATGTAAAAATTCTTAAATATTTTTTCTCTTCAATTTATGTATAGTTCCAGTTAGATAATAATTGTTAAACCAAATATCAAAATAACATTTCATATGGATTACAATATTAAAAATTATCAATATAATTCTCATGTATATCATACTAACAATGATATACGTGGACCCTAGAGACTTAGGAGAACTCATGTACATGAATAAATTTAAACATTTGACAATTTGATTAATCCAAATTATAATTATATTATTTTACATATAACAAACATAAAAAGATAATATCAAAATATTATTAAAATATTGAGGGTTTCATATTAATAAACGATAATTTTGAATATAATACTTATATTAAAATGTGTATTTGATTAAATGTAGGATTATATTTAAATACTAAGAAGTGTGTTTTGATAATTTAAACCAATTATAAATTGGTTTTCTATATTGAATTGAATTGAATTCTTTATGTAAAAATTCTTAAACATCTTTTCTTTTCGGTTTATGGGTAGGTCAACCGGTCAAGTTAGATAATAATTATTAAACCATCATTAAATTAAAGATAATTTCGTTAGTTTCGCATGGATTGTAAAATCATCAAAATTCAATTTTTAAAACTCAGGATAGAACCCAAATAGTAAAGTGAGTATCTACATTTTAATAAATATTTTTTATTATTGTAGAACCGATTTATTTATTTTTCCACTAATTCTTTTAAATATAAATTTTTTATGTTTCTTTCAATAAAGTATTAAAATTAATTAAGAACAAATTCATATAGATAAAGAATATAATAATATGAGAATAAAATTTTATATAATCATAACATAATTTTTATTCTGTTTAATAATTTTTAAGTAATAATGTATTTTAAAATTTTATATACACTGTAAATAAAACCGAAACATTAAAAGTAAAAGCAGTTAGTAAGATACTTATATCAGTATATACTTGATATCTTTATTATATGAAATTTTTATATATAATAAGCATAATATGGATATTATCCAAAATTTTGGTCGTACGGTCCTTGGACAACCAAATTAATAAGGACCATTAAATCTTAACTAGATAAATGAAAATCGTTAGATCAAATATTAAAAAAATGTATTTTATTAATAATAGGATTATATTTCAATTCTAAAAAGTGTATTTTGATAATTTAAACCAAATATACCAAATATAAATAAGTTTTCTATATTGAATAGAATTCTCCATGAAAAATATTCGTGATTTTCTTTTCTCTTCCATGGACCAATTCCAGTTAGATAAAAATTGTTAAACCATCTTTTAATCAAAAATTAATTTAGTTATCTTCATGTGGGGTGTAAAATCGTCAAAATCTGATTTTTAAAACACAAGATAAAACCCAAATTAGTAAAGTGAGTATTTAAATAATAATAATTATTATTATGTCATCACTATTTTAACGCCAATTTAATTACTTTTTTCTAACTATTTTAAATTTAGAAATCTATGTTCAAAAATTAAAATCAATATAAGAAAAATTTAAATCAACAAAGAATATAATAATACGAGGATAAAATTTTATAAAATTGTACATATTTTTTATCCTATTTTATTAAGTTTTAGATCATAACTAATCAAATATTATTTATTATTAAATAATAAAATATACGCAAATGGTGATTTTGTTTTATAAGAACTCATAGAGACCTAATTTCATTGTTAGCAGGACTATATTCATATTAAAAAAAAATCGTATTTTGAAATTTTAGACTGAGAAGAGGCCAAACTTTTTTAACCTATATACATTGTAAATTATTAAGTTCGAAACTTTTAAAGTTTGTTAATCAATTAGTATACTACTTTTATGAAAAATCGTACTTTACAAAAAATATTATCAAATAACACATGTCTGCAAGAAAAAAATGAAAAAAAATTCTTATTTTTCAAAAAAACCTGTAAATTTTAATATGTTGTTGGTAGATTCAAACCTTAGATCATTCTACGTGATAATTTTACTGTTATATCTAATGTTTCTCAACGATTTAATTTGAAAGATCTAACGGATTGAGTGATCAAACAAAGCGACCAGAGAAAGCTTTCATTATTTAGTCTTTAATATAATAACATATATATTTACGGGATATACTATAAAAAATGAATTTTATATAGAATTTCGATCGTCAGGGTGTACTACTTTAAAAGAAGAACTATTACAAAAAAAAATTATATTTTAATTGATAATTTATTTTCTCAAAAGTTCAAAGTTCCCGCAGCATTAACATATTACAAAAAAGAGTATATTATATTTTAGCAATAAATATTTTAAAAAATTAAAAATGAAAAAAAATTATAAGTATTAAGAAAAATTAATGATATTATCTTGGTAGTTTGGTGCTAAATACCGCCAAAACATTCTCAACCGCTATATCCAATATTTTTAAAAATAGATGATCAAGATTATATCATATAAAATGAAGTTATTATCTAAAAATGATATAAGTTAAAAGATATTATATTAGGATTGGATTTTCTAAAAATCAAAACATAAAAATAGTTATAATTAAATAAGGAAACTCATTTAATAACAAAATAATAAAAATTATTTAATCTTAAATAGATAGGTGAAAACCGTTAGATTTAACATTTAAAACTGTATTTGGTTAATAAAGGGTATTCAAATAATCTAAACTACATATAAGTAGATTTCCTAAATCGAATAGAATTCTCAACATTAAATTTCGTCACTTTATTCTCTTTTTAGTTTTAGAATAGTTTTTAATTGAAAAAGAACTATTAAACCACAACTAAATTAAAGATTATTTTATGAATTTCATGTGGACTATAAAATTGGTCAAATCTAACTTTTATAACTCAATATAAACAAATATTAAATTGAGCGTGTAAAATATAATAAATATCAAATTTTTAACTACAATTTTCTTGGCTAAATCTTTTTTAACAATAATTTAATCATGTAAATTAATAACTTTTAAATATTAAAATATTCATAAATAAATATAATTATAAATATTAAAAAAACAATCGTGTGTTGCATGGGTAATAAAAATATAATTATAAATAAAATTTAAGTAACCGTGTAATAGATAGATAAATTAGTAGGTGGCCATATATGATTCCTTAATTTGTGGCTCAAAGAATCGGTTTCAAAAATTATTGTTTTAATGCACTAATTTATTACCTAAATTACGTCCATGTGTTTAATGTCCATTAATGTGGTTTTAAATGTTAAATAAAAGTTACATGCTTTTATTTTATTTATTGTGCTCATTTTTGTTCTGGTTACCTACTTTAAAATATGTGAATTTGGTTTTTATTTATTTTTTCTTGAATGCATATTTACTTGTCAATTTTATAAAAATATGTGTTTTTTTAGTTACTATTTTCATTTATATCATTCATATTTTATTGAATGGTATTAACGTAACCTATGATGATTTTCTTTTAAGTCGTGGGCCATAGATATTAGATAATGGCATTTTGATCATTTTTGATGGTAATTTTGTATCGTTAATGACATTTTTTGTGTCATTTTATATGACTTTTTTCTTTTAAAAATGAAGAGTTATGAACTCTAATTTTTATATTACTTGCCAAAATCTTTAAATACAAATATTATATATATTTTAATAATTCATGTGTTAGTTAAGTAGGCTTTGAAGTTCTAACTAAAGAGATCCTATTTGGTTAGATTTTTTTTTTAAATTTAACTTTTTGTAAAAAAAAGGTTTTAAATTTTGATATTTATTTAATTATTTTTTTCTATTTTCTAGTGCAAGTGCATGTGTTCCATTTTCGGACATTAAAGTTGTATTGTCTAAATTTCCAAGTTGTAATGTGGTTATATGATAACCTTTTTTGATTAAAGGAAATCCATTCTTGGGATACTATTCTTTAATCAGAATTTATCTTTTTGTAAAAAAAATTATATAAATATTCATATGCCAAATATTATTTTGACAATATCATGATTTTAAATCAAGCTAGGCAAGTATAATTTTTTAATGTGAGTGAAAATTTAGACAAATAAAAATTTGTAAACTCAACATTACAAATCATGAATTACTTAGTTACAATAAATAAAAGCATGACACACCAAAAATGATAATACTTTAGTTATTTATACTTTGCTTTGACAATCCCATTTATATATTTGTCTTTTTTTAAAATGTTATTTTTGACAATATTTTTTTTTAAAAAAAGGTTAAATTTAACATGACTTGTGACGGCCGAAAAAGTAGCAAATAAGAATGAGTAAAATAGTATTTACAATATATTTCAAAATTAGTGAAATGGTTGGTAACCAAATAAAATGATGTGTGTGATATATGTAATTTTAATTTTTCAAAATTTTCAATTTTAATAAGGAATTTAGGAAATTTGATCGAGTGCGAGTTTTTATGCAATTTCGTAAATATTATTGTTTCTTTTAAATCAAATCTTAACATGTAAAAAAATTTATTTTGTCAAACCTATGAAATTATGTAAACATTCCGATATTTTGATTATTTATAAAATAAACGACATATATATTGTTTAGAAGTAGAAAAATTATTAAATAAAAATTTAAAAAGAAAATAAATATGAATAATAATAATCAATAATTAATACCTTATATATAATAAGCGTAAGGGAGATCTTATCCAAAACTTTGGTCGGTCACTGTACTACCAAAAGTATATGATCCGTTGGATTATAAAACTATAAATATTCAAATAGATGAGGACCGTTAGATATAATATTAAAAATTGTATTTGATTAATAATAGGATAGTATTTAAATACTAAAAGATGTATTTTGATAAGTTAAACCAACTATAAATGGGTTTTCTATATTGAATAGAAATCTTTATGTAAAAATTCGTAATTATCTTTTCTCTTTAGTTTATGGATAGTTCCAGTTAGATAAAAATTAATAAACCATCATTAAATTAAAGATAATTTTGTTAGCTTCGCATGAGCTGTAAAATCGTTAAAATCTGTTGTCTAAAACTCAAGATAGAGCCCAAACAGTAAAGTGATTATCTAAATTTTAATAAATATTTTTTTATTGTAGATTTAATTTTTTTCCTAATTCTTTTAAATTTATAAATTCTATTTTTATTTCAATAAAATATTAAAATCAATTTAAGAAAAAATTAAAATCGATATGGTCCGTGTACGATCACTATACGACCAAATTAATAATTACAGTTAGATCTTAAATAGATCGATGAGAATTGTTAGATCTAATATTAAAAAGTGTATCTGATTAATAATAGAATTATATTTAAATACTAAAAAGTGTATTTTGATAATTTAAAAGTTTTCTATGTAAAAATTCTTAAATATCTTTTCTCTTGAATTTATGTATACTTCCAATTAGATAATAATTGTTAAACCAAATATCAACATAACAATTCATATTGATTACAATATTAAAAATTATCAATATAATGCTGATGTATATCATACTAACAATGATACACGTGAACCTACAGAGACTTACGAGAACTCCTGTACATAAATAAATTTAAACACTTTTTTTTTCTGAAGGAACATAACAATTTGATTAATCCAAATTATAATTATATTATTTTACATATAACAAACATAAAAGGATAATATCAAAATATAATTAAAATATTGAGGGTTTCATATTCATAAACGATAATTTTGAATATAATACTTATATTAAAATGTGTATTTGATTAAAGGTAGGATTATATTTAAATACTAAGAAGTGTGTTTTGATAATTTAAACCAATTATAAATTGATTTTCTATATTGAATTGAATTTTTTATGTAAAAATTCTTAACCATCTTTTGTTTTCGGTTTATGTGTAGGTCAACAGGTCAAGTTAGATAATAATTATTAAACCATCATTAAATTAAAGATAATTTCGTTAGTTTTGCATGGGTTGTAAAATCGTCAAAATTCAATTTCTAAAACTTAGGATATAACCCAAATAGTAAAATGAGTATCTAAATTTTAATAAATATTTTTTTTATTTTTGTAGCACCAGTTTATTTATTTTTGCACTAATTGTTTTAAATATAGAAATTTTATGTTTCTTTCAATAAAGTATTAAAATTAATTAAGAACAAATTCAAATCGATAAAGAATATAATAATATGAGAATAAAATTTTATATAATCATAACATAATTTTTATTCTATTTAATAATTTTTAAGTAATAATGTATTTTAAAATTTTATATACACTGTAAATAAAACCGAAACATTAAAAGTAAAAGCAGTTAGTAAGATACTTATATCAGTATATACTTGATATCCTTATTATATTAAATCCTTATATATAATAAGTATAATATGGATCTTATCCAAAATTTTGATGGTACGGTCTTGGACAACCAAACTAATAAGGACCACCATAAGATCATAACTAGATAAATGAAAATCGTTAGATCAAATATTAAAAAAGTGTATTTTATTAATAATAAGATTATATTTAAATTCTAAAAAGTGTATTTTGATAATTTAAACCAAATATAAATAAATTTTCTATATTGAATAGAATTCTCCATGTAAAAAATTCGTGACTTTCTTTTCTCTTTCATGGACAATTCCAGTTAGATAAAAATTGTTAAACCATCTTTTAATTAAAGATAATTTAGTTATCTGGGTGTAAAATCGTCAAAATCTAATTTTTAAAACACAAGATAAAGCCCAAATTAGTAAAGTGGGTATTTAAATTCTAATAATAATTATTACGTCATCATTATTTTAATGTCAATTTAATTACTTTTTTCTAACTATTTTAAATTTAGAAATCTATTTTCAAAAATTCAAATCAATCTAAGAAAAATTCAAATCAACAAAGAATATAATAATACGAGGATAAATTTTTATAAAATTGTGCATATTTTTTATCTTATTTTATTAAATTTTTTATCATAACTAATTAAATATTATTTATTATTAAATAATAAATTATACGCAAATGGTGATTTTGTTTTATAAGAACTCATAGAGACCTAATTTCATTGTTAGCAGGACTATATTCATATTTAAAAAAACCGTATTTTGAAATTTTAGACTCAGCTACAGACGAGACCTAACTTTTTTAACCTATATACATTGTAAATTATTAAATTCAAAACTTTAAAAGTTTGTTAATCAATTAGTATAGTACTTTTTTGAAAAATCGTACTTAATAAAAAATATTATCAAATAATCCATGTCTACAAGAAAAAAAAATGAAAAAATTCTTATTTTTCAAAAAAATCCTGTAAATTTTAATATGTTGGTAGATTCAAACCTTAGATCATTACACGTGATAAATTTTACTCTTATATCTAACGTTTCTCAACAATTTAATTTGAAAGATCCAACGATTATGAATTGAGTGATCAAGCGACCATACTTATAAGAAAGCTTTCATTATTTAGTCTTTAATATAATAACATAGATTTTTACGGGATATACTATAAAAAAAATGATTTTTTTACAGAATTTTGATCGTCACGGTGTACTACTTTAAAAGAAGAACTATTACAAAAACAAATTATATTTTAATTGATAATGTATTTTCTCAAAAGTTCAAAGTTCCCGCATCATTAACATATTACAAAAGAGAGTATATTATATTTTAGCAATAAATATTTTAAAAAAATATATTAAAAAAATATTTAAAAAATTAATGATGTTATCATGGTAGTTTGGTCCTAAATACCGCCAAAACATTCTCAACCGTTAGATCCAATACTTTGAAAAATAGAAGATCAAGATTATATCATATAAAAAGAAGTTATTATATAAAAATGATATAAGTTAAAAGATATTATATTAGGATTGGATTTTCCAAAAAGTTAAAACATAAAAAAAGTTGTAATTAAATAAGGAAACCCATTTAATATCAAAACAATAAAAATCGTTTAATCTTAAATAGATAGGTGAAAACCGTTAGATTTAACATTAAAAACTTTATTTGGTTAATAAAGAGTATTCTAATAATCTAAACTACATATAAGTAGATTTTCTAAATCGAATAGAATTCTCAATATTAAATTTCGTCACTTTATTCTCTTTTTAGTTTTAGAATAGAATTTCATGTGGACCGTAAAATTCGCCAAATCTAACTTTTATAACTCAATATAAACAAATATTAAATTGAGCGTGTAAAATATAATAAATATCAAAATTTTAACTATAATTCTTTTTGGCTAAATCTTTTTTAACAATAATTTAATCATGTAAACTAATAACTTTTAAATATTAAAATATTCATAAATAAATATAATTATAAATATTAAAAAAACAATCGTGTGTTTCATGGGTAATTAAAATATAATTATAAACAAAATAATTATAAATAAAATTTAAGTAACTGTGCATCGCACGGACTATAAGCTAGGTCTTACTAACTGATATTTATAAAATTGTGCATATTTTTATCTTATTTTATTAAATTTTATATCATAACTAATTAAATATTATTTATTATTAAATAATAAATTATACGCAAATGGTGATTTTGTTTTATAAGAACTCATAGATACCTAATTTCATTGTTAGCAGGACTATATTCATATTAAAAAAAACCGTATTTTGAAATTTTTGACTCAGCTATACAGAGAGACCTAACTTTTTTAACCTCTATACATTGTAAATTACTAAATTCGAAGAAAAAATTCTTATTTTTCAAAAAAACCTATAAATTTTAATATGTTGTTGGTAGATTCAAACCTTAGATAATTCTACGTGATAATTTTACTGTTATATCTAACGTTTCTCAACAATTTAATTTGAAAGATCCAACGATTATGAATTGAGTGACCAGACTTATAAGAAAGCTTTCATCATTTAGTCTTTAATATAATAACATAGATATTTACGGGATATACTATAAAAAAATGAATTTTATACATAATTTTGATCGTCACGGTGTACTACTTTAAAAGAAGAACTATTACAAAAAAAATTATATTTTAATTGATAATTTATTTTCTCAAAAGTTCAAAGTTCCCGCATCATTAACATATTACAAAAAAGAGTATATTATATTTTAGCAATAAATATTTTTTAAAAAAATATTAAAAAAATTAATGATGTTATCCTGGTAGTTTGGTCCTAAATACCGCCAAAACATTCTCAACCGTTAGATCCAATAATTTTAAAAATAGACGATCAAGATTATATCATATAAAAAGAAGTTATTATCTAAAAATGATATAAGTTAAAAGATATTATATTATGATTGGATTTTCCAAAAAGTTAAAACATAAAAATTGTTGTAATTAAATAAGGAAACCCGTTTAATAATAAAAATCGTTTAATCTTAAATAGATAGGTGAAAACCGTTAGATTTAACATTAAAACTGTATTTAGTTAATAAAGGGTATTCTAATAATCTAAACTACATTTAAGTAGATTTCTTAAATCGAATAGAATTCTCAATATTAAATTTCGTCACTTTATTCTATTTTTAGTTTTAGAATAGTTTTTAATTGAAAAAGAATTATTAAACCACAACTAAATTAAAGATTATTTTGTGAATTTCACGTGGACCGTAAAATTTGTCAAATCTAACTTTTATAACTCAATATAAACAAATATTAAATTGAGCGTGTAAATTATAATAAATATCAAATTTTTAACTATAATTGTTTTTGGCTAAATCTTTTTTAACAATAATTTAATCATGTAAACTAATGACTTTTAAATATTAAAATATTCATAAATAAATATAATTATAAATATTAAAAAAACAATCGTGTGTTCCATGGGTAATTAAAATATAATTATAAACAAAATAATTATAAATAAAATTTAAGTAACGTGCATCGCACGGGCTATAAGCTAGTATATACAACGTGGGGACAAAGTAATTAAGGGCCGTTACAAACATCCCTAAACAGCCACGTGGAACACAGTACAGCTGATCGACCGTTAGATTAGAACTGATCTAGCAGCCGGTATTTGAGATTGCTACCGTTATAAATTGGACTCCTGAGTCATTTGAAAAACAGAAAAAATAACTCTGATTTTGTATATACACAGAGAGAGAGAGAGAGAGGGAGAGAGAGAAAGAGAGAGTTAGAGAGTTAGAGAGAGAGAGACAGAGAGATTAAGAGAGGAGGACAAAGGAGGGTTTTAAAGAAGACAGATGACTACTAAAGTTCAAAGAAATAAAGGTATTACTTCTCTTTATTGATTTTCTTGATTTTGATTTTTGTGGGTTTTAAAAATTAGTTTGAGTTTTGAAAAAAGGGTGTAAGAATCTGTTTTTGTGTGTATATTTGATGCAAGAATATGTATTTGTGTATATATTCTTGTGGGTTTTGTTTATATTTGTTGATGTCTATAAAATGGGTTTTGATTTTCTTGATTCAAGTATTTTTATTGGGTACACAGATTCTTATCTTTTTTGATTTTCTTGATTTCTTGTTATATTTTTTGTGGGTTTTTTAAATTAGTTTGAGTTTTGAAGAATTAGGGGTGTAAAGATTTGCAGTTGTGTGCATTTTTGTGGGGTTTTCATGAATTTGTGAGTTGAATTCTTTTTATGTCTTAATAAGTGATTTTTTGTGAGGGTTTTAATGATTTTAATTTGCAGATGAATTCTTGATGAGTATTTGAATTTGTGTGTGTGTGTGTGTTTATAGGGGTTTTTCTGAATACGTAATATGTTTGATTATCATTTATTTGGGTGTTAATTGTTGAAGTAAGGGGATTATAATGGCCATGTGTGTACTGGGTTTTCTTTGATCAATAGGTGTTGGAATAGGATTAACATCAGGAGTCAGGACAGAAGATACAAGCAGTAGTGGTAGAGACTAGAGAATGTTGTTGGTATAAAGAGAGATGAAGAAAGCAATAGAGAGACAACGAGAATTGCTCCACCACCTTCATCCTGCTTTGTCACTAAAACATCTTGATTCTTCACTCTGTAACTATCTTCATCCTCGGTTCTTGATATTTTTTTTGTAATTATTTGCAACTTCTTTTGGTGATCGTAATTGATGACTTATTTATGCGCATTATTGTGTTTGTCTGGGGACACTTCGGCATACCATAGGACATCTGTTTTTGGGAATTATGTGGTCATAGTGGCGTAAATTGCCTTTTCATAGTCTCGGATTTTGTGTTTTTTTATGTCAAACAATCAATTAATGTCGTAAATTGCCTTTTTATAGTCTTGGTTTTCATGTTTTATTCTTTTCTTTAATTTAGTGCGATAGAATTTTTTTCAGTCTACCTAACATATTCTCCTGATTCTCACTTGATTACTTTTCTTTGATTACTGTTCGTTATTAAAACTTTTTAATTATAAACTATTACTATTCGTATTTTCAGGGAAGTGACTTTCCTTTGGCCTTAACTATCGAGAACCGAGCTTGTTGAAATACAACTTATCAAAGAAATGTCTTCAACGTCCGGCAATTGAGTTCTGGAAGGTGCACTTGTGACAGAATGATTGTTTTGAGTACTGGCAGATATCTCCGGGGCACTATCTTCTTTAGGTAAAATTTCCAATATTAACTTGTAATTATTAAGATACAAATCACTTCAGATTGCATCGAAATCTATTTAGTCATGATAGTGAATAAGGTTTAATCGCTATTGAATATAATTTGGTACTATTCATTAATGAAATTTGAACAATTACTTGTGTAAGTTAGTGAGGGCACAATTAAAAACAAGACAGATTTTGTTATAATTTCACTGGAGGCTAGTACATATATGGATCCACTGATTCCACGTGACTATTCTCTTAAGGCCTCCAAAATGTATCCATCTTGTATGACTAGATGCACGTTGCAGGAAAGAGAATGGAGGTTAATATGCATAATCGGGACTCATGAAGGGAACATAGAATTTTCTTACAGGAACCTTTAGTTAAACAATTGAAGTGTTGTCTCTAACATTTCCTATATTTGTCGTATTTGCAGTCAGGCACTTTAATACATGGCAGCTATTTTTTTCTTGATACCTCAACCTATCATTCTTATATATGTTTATGACATTCGTTCATTCTTCTTAGGTCTTCTCCTCTGTTTAAATTGTTTGCACTCAATTATAAGGTAAGTTCCGACCCGCACGAAAGGCGTAACGACCTGGGATTAAGTATTTTGATTTAACTTCTTTTCTTTCTAAGAGGAGGAAAATAGGTAGACTAAGTGTTTCTTGGTCGGGTTATACTGCTTATTGAGCTTTACTGGAATAAAAGCGCAACTGTTAAAATATAATTATGCTCTGTAAATCTAATGAAAGATTTATATTGCTTTATGAAAAGAATTAAAGAGTAGCATCAACAGTATAATGCGAGCTTTTATATGAGGCGCATGCCTTACACGGGCACTAACTCTAATAACTGTAACATATAGATTTTTCTGAATACGTAATCTGTTTGATTATCATTACGGCATGTTTTGACAAGCGAAAGGTAACTTAATGAAATTAATATTTTTTGTATAATTTTTTGTGAGATTCTTGCATTAAATGTGATGACGTTTGATTGTCTGATTTAAAGAGTCAGTGTACTCCCCTGTCTCTCTTCCCTCTCTCTTCCCTGTAAGAGTCTTCTGTTAGTAATTTGTTCATTTCAAAAGACCAATGTGGAAATTTAATATCCAACAGAAATACTATCACTGTTAAAGGAAAACACAATCTTGTTTAAGATGTTTTCCTATCAGAATCATTTTCTTATGTAATTTTTTTAAATAACTACCTCAATACTCTGGTTCAAGATAGAGTGTTTATAATGCTTCCTAGATGTCTCTAGTCCTGTTAAATTCAGTGAGCTTCAAAACATACTTAAAAGTTTAGTTTCTGCACACTTTGTGATAAAATAGGTTGTTGGTCCTCTTCGGTTTGTGCTTGATATATACACACACAAATGTGTGCCTCCCCCCCCCCCCCCCGCCCCAAATAATAATAATAATCATCTAATTATGACATCTACTTTTGTATTTTCTCGGTATAACTTTCTTCTATTTTGCGTTTCAGACTTTGTTTTGGGACTGATAGTAGTGCTTATTAGTGACATGTTGCTTTTGGAGATGATGTGGTGCTTGTGACATAAGACAGTCCATTTTGTTCCTTTGAAAAATGTCTACTTAATTATTTGGGTATTGTCCTGCGAATTTAAATTTTTACTTACAATTGAATATATGGTTTATCTGTAGTACTTACCGAACTGCAATGTGAAATATGGCAGGTTTCAAGGATATTCACAGGATTTACGTGGACCTTGATTACGGTATTTATGCACTAATTAGCTGAAAAAGCAGCCTCTAAATTAATTTAAATGACAAGTTCATGTTTGTTCTACACAGATTCTAGCTTGCCTTGAGCAAGAAATCCCTTAAATTCTCATAGTTGTGTCTATCTCTACGACTGTAGTGAAAAGTTGTCAGAAAACACACTTAGCAGTAGAGAAACCCGGGTGTAGGCCTGGTAAAGGTAACACCCGACCACTGCTAAAGAAGGATTGCAGGGAGAAAGATTGAGATGACATTGATTGAGAATTTTTATACAAATAGAGAGAGAAGAACTCTGTAACCGGAATGTTTTTCGTAAGAAGTCCAAGTAGATTTAAAAAAAAAAAATCAAATTCTAGATCCTGTATTTCCTCATTTAAATATAAACTGAAAGTAAGCAAGGCGAATGAAGACTTTAATAACTCAAGTTCTACTTAGCCTTTCCATAACACTCATTTTGTCAAGAGCAGCTTTGTCAGTGCTTATTCTCATTACTATAGATTTGTTGTATGCCCTTTGACAAACTGCCCACTTTTTTTAAAATAATTTATGTTGTATAATGTATTATTAGCTTTTGTGAACTGATGTTGTATGTGACTGCAGTTAAGCTAAAAAGTACAATTTAAGCTATTAGAGAACAATTTTCAGGGCCAACTTTTTATATGGCACAAACAGAGACACTCTTGTTATAAAATTTCTAAGAAAGGTTTGTTACACTATCGCCTTAACCGATAACTATAACATCTTCCTTTCTTTTGGTTGTGTTTGCGTAGAATTAGTTGTTTTTCCTTTGTTTTGCAGGAAAATGATTTCTCAGATGTGAACTCACTACGATGGAGGACCTGACTTAGTGAAACAATGCCTCATCTGATCAGGATAAACACATATATAGGCACATAATTGAATCGAATACATTGCTCTGGACCGGATTCGTAAATTAAATATAGTCTTTTAAATATTTTTTTACGGGTAATGTGTGTGTAATTTAAAACTTTAGTCATTATGGTTTGATAATCTATGCAGCATGAGACTTGTGCTGGCATAGTTAGAATTTTGCACTCCAAGCAAGCTAAGATCCCTCGGAAACATGGGTACATTGAGCATACCAAATTAGTATGTCCATGTTGTTTTGTTTTCCTGTTAGGGCAAAACCACAAACCTTTGTTTCAATATCATTTTACTGTCTCTTTTCCATCATGTGCATAGGTGGTGTAATATATTACTTCTGGTAGCTGCAGTGAAAAGCTGGCCCGTGCAAGATTTTACTGTCTCTCTTCCATCATGTGCATAGGTGTGGTCACTTTGTACAATTTTACTTCTGGTAGCTGCAGTGAAAAGCTAGCCCGTGCCTTGCACGTGTTAAGGTGCTGGCCCGTACCTGCCCTCAACAACTGTGGACTGTAAATTATCGAGGTAAAAGTATGTTGATTTCAACTGTGTATATATTAATTACTATCTCATCTTCTTCGTCCATGGTTTCTTTCTTTGCAGGGCGGCTTACCCAGCATGGCTGGATTGAGGCCTCTCCAAGTCTATATTTTTGAGGATGGAAATTTTGAGATTTCTGTTTTTGCAGGTAAATGAAGCGCTATTCAAACTAAACTAGGGCAATTTCTTTGGGAAACCGTGGGCACGTAATTAAATTCGCATGTAGGCTATTCGGTGTAATGATTCCTTGAATAACAAAATTTGCGGATTATGTCGATTAGCAGCAGCAGCAACAACATATTCTGTTCTTTAGGAATGTCTCAAAGTCAGGTTTCTTTCTTTAATTTTGGTTAAGTCTAACAACAAAATATGTCACATGAATTAGATTTTAGCTGTCAGTTTTACGCAATTAGTGTTGCTTTTATCCAAATTCTCCTTCCTTCATTATCTTGTGCATCCTCACAGACTTCATATTGTTTTCGACTCCTCAAATAGATTACCAGACCAGCCTCATGCAAGTAAATGTATGCTTGTATATATATGTTAAGTGGAGAGCTGTATTAAGCATGCTAATCCTTCTCTGTGCATGTTCTGGTAGCAATGTGTGTTGGAGTTTGTTGTATGATTCTTTGTAAGCAACCAAATGACAATCGGCTTGCATAAACTCCAATATATTAGCATCACATGTCCTTCAACTCCGTCTTCCCTTTCTTCATTTCATTGTTCAGAGCTTGCAATCTCACCTCACACTGAATAGTTCACCTCTATAAGATATGGGCAGAAAAAAATAAAGCAGCAGTTTTGGAGACCATTAGTCTAGCGTGCATATCTGCTAGCTGGATCTGAACATAAGCACTACCCAAAATGTAAGACAGCTACTTGCAAGGCATTAGCATACTTCAGAAAAATGTTTTGCTGATTTGCTATCTTTGTTTGCTCTAATAGTTGCTTTATTATTGTACTTATCTTAAGTTATTTAAATTTATTCATGCATAAAATTGTGTTGTTCTTGGTTTCCTTTGTAACATTTGTAGGACTAATATGCTTTGTTACCATGTTCGGAACTCACTTATATTTGTTTCATAAGATCATATTTAGACTTTCTAGAGAGATTTTGTTAATTTCTTGTCAAGCTATTGGTTTCAAGTATATTGTAATCAAATTCAATAAATTCTGATTGTTTCCAAATTTTTTTTATTATAGCATTTCTGAATGAACAATGAGGTCGCGATACTCTTCTCAAATCCCCTAGCTTCGAAACAAATATGTAAGTTTAAGTTATATGTATGCTTGGTTACAATATACTCCATATACACAATTTATTTAACTTTAATTTGTTGAGTTTAAGGAATTACTTATTTTGCTAGATAGTAGAATATTTCGTTAGCTATTTGTTTGGAAAAAGAAGTTGGTATTTGAGAATAGATCCATGAGGTTTTTACTTGTAATGGGTTGACGAAGGAATAAGTGAAATTAATTAAAACCTTTTACTTTTAATATATTACCTGGTTATTATTGACGGTGGAAGTCAGTAGAATGGATGGCCAGTGTCATCTAAAGCATCTTTACAAATTCAAATAGATGGCGAGAATGAGAGCCCAATTAATTGGATTGCAACAAGTAATAGGTATTTGCAAAACAAAGTGAAGTAGGAGCTGTGGAAAGGTATTAAATATCAGGTTAAAGAGTCATACCCATTTTGTCAATATTTAAGGGAGAACAAACTTATGTTATATTATTGAAGCTAGATGAGGACAGTACCTACTTTTATCTAAATTTAATATGTTTCTTATTTTGCTAGAAACTCTCATATCACTGCGTAGATTCTCTATATTTGTGGTGCAACTTGCTGCGTGCCTCTTATCTTTCCACTGCCAATCTACCTTTTCCAGAAGCATACAAGTCCATGATATGCAATTAACTCTCTTGCAAAATGAATGACATGCTTGGATCCATATTTGGCTATGCTTTATGGTACTTGGATCCATATTTGGCTATGCTTTATGGTACTTGGATCCATAATTGGCTATGCGGTGGCTACAGTTCTGTTTCAGCATACACTAATTATGAATGACTTGGTATTGTTCACTATCATTTTTAATGTAGTTACGGTACATTTTAATAATCAGATTTTATTCCCATCACACCTTTTCATTTCTTGGCTGAAATTCGATTTTATACATCTATTTACATGATATATATATGTGTGTGTGTGTGTGTGTGTATATATATAAGTTTTGTGTTTTTTTTAGTCTTTAATGCGGTGGAATCAGGATTGTATGGTGTTATTATAAAAATTACACAACGCCATGAAGGAGTGGGAAATGAAATGTTCATTCTATTCTATGCTTTTGTTACTTCAGTATAGTGAAAAGGCTACATGTTGTGTGTGTGTGTAGTTTGCATGTTTCTAAAGTATAAGGTGAAGCAGAGTAAGGATTCCGTCCATGACCTCGTCTTAGAGGATTGGGTGAGGGATGTGTCTTTGGTACTAGGTTATCCCGGATTCTTCTAAGCCTTCATCTTCGCCATTGAAGTCCATCTTAATATCCCTTTTATCTATTTTAACTGAAAGTCTGAAACAGATAGAAGGAATATTACCAGATATTTTAAAAAGATTTTTTTGGTTTTACTGTAATTCATATCAAGTGTAAAGCATATTAACTTGATTTTTATTTTTTGCAGAACATAGCTTGTTTTCTGGAAAGTTTCGATTTGAGTTGAAGAGGTATGTTTAAACAAAGCTTGTTTAAAATATCTTGTTTTCACGACTACCAAGTAGAGCTTGAAATGGTCACTTTCCCCATTCTAGCTTTATATCTGGTGGCACTACCACTTCAGTTGGACGGGTGGTGGTTGAAATTGGAGTTCATGAGGTGTGTTACACACACTTAAATATAAGTTCAACCTACAATATCTCCATAATGCTTTTCTGTAGCAAACGACAAAACTATACAGTTTTTGATATACTTGTGTTGAAGATAAGTACATATGCTAAAAAAAAGAATATTGAGTAGCTATCTGAGATCTCATTATCCATGTTGTATGTGTAAATTTCTGAATTATGTGATACTGTATTCATAAACTTCACAGGCCATATGGCCATATAGTGGTCACGATTGTGACATTGTCCAACAGATGATAGTTTTATGGAGTAAATTAGCTTCCTTGAGCAACACATTGAGGTAAGAAATGCCAAGGTAGTAACCTAAATATTACATACAATATTGGGAACTTATACCTGCCAAGTTAAGGACTCCTTGCAAATCTTGGTTTTTTTGCATCTTCTTAGTGCCTATGACCTATGGTCATAATTCGAATTTTGACCTCAGTGAAAGGTTATCTATGCCTGCAGCCTCTCATGCATTCATGAGCACTTGGAGACCTCGCTGTAATCTAGAAACCCTACTCTCAGTAAGCATTGTGAGAAGATGTACAAGTGTGACAGGTATACTAAGAGACACAATGTGTAATACGATTGGGAAATTAAATCAGTATTGTTCACTACCACTTCAAAGCTATTCTTTTCTGGATTATTGCAAGCTATGTGATTATGCAATCTTGGAAATGAAATTTTGGAAAGACAGAAAAATCAAATGTTCGTATCTCCAAAAGCAAAAGAGAGGAGGAAAACATGTAAATAAAGTAGATAAGATTGTAACTATTATTTAGGTGAAAGTAGACTGATAGTGATGCTCATCATTGTATAAATCACTTGATGAGCAATTTTATTCCACACCATCAGCCCTGTTAGAACTGTTTCAGCCATATCAAAACCGTATCTCCTACAATGTGTACATATACATTATTGGTTCATCACTGCAACTCTTCCATTACTTCTGACCATTCACGTTGCTCTAACTTCAGTAGCCTCATAAAATGTCAAATCAATGATAGTGGGTGAAGGATAGGCAGGGGCTATTATTGGTGCGGAAGTGGTAGAACTAAAAGAAGAGGCCGAAGCTGTAAGATTTCGGTACTTGATACGCGATTTTGCGCTTCAACATTTGGTGCATGTATATTGATTTATTTAAAACAGTTTTATTCTTTTCTTTAATTTAGTGCGATAGAATTTTTTTCAGTCTACCCAACATATTCTCCCGATTCTCACTTGATTACTGTTCTTTATTAAAATAAAAACTTATAACAATTCGTATTTTCAGGGAAGAATAATCATGACTTTCCTTTGGCCTTCATTATCGAGAACCGAGCTTGAAGTTTTGGAATACAACTTATCAAAGAAATGTCTTCAACGTCCGGCTTTTGAGTTCTGGCAGGTGCACTTGTGACAGAATGATATTTTTGAGTACTGGCAGATATCTCTGGGGCACTATCTTCTCTAGGTAAAATTTCCAATATTAACTTGTAATTATTAATATAAAAATCAATTCATAGATTGGATCGAAATTTATTTATTCATGATAGTGAATAAGGTTTAATCGCTATTGAATATAATTTGGTACTATTAGTTAATGAAATTTGAACAATTACTTGTGTAAGTTAGTGAGGGCACAAAAAAAACAAGGCAGATTTTGTATAATTTCACCGGAGGCTAGTACTATTTACAGATCCGCTGATTCCACGTGTGACGTGACTATTCTCTTAAGGCCTTCAAAATGTATCCATCTTGTATGACTAGATGCACGTTCCAGGAAAGAGAATGGAGGTTAATATGCATCATCGGGACTCAAGAAGGGAACACATAATTTTCTTACGGGTAAACCTTTAGATAAAAAAATGAAGTGTTGTCTCTAATATTTCCTATATTTGTCGTGTTTGCAGTCAGGTACTTTAATACGTGACAGCCATTTTTTTCTTGATACCTCAACCTATCATTCTTATATATGTATATGACATTCGTTCATTCTTCTTTGGTCTTCTCCTCTGTTTGAATTGTTTGCACTCGATTATATGGAAAATAGGTAGATTTAAGTGTTCCTTGGTCTGGTTATACTGCTTATTGAGCTTTACTGGAATAAAAGTGCAACTTTTAAAATATTATTATGCTCTGTAAATCTAATGAAAGATTTATATTCCCTTATGAAAAGAATTAAAGAGAAGCTTCAACAGTATAATCTGAGCTTTTATATGAGGCGCATGCCTTGCACGGGCACTAACTCCAATAACTGTAACATATAGGTTTTTCTGAATCGGAATATGTTTGATTATCATTTTCTTGGGTGGTAATTGTTGAAGTAAGGGGATTTTAATGGCCATGTGTGTACGGGGTTTTCGTTGATCTTACTGATATCTGTAATTTTGTTATCTGTTTTTAGCACTTGTATTTATCATCAATAGGTGTTAGAATAGGATTAGCATCAGGAGTCAGGACAGAAGATACAAGCAGTAGTGGTAGAGACTAGAGAATGTTGTTGGTATAAAGAGAGATGAAGAAAGCAATAGAGAGACAACGAGAATTGCTCCACCACCTTCATCCTGCTTTGTCACTAGAACATCTTGATTCTTCACTCTGTAACTATCTTCATCCTCGGTTCTTGATATTTTTTTTGTAATTATTTGCAACTTCTTTTGTTGATCGTAATTGATGACTTATTTATGCACATGATTGTGTTTGTCTGTTTGGCTGGGGACACTTCGGCATACCATAGGACATCTGTTTTTGGGAATTATGTGGTCATATGTAGATTTTAAGGTTCACATACATGAGATTGCTTAACTTATAACTTTCAGCTGTAAAATTCAACTCAAGTGTTGGTATTCATTAAAGTTATAAGGTCTAATAACGAACAAATAAAAATAATGATGGTTTACAATTTATGCAGCTTGCGGAACGAGTGGAGCTCTATATGCCCTGATAGCTTGTGTGACAGTGTGTCCTTGCTGCCTTCTGGCTTTTATCGAACAAAGCTAACGCATCAATGCTTCTTGCACGAAACTCCTTGTGCCGACTGCTTGGTGCATTGTTGCTGCGAGCTCCGCGCTTTGTGTCAAGAATAACGTGAGCTTGTTCATACCTCACTTGCGATATATATATATATACACACACAGAATATTGTTTTTGTCAAAATGGTAAATTACATAATTTTAAATGTTCAAATACCCGTATCTCTGCCTCTGATCAATTTAGACTTGAACCTGAAGCTTCAAAGGAATGTGTGTAAGCCTGGGAATTTGTTAAGCCACTTTACAATATCGTTTATCCTTATCACTTAGCAGAAAACATACTTTCCTATCTGAATCATTTTCCTATCACTGGTTCAAGATAGACTGTTTATAATGCTTCCAAGATGTCTCAATTACATATGAACTTTTAATATGATATTCAGGGTTCTTTTCATTTGTAATTATACTACATTAGGATATTTGAGCTATTTGATGAAGTTGAATAAGCCTCTTGTGCAGCAAGTTTATGTTTAACTTTTATTTCTTAATAGTATGCATGATAATCTTAGCTCTTCTGAGTATATCTCTGCAAAAAGTAGAAGCGTTACCGAATTGGGAAAGCTTGAACTCAGGGAGCTTCTAAGGCATATTAGAAAGTAATTGATTTTTACCGTTAGTAGGCTATGTTTAGCCATCTCTAATCCTGTTAAATTTAGCGAGATTCGAAACATACTTAAAAGTTTAGTTTAGTACTTACCGAACTGCAATGTGAAATATGGCAGGTGTCAAGGATATTCACAGGATTTACGTGGACCTTGATTAAGGTATTTATGCACAAATTAGCTGAAAAAGCAGCCTCTAAATTAATTTAAATGACAAGTTCATGTTTGTTCTACACAGATTCTAGCTTGCCTTGAACAAGAAATCCCTTTAATACTGTAGTGAAAAGTTGTCAGAAAACACACTTAGCAGTAGAGAAATCCGGGTGTAGGCCTGGTAAAGGTAACACCTGACCACTGCTAAAGAAGGATTGCAGGGAGAAATATTGAGATGACATTGATTGAGAATTTTTATACAAATAGAGAGAGAAGAACTCTGTGACCGGAATGTTTTTCATAAGAAGTCCAAGTAGATTTAAAAAAATAATCAAATTCTAGATCCTGTATTTCCTCATTTAAATATAAACTGAGAGTAACTCAAGTTCTACTTGGCCTTTCCATCACACTCATTTTGTCTAGAGCTTTGTAAGTGCATATTCTCAGTACTATAGATTTGTTGTATGCCTTTTGACAAACTGCCCACTTTTTTTGAAATTATTTATGTTGTATAATGTATTATTAGCTTTTGTGAACTGATGTTGTATGTGACTGCAGTTAAGCTAAAACGTACAAAGATTGTGCCAAGGATATTTAATCTATTAGAGAACAATTTTCAGGGCCAACTTTTTATATGGCACAAATAGAGACACTCTTGTTATAAAATTTCTAAGAAAGGTTTGTTACACTATCGCTTCAACCGATAACTATAACATCTTCCTTTCTTTTGGTTGTTTTTGTGCAGAATTAGTTGTTTTTCCTTTGTTTTGCAGGCAAATGATTTGTCATATGTGAACTGACTACGATGGAGGACCCGACTTAGTGTAACAATGCCTCATATGATCAGGACAAACACACTGTAGACACATAATTGAATCGAATACATTGCTCCGGACCGGATTCGTAAATTAAATATAGTCTTTTAGACATTTTTTTACGGGTAATGTGTGTATTTTAAAACTTTAGTCATTATGGTTTGATAATCTATGTAGCATGAGACTTGTGCTGGCATAATTAGAATTTTTCACTCCAAGCACGATAAGATACCTCGGAAACGTGGGTACATTGAGCATACCAAATTGGTTTGTCCATGTTGTTTTGTTTTCCTGTCAGTGCAAAACCACAAACCTTTGTTTTAATATAATTTTACTGTTTCTCTTCCATCTTGTGCGTAGGCAGGACACTTTGTACAATATTACTTCTGGTAGCTGCAGTGAAAAGCTGGCCCATGCAAGATTTTACTGTCTCTCTTCCATCATGTGCGTAGGTGGGACACTTTGTACAATATTACTTCTGGTAGCTGCAGCGAAAAGCTGGCCCGTGCCTTGCACGGGTTAAGGATCTAGTTATTATTATATATTTAATAAAGCAACTAGCACTTCCGTGAGTCATTTTATTCCACCTACACGCCACGTCAGTTCTGTAGCACCTGCGTTATTCCTCCGTTATCTGCTGCTACGTCCTCTTGCTGCAGCCCTTCGAACCCTTCCAATGCTCTTTTGTCTAACGCCCACCTGCCCTCAACAACTGCAGACTGTAAATTATTGAGGTAAAAGTATGTTGATTTCAACTGTGTATATATTAATTACTATCTCATCTTCTTCGGTCATGGTCTCTTTCTTTGCAGGGTGGCTTACCCACCATGGCTGGATTGAGGCCTCTCCAAGTCTAAATTTTGAGAATGGAAATTTTGTAATTTCTGTATTTGCAGGTAAATGAAGCACTATTCAAACTAAAATAGGGAAATTTCTTTGGGAAACCGTGGGCACCATAATTAAATTCGCATGTAGGCTGTTCGGTGTAATGATTCCTCGAATAACAAAATTTGCAGATTATGTCGATTAGCAGCAGCAGCAACAACATATTATGTTCTTTAGGAATGCCTCAAAGTCAGGTTTCTTTCTTTAATTTTGGTTCTGTCTAACAACAAAATATGTCATATGAGTTAGATCTTGTGCGTAGGTAGGACACTTTGTACAATATTACTTCTGGTAGCTGCAGTGAAAAGCTGGCCCATGCAAGATTTTACTGTCTCTCTTCCATCATGTGCGTAGGTGGGACACTTTGTACAATATTACTTCTGGTTGCTGCAGCGAAAAGCTGGCCCGTGCCTTGCACGGGTTAAGGATCTAGTTATTATTATATATTTAATAGAGCAACTAGCACTTCCGTGAGTCATTTTATTCCACCTACACGCCACGTCAGTTCTGTAGCACCTGCGTTATTCCTCCGTTATCTGCTGCTACGTCCTCTTGCTGCAGCCCTTCGAACCCTTCCACTGCTCTTTTGTCTAACGCCCACCTGCCCTCAACAACTGCATACTGTAAATTATTGAGGTAAAAGTATGTTAATTTCAACTGTGTATATATTAATTACTATCTCATCTTCTTCGGTCATGGTCTCTTTCTTTGCAGGGTGGCTTACCCACCATGGCTGGATTGAGGCCTCTCCAAGTCTAAATTTTGAGAATGGAAATTTTGTAATTTCTGTATTTGCAGGTAAATGAAGCACTATTCAAACTAAAATAGGGCAATTTCTTTGGGAAACCGTGGGCACCATAATTAAATTCGCATGTAGGCTGTTCGGTGTAATGATTCCTCGAATAACAAAATTTGCAGATTATGTCGATTAGCAGCAGCAGCAACAACATATTATGTTCTTTAGGAATGCCTCAAAGTCAGGTTTCTTTCTTTAATTTTGGTTCTGTCTAACAACAAAATATGTCATATGAGTTAGATTTTAGCTATCAGTTTTACGCAATTAGTGTTGCTTTTATCTAGATTCTCCTTCCTTCATTATCTTGTGCATCCTCACAGACTTCGTATTGTTTTCGACTCCGCAAATTGATTAACAGACCAGCCTCATGCAAGTACATGTATGCTTGTATATATATGTTAAGTGGAGAGCTGTATTAAGTATGCTAATCCTTCTTTGTGCATGTTCTGGTTGCAATATGTGTGGGAGTTTGTTGTATGCTTCTTTGTAAGCAACCAAATAACAATCGGCTTGCATAAACTCCGATGTATTAGCATCACATGTCCCTCAACTCCGTCTTTCCTTTCTTCGTTTCATTGTTCAGCGCTTGCAATCTCACCTCACACTGAATAGTTCACCTCTATAAGATATGGGCAGAAAAAAAAAAGCAGCAGCAGTTTTTGGGACCATTAGTCAAGCGTGCATATCTGCTGGCTGGATCTGAACATAAGCACTACCCAAAATGTGAGAGCTACTAGCAAGGCATTAGCATACTTCAGAAAAATGTTATGCTTATTTGCTATCTTTGTTTGCTCTAATAGTTGCTTTATTCTTATTATACTTAAGTTATTTTAATTTATTCATGCATAAAACTGTGTTCTTGGTTTCCTTTGTAAAATTTGCAGGGCTAAAATGTTTTGTAACCATGTCCGGAATTCACTTATATTTGTTTCATAAGATCATATACTAGACTTTCTAGAACGATTTTGTTAATATCTTGTCAAGCGTTTCAAGTATATTGTAATCAAATTCAATAAATTCTGATTGTTTCCTATTTTTTTTATTATAGCATTTCTGAATGAATAATGAGTTTGCGCCATACTCTTCTCAAATCCCCTAGCTTCGAAACAAATATGTAAGTTTAAGTTATATGTATGCTTGGTTACTATATACTCCATATGCTCAATTTATTTAACTTTAGTTTGTTGAGTTTAAAGAATTACTTATTTTGCCACATAGTTGAATATTTCGTTAGCTATTTGCCACTATGGTTCTATTTGTTTGGAAATAAGAAGTATTTGAGAATAGATCCATGAGGTTTTTATTTGTAATGGGTTGACGAAGAAATAAGTGAAATTAATTAAAACTTTTTACTTTTAATATATTTCCTGGTTATTATTGACGGTGCAAGTCAGTAGGATGGATGGTCAGTGTCAGCTAAAGCATCTTTACAAATTCAAATAGATGGCGAGAATGAGAGCCCAATTAATTGGATTGCAACAAGTAATAGGTATTTTAAAAACAAAGTGAAGTAGGAGCTGTAGAAAGGTATTATGTATCAGCTTAAAGAGTGAGATCCATTTTGTCAATATTTAAGGGAGAACAAACTTATGTTATTGAAGCTAGATGAGGACAGTACCTACTTTTATCTAAATTTACTATGTTTCTTATTTTGCTACAAACTATCATTTCACTGTGTAGATTCTCTACATTTGTGGTGCAACTTGCTGTGTGCTTCTTATCTTTACACTGCCAATCTACCTTTTCCAGAAGCATACAAGTCCATGATATATAGCAGCCAAGATTCTACAATTAACTTTCTTGCAAAATGAATGACATGCTTTTATGGTACTTGGATCCATATTTGGCAATTGGCTATGCGGTGGCTACAGTTCTGTTTCAGCATACACTAATTATGAATGAATGACTTGGTATTGTTCACTATCATTTTTAATGTAGTTATGGAACAGTTTAATAATCAGATTTTATTCTCATCACACCTTTTCATTTCTTGACTGAAATTCGATTTTATACATCAATAATGCAAGATAAATGTGATTCCTTTTTGCGAAATATTGATAGATCTTAGATTTTATTGTCATTTTTGTTGTCTGCATTTAGATTAGTTTGTGCATACAAACAACAAAAGGCTTGCAAAAAATTTAATTCAACTTGATTACAAAGTCAATAGCCATGTATTACACACTAAGAGTGACATGATTGTTATCCTTGCTCACATGGACAAAAAATATTTGTTGCTTTTTTTGAATGAGAATGTGAAACATCATAAACTGATGTGCCACGATATCTGCAATGGCCTCAGCCCTCAAGTTATTAAAGGGGTCCGCAAAAAGCTTGTATTGGGTATATAATCCATCCCATTTGGAGTAGGGAGAATCTATCTATATAATAAATCCTGTTGCCATTTCAAATTTACACCCCCTACCCCAAGAGTTCATACTTAATTACATAGAATGCCCTTAAATGTTTTAAAATATATTTACTTTCTTATTTCTTATGTGACAGTACATGCATATTTGTTTTATAGCACATCAGCACGTACCCCCCATGTACTTTCCATGGTTATAATTGATTAAAAAAAATTAGAGGCTTGAGAGTTGAGTACAGAGTCCCTTGCCTACCCGTCCTTTTCCTTCTTTTGTTTTTACCAATTCAAAATTTAGATTTTCAGATCTACGGTTCAAATTCTTGCATTCAAGTACATTTCAAATTCCATTTCTCCGTAACAATCCAAAATCTTATCTCTCTACTTGGTTGTGTGGCTGTGCTTGCTCTCAGTTTACAGCTATTCATAATTTCAAAATTTGAAACCAGACTCATACTCTCTTGAATCTACACTCATCTTTCAGAGTCTCATACATTTATCTTTCATCTCTTTTTCGTGTTCAGCATGCACCACTATGTAATATCGTCTATTGTATAACTGATTCTATTTGTCAAATGATTCTTAATTTTGTGATGATGCCTTTTCCGTTAGTCTTAAAATTTTTTATTTCAGATTATTTATAATCTTCATCTTTTGGATTCATATTTGTAATTGACAAGTTTTTCAATTGAAGTGTTCAATTCATATTTGGATTCACATTTGTAATATCGTGAAGTGTTTGATATAATGTCTAAATGATTTCGCATATCAAAACTTACACCCTGCATATATTTGATATGTCACTCATCTCCTCTCTCTCTTGAATATTTTTTTTTCTGGGATGCTTATATTTTCTTTTTCATCTTGCAGATTTGTTATGAATACAATTATGTGTACGTTATTCGACTATCTTCTCAAGGTTGGTACACATATTTCATATGCTGATTATCATAAATGGAATTTATTATTTTATTTAATGTTAAATATCAAGTTTTAGGTGGTAAAAAATGTTGATAACATTCTGTTCATGTTTCTTCCTGTTTCACAATAATTTAGTTTTGCAGTCCAAGTGTGTTAATACCATAATTATATTTTGTTTGTGTACATGGATTATGACTAAATTATATGTTATATAATTACATATAATGAGGACGAAGAATATGTAG
Organism: Heracleum sosnowskyi; assembly: GCA_030848705.1. Classification (NCBI taxonomy): domain Eukaryota; kingdom Viridiplantae; phylum Streptophyta; class Magnoliopsida; order Apiales; family Apiaceae; genus Heracleum; species Heracleum sosnowskyi. The sequence goes on from CM061237.1 coordinate 74,186,860, forward strand.
AATTGCATAGATGTGTGTTGGATAGCAAGTACGATGTTTATAATTCGATAAATAGGTGCTTAGCCCTTTCAACCCACTCTTTTTTCTTTTATGATTTTCACCATTTTAGTGATATGAGCTTCTATACCCCTTTTAGAAGATTTGATTACAATATGTTGATTTTAACTATATTTGATGAGTTCTACAACTCTACTATAATGTTGTCAGGGATTGCACCAGTATTAAGGGCTGCGCACCAGTATTAAGGGCTGCAACAGAGAGTGTTTACGATGCAGCTTAAGCACTTGAAATTGCTAATCACCTAACTAACACTATACGCAATGTTGGCTAAAGAGTAAGTTCATTTCTCTCACTCACAAATTTGCAGTTTTTCAGTTAAAGTCCTTTTTCATCTAGATACTTAGCGCTATTGAACTTTCAGTACTAGGAGGATGAGAATATATTTGCCTAAACAAAAGCTCAAGTTTGCTGGAATGCAACATATTTAAAGGAAATGTGACTGTAGCTCTGTAAGTGGCGTAATATATTATATGTTACAAATTTACTTTTTTAATAATATGGTGATGTTCATTACTTATATGGTGAACTGATATTTAATGTTGTGTTTCTAAAAGCTCAGTCAATCGATTTATTTAAGGTTTAATTTTTTTAATAATATGCGATTGACAGTTTTCCAATGTGCCTTGGAATAACGATTAATTCACAATTGCGTGAAAGTGTATGCATAAATTACCTGACCTACACCCTCCACTAATGTGGTTATAATCCATACAATAAGAAATGTTCTCGGTATTTCTATTCCATGTGATTCGAGTTTAAGTTTCCCGTTATAGTGTCCTCTTAGTAATTTGTAACTAAATTATGTATGTAAAAATGATACTAATCTGTAGTTTTTAAAAATTACATTTTTAAAAATTACAGTACTTCTCAAATCACATTTAGGACTCTGCATTTGGAAGTAGGAATAATTTTATACAAATTAAAGAAGGATGTGTAGGATTTGAACGCTAATGGTTTTATCATTGTTGACAACTCTTGCAGGAGAAAATATAATTGATTTCAAAGATGTGGGACATACTTGCACTATAGAGATATTGCTTGATAAAAATGCAACTAGAAGTTTTCAATTAAATGTTAGTATTGTGAACAGAACATGACATGTGAATTAAAAATCCGAAATAAGTCGGGAACACTCAAAATTGCAGAGCCAAAAGACCCTCTCATTGTCTAGCTGAAGATGATCTCGCAGACTTCGAATTAGTGGATGTTAACTTGAGATGACAAGAGGGAGCATATAATGCCGATGATTAGAGTATCTTGATAGTATCCAAGTATCTTACTAGATTAACATATTGCGGTATCAGTCCAACTCTAGAAGTGTGTTTCGTTGGTCTATTTCAGTTTCTATCAGGTCTATACATTTGCGTTGTAATGGATTCCTTATGCAAGGTATCTTTTATTAATATATGTTATCCCACTTAGCAAATAAAATTGTAATTTTTATGTATCATTTTATTTTAATAAACAAAATTATAATAAACAAATTACGAAATATATTTAATATAAGTATTATAAAACTACAAAGCCAAGCGTAGCGGGCTAAATATTCTAGTAACATATAACTTATGAAGCTGTCAGCAGATACTAGAGATCAAGCCACAGGTGAAGGAGGATGCTGTTACAAATTACACCTGCGAAGTTAAGGACTCCTTGCAAATCTTGTTTTTTTTTGCATCTTCTTAGTGCCTACGACCTATGGTCATAATTCGAATTTTGACCTCAGTGAAAGGTTATCTATGCCTGCAGCCTGTCATGCAATCAGGAGCAGTTGGAGCCCTCGCTGTAATCTAGAAACCCTACTCCCGGTAAGCATTGTGAGAAGATGTACAAGTGTGACATGTACGCTAAGAGATACAATGTGTAATATGATTAGGAAATTAAATCAGTATTGTTCACTACCACTTCAAAGCTATTCTTTTCTAGATTATTGCAAGCTACGTGATTATGCAATCTCTTGGAAATGAAATTTTGGAAAGACAAAAAATCTTCAAAAGAAAAAGAGAGGAAGACATGTAAATTAAGTAGATAAGATTGTAACTATTATTTAGGTGAAAGTAGATTGATACTGATGCTCATCATTGTTTAGATGACTAGATGAGCAATTTTATTCCACACCATCAGCCCTGTTAGAACTGTTTCAGCCATATCAAAACCGTACAATGTGTACATATACATTATTGGTTCATCACTGCAACTCTTCCATTACTTCTGACCATTCACGTTGTTCTAACTTCAGTAGCCCCATAAAATGTCAAATCAATGATAGGGGGTGAAGGATAGGCAGGGGCTATTATTGGTGCGGAAGTGGTAGAACTAAAAGAAGAGGCCGAAGCTGGAAGATTTCAATACTTGATACGCGATTTTGCGCTTCAACATTTGGTGCATGTATATTGATTTATTTTGAGTTAAATGCATTTTGTGTACCTCAAGTATGCACAATCTGCAATTTGTGTACCTATAGTATCAATTGTGCATTTTGTGTACCTGTATTATATAAAAATCATCAATTCGTGTACCTAAACTTTATATGTGCACTTTCTGTACCTCAATTTTGCATGTATATACAAAAATTTATTTTTTGAATAATTTTTTAAAAAGTTATTATTCAAAAAATAAATAAATTATATTAACATATAAAGTATGATTAAAACAATTAAGGATAAATACTATAAAATTCTTTATAAATTTAAAACATTATTTAATATAATTACACAATATAATAATAAAATTTCGTAAAAATTATGTATATAAATTTTTTGAATGTATTTAATAAGTCAAAATAGTAAATATTATTGGTTAATATTATTTACTTCTATTATATCAAGTTATGTTACATATTAATTTTTAGTATTTATTTTTTGATATTTCATTAATATACATATAATTAAATATATAGAAACAATGTGTTATCAATTATATTAGAAAACTTCAAGTACACAAATTGCTCAATTTTAATAGTTAAGATAGACAAAATGCATCATTTGAATAAATAAACAACGGAAGTACACAAAGTGCACAATTGATAGTTTAGATACACAAAATGCAGAAGTTGTATAGTTTAGGTACACAAAATGTTATTTACTCATTTATTTAAAACAGTTTTATTCTTTTCTTTAATTCAGTGAGATAGAATGTTTTTCGGTCTACCCAACATATTCTCCTGATTCTCACTTGATTACTGTTCTTTATTAAATAAAAACTTATAACAATTCGTACTTTCAGGGAAGAGTAATCATGACTTTCCTTTAGCCTTCATTATCGAGAACCGAGCTTGACATTTTGGAATACAACTTATCAAAGAAATGTCTTCAACGTCTGGCAGGTGAACTTGTGACAGAATGATATTTTTGAGTACTGGCAGATATCTCTGGGGCACTATCTTCTCTAGGTAAAATTTCCAATATTAACTTGTAATTATTAATATACAAATCAATTCATAGATTGGATCGAAATTTATTTATTCATGATAGTAAATAAGGTTTAATCGCTATTGAATATAATTTGGTAATATTAGTTAATGAAATTTAAACAATTACTTGTGTAAGTTAGTGAGGGCACAAAAAAAAACAAGACAGATTTTGTATAATTTCACTGGAGGCTAGTACTATTTACAGATCCGCTGATTCCACGTGTGACGTGACTATTCTCTTAAGGCCTCCAAAATGTATCCATCTTGTATGAATGCACGTTGCAGGAAAGAGAATGGAGGTTAATATGCATTATCGGGACTCATGAAGGGAACACAGAATTTTTTTACAGGTAAACCTTTAGATAAACAAATGAAGTGCTGTCTCTAATATTTCCTATATTTGTCGTGTTTGCAGTCAGGTACTTTAATACGTGACAGCCATTTTTTTCTTGATACCTCAACCTATCATTCTTATATATGTATATGACATTCGTTCATTCTTCTTTGGTTTTCTCCTCTGTTTGAATTGTTTGCACTCGATTATATGGAAAATAGGTAGACCAAGTGTTTCTTGGTCTGGTTATACTGCTTATTGAGCTTTACTGGAATAAAAGTGCAACTTTTAAAATATTATTATGCTCTGTAAATCTAATGAAAGATTTATATTGCTTTAAGAAAAGAATTAAAGAGAAGCTTCAACAGTATAATCTGAGCTTTTATATGAGGCGCATGCCTTGCACGGGCACTAACTCCAATAACTGTAACATATAGGTTTTTCTGAATCGGAATCGGTTTGATTATCATTTTCTTGGGTGGTAATTGTTGAAGTTAGGGGATTTTAATGGCCATGTGTGTATGGGGTTTTCGTTGATCTTACTGATATCTGTAATTTTGTTATCTGTTTTTAGCACTTGTATTTATCATCAATAGGTGTTGGAATAGGATTAGCATCATGAGTCAGGACAGAAGATACAAGCAGTGGTGGTAGAGACTAGAGAATGTTGTTGGTATAAAGAGAGATGAAGAAAGCAATAGAGAGACAACGAGAATTGCTCAACCACCTTCATCCTGCTTTGTCACTAGAACATCTTGATTCTTAACTCTGTAACTATCTTCATCCTCGGTTCTTGATATTTTTTTTGTAATTATTTGCAACTTCTTTTGTTGATCGTAATTGATGACTTATTTATGCACATGATTGTGTTTGTCTGTTTGGCTGGGGACACTTCGGCATACCATAGGACATCTGTTTTTGGGAATTATGTGGTCATATGTAGATTTTAAGGTTCACATACATGAGATTTCTTAACTTATAACTTTCAGCTGTAAAATTCAACTCAAGTGTTAGTATTCATTAAAGTTATAAGGTCTAATAACGAACAAATAAAAATAATGATGGTTTACAATTTATGCAGCTTGCGGAACGAGTGGAGCTCTATATGCCCTGATAGCTTGTGTGACAGTGTGTGCTTGCTGCCTTCCTGCTTTTATCGAACAAAGCTAACGCATCAATGCTTCTTGCACGAAACTCCTTGTGCCGACTGCTTGGTGCATTGTTGCTGCGAGCACCGCGCTTTGTGTCAAGAATAACGTGAGCTTGTCCATACCTCACTTGCGATATATATATATATATATATATATATATATATATATATATATATATACACACACACACATAATATTGTTTTTGTCAAAATGGTAAATTACATAATTTTAAATGTTCAAATACCCGTATCTCTGCCTCTGATCAATTTAGACTTGAACCTGAAGCCTCAAAGGAATGTGTGTAAGCCTGGGAATTTGTTAAGCCACTTTACAATATCGTTTATCCTTATCACTTAGCAGAAAACATACTTCTAGATTTTGCACACAAATATCCTGGAAAACCAACATTAAAGGAAGCCACTCCTACATTCAGCGGCTCTTTGAGTTCAAAAAATATTCTGTAATTGACCATATATTTGGTCGTATACCAATATATTATAGTTCAAAAGTAGTTTATGCGTAGTTTAGACTTTGGAGAAGGTAATTAAAATGTATTAGTTCATTTGTTACCTATACCTCAATTATCTAAGTATCACATGCTAAAATCTATTCTGTAGAGTTAAGTGAAAACTAATAAGCAACTAAAACGACTTAATGTGAAAATAGGAATCTTTGACAAACAGGTCCCCTATCATTAAATAGATAGAAAAACACATAGAAATAATGTCAAATTTTAGATAAGCTTACAAATTGGACAGTGCACAATAGATCACTGCTACTTCAAAACCAAGTGATCTTTGCAACAGTCCAGGGATCAAAATTGCTTCTAGGCACATATATTATATCTTCATTACTTGGGTAAATTTGGGACATGTATACAAGCTAACACTTGCTACAAAAAGCTTTCATACTACTTAGCACGCTTGAAGTTCCTTTGCAATCACAATACACATTGACATTGGACAATTTGTCTTGATTGCATTGGATTCAATCTGTGATCTACTTGCACTGTATGAATTCTGCAACGCCCACAAGAAACAACTGTTAATTTCTAAAGAGGATAAAAATTGCAAATATATAAATATCCACTGGTCTAACTTCTTGTGTAGTTTCCAAATCTAAACATCTGATACCTAATCTTCATAACACGGATATCTGTTTTTGGGAATTATGTGGTCAAGACATCCATATTTAACAAATCCATTAAAATCCATGGATTGTTAACAATTCTTTTGTAATTTTAAGCAAATGAATTAATGTGCTTTTGATATTGAAATTATGAAGTGAAGTAGGAAGATTCAATTTTTTTCCCAATCTAAGCATTTGAATTTATAAATTTTTTGGAATGAAACAAATATTTAAAAAGTGTAGAATACTGTTTTAACAATGGATATATAATTTATGAGAAGTTATTTAATAAAGCGGTTTTGTTTGATGCATGCATAGTTTTATTTTTTAATGATGTACTCCTTTTTATTTTTTCCCATTTTTTAATTAACAATTTTGTTCTCTATATTTACTTTTTCAAAACTAACAAATAATATCATAATCATTATTCCCAATTATTTCAATTAAGAATAATTTCCAATATTATTCTATTTTATTGATTTTTAACTCTTTTTAAATTAAAGGGGTAGAAAAAAATAATTAAATTATAAATATAATGGTGTCAATATTAAGATTACAATATTATTTACGTAGGTCTTGCTTCAAGAAAATTTTAATATTTAATTTAATTTAATTTTTTTTAACAAAACACTTCATATGATATTATTTCCATAAACTTCTACTTAAATTTGATGAATTATGTTTTTATGTTAAATTCTTGAATATTTTAATTTTAGTTACACACAATAACATAAATATTATGAAAACAAATAATAATTATTTTTCATACATTTCAATTACAATGAATTATGGAATTCTTGAAGTAAGCTTAAGTAATGGAGATGTTGATTTTTATAGTCAATTAAATGATTAATAAATTGTAATCAACTTGCTTCTATACAACATCTGGATCCCAAATCCCAAAGTAAATTACAGTTTATTAAATATTTCATTTTCATTAAAGGGGTGATCTCAGTTTTTAGGGGAATATGTGTCACTTACTATGGGAGATGTATCACTTAGTATGAAAATCAACGCTCGAGAAATGAAGTGTTGAGCTATGAATGAATGTACATGTGCATGTGCTCATAAGTTGATTTATTTACTTTTAATATTTAACTCATCACAGCATCACCAAATCACCTATCTTTTTTTACCAATCTTTCAAAAAATGGCAAAACCAATACCTCAGGAAGCTTTAATTCTCCTGTTTGATTTCAATATTGTTATTCATATTTTCAACATATTACTACAAACCCAGTTTGTGGATTTTGCTAATTTTTTTTCTATTTGGGTTTTATATCACAGCCATGAAGAATCATTGTTCGTCCTAAAAAATTTGGACTGGGCAAACATGCAGTTCACACACAGACAGGCAGTGGTGTAAATGGGATCCAAAATTCGAAATCAAATATCTGGGTTTCATTGACTGTTGTCGATTACTACAGATAGACCATGCCATTTTTTATGTTTCAGTTAAACATCTTTTAAGAGGCAAAGATATTGATCAAAATCTTTTGTGCCTTGAACAGCTTTCAGTTAATCATTACCCTTCATTTTTAGGGCTTTATGTTTTTAAATCGATATATTACCCAACATTTATGAAGGAATGTGCTGTAGCTATTCATCAAAAGCTTAAAGATCAAAATTTTAGATCTTTATTTTGCAGATTGGTACAAACCATCCACAACTACAACAAGCAATTTCGGTCTTGGTCTTGGTCTTATGGAAATGTCCGCTTAACTCCTGAAGGTGGAATATGCCCTGAAGCACAGAAAGGTTTGAAAAGCCATTTTTACATATACGGTTGGCCTCCAACTTGCAGCAACATTTTAGAACATGATTGTCCCATATGTTGTCTTAAAATGTTATATTATCAGCTCTTTGAAGAGTATGCATGATTGATTTTTCAACAATTTCAATATATTTTAATAAATTTTAATTTAATAAATTTAATTTTAATTTAATTTTTCATGTTATATTTAATAAATTTTAATTTGTGAAGACGTTTTTGAATGATATATCCACCATAGATGCTTTGTATAGATGTGGAAGTTGTATAACACAATTCATATTCCATGCATGCTCAATTGCTACAAAAAATTGCAAACCAAAAGGTTTTTTAAACAATAAGGGGTTTTCTTCTGAGGACTAAACAATTACTTTATGCATAATTGATAGATTTAGACTAAGTTAACCTGTACATTAGACAAGCAACAGTTAACAATCGGTAACATTTGAACATTGAACAAAATCTAAGCAATCTTTTCTTCCTAAAACTCATCTTGCATTAATGTAGTGCATATCTACCCATACTGCAAGGTGGATGTTCAAGCTTCATTAAGACGTTAATTTGCATTTAGAGCATCTCCAAGAGACTCTTAATGAAGCTTGAACATCCACCTTGCAGTATGGGTAGATATGCACTACATTAATGCAAGATGAGTTTTAGGAAGAAAAGCTTGCTTAGATTCTGTTCAATGTTCAAATGTTATCGATTGTTAACTGTTGCTTGTCTAATGTACAGGTTAGCTTAGTCTAAATCTATCAATTATGCATAAAGTAATTGCTTAGTCCTCAGAAGAAAACCCCTTATTGTTTAAAAAACCTTTTGGTTTGTAATTTTTTGTAGCAATTGAGCATGCATGGAATATGAATTGTGCTATACAACTTTCACATCTGTACAAAGCATCTATGGTGGATATATCATTCAAAAACGTCTTCACAAATTAAAATTTATTAAATATAACATGAAAAATTAAATTAAAATTAAATTTATTAAATTAAAATTTATTAAAATATATTGAAATTGTTGAAAAATCAATCATGCATACTCTTCAAAGAGCTGATAATATAACATTTTAAGACAACATATGGGACAATCATGTTCTAAAATGTTGCTGCAAGTTGGAGGTCAACCGTATATGTAAAAATGGCTTTTCAAACCTTTCTGTGCTTCAGGGCATATTCCACCTTCAGGTGTTAAGCGGACATTTCCATAGCGGACATTTCCATAAGATCAAGACCAAGACCGAAATTGCTTGTTGTAGTTGTGGATGGTTTGTACCAATCTGCAAAATAAAGATCTAAAATTTTGATCTTTAAGCTTCTGATGAATAGCTACAGCACATTCCTTCATAAATGTTGGGTAATATATCGATTTAAAAACATAAAGCCCTAAAAATGAAGGGTAACGAGTAACTGAAAGCTGTTCAAGGCACAAAAGATTTTGATCAATATCTTTGCCTCTTAAAAGATGTTTAGCTGAAACATAAAAAATGGCATGGTCTATCTGTAGTAATCAACAACAGTCAATGAAACCCAGATATTTGATTTCGAATTTTGGATCCCATTTACACCACTGCCTGTCTGTGTGTGAACTGCATGTTTGCCCAGTCCAAATTTTTTTAGGACGAACAATGATTCTTCATGGCTGTGATATAAAACCCAAATAGCAAAAAAATTAGCAAAATCCACAGACTGGGTTTGTAGCAATATGTTGAAAATATGAATAACAATATCGAAATCAAACAGGAGAATTAAAGCTTCCTGAGGTATTGGTTTTGCCATTTTTTGAAAGATTGGTAAAAAAAGATAGGTGATTTGGTGATGTTGTGATGAGTTAAATATTAAAAGTAAATAAATCAACTTATGAGTAGAACATGTACATATACATTCATTCATAGCTCAACTCTTCATTTCTCGAGCGTTGATTTTCATACTAAGTGATACATCTCCCATAGTAAGTGACACATATTCCCCTAAAAACTGAGGTCACCCCTTTAATGTAAATGAAATATTTAATAAACTGTAATTTACTTTGGGATTTGGGATCCATGTTGTATAGAAGCAAGTTGATTACAATTTATTAAACATTTAATTGACTATAAAAATCAACATCTCCATTACTTAAGCTTACTTCAAGAATTCCACAATTCATTGTAATTGAAATGTATGAAAAATAATTATTATTTGTTTTCATAATATTTATGTTATTGTGTGTAACTAAAATTAAAATATTCAAGAATTTAACATAAAAACATAATTCATCAAATTTAAGTAGAAGTTTATGGAAATAATATCATATGAAGTGTTTTGTTAAAAAAAATTAAATTAAATTAAATATTAAAATTTTCTTGAAGCAAGACCTACGTAAATAATATTGTAATCTTAATATTGACACCATTATATTTATAATTTAATTATTTTTTCTACCCCTTTAATTTAAAAAGAGTGAAAAATCAATAAAATAGAATAATATTGGAAATTATTCTTAATTGAAATAATTGGGAATAATGATTATGATATTATTTGTTAGTTTTGAAAAAGTAAATATAGAGAACAAAATTGTTAATTAAAAAATGGGAAAAAATAAAAAGGAGTACATCATTAAAAAATAAAACTATGCATGCATCAAACAAAACCGCTTTATTAAATAACTTCTCATAAATTATATATCCATTGTTAAAACAGTATTCTACACTTTTTAAATATTTGTTTCATTCCAAAAAATTTATAAATTCAAATGATTAGATTGGGAAAAAAATTGAATCTTCCTACTTCACTTCATAATTTCAATATCAAAAGCACATTAATTCATTTGCTTAAAATTACAAAAGAATTGTTAACAATCCATGGATTTTAATGGATTTGTTAAATATGGATGTCTTGACCACATAATTCCCAAAAACAGATATCCGTGTTATGAAGATTAGGTATCAGATGTTTAGATTTGGAAACTACACAACAAGTTAGACCAGTGGATATTTATATATTTGCAATTTTTATCCTCTTTAGAAATTAACAGTTGTTTCTTGTGGGCGTTGCAGAATTCATACAGTGCAAGTAGATCACAGATTGAATCCAATGCAATCAAGACAAATTGTCCAATGTCAATGTGCATTGTGATTGCAAAGGAACTTCAAGCGTGCTAAGTAGTATGAAAGCTTTTTTTAGCAAGTGTTAGCTTGTATACCTGTCCCAAATTTACCCAAGTAATGAAGATATAATATATGTGCCTAGAAGCAAATTTGATCCTTGGACTGTTGCAAAGATCACTTGGTTTTGAAGTAGCAGTGATCTATTGTGCACTGTCCAATTTGTAAGCTTATCTAAAATTTGACATTATTTCTATCTGTTTTTCTATCTATTTAATGATAGGGGACCTGTTTGTCAAAGATTCCTATTTTCACATTAAGTCGTTTTAGTTGCTTATTAGTTTTCACTTAACTCTACAGAATAGATTTTAGCATGTGATACTTAGATAATTGAGGTATAGGTAACAAATGAACTAATACATTTTAATTACCTTCTCCAAAGTCTAAACTACGCATAAACTACTTTTGAACTATTATATATTGGTATACGACCAAATATATGGTCAATTACAGAATATTTTTTGAACTCAAAGAGCCGCTGAATGTAGGAGTGGCTTCCTTTAATGTTGGTTTTCCAGGATATTTGTGTGCAAAAGCTAGAAGGTCCAAGTTCCTACAGTGAGTAGCAAACATTACTAATAATCAACATAACTAGCATGTTCCGCAGAAACAGTGCCACTTAGAACTGTGAATGGACGGTGCTCATCCGGTCTTCAAGCAGTAGCAGATGTAGCTGACATTGGTAGTGTGACATTTATCTTATCTCTCGGTTGGTTGTATCAGCAGCTATGTATAGTACAAACCTTTATACTCTAACACACATTTAATCTCATGATTTGAATAGGGATTATTGATGGATTGGAATCCATGACAACAAACTCCATGGGTTGGGTTTTTAATCCAAGAGTCTCTCTCTCTCTCTCTCTCTCTCTCTCTCTCTCTCTCTCTCTCTCTCTCTCTCTCTCTCTCTCTCTCTCTCTCTATCTATCTTTCTCTCACGTGTGTGTGTGTGATTCTAAAATGTACATGTACATATCACCAAAATAAGTCCTATAAATTGTCTTCCTACCAATGGGCATAACTTCAGAAAAGTTGCAAGTCGTTGTGGAGTTACAAGATTGGAGCAGGATCAAGCTGCAGTTTAGTTTTCTAGATCCGACAGTTCAATGTACAATCAATATTTTTTACATCTTAACTCTTTTGTATGTACTTCATCAGGTTGATCCACACAAGAAGGCTGCCTCCGCCGCTGCTTCAGGAAAATAATTCAAGGATGGGATACCTGTGCACACCAAGGTGATACTTCTTGCATCTCTCAGAGCGTTATTTTGTCTATTACAGATTCAAGGGAATGGTGCTGGAAACAAACAGAATGTAAGTTTGAATTCAGTTCCTATCTGTATTTAGTTTCGTGTGCCTTTACTTTTATCAGTATTCAGTTTCTAGATCCAATATGCATTCATATCAGTTTCCACAAACTTTGGATGAGCTACAGTACTTTAGACTTGGTTGTAATGATGATTTGCGTCAGCTAACAACTTGTTTTACAGGCTTTACAAAGGTCCATATCGGAAACAACCTTGGCCTGGATGTCAGGTTTTATAGAAATTTTCAGCTCCAGGAGCTGTTGACATTTCTTTGTCATACTATCTCTTACTCTGGATTTTATATTGTGTGGTACCCTGTCATTATTTTTAAAGTTGTGGGTTGTAACACTAGTATTCTTCTCTTATGACATGTCTATAGATAATCCAGAGGTTATGTTTGTTTTATTTAGTTTCTGCATAATTGCTTTTAAGATCAAGAGGAAATGGGTGAAACCAGAAAGACGTGGCATTTAAGAATGATGTGAGCTGTTCGTCCCCAACTTCTAATATATCTTATGCATTTTGTTGAATCCTTTTAAATCTTAAAGATGATCTTCCATGTCTAAGTACATACTTAGGTAGGGAATCGTTGAGGTAACTGTTTTGAAAGTGTTTTCAGCCTGTCTACCCTGTTTTTGCAGGCAAACTACGTAGCAAGAACATCATAGACGCTGGATGTGGTTCTTGATGTTATGTCGCCTGCTATGTCGCCTGCTGGTTTAATTATCTGCTGATTTATGCAACGCTTTGAAGAAATTCATCAGCCTCGGCTAATTTAAACAATATCATGTCATGTTGAAAGGCATATGTTTAGGCCTATTAATATTCCGAGGAAACAACTTAATTTAAACAAGTATGTAATAAGTAAATAATAAGTTTATATGTCACAGGAATCTCAGATAGTTTTATCTGTCAAGAGAATGGAGAATTAAAAGTCATCTACAGACTTGAAGTTATTCTACATTGAAAGAAGTTCAATTTATTGATCAAGCCTCAGTGAAGTATTCAAGTTAGTGGATTTACTACAGTGACAGAGATTTCCAGTGGTGACGGAAGAAGTACAGGATACAGAATTATGTCAAGCTAAAGAAAGAAAGCCACAGCTTTAAATGTTTTAAAGATGAGGAATTATCATTGAAGTCAGTTATTCATGAAACCAGACAGTGCATCGAATGACGACATCATCAGTGGAATTAAATCATATCTATTCAGTGGTTTTCAGAAGAGAGAGAGATGCAAGGCTTTAAAGATATCTTATTTTAATTTAATTTACTAAGTTAATTTAATTAATAAATTAATTCTATCAGAATTAATTTATTTATTAAATTAATTAGGTTAGTAGTTTAAATTATTTATTAACTTAATTCTATTTAAGAAGAATTAATTTAATCTATAATTTAATCTATCTAATTAAATTAAAAGGATTTTCTGAAAATGAACTAGTATGACCTAGTTTATTTAAAAGAAATACAAAACTCGGTATGACCTATTTTCTCAGGTCATACAAGTGTTTTTGTTTCTTTTATTTAAATCATTTCTGATTTATTAGAAGGTCATACTATGTACTTTTCTCAGGTCATACAACTTACTTTATCTTGGTCATACCGAGATTAAGTTTAATAATGCCAGGTCATACTGATGGAGCAGGTTCTACCGAGTCTTCTTTATCAGGTCATACAAGTCATTTGGCAGGTCATACAGGCAAATGAATTCTATTACATAGGCGGCCAAAAAGACACAGAGACATATTATTCAATCATTCAAAAGAAAAGCAGCAGACTCATTTACTCTCAAGAACAGCCAAAGCTTTAAATTTCATTTCTTCTCAAGCAATTAATTCTAGTTTGTATTGTTAAATCCAAACCACTAGAATTTGATTACTTGTATTGCTTTGACTATCTAGCGGATTTTTATCCCTAGAACGAATCTTAAATTATCAAATATTGTTAAATCATTTTATTACAAATATAGATAAATTCATGTCGAATTTATTCTAGATTTGTTTTAATTTATTTAAGATTCAATCTTGTACTAAGTATCATTTGTAACACCCTTCAAGTTTAATATAAGTTATATTTAACTTGAATCTTGTTTCATTTTAATTCCGCATTAATTTGTTCCTAAACAGTTTTATTCTAAAAGGACAAATTCGATTAAACGGTATAGTTTGTATTCAACCCCCCTTCTACAAACTTATCAGGACCTAACAATTGGCATCAGAGCCTTTTGATTGATATACAAATCAAAGATCCAATTGTTTTGAGATTTTTCTTTTAAACTCTGATTTTTTATTTAAATTCTAAAAATCTCAAAAGATGTCTACTACACAGAAAGTGGGGACAGTTAAAATCCCAATATTCAGCAAGGAGCATTATTCAATGTGGAAGAAGAAAATGCTCCTATTTCTTAAGGTTGCAAATCCTAAATATATTGATGTGCTGAAGAAAGGTCCCAAACTCCCTATGATTATTGAGGAAGAGATAACAGTGGATAACGTTGTTACTAGGCCTGCTAGTATGTACCCTAAAGATCCCAAGGAGTACACTCCTGATGAGAAAGAGGATGTTACCTTGGATTCCTGTCTACAGTTGATCCTTATTGAAAGTCTTGATCCTGTCATGCATAATCATGTTCTAAATTGTGAAACTGCCAAACACATTTGGGGAACAATAGAGATAATCAATGAGGGGACAGAGGAAGTTAGGGAGAATATGCTGGAAATTCTCACTTCACAATATGAGCATTTCAGATCAAATCCAGGTGAAGGTATCTCTCAGGTGTTTGAGAGATACAACAAATTAATCAATGATCTAAATCTCAATGGGAAGCACTACACCAACAAAGAGATTAACAAGAAGTTCCTTCTTACCCTTCCACCTCATTTGGAGCACAAGATATCTGCTATTAGAGAAGCAAGAGACATGAATGAGCTTGCTTTGGAAAGATTGTATGGTGTCTTGAAGACCTATGAGCTGGAGCAGATTCAACAGAAGGAGCTGTATGGAACTGGAAGGATTGTTGGTACCTCCACTGCATTGGCTGCTGAAGTTCCACAGAAACTGGAAGTGAAGGCTGTTCAACCTTCCAGTTCTCACATGAATGTTATTGATGCTGAATATGGATTAACATCCATTGATCAATCTGGTGGTGACTTCTATTCTTTGGAAGAACTTGATCAGCTGGAGGATGGTGATTTGGCTTTGATAGTCAGAAAGTTTGGGAAGTTTAGATTCAAGAGGAATCCCAATCTTAAGTTCAGACCCAGATTTCAGAGAGGTGGATCTTCATCTTCAAGTGGCACAAGGGGTGGCTACAAAACTGGAACTGTGGAAAGGAGTATAATCAGATGCTACAATTGCAATGAGTTGGGTCACTTTGCTACTGAGTGCAGAAAGCCAAAGCAAGTGACTAGAAACACATTTGATTCTAGCAAGAAGAACAAGATTGGGAAGGCCTATGTTGCTGAAGGAAAGAGTTGGGATGACACTGACAGTGATGAAGAAGCAGGTGAGATTGGGAATCTTGCTTTAATGGCTAAAGAGGAAAGCACTTCATCCAGATACATGTCAGAGGTAACCTTTACTGACGCTGAAATGATTTATCATCTTGGTGGCACCATAAGTTGTGCACGCACTGAAAATGATAGAATAAATCTTTTAAACACAAATCTTGAAAAGGAATTAAAAGATTTGAAACTTGTGCATGTTAATCAGGATGAACTTAATGAGAAAATTGCTTTTCTGGAGAATAGGGTTAAATGTTATATTCAACTGGAAACCATTCTCAAAGAGCAGATTAGTGAGCTCAAAACCAAAGCTAATGCCTATTACAACTCTTGTAAGACGGCTAAAGAAATTTTCAATAAACAAGCTATTGGTAATCATGTCAGTATAGGTTATGATTATAATGAGGCTATAGGATTGCTTGGTATTAATACACCTTGTAGGGTCAGAGAAGAAGGAAAGGCTGTTCCTTATATTCTTAAGGGTATTAAAACACCCTTCTGTAAGGAGTCTGAGGCAGAGCCTCTGAATGAATCTTCTATCATTATTGCTGAGGAGATTCATGAAGAAGATGTTGCCTTAGAAGCTGAGAAATCCAAAAAGTGTGTATCTGATATTCCAGTCAAAGTTGCTACAACTAAAAAGGCTAAATCAGATATCCATAAGTTGGATCAAAACAACTGTAGAACTAACATGCCTGCTATTAATTCTTCTCATAAAGCATGTGGTGTGAGTAATTGCATGTCTTGTGCTTTTAATGTTATGTATGCTTTCTTTAATAAAAAGCATGTATCTAGTGATAAGACTGCTCCACGTCAACATGTTAATAATAAGAAGCATGTTAAAGCTAAGACTGCTAATCCTCCTAATATTAAAGTGGATTCATTTATCCCTAAGCCTACTCAGAAATGTGTTAAGGCTGGCTATAAATGGAAACGCTCTTATGTGAAAAAGGTTGAAGTAGTTTTAGTTAGAAATGTTGTTTTGCCTGACAAAGGCCAGTTCTTTAAGTATGCCGGACCCAATCAATTTTGGGCTCCGAAGAAGGACTAATCAATCTGATATTGCAGGGAGTTAAACAGGTAAACCGGGTTATGTGGATTCTGGACAGTGGCTGTTCAAGGCATATGACCGGAGATAGAGCCCTGCTATCAGATGTGGTTGTGAAAGCTGGCCCAGTAGTTACCTTTGGAGATAACAGCAAGGGTATTACGAAAGGACATGGCTGTTTGAAGTACGGAAATGTTATCATTGAAGATGTTTCATTTGTGGAAGGTCTGACGTTCAATCTTCTCAGCATCAGTCAGTTCTGTGACAGAGGATATGCTGTTTCCTTTGAAAGAGAGAAGTGTCAGATCACTCACAAGAAGAATGGAAAGCCTGCTCTTCAAGGAGTAAGGAAAGGTGACTTGTTCATAGCTGATCTGAACTCGGGATTCAAAGATGAAGTGAATTGTTTTTATGCTAAAGCTTCATCAGATGATAGTTGGCTATGGCACAAGAAGATGTCTCACCTTAACTTCAAAACTATGAACTCTTTAGTCAAGAGGGAATTAGTTAGAGGTTTGCCTCAGATGGAATTTACACAGGAAGGACTGTGTGAGGCATGTCAGAAGGGAAAGTCAAAGAAAGCTTCTCACAAGGGCACTGACACATCATCAATAACTGAACCTCTTCAGCTACTGCACATGGATTTGTTTGGTCCAGTTAATGTGATGTCCATGTCAAAGAAACAATATGCACTTGTGATTGTTGATGACTATTCAAAATATACATGGGTTTTATTCCTACATTCCAAGGATGAGACCCCATTCCTGGTGATTAGCCATGTAAAGTTGATTGAGCTGGATTCTAGATTCCCTGTTAGAGCCATAAGGTCAGATAATGGTACGGAATTCAAGAATGCCATTCTGAATGACTTTTGTGCTGATAAAGGAATAACAAGACAGTATTCTGCCCCTAGAACTCCTCAACAAAATGGAGTAGTGGAAAGAAAGAATCGTACATTGATTGAGGCTGCTAGGACTATGTTAAGTGAGTCCAAACTTCCAATGTACTTTTGGGCTGAAGCAGCGAATACAGCTTGTTATACTCAGAATCGAACTTTAATCAACAAAGACCTAATGAAGACTCCGTATGAGATCATGAACAACAAGAAACCAACTGTCAAGTACTTTCATGTATTTGGAGCAAAATGCTTTGTGCTTTTAGATGAGAATGTTAAACGTGGCAAGTTTGAGGCAAAGGCACAAGAAGCCATTTTTGTTGGTTATTCCAAAAGATCTTACAGGGTTTATATAGTTGGCAGTCACACAGTAAAGGAAAGTGTCAATGTTACTTTTGATGACACTAAGTTCCCTAATATCCAAAAAGAAGATTCATCTGAAAAGCTGAAGTTTGATAACTTGCCAGACTCAGAATCAGATGATGAAGCCCCACCTGAAGTTATTGCTGGAAATGATAATAACAATGATGATGATGATCATGGTAATGGTGATGGAAACACTGGTAACAATGAAGGTACCACCAACACTGGAGAAGAATCATCAAGGCAAACAAGCAACAACTCAGGGGGAGCAGATGAAGGATCAACTAGTCACTCACAACATCAAAGTGAATTTCAAGGCGAATCATCAAGATCAAATCTTCCAAGACAGATTGTATGGAATAGAGCTCATCCTTTTGAGCTAATCATTGGTGATCCAGATGTTGGAGTTAAAACTAGAAGTGCTACTCAGAATGAATGTCATTTTTCAGCTTTTCTTTCAAAGATGGAACCAAAGAAAACTGAGGAAGCACTGACTGATCCAGATTGGGTGATTGCTATGCAAGAAGAACTCAATCAATTTGAACAACAGCAAGTCTGGAAGCTGGTACCCAGACCAAAGAACAAGAAAGTAGTTGGTACTAAATGGGTATACAGGAACAAGCTAGATGAGGATGGCATAGTTACAAGAAACAAGGCAAGACTGGTTGCACAAGGGTATTCTCAAGCTGAAGGCATTGATTATGATGAAACCTATGCACCAGTGGCTAGACTTGAGGCCATCAGGATGTTCTTAGCATTTGCTGCTTACTCCAATTTTAAAGTCTATCAAATGGATGTTAAGAGTGCATTCCTGAATGGTGAGCTTGATGAAGAAGTGTATGTGGAACAGCCCCCTGGCTTTGAAAATCAGGAGCTGCTGGACTTTGTTTACTTTCTCTTCAAGGCTATCTATGGTCTCAAGCAAGCCCCAAGAAAATGGTATGAAACTCTCTCTGGTTTTCTTTTAGAAAATGGTTTTGTTAGAGGTATCATAGACAAAACTCTTTTTTCAAAGAAACACAAAAGTGATATGATATTAGTCCAAGTCTATGTGGATGACATCATATTTGGGTCTACTAATGATAATCTCTGTAAGAGATTTGCTGAGCTTATGCAGAGTAAGTTTGAAATGAGTATGATGGGTGAGCTGAAGTTCTTTCTTGGATTACAAGTAAGTCAGAGGTCAAATGGAATATTTATTTGTCAATCCAAGTATCTCAAAGAACTCCTCAAGAAGTATCACATGGAGGATTCAGCATCAGCAAGGACTCCATCTCCAACAGGAATCAAACTTGGAGCTTCTGACAAATCTATCAAGGTAGATGTTACAAGCTACAGAGGTATGATTGGCTCCTTACTCTATCTTACTGCTAGTAGACCAGATATTATGTATGCTACATGCTTGTGTGCAAGGTTCCAGGCGGATCCTAGAGATGTTCATCTCGTTGCTGTGAAAAGAATCTTGAGATATCTTAAGGGTACACCTAATCTAGGTATCTGGTACCCTAAAGATTCTGGTTTTAATCTTGTTGGATATACAGATTCTGATTATGCAGGTAGTGTTGTGGATAGAAAGAGTACCTCTGGGAGTTGTTAATTCCTAGGAGGTAGGTTGATTTCCTGGTATAGCAAGAAACAGCAAACAGTTTCCAATTCTACAGCAGAAGCTGAATATATTGCTGCTGGAAGCTGTTGTGCTCAGATCTTATGGATAAGGAATCAATTAAAGGACTATGGTTTTGCATTAGACAAAATTCCCATATTTTGTGATAATACAAGTGCCATAGCAATCTCCAACAACCCTGTGCAGCACTCGAGAACAAAGCACATTGATATCAGGTATCATTTTATCAGAGAGCATGTTATGGATGGAACAGTGGAGTTGCACTTTGTACCCACTGAAGAACAGACTGCAGATATTTTCACTAAATCTGTTGACGAATCCACATTTATCAAGTTAGTTGGTAAATTGGGTATGTTGAACAGTCTTAGTGATTGATAATATCTCCAGGTTTGTTCTTAGCTAAATCATTTTCTCTTGTTGATTTTGAGATGTTAAATATTGCCAATCCATGTTTATTGTATAAAGCTTGTTAATTTAAATGTTCTGAATAATTTAATTTCTTTAAAAATATTTTTCTCATTTTCCATGGAGAAATGTATTTTTATTGAAGATTTACTTATTTAGACTCATTTAAGTTATTTTCAGATTATAAAATTTTTTGTTCAGATTTTTATGCAGGTTTAGTGTAATTTTGTGTTTTTGTTATTTTTATGCAGAAGGTTTTCACACTGTTAACAGCTTTCTTGTGAATTTTCTGATGTTTTGCTGCTATTTGTGTGCATTTCTCACTCGGTATGACCCTCCTCAGGTCATATTGGGTTATTTTCTCTAATATTATTAGTTTTTTTTTAATAATAAAAACTCGGTATGACCCTCTTTTAAGGTCATATTGGTTTTATTTTTGTTTTATTATTTTCTAAAACTCGGTATGACCCTCTTTTAAGGTCATACTGGTTTTATTTTTTGTTTAAATAATCTCAAAAACTCGGTATGACCCTCTGTTTTGGTCATACTGACTTTTATTCCTGTTTAATTATTCTCAAAAACTCGGTATGACCTCCCTTTTAGGTCATACCGAGCTCAGCAGAACCTGTGCCTATAAATACTCTTGTTTTGCAGGTTCTTTTGCTTCTCATTCCTATCTAACTCAAGTTTTTACTTAGTTAACTTTGCTCTGGTTTGTGTTTTATTCTTAGAACAACGAACTATTGCAAATTTTTCTTGTGAATTACTTGGGATTTTATTTCTTTTCTGATTATTATTATTATTAATTGCTGTGATTATTCTAATAATATTTTTTATTTTATTATTTATTTTCAAATGGCTGTGGAGTTTGTTGTTGAACGTTTTAATAATTACGTTGGCTATTTTGATCCCCTTAAGTGTTCTGTTGAACGTTTTAGACCGTGGATTCATTTTTTAAATGAACAATCAATTGTTAGCTATGCTATCACTGCTTCTGTTGATTTAAAGATTGAACCCCTTCGTCTATTATGCTTAACTGCTGTTGTTGCTGAAGATATGCGATCTTTCACTTTCACTATTTCTGATCGTCAGTACACAGTAACTAAGGAGCTCTTTTGTCAAGTGCTTCATTTTCCACTTGATAACTTTGTTAGATTCCCTTCTGATCCTGAGTTAGTTCAATTTTTCTCTAGTATTGATTACCAAGGGAATATTGTTCTTCCTCGGTTGAATAAGGGGAATCTAGCTTGTGAGTGGGATTTGTTCTTTGACTGTTTAGCTAAAGTTTTTAGTAATTCTACCAAAAACAACTTTTCAACCATCACTTCTCTACTACAAAACATTGCCTATGCTGCTGTTTTTAACCTGAGGTTGGACATAGGAACTCTTGTGTGGGATCTCTTGATAAGGAGGATTTTCAATTACCCTAGAGATATTGTAAC
Source organism: Heracleum sosnowskyi (assembly GCA_030848705.1). Classification (NCBI taxonomy): domain Eukaryota; kingdom Viridiplantae; phylum Streptophyta; class Magnoliopsida; order Apiales; family Apiaceae; genus Heracleum; species Heracleum sosnowskyi. The sequence goes on from CM061237.1 coordinate 74,208,447, forward strand.
TGGAAAGAAAGTTAGATGCTTTTATTCTCGTTTCCTTTCTCTAGTGTTGAATCATGTTCTTTCTGATGAACATAAAACCCTTTTTCAAAACACTCCTTTTCAAGTCCCCGCACATACTAATCCTCTCATTTATTCATCTTTGTCCACAAGCTCCAAGTCTGGAAGGAGACCCCTAGTTCCACAATCTTTTCTGCGAGAGATTTTGCAACCACAGTTACCTTTACTCTTTATTGAACATCCAGTGGTTGGATCCTCGTCAGCAGGAACTTCAATGGCACCTCCTAACACCATGGCACTTCAGGTAATATATCCACTCTCAACTGCTCCACTAACCCAAGAGGTTCTTAGGATTGACCAAGGGATTGTAGAACCACAATCTCTGTCCACGGTCATACAGCCATACACAGAGTCACATCCTTTGACCGCTCCCCTGGAACACTCAGCTATAATAAGATCAAGTGAGCAACTTGAAGTAGAGTCTCATATGAGTGATCCCACAGCTCTGCCTCCACCACTAAAGAAGAGAAGAACACTACTTGAGGCATCTGTTAGCCAGTCTGTATCCTCTCAAAAGAATATAGATTCTGAAAAGGCCGATGAACAGTTACTAGAGACATCCTCTCAACAGGATGAATCTATTGAAATTCGCCATCAGGCCATGGCAATCTGTAAAGAGTCAAGCACACTCCCTTTACTCACAATGGGAGAAAACATTCCTGAACAATCTTTAGAGACTCTTACACAGGACACTCAGGAAGGAGAGCACATAGGAATACTTGGTGAAACAGTGCCTACCATTGTCACGGTAGAAGAGCCTTCACAGGCTTCAGAGGGAAAATCTGGTTCTTTGCCCACAATAATAGAATCATTTTCTCCCCTCCCAGAGGGAACATCTCTGGCTCCCCTAAGGGATTCTTCACTCGCAGTTTCAACTGGAGAAAGTGAAGGGCAACATGGTAAGTCTATATCTGAAGCAATTCAGTTTTCAATTTCTGATGAATTTTTAGACTTCACCATGGATTGGGATTCGCGAACTCCCATTGCACCACCAGTGACCTCTCAAGAAGGGGCTATGGTGATTTTTTCTGCAGGTACTTCAACTCCAACAATGGATAAACAGCTAGTGGTGAGTTCTGAGAGACAAACACAGAGCGATACACAAGCACGTGAGGTGAGTGAAACACCATCGAGAGAAATTGAGATGAGTGCACACACTGACACATACACTGCTTCATTATTGGCTCAAATAGCTGGTTTACAGAAACAACTTCAGCAGTCCCAGGCTGAGAAAGATATTCTCAAAGCACAAGTGGTTGAACGATCTACTTCTTCCACCTCTGTCAATAATCAGCTGGGTTCCATGAGAGATGAATTGGAAGGAGTGAAGGTCACATTGGTCCCAAAGATGAATGCTATTCAAGATTCACAAGTGTTAATGGCTTCAGATATGTCAGAGCTACTGGTTTCTAATGCTGAGATCAGGGAGGCTATTAAACAGATTCCTATGATTTCAACCAAAGTAGATTCTTTTCAAGATACTATTGATGAAAATCAGTACTTCAATGATGAGAGGTTTACCAAGATTGAAGGAGGGATGCAACATCTAAACGAGGGCATGAAACACTTGTATAATATGATCAAGATCACACATCAACCCAATGCTGAACAGAAGAAATTCTTTGAGGGTGATGATGGTGAAGGGGACAATGGTGACAGGGATGGTGAAGGAGAAAGAGAAGGTAGAAAGGAGGATCCTAAGTCTGATAAAGTTAGATCTTTAGAGGATTCCTCAACTAAGGGGGAGAATAAGGAGAAGGAGTTACAAGGAGGAGAAGCTCAAGGAGGAGAAGCTGGAGGTTCTGGTTCTGCAAAGGACAAAGGGAAGCAGAAGTTAACTTTTTCTGATGCTGACTACTATCAAGGTGATGAGGGTGTATTTGATGATGTTGAATCTGAAGCCCCTGAAGATATCTTTGGTGAGGTAGAAGTTGAAGGAGAGGCTGACTATGCTGACTGGGAAGATGAACCTATAGTGGATCCTGCCTTTGAAGCTGAGTTGGTAAGGCAGAAGGCTGATTTGAAGAGGAGAGAGGAGGAAAATGCAAAAGTATCTGACATCATCTCCAAGCATTTTGTCATTCAAAAAGCTGAGCAACAAGAAAAACAAAGACTTCACAATCTGAAGGTCAGTGATAGAAAGTTATATGTAAGGCTCAAGCAAGGAGAAGAATGGGACAAAGCTAGAGAAATGTTTGCACATCAAGAAGGAATTACTAATGATGCAAAGTTTCTAGAGATGATGGAAAGGTACAGACAGGTCAATCCAGACAACACAGTATATATGAAAGCTCTTCAAACAGAGATTTCAAGGATAACAACTGGATATGACAGAGTTAGAGAGGAGTTGAAGATATATGTTTACACTCATAATGAGGGAACGTTCTTGGTGTCTCTCAATCTTCTGGAAAGCAGAACTCTCTCTGAACTATGGGTTTTCATGTGCAAGGTAAAAAGATCTTCTCCATTAGCTGAGCTGCTGCATGATCAGCTAAGAGACTTTGCAATGAAGGCTAGTCCTCAAGTTGTGGATGTGCCATATGAAGTTAAATTCTATAAAGGAAGGGCACTACAAACTTGTGGTATGGACCCCATCTCTTTGAAAGACTATCCTGCAAGGCATCTTGTCTATATGGAGAATATGTTGAGGACAACAGGGTTTGCTACACAAGAGAAGACAGAAGTTGCTGATTTGATTCAAGACTATTGCATTGCCAATATAAAGAGATATCAACAAATGAAGAATAGGCTGAAGAAAGTCACAGCTCAACCTGTCAGACCTAGTGGTATTACTTCTGAATCTGATCGTATTCTGGACAAGGATTTGCTTGAAGCACTTGAAGAAGGAGAGATGATGGAGTCTGAGATCTGAAGAAGCTCTAGTCTGTAAATGTTATATGTATAGAGCTTAGGTATTTCAAGATAGGATAAATGTAAACACATGTTCAGTCTAGAGGAACATCTATCTTGTATTTATCTATAATGTTTGAATCTGGAAAATGTTATATGAAATCCAGAACTTTTCTTGTTATTTACTTGGCTCTTAAAAGTCATTTCTATTTCTTGTTTAAGTTAGTTGAGTTATCCTCTAGGTATTTGATTGTTATTCTCTAACAAACAAATAGGGGGAGATTGAAAGGCATATGTTTAGGCCTATTAATATTCCGAGGAAACAACTTAATTTAAACAAGTATGTAATAAGTAAATAATAAGTTTATATGTCACAGGAATCTCAGATAGTTTTATCTGTCAAGAGAATGGAGAATTAAAAGTCATCTACAGACTTGAAGTTATTCTACATTGAAAGAAGTTCAATTTATTGATCAAGCCTCAGTGAAGTATTCAAGTTAGTGGATTTACTACAGTGACAGAGATTTCCAGTGGTGACGGAAGAAGTACAGGATACAGAATTATGTCAAGCTAAAGAAAGAAAGCCACAGCTTTAAATGTTTTAAAGATGAGGAATTATCATTGAAGTCAGTTATTCATGAAACCAGACAGTGCATCGAATGACGACATCATCAGTGGAATTAAATCATATCTATTCAGTGGTTTTCAGAAGAGAGAGAGATGCAAGGCTTTAAAGATATCTTATTTTAATTTAATTTACTAAGTTAATTTAATTAATAAATTAATTCTATCAGAATTAATTTATTTATTAAATTAATTAGGTTAGTAGTTTAAATTATTTATTAACTTAATTCTATTTAAGAAGAATTAATTTAATCTATAATTTAATCTATCTAATTAAATTAAAAGGATTTTCTGAAAATGAACTAGTATGACCTAGTTTATTTAAAAGAAATACAAAACTCGGTATGACCTATTTTCTCAGGTCATACAAGTGTTTTTGTTTCTTTTATTTAAATCATTTCTGATTTATTAGAAGGTCATACTATGTACTTTTCTCAGGTCATACAACTTACTTTATCTTGGTCATACCGAGATTAAGTTTAATAATGCCAGGTCATACTGATGGAGCAGGTTCTACCGAGTCTTCTTTATCAGGTCATACAAGTCATTTGGCAGGTCATACAGGCAAATGAATTCTATTACATAGGCGGCCAAAAAGACACAGAGACATATTATTCAATCATTCAAAAGAAAAGCAGCAGACTCATTTACTCTCAAGAACAGCCAAAGCTTTAAATTTCATTTCTTCTCAAGCAATTAATTCTAGTTTGTATTGTTAAATCCAAACCACTAGAATTTGATTACTTGTATTGCTTTGACTATCTAGCGGATTTTTATCCCTAGAACGAATCTTAAATTATCAAATATTGTTAAATCATTTTATTACAAATATAGATAAATTCATGTCGAATTTATTCTAGATTTGTTTTAATTTATTTAAGATTCAATCTTGTACTAAGTATCATTTGTAACACCCTTCAAGTTTAATATAAGTTATATTTAACTTGAATCTTGTTTCATTTTAATTCCGCATTAATTTGTTCCTAAACAGTTTTATTCTAAAAGGACAAATTCGATTAAACGGTATAGTTTGTATTCAACCCCCCTTCTACAAACTTATCAGGACCTAACACATGTAGAACAGCTTCAAAACCAGGTACATAGATTAGTGGAACCCTGCCAAATTTAAATCAATTCATATAAACTTTAAAGTGATTACAACCCGCCTTATAAATAAACCAACCTAACCCAAAGAGAGAACTACGTGGATTTGATCCCTATTTAAATATGGTACATAGGCATCTTGAGGAAGTACCTGATACCAGTTAAGGGAAACTAACTCAAGCTCAATCCAAAATATTAAAAACCTGAGAAAAGGCCCTAAATATCACAATTCTAAGCTAAATGGACCAAAATATCACAATCTGTAAAAATGGTCCCAAATATCACTCTAAAACACCACTTCGAAGTGGTGTTTTCTTTTTAGCCCAAAACACCACTTCGTCTGGTGTTTTGCTGTTGCAAACAAAAGACTAAAGTGATGTCAAAACACCAGTTCAATCGGTGTTTTGCTACAAACACCAGTTCATTCGGTGTTTTGCTGCAAACACCAGTTCATCCGGTGTTTTGTTTCAAACACCTGATTAAATAGCGTTTTGAGCTTAAATTTTTTAAAAAAAATTGCACTTTACAAAACACAAGTTTGTCTGGTGTTTTGCTGCAAACACCATATAAACTTGTGTTTTGAACATCAAACACCTAATTAAGTAGTGTTTTGAGCTTAAATTTAAATTAGTTGTTCCCTTGGGGGTTCAACAATTAACTTTTGGGGTTCTATAGTTTCATTTTGGATTTTAGAAATATTCAGAATGACGAATAAAACGTATACGGACTTAGGGTTTAGGGCAACCCTAAACCCTAGACTCTAAACCCTAACCTACCCTACCCTGATTTTAGGGTTGTTTACAACCCTAAAATCAGGACATCGGATTTTGTAAGAAAACAAAAGTTCGAACGGTGTTTTGGACTGAAACACCAGATGAAATGTCGTTTTTTTTTCTTCAAACACATGATTAAACAGTGTTTTGACACAAACACAAGTTTAAGTTTTGTTTTAAGTTGTCTGTTAACAAAAGATAATTTAGCGTTTTGATCCAAACACGTGATCATCTGGTGTTTTGCTCGTTAAACAAAAAATTAATTAACGTTTTAAGAAATTTAACATGAGACACAAGTTTAAGTGGTGTCTTCAGCATCAAATACTTGATTAAGTGGTGTTTTCAGCGTCAAAATACCTGATTAAGTGGTGTTTTCAGCATCAAACACTTGATTAAGTGGTGTTTTCAGCGTCAAACACCTGATTAAGTGGTGTTTTCAACTTAAATTTAAAAAAAGAAAAGTTCAAGAAACCTAACGCTAGGCGATCTAGCGTTAGGGGTCTAAATTTGCAAACACCTTTTAATCCGGTGTTTTAGAGTGATATTTGGGGCCTTTTTTTCAATTGTGATATTTGGGGCCATTTGTCTTAAAATTGTGATAGAGAGGGTCATCACCGTAAAAACCTTATATAAATTTTAAAGATCCACAAACATTCTTAATTCCTGCCGGAGTCGGATTCTTCAACTTTGTATTATGTTTTATTATGATTAATATAAGTATTAACTAATATACTATAAATACTATGTTTGTTATTTATATTATTATGAGTTTACTTTTTGAAATAATTTACAGTAGAGGGTGTATTAAATATTAGTCAATGATATAGTTATATTCGGGTGTTTTCAACTTAAATTTAAAAAAAGAAAAGTTAAAGAAACCTAACGCTTGGCGATCTAGCGTTAGGGGTCTAACCTTGCAAAAACCTTTTAATCCGGTGTTTTAGAGTGATATTTGGGGCCTTTATTTCAATTGTGATATTTGGGGCCATTTGTCTTAAAATTGCGATAGAGAGGGCCATCACGGTAAAAACCTTATATAAATTTTAAAGATCCACGAACATTCTTAATTTCTGCCGGAGTCGGATTCTTCAACTTTGTATTATGTTTTATTATGATTAATATAAGTATTAACTAAAATACTATAAATACTATGTTTGTTATTTATATTATTATGAGTTTACTTTTTGAAATAATTTACAGTAGAGGGTGTATTAAATATTAGTCAATGATATAGTTATATTCGTATGCAATAAAGAATAATGGTAATCATGAAATTGAATTTTAAGTGGACCCCGAATGTTGTTTCGTCGATTATAAAGTGAACAAGGTTAGTATTCTACATATTTAAATCATTTTCATTTTCATTTTAATTATTAATTGGTTTTGTACAAACATGATCTGATATAGAAGTTTGGTTTTGATAGGTCCCTGCTGTTGTGTTTGGAGTTGTTTTGATTTATTAAGTGAACAGAGAAGCAACATTATCCCGAATGATGTTAGCGGGGTCAACAACCCTTGCTCAAAGACAATTTAGATTCTCTATTTTGTATTTTAAAAATTATGATTCACGTTAAATATTTAGTATTGTTTTGCAGAATTAGAATTGATTGTAATAAAGACCTTGACATATTTGGTGCAAGGGATGAATTCTGGTCTTCGAGAGTATATAGTAAGATATTTTTTTTCTTGTGTAACTTCATATGATTATAATAAAATTTAAATATTTAACTTTTTTGGACATATCATGCGTCACGCCTACAATATTGGAGAATAACAAGTGCAATTATGTTACGAAGGTATTTGTTGGTGTGTTTTCAAAAAGACCTATAGATAGCCGTAAAACTTTGTAGAATAGCACTATAAGCAAATGCTCAAATAGAAACCACCATTAACCTAGAAACTAGAAACCACTATCGACACCCCTATTTTATATATCCACACCCCCTATATGATATCACTATGACATAACTCATCCATTATATGACATCACCATGACATCATCCACACGGGCCCCACCACTCATTTAGTGATAGTAATAGGTAATTTAGTGATTAGTAATGTTTAATTTAGTGATCGTCGAAAAATCACCCGGGTCACCTCTAATTTAGTGATTAGTAGTGTGTAATTTAGTGATTAGTAACGTGTAATTTAGTGATCATCAAAAAATTGTTAATATACAAATTATTTTTATATTTAGTGATTGTGACAGGTTTCTAGTTTCTAGTATTAAGACTGGTTTCGATTGGCACTCTATATATATATATATATATATATTGAAGAACACTCTTGTATAAAGAACAAAAAAGAACACCATAAAATCTCATAAATTGCATGTTGATTCTAATTTTCACACCAAAAAAGGTTTATTAAGAATAAAAATAGAATCTAAAAAAAATTAGATCAAATAAAAAATAATTACATGTAATTTTATTGTGATAAATATATATACAAGATTTTGTACTGGATTCCATACTGGATTCTATGTAATGTTTGATTTTTAAATTTGGATAAGATTTTACATTAAATTCGATATGTTAGGCTTAGTTGTTATTAAATTTTGTTATTCTAAATTTAACAAATCATTTTTTATGAAAAATAAAATGTTATGATGATGTTTTTTATTGTTTCTTATATAAGGTGTTCTTAATATATATATATATATATATATATATATATATATATATATATATATATATATATATATATATAATGCTATTCTACAAAATTCTACGGCTATCTCCAAGTATTTTTGACACACCAACAATTACCTTCGTAACAAAATTGCATTAGCTATTCTCTAAAATTGTAGGCTCACACACTTGCATGATATGTCCAAAAAAAGTTAAAAATTAAATTTTATTATAAACATATGAAGTTACATAAACACATATCTTATTATCTACTCTAAGACCAGGATTTCTCCTTTGCACCAAATATGTCGGTCTTTATTAGCATCACTTCTAATCCTACAAAATAATACTAAATATTTAACGTGAATTGTGATTCTCCTTTGTCTTGGCAGATACGATCTTGATGATTCTCCTTGTTCATAATTGTGTTGAGTGTGACTAGATAATCCTTCTCCTGCTCCCCCTGAGTTGTTGCTGGTATGATCTGTTGACCCTGTTGTTTGATTAGTGGATCCAGTGGTAGTCTGAGGGTCTCCACCACTGTCACCACTTAGTCCATAATCATTATCATTATTGTTATTAATATTTCCAGGAACAACTACAGGTTCTTCTTCATTATCAGAGAGATCTCCCGATAGATTTTCAAATACCAAGGATTCAGAGTTCTTTTTTATTTGTAGGCTTGGTCTTTTGGTGTCATCAAACGTTACATTAAGGCTTTCCACAACCTTCTTATCCTCAATCACATAAACCCTGTAAGTTTTAGATTCCAGAGAATAGCCTATAAAAATGCCTTCATCTGCTTTAGCATCAAACTTTCCCAGATGCTCTCCATCTTTCAATACAAAGCACTTTGCACCAAACACATGAAAATACTTCAGTGATGGTTTCTTGTTGGCCATTAACTCATAAGGAGTCTTTTCATGATCTTTGTTAATCAGGGTACTATTCTGAGTGTAGCAAGTTGTATTAACTGCTTCAGCCCAAAAATAAGTGGGAAGTTTTGATTCACTTAGCATAGTCTGTGCTGCTTCAATCAAGGTACGATTCTTCCTTTCCACTACTCCATTTTGTTGAGGAGTTCTTGGTGCTGAATACTGTCTGGATATTCCTTTTTCTGTGCAAAAGTCATTTAGAACTGCATTCTTAAATTCAGTTCCATTGTCTGATCTGATCGTACGCACAGGTAGGTTAGCTTCTACTTCAATCTTCTTTATGTGATCAATGATCATTTGTGTTACTTTATCCTTTGTCTGTAAAAATAACACCCACGTGTACTTGGAGTAGTCGTCAATCATCACTAACGCATATCTTTTCCTTGATACTGACATGACATTTACTGGACCAAATAAATCCATACGGATCAACTGTAGAGGTTCAGAGATTCTTGTCAGTTCTTTGCTTCTATGTGATGCTTTCTTAGACTTCCCTTTTTTCACATGCTTCACATAGTCCTTCCTGATGAAATTCTATCAGAGGTAACCCTCTCACTAACTCTCTCTTTACCAAAGAGTTCATAGTTTTGAAGTTCAAGTGTTAGAGCTTCTTATGCCATAACCAATTTTGATCTGATGAAGCCTTGCTATAGAAACATTTGACTTCTCCATCACTGGCAGAACTTAAGTCGGCTATGAACAAATTTCCTTTTCTTACTCCTTGCAGAGCAAGTTTCTCATCTTTCCTGTTTGAGATCAAGCATTTATCTTTTCTGAAATCCACATTATATCCTTTGTCACAGAACTGACTGATACTTAGTAGATTGTGCTTTAATCCTTCAACAAGAGAGATATTTTCAATGATGACATTTCCAATTTCCAGATTACTATATCCCGTAGTGAATCCCTTGTTGTCATCTCCAAAGGTTACTGTCGGGCCGGTCTTCTCAACCACATCTGTAAGCAGGGACTTTTCTCCTGTCAGGTGCCTAGAATAGCCACTATCCAGAATCCACACGACCTTTGCATTTTTAACCTTACCCTGCAATCATAGATTGATTAAGCGGACTTTGGTACCCAAACATGTTTGGGTCCATAAGGTTTAGGAACTTTAACAGGAGTAACATTTGATTCAATCTTAACATGTTTAGCTTTCAAATTGACTGTGGCTTTCTCAGTTTTAGTGCAAGTGCTACCAGATGCATTCATTAACTTATAATAAGCATGCATGATATTGTATGCACAGAGTAAGAATTCTTTCTTACCACAGGGTTCATGAAGACTAGGCATGTCAGACATGTTATGCATTTCAGAAGATTCAACAATTTCTACTTTAACCTTTTTACATGCATGTGTAAGGTGTCCAACATAATTACAATTATTGCACAACTTCCTAGATGCAATGGGAGAGGATGTAAAATCATTCTTTTTATTAACACCTGCTTTCTCATTCCTGTTCTTTTTAGCCTTTTCTACTTTATTGCCCATACCAGTTTTAGATATTTCAATTTTAACTGACTTCTTAGGCAACTCAGATTTTTCCTCTACCTTCTTCTTTGAGTCCTCTTCAAGCAATTCTTGTCTTATGATTAAGTCTCCTTTAATGATTGGTTCTGAAACAGGCTTAACGAAAATTGGACAGGCAACATTCTTAAGAATGTGTGGAACATTCTCCTTGACAGTTGGAAGTGTCTCATGAAAATCCACTTGCCTCTTTCCAGCTTTCTTACTGTAGTCAAATCCTATAACAGCTTTGCTCCCTAAGGTCTGATTGTCAATAATTTCCTTAGAAATTAGGGAGGAGTTCTTATATGCATTCAGTTTCATTTCCAAATCAGAAATCTGATTCCTAAGGATAGTCTCTATTTCTTCATTACACTTGACTTTGTTCTCTAAGTACTCATTCCTCTGTTTGAGACCTTCTATAGTGACAACTACAAGCTCTAGTTCTCCATGAAGGAATATAAGGATGAGCGGAAGCATGAAATAACATTTTATTTCGTAAAATCCATATATCGCACATATAGAAAACTGTAAAATGATGTGGAATCAAATCTTACCTTGAAAAATCGAAGCTTTGAATCGAGATGATCGTTAGCAGTAGCTTCTCAGAGTGTGAAGCCCTCTACCGGTATCCACCAAGAATAATTCTTCGATGAAGCTTTTTATAAAACTTGAAGCTTTATAAAATGGAGGTTTTCCTTTTTCTTTTGAGAGAGAGAGAGAGATGAAGAAGAAAGGAGGCAACTAGGTTTTTCACAAAAACAAAAGTGTGTCTAACTCTTCTCATCTCATCCTTTATATAGGGCTCAAGTAGGGTTAGTATATTTAATATATCAATATATATTAATATATAAATCCCTCACTTTCTCTTATAAAATGTTTAAATAATAATTAAAACTATTTTAATCATTATTATTATTCTCTCTCAAAATACCTTCATCAATAAATTAATCTTTTTATGGTGTGACCCTGTAGGTTCAATATTAAGCCGGTAGTAGAAATAAATAATAATAAACTTTTTATTTATTTATATGAATTCTAAAATTCATTAAATATAATTAACTGATTAATTATATTTATTCTACATCGTGAGTGATGCTTCTCAACATATCGCGACTATCCGGATAATATGAATTCACTGCTTAGAATACCAAGAACCTGTCAGTGACTAGTTACAGTACAATCATTCCTTCTACCCTACAATATCCCGATTAAATATAAGGTATGGATCTCGTGTCAAGCCTATCAAATTTAATCATATGATTTCTTATTCATAATGCTAAGTTCATATTAATGCAAATTAGAAACTCCTTTCTAATTTCATACACTCTGGCCAGAGATTCCAGAACTCGCATACTAAGAATAACATAGGATATTCTCTTCCTATACTGGAAGGGGTAGATCCTCTATTGACGTTAACTATCTCCACACACAAATCCCTATGCCCAGAATAGACCTAATGGATGTCCTTGAGACTAAGGACTAATCCAAAGCATAGTTCATTATATACAAGATAACTCTAACGATCTCAAGTCTAAGGACACTTGTACAACTATCACTCAGTGAATAACTATTGACACGTGAGTAAACTCCATTAGCTATTCAATTTATCGAGTCATGTTCAGTGAACTTATTCCCTAACAAGCACCTACATACTAGCTATAGTGTCACCACACAAATGCCTATGAGAACAGACATCCTCCTGACGGGAGCAAGCATAGTATGTACCAATCTTTGCGGATTCACCAACTTCCGATTAGTTATCCTATGATCAGGAACTGTTTAAGTCTAGAGTTATCATCTTCTAGATCTCACTATTATAATCTCATTATAATTCTAGAAGGTTTACTCTAAACTATGGAACATCTTATTTAAAACACTTTAAATAGATAAGGCCCGTAATAAAAACAAAACAAGTCTTTTATTAACATTAATGAAATCAAATAAGAATACAAGAAAGTTCTTCCTAACTCATCATACATGATTGGATTTAGGACAAACACTTTCAATCTCCCACTTGAACTAAAGCCAATCACACTGGTATCTAATACCCATCTTCTCTTTATGACGATCAAAGTGAATCTGAGACAATGTCTTTGTGAGTGGGTCTGCTACGTTGTTATGTGTGTCAACTCTCTCAATTTTGACATCTCCTCTTTCAATGATCTCCCTAATCAAATGAAAGCGCCGCAAAACATGTTTGGTATTTTTATGAGACCTAGGTTCCTTGGCTTGTGCTATTGCTGCGTTGTTATCACAATACAACACAATAGGCTCCTCAATGCTAGGAACAACTCCCAACTCAGAAACAAATTTCCTCATCCAAACGACCTCTTTTGCAGCCTCACTTGCAGCTATATACTCTGCTTCCGCTGTGGAGTCAGCCGTTGTAGACTGTTTGGAACTCTTCCAACTAATCGCTCCACCATTTAGAGTAAACACGTACCCTGACATGGATGTGCTATCATCACTTTCTGATTGAAAACTAGAGTCAGTATAACCCTCTATTTTCAACTCAGATCCACCAAAAACAAGAAAAATATCCTTAGTACTTCGTAAATACTTAAGGATGTTCTTCACTGCTTTCCAGTGGTCTTCACCTGGATTGGACTGATATCTGCTCGTCACACTAATTGAATGAGCAACATCAGGCCTAGTACATAACATCGCGTACATGATAGATCCTATTGCCGAAGCATAAGGAATCTTACTCATACGCTCCCTTTCTTCAGGTGTCTTAGGAGACATCTTCTTGGAAAGGGATACTCCATGGCTCATTGGTATGAGACCTCTCTTGGAGTTTTCCATGCTGAACCTTTTAAGCACTTTCTCGATGTATGTACCCTGGGTAAGTCCTATCATTCTTCGAGATCTATCTCTATAGATCTTCATACCGAGAATGTAGGATGCTTCTCCCATGTCCTTCATAGTGAAGTTCTTTGATAGCCACACTTTGACTGATTGTAGCATCGGTATATCATTTCCTATCAGAAGTATGTCATCCACATACAACACAAGAAATGTTACCACACTCCCTCTAACCTTCTTGTAGACACATGGTTCATCTATGTTTTTGATAAAATCAAACTCTTTGATTGTCTCATCAAAACGGATGTTCCATCTACGAGAAGCTTGCCTTAATCCATATATGGTCCTTAGCAGCTTACACACTAGGTGTTCATTCCCTTTGGAAACAAAACCCTCTGGCTGTGTCATATACACTTCCTCTTCAAGTTTCCCATTGAGGAAGGCTGTTTTCACGTCCATTTGCCAGATCTCATAGTCGTAGTAAGCAGCAATGGCAAGCAAAATCCGAATCGATTTTAACAGGGCTACAGGCGAAAAAGTTTCATCAAAGTCAATCCCTTGCCTTTGTCTGAATCCTTTTGCCACGAGCCTGGCCTTATAGGTCTCCACCTCGCCATCTGCTCCAATCTTTCTCTTGTATACCCATTTGCACCCAATAGGCTTCACATCCTTGGGTGCTTCAACCAAAGTCCATACTTGGTTGGTATACATAGAATCCATTTCGGATTTCATGGCACTCTGCCATTTCTCTGAGTCAATACTACTCATAGCCTCATTATAGGTCATAGGGTCGTCATCATCAATGATTGACAACTCATTGTCATTCTCAATGACAAGGCCATAATACCTCTCAGGTTGGCGAGACACTCTCTCTGACCTACGAATGGGCTGTTCCACAGAAGGTTGTTCAGTCTGAACAGGTGTTTCCTCTTGAACCGTGGTAGTTTGTGCTTCTTGAACTTCATTAAGTTCTATTTTGCTCCCACTGTTCCCTTCAAGGATAAACTGTTTTTCCAAGAAGGTAGCATGTCTGGAGACAAATACCCTATGATCGGTGTAAAAGTAATACCCTAAAGTCTCTTTAGGATATCCCACAAACTTACATTTAACGGATCGAGATTCCAGCTTATCAGGGTCAACTTTCTTGACATAAGCTGGACATCCCCAAATCTTAACGTGTTTAAGACTCGGTTTCCTTTCTTTCCATATCTCATATGGTGTTTGAGGAACAGATTTGGAAGGCACCTTATTCAGTAAATATGCTGAGGTTTCCAATGCATAACCCCAAAGGAATACTGGAAGATCTGCATAGCTCATCATGGATCGAACCATGTCTAACAAAGTTCAATTTCTCCTTTCAGATACCCCATTCAACTGTGGAGTATATGGAGGAGTCCACTGAGATACTATACCATTTTCTTTGAGATAATCTAGAAACTCACCATTCAAGTATTCACCACCTCGATCTGATCGAAGGGTTTTAATACTATGTTTGGTTTGTTTCTCCACTTCATTCTTGTATTCTTTGAACTTTTCAAAGGCTTCAGACTTGTGTTTCATCAAATACACATATCCGAATCTAGATCGATCATTTGTGAAAGTAATGAAGTATGAAAATTCACCCATGGCTTGCGTAGACATCGGTCCACATACATCTGTGTGTACCAATCCTAGCAAATCTGCAGCCCTCTCTCCATGTCCACTAAATGGAGATTTGGTCATTTTACCCAATAGACAAGACTCGCATGTAGGATATGATTCAAAATCAAAGGGTTCAAGTAACCCTTCCTTATGCAATGTACGAAGTCTATTTTCACTAATATGACCAAGTCTGCAGTGCCACAAATAGGTGAGATTTTCATCATCCCTTTTCCTTTTATTAGTACGTTCAATTTGTAGTAAATTATGCTCTACGTCACATACATACAGACCATTATTTAAAATACCACTACCATAAAGAACATTATCTCTAAGAATTGAACATTCATTATTCTGAATAACAAACGAAAATCCAGCCAAGTCTAACATGGGAATAGAAATAATATTCCTCACAATCGAGGGAACAAAATAACAATTATTTAAAACAATAGTCTTGCCCGTAGGCATATGTAAATCAAATGATCCTACAGCTTCAGCAGCAACTCTTGCTCCATTTCCCATCCGTAGAATCACCTCCTCTTCCTCAAGAGTCCTACTTCTCCTTAGTCCCTGCAACGAATTGCAAATGTGAGAACCACAGGCGGTATCTAATACCCAAGTAGAAATTTGATTTAATGACATATTCACTTCAATCATGAACATACCTGAATCAGAAGCGGCAGTCTCACTACCCTTTTTCTTCTTCAATTCTGCAAGGTAAACCTTGCAGTTCCTCTTCCAGTGCCCCACCTTGTTACAGTGGAAGCAAACAGCTTTGCTTTTGGGGTCTTCAGCTTTTGGTGGAACAGGCCTTTTCTCACCTACTTTCTTCTTCTTGGGAGGGTTCTTCTTCCTTTTCTTAGGATTGGAACCTTCACCAATTAGAAGAACAGAACTCTTCTTAGAGGGAAAATTCGATTCCGCAGTCTTCAACATGTTGTGGAGTTCAGCCAGGCTGGCGTCCAACTTATTCATATGAAAGTTCACAACAAACTGCGAAAACGAACCCGGAAGTGATTGCAAGAACAAGTCTTGACTCAGCTCCCCATCCATGTTGAAACCAAGTTGTCCAAGACGTTCAATCAAATTGATCATCTTAAGTACATGGTCATTCACAGACGATCCCTCAGACATCCTACAGCGGAACAGCTCCTTCGATATATCATATCGAGCTGTCCTCCCTGCCACATCATACAACTCTTGTAGATGCGTTAGGATAGTGTGAGCATCCATATGCTCATGCTGCTTCTGTAGCTCAATGTTCATGGAAGCTAGCATGATACATTGAGCAACATTTGCATCATCTATCCACTTACGATACACAACATGTTCATCATTATGTGCATCGTCAGCAGGTTCAGCAGGCTTAGGTGAGTTAAGCACATATTCCAGCTTCTCAACCCTGAGAATAATTTTCAGGTTTCGAAGCCAGTCAGCAAAATTAGGACCAGTCAATTTGTGAGCATCCAGTATGCTCCGGAGTGATAGTGCAGAAGACATAATGTATATAGTAAATCTGTAAATGATAAACACATAACAACACTTAGCAAATATTCAATTTCATTTTAAAACACTATATGAATCGGGTATTTATTCATAAGTGGCTCCCACTAGTTTACCTAATTTATACAACCCCTAAGTGAAAAATTAAGCATTCATAATGCTAGTGGGAATAGGGATCCTACATTCCATCACACAACCTCGGCTGTGGCACGAAACGCCATGTGATGTTCAGTAGGCAGACAACTCTTGTCAATTACATCTCATGTTATTCCCTAATAAAACTTTAGCCTCTTGAATAATTGAGTCACGGCTGTAGCACGACAAACTCAATATTCTAAGTCAAGTCTAACCCAACATTTCATACAATTGAATCAGTCTCCAACAGCCCACGGCTGTAGCACGTAACGACAATTAGATTCTAATTCATTGTACACATCTCTATGTAATAGACAAGTATTTCTTATTTCGAAATCAAAGCCCTCGGCTGTAGCACGAAACGATAATGATTCAAAAATAAGAACTACTTTCTACCATGTTGGAAGGCTATGACCGACACAAGCCCGTTGTGTCATTGGCCAATTACTACTTGATATTATTTAATTTTAGAGGGATTATATTATGTTACAACCATAATCATATTACTAGAAGATTCTCTTTTTCTTGAACAAAATACAATTATGATATTTAAATGAAAAATTCCCAGTGTGTTGGAGGGGTCACATCGGTCCCGCTTAAAACCCAACGGCCTAGACAGAAATTTTCATTTTCAACATCAAAAGAGTATTTCACTCTATGTTTCATAAACATAAGAATCTCATGGTTGTACTCATAATATTATTGTTAAGGCAAGAAACGATTCCTATTCTAGATTTTCTAGAGCACGCCTTATTTTGATTTAAGTTCACCTAAATCTATCATCGCATGGTAAACTTAGGCATATATCTCATATATAAACATAAATAAACATGTAAGCATGCTAGTAATATCATGTCATACAATGATATAATGATGTATGGATTTATTATAGTATTGAAAAGCAATTAAAACAATTAAAACATGCTTTAAAACACTTCCGGGAATATAAACAGTTCAAAACTTTTATATAAACAATATTTGACCACTCCATTAGATCCGTCTCGAAAAAACGAATCCAACGATATATTGCACGCCCAAAACGGAGTTACGAAACTCCCAAAAAATCAAATTTAATGTGGCAGAAGGGCTGTAACGCATTTCATAAATGCGCCACACTGTGTAACGCATTTATGGAATGCGTTACAACAGTTTAAGTCCATTAAATGCTGTAACGCATGACGCTCATGCGCCACAGCCCCTGTCACGCATTTCCTAAATGCGCGACCCCCCTTTCCGCCGGTTGTCATCCACGCGCGCGGGCAGCAGCTGACCAGTTTTTTTTTTTTTTTTTTTTTCTTTTGTCAGCCGACCGTTGTGATGTGTCAGTGCTTTTGTAACTGGTGCCTTTTCATGTAATATAACTGTTACACTTACTCCTTTAACTAGTAATAACTTTTATTACAAATATCTTAATTTTAATATTAATAAATTAATTAACAATTAATTAATTAATTAATAAAAAATTACAGGAATATGATTTCTCAAATCAGACAGTAGCAAAAAAATTACCAGGTGGTTATGGGGTCTTTGTGCAATTTTTAATTCATATTTATATACATGCTTGATTATTTTATGAATTTTAATTAAAACAATTTTTAAAAATTCATAACAAATAATCTACACATCACAAAAATATGAAAAAATACCCAGATCATCCACAACACTTGTAGAACCCAGATCAATGGTCAAAATCTCATGCAAATAATATTTCGAATTAATTCATAATTAAATCTAAATAATCTTGCAAAAATCATAATAAATCCATACATGCATCAAAAAATCTAAAATTTTTACATGATTCTCTATATGCAACAACCTAGCTCTGATACCATTGAAGGAATATAAGGATGAGCGGAAGCATGAAATAACATTTTATTTCGTAAAATCCATATATCGCACATATAGAAAACTGTAAAATGATGTGGAATCAAAATCTTACCTTGAAAAATCGAAGCTTTGAATCGAGATGATCGTTAGAAGTAGCTTCTCAGAGTGTGAAGCCCTCTACCGGTATCCACCAAGAATAATTCTTCGATGAAGCTTTTTATAAAACTTGAAGCTTTATAAAATGGAGGTTTTCCTTTTTCTTTTGAGAGAGAGAGAGAGATGAAGAAGAAAGGAGGCAACTAGATTTTCACAAAAACAAAAGTGTGTCTAACTCTTCTCATCTCATCCTTTATATAGGGCTCAAGTAGGGTTAGTATATTTAATATATCAATATATATTAATATATAAATCCCTCACTTTCTCTTATAAAATGTTTAAATAATAATTAAAACTATTTTAATCATTATTATTATTCTCTCTCAAAATACCTTCATCAATAAATTAATCTTTTTATGGTGTGACCCTGTAGGTTCAATATTAAGCCGGTAGTAGAAATAAATAATAATAAACTTTTTATTTATTTATATGAATTCTAAAATTCATTAAATATAATTAACTGATTAATTATATTTATTCTACATCGTGAGTGATGCTTCTCAACATATCGCGACTATCCGGATAATATGAATTCACTGCTTAGAATACCAAGAACCTGTCAGTGACTAGTTACAGTACAATCATTCCTTCTACCCTACAATATCCCGATTAAATATAAGGCATGGATCTCGTGTCAGGCCTATCAAATTTAATCATATGATTTCTTATTCATAATGCTAAGTTCATATTAATGCAAATTAGAAACTCCTTTCTAATTTCATACACTCTGGCCAGAGATTCCAGAACTCGCATACTAAGAATAACATAGGATATTCTCTTCCTATACTGGAAGGGGTAGATCCTCTATTGACGTTAACTATCTCCATACACAAATCCCTATGCCCAGAATAGACCTAATGGATGTCCTTGAGACTAAGGACTAATCCAAAGCATAGTTCATTATATACAAGATAACTCTAACGATCTCAAGTCTAAGGACACTTGTACAACTATCACTCAGTGAATAACTATTGACACGTGAGTAAACTCCATTAGCTATTCAATTTATCGAGTCATGTTCAGTGAACTTATTCCCTAACAAGCACCTACATACTAGCTATAGTGTCACCACACAAATGCCTATGAGAACAGACATCCTCCTGACGGGAGCAAGCATAGTATGTACCAATCTTTGCGGATTCACCAACTTCCGATTAGTTATCCTATGATCAGAAACTGTTTAAGTCTAGAGTTATCATCTTCTAGATCTCACTATTATAATCTCATTATAATTCTAGAAGGTTTACTCTAAACTATGGAACATCTTATTTAAAACACTTTAAATAGATAAGGCCCGTAATAAAAACAAAACAAGTCTTTTATTAACATTAATGAAATCAAATAAGAATACAGTACCTAAATCCAATCATGTATGATGAGTTAGGAAGAACTTTCTCTCCATTCTTAGATTCTAAATCTTTAACCTTTAGAACTAGTTTAGCATTTTCAATTTCAGATGCTAGCATGCTTGTATGTACATTAAACAGTTCAACACCAAGATCTTGCACAGTTTTCTTGTACTCAGAGTTAGACATGTCAGTTGTAGTTAAAATAGGTACCTGAGATGATTGTGGTGATTCCTCTGAAGAGTCGGCCATCAGGGCTAAATTTACATATTCTTCCTCTTCATCTGAATCAGTATCATCCTAGCTTTTACCTTCGGCAATATAAGCTCTCCATTTCTGTTTACCAGATATTGCATCCAGTTGTTGTCTCAGCCTTGCATTCTCTCTTTTCAAATCTTCATAAGAATCCTTCTTCTCATAGACAACTTTCTTATCTCTTGATTGATGACGCTTCCTGCATTCAGTGGCAAAATGCCATAACTCATTGCAGTTGTAACACCTTGAACTTGTACTTAGGGTTTCTCTTGAAACGTATATGACTGAACTTTGCAGCTAAGTACGCCATGAATTTGTCTTCCATTTGCTCAAATTCTTCCATAGTATAGTAATCACTTTCATCAGCACCTAGATTCACAGATTCCAACTCAGCCTCAATAATCTCTTCTTTTCCAGCTTTTGGGGTTTGAACCTGAATTTTAGAAGTTGTTGGGTCACTAGTGCAGCTGATCTTGCGAGTGCAGTACTTTTGTTGTCCACTGTCCCCGGACCATAGATAATCACTCTCTGTTCTTGTTCTATCTCATAAGTCTTAAGCTTGCCATAGATCATCTCTAGTGACATCTTGGTAAAATCTATTATTTCTCTTATGGATGAAGACTTGTGTTCTACATGGTGGGGCAGTGTCATCATGAATTTCCTGTTGGTCTCTCTCAGAGGATAGGATTTCCCTTTCATTGATAGTTCATTTAACAGCTTAGTATATTTCTCAAAGACCCGAGTTATACTTTCTCCGGGAAGTGGCCTAAATACCTCGTATTGAGATGTCAGGATATCCAGTCTGTTTTCCTGCACGTCTTCAGTACCTTCCACTATTAGATTTATGGTATCCCACATATGTTTCCTGCTTGTACAGCTCATAATCTGATAGCTCATTTCTTTATTTGCGGAGTCAGTCAATATCAACATTAGACCCGTATCCAATCGAACCAATTCTTTGTCTGTCTCTGTGTACTCATTCAATTCCTTTGGGGTTGAACCTTGAGGAACTCTTGTACCATCAGGATTTGTAGACTCGTTCACTGGTTTCATTGGTACAAATGGTCCATTTTCTAAGATGCCAAGATACAAAGGATTTGAAGCTTTGATAAACAGTAGCATCTTCATTTTCCACAGACCGAAATCATCTCTCGTAAAGGGGGGAACTTTGATACCAGCAGTGGTCTTTGGAGCACTCATGGTTTTTGAAAATTACAAATTATTTAAGATTAAAAAAATTCCAATAAAATGAAAATTTTGAAAATTAAAAAATTCGAAATTAATTTTCAAGAACTTGTTTGTTTTTGGTCTATTTCACCAGATCTGATTTGTACGTCAATCAACAAGCTCTGATACCAATTGTTAGGTCCAAACTATCGTAGAAGGGGGGGGGGGGGTTGAATACGATACTCACAATTTATTCGATTTCGTTTGCGGATAATTATGTGTGTTCTTGTTCGAAATCAAATCAACCAAATCAAACCACGAGTCGGGGAATATATCATTTTATAAATATAAATCATGAAGGGTGCTACAAATCTAATCCGTAGGATTAGCTTCAATGAGTTCAAGTTACAATAATCAATACAACTGATAGAATTTAAGGCACTAGCAATTACTTCTCTAAAATCTCAAGCTCTTAAATTCTCTCCGTATTAAAATCTCTGCAACTCAACAACTGAAGAAGACACTGTCTTCTTTCGCACAATGTAGTCTTTGAGAAAACTATCGAAGGCCTAGATTGAATCTCAGTCGTCCATTTTCCTCACCAACCTCTGACAGCCTTCAATGCAAGTTACCTACTCCATTTAAAAATCCATCGAAGACAAGATATTTCTTTCATTCGATAGATTTAAATAAAAATCTATCGAAATGAATATCTTGTTTTCCTTAAATTAGTTCGACGGTTTTAGTTATAAAACTATCAAAATACTTCTTTCTGCCCACTTCGATGGTTTCTATTTAAGAAACTATCGAAATGGGTTTTCACCATTTCGATGGTTTTCAAAAGAATCTCCTTTTCTATTTCGATGGTTTCCAAAAAGGAAAACTATCGAACTCCCTTAATTGCAGATTGGTCCCTGAGGATTCTTTCTCGTCTTGGTTGCTTCATTATAAAATCACTGAAATCCGTTGGTACTAACTCTGTATCATATAAACACTTCTGTAGTCTTGAAAGTCTTGATTCTTTATTTGTCACTAAGGCCTGAACATATTAATGAACTTTTTTATGTGACTTGTTTACGGACATTAAGAATACATACCATATTTTGATTTTTTGAGTTTACCATGTCTTTTGTTCTTATGGATTCATGTGCTTCATTTAATATTATAGTCTGTCTTGTTCCTGTGTTGAGTTATAGTTACCTCTGTTACATATTACGTTACATTATGTTTTACAAGTTTGTTATTAGTTTTTGTTTTTTCATAGTTTCATTGTTATAAGAATACATGAATAAAATATCAAAGAAATTTAATCAATATTCATAATGCCCTTACACATTTTTTCAATATTGGATCATAACTTACACATCCAAAATACGACACCAAAAAAACAAGAACAAAATAAGAACCAAACTCCTAGCTTTATTGTACTAGTTGTCTTCTGTAGTTTTTTCTCCAATTTTTTCAATCTTCTCACGCAATCATCATCAACAATCTATACTTCATGGTTTTTAGCATTTCTTCATTTTCCATGACCAACCTTTTTCTCAATAATTCAATCTCTTCCTTTCTCATTGACAGTTTATCTATCAATTTCATAATAACTTCTCTACCTCGATCAATATACTCTAGATCACGCCACAAAAAGAAGTTACATCTTTTCATATCCCTATATCTGCTACAACCAAAACCTTTGATATGAATTTTTAGTTTTGGATTTTTAATCTGCCCAAACACCGGCCTCAATCACAATTTTCAATCTCCTCAATAGGTGCTATTATTGTTAGAGTTTGAAAAGCTCATATTATTCAAGAAGAAGAAGTAGTAATGAACAAGATGAAAAACTGAACAAATTTAAATCAACTCTAACATGTATATCAGAGTGATAAGCGTGTGCTTTATCTTAATAAGAATTGTATTGATTTGGATTTTTATTTAAGAAATTTTAATGTTTTATTGTAGGTATCAAGGAGTTATAATAAAAGAAGGATTGGAGTTAAATAACAAGGATTGAAGATTAATTTGATTAAAATTCGGATTTTCCGGATAGCTTGCACATTTTACACTATTTGGGTCATAACCGTAGTTCTAGAAGTCCGATTCAGATGATTCAACATCCCACGGAAATATTATGAGGGTTTTAATTCAGAAATGATATTGATATCAAAATCAAGTCGTATCAGTCCAGAAACATAGCCCAAGAGTCGGTTACGAATTTCTATTACTGGAATTCAATTCTGATTGAAAAATCTCTTTGTATTTGTATTAAATAATTGAAAATATTTTTATGAGTGATATTATTAGATAGACATCAGGCCTAATAGAGATATACAAAGCAAGAGACAAGTAGCCACACCAGGGAGGAGGAAAAACCATTAACGAAGAAGAATTCAGCCATTTGAGACATTCAATTGGCTTTATTTTCTCTTATCTTTTATTTATCTATTCTTATGAACATGTGTTGGTTGTCTTGAGATTATTTTGATATTCTGATTATGAACTAAATTTACATGAGTTCGGATTTTATGGAACTCTAGTACGAAATTGTTGGTGTTTTGATAAAAAGTATTAAATTTTATTCGTTCAAGTGAATCTCATGATATATTATTTGTTGTTGTTCGGCTAACTCTAGTAGATAATTGAGTTAATTATAATACTGAGAGAGTTATAGTTAACTGACAACTTGAATGGTGCAAGATTATATCTGTTGATATTAAAATTGTGACAGTATAGACATAAATTGTTACCTTGCATAACTTTGTGAAATTAGTGCTTAATTATATTCTTGAGATTAAATTGGCATAGACATATGTTAGTTTAGTTTATATAATCTATAACATAGTTTCAATTAGCATAGACATATGTTAGTTTAGTTTAGTGCAAGTGACCCGATTCTCATCCCTAGTTGAGTGGAAATTTCCTTTACTCTTTTTCCACGCACGGTGATTTTTTATTTTCTCCCTCATGTTTTGGAACATAATTATGAATTTTCCATTTATTCGCGAATAAGTAATGGAAGGTTAAGAGATTAAAAAAGGTAATACTATGTATTCCAAAAGGTTTCTAAAAAAAATTCTCAAATAGCGTGACAAGTGAATATTTTTGATTCGGGGCGTATATGTATGAACGCGGGGTTTCATATTATTGTTAAATAAGTTACCAATTAGCTTTCAAAAAAGATAAATTGCCAATTAAAAGTGTTACACGTCATACGTATACAATGTAATCTAAAAATTATTAAAAAGAATATAAAAAATAACAAATTCTATTTATTTAATGTCCGATTAATATATACGTATAAAAGAACATGTGCTTTACATGGGTAATAAACTAATTTTATTTATAGATAGAGTAATAATTATATAATTTAGAGTTTTTTTTTTAAAATTGCGATTTATTATTATTATTTTTGCAAAATACATTTTTATTAAAAAAATTGCAAAAATACATTTTTCTTAAAAATATTGCAAAAAATGATATCTTTATACAAAAATACGACTTTGCAACCAACTGAAGTTGGATATGAACACATGTAACCTCATATGCAACCCAAAGTAATTTCAAATATTTTTGAGATAAATATAAGAGGAAGTTGTATCCGGTTGTGTTTGGTTGTAAACCGTATTTTTGCAAATATTTTAAAAACATAGTAAAATCGCAATTTTTTTTTAAATTAGTATTTTTAGTAATTTCTCTCTAATTTACCTTTAAAAAAAGGAGCCCGGTCCCCAACAATCGTTTGTTGGGGACGTTTTTTGTAACAAACGATTTCTGCACCGTTGGATGGACCATCCAACGGCTGGGGTTTAAAAAAAAATCGCACAGTACCGTGGAAAGTTTCTGTGGTACGGGCTTATTACATTTTTGCCCCGCCTTCCCGTACCGCGGAAACTTTCCGCGGTACGTCTCCTGTCCAATTTCACTCAGCGGCGTACACAGGTCGAGCAAAACGATTTTGGGCGATTTAGGGCGATTACAGAGGCGATTAAAGAGGCGATTTAGGGAGATTGTAGGGCTAATTCATTCACTAAAAGCCATAATCTTCAGTTATAGGTATGTTTAATTCCAACTCCATTATTTCAATTTTATTTTAGTGTACATATGTATGTATGTATGATTTGTATATGTATGTGTATGTGTATATTTTGTTCGAATATGATGTATATCATGTGTATAAGCATTGTTTTAACATATGTATTTGATGTTCACATCGATTTTGATAGTTAGCAATTTGAATTTTTGCAATTAGGGTTTTGAAAAAAATATTTTAGGGATTTTCAGTTGTGAATATGTTAAATTCATGTTAATTCGAGTTTTGAATATTAAATTAGTGTTATTCGATTTTTAAGGTTATTCCTATGTTAATTGAACTCTGGTCTTTGAAATTTAGATTAATTAGTTTTGTTTTTTGACTTGTTGAATTGCGTATTTTTCAGGAATGAACAACTTTATTGATTTTAGTAATATATTGTCGGGTCCGAGTAGTAGTAGAATTATTTGGGATAACCGCTATCATATTATCGAGGATGTATGGGATGGCACAAATAGAGATGAGTTGGAGAGCATTTGTGGTAATAGGGCTATGCGGGAATGGAAATTAAGAAGACCACAAAGGGAGTTGTTACATATGCTTGGGTTTGGGATATTTGCCAACACTCATGTTGTGTTGGGTACTGATGCTAGGCTGGTTTCTGCTTTGATAGAGCGGTGGAGACCGGAGACTAACACGTTTTTTATGAGACAAGGGGAGATGACAGTTACTTTGGAGGATGTTGGTTACATTTTAGGTTTGCCGGTTTTTGGAGAGGCTGTGACATGCGGGCTTATAGAGAACCGGAAAGAGTTTTTTAGGCGTAATTGGTTTGGTGATTTAACAGATCAAGAAGTGGAGAATGCTTTGTATAGAGGCCATATTAAGTTGACTTGGTTGTTTGATAGATATGGGAGACAGAAGCCGGAAAAACATAATGATGAAGCGACTGTTATACATACACAGGCATACCTTCTTTTTGTCATTGGTGCAGTTCTGTTTCCTTCGAAGAACAAAGCTACGGTGCATGTCAGAAACATTCAGCCTCTACTTAATATTCGGGAGATTCCTAACTATGCTTGGGGTGCAACCGTGTTAGCTTATTTGTATAGAGGTTTGGAGATTGCTGCAAGGAAGAATAGTAAGACTGTTGCTGCTTGTGTTTGGTTGTTGGAGGTATGGTCATATGAGAGATTTCCTCGCATTGGTGTTCCTCAACGGGACCCCAATTATGAGGATTATCCGGTTGCAGAGGGTTGGGCATATTCTTCTCTTCAGGGTGTTAATAAAAAGAGACGACAGTCAGGTCCACACCATAGTCTACCATTTTATAGAGGTGAGTTTGATGGAGTTGCTGGCGATGATGTTGTGTGGAGACCATATGCTAGATTTGACGAGAGTTTAGACTGGGAGATGTTACGGGCGCAGATAGCTGCAAATGGTCGAGTGTCCTTGGTATGTTTTGATGTGGTTGAGTGGCAACACCCGGAAAGAGTGATTAGCCAGTTTGGTTCTAGCCCACAGATTCCCCAGGTTCCTGTTAACATGCTAGCGTATAGGCAGCCTAAGGCAGCCACATTTGTCGGTGAGGATTTGATGATTCGGTGGTTTGTAGATATTTGTAGGTGGGCTAGATTTTGTTCGGAGTTAGAAGGGGTGGTTGATGAAAATGTTAATGTTGTATCTGAGGCTGAGTACATGACTTGGTATTCAGATATTAGTCGTACCCGTGTAGGGAAGCCAGAACATGTCCCCCAGTCTCAGTACACTACGAGGGAGTTGTATGATACCCTTGAGGGATACCGAGTTGTAAGTATTCCATCCTTGTTAATTTTGAATTACTACTTTCATTGATGATTTATATTGCACACACTGTATTACTAAATTCTGATTGTTTTGTAGATGATAGCTGGTCTTGATATGCTTAAGAAGTTGGATTCTAGGGTTCCAGCTGAATTTGTGGAGGAGCTTGGAAAGCTTTCAGATACCTTCCTAAGCCCTTTCACAAGATTGATGAAGAAAATCAAAGGGCCCGCTTATAAAGATCCAAAGTTCGAGAATATTAAGCCACTTTCATTAGACGAGTCTGCACAAGATTCTCAGCCTCCCGAGCCTACTGTTGCCGCAATTCCTAACCATGATGTTATTGAGATGACACAACCATCCCAATATGAGTCTCAGCTTCCCCCTAATAGTGCTACAACTTCGTCTAGCAGGCCTTCAAAGTTACCATCCCGTAGAATGAAGGGGGAAAAGTGGATCATAACGAAGACTTTAGATATGCGAAAGCAGAAAAAGATATATGATGATTGGGGATGGGCCTTTGGGAAGAAGCCCCAGTTACAAGGAGGATTTGACGTCTGTGGGCATCATATATATAAGAGTCTGCGATGCAGAGCCTGGCTCCAGGTTCATGTGACATAATCTTCTTCTTTCTCCCGTACGAATTGTCTTGCCAATGCTTTTTGAGCATTTTCAACAAATTCTTTCAACCCTGTGGCAGAACTCACATAACTATCAAAGAAAGAATTCATACCCTCACTCCTTGAAGTAGTATTCTGACCCGCTGAAAAGGTGTTTCTGGTGTTTGCAATGATCCATTTCTCTTTCAACTCATACAACCCCTTTAACCATGTATGTTCTTGCAAATCATACTTTTCGAGCAACGTTTCCCATCTAGCCTCAAAATCATCTTCAATCATGGAGTTGTAAATACAATTGTTAAAGTCCACTTTGAAGTCTGGAAAAGTAGAATAATAGTGGGATAGTTTTTCAGGGAATTTGTTGCTTATGTTCCATGAGCACAACAAATGGGTGGATTTGGGGAGTACATGTGCAATAGCACTTGCCATGGCTTGATCTTGGTCTGTAATTATAGTCATTGGATGCTTATTCCCCACAGCTTCGAGCCAAGTACTCAAAATCCACTGAAAAGTTGTTGCAAGTTCATCCCTCATCAATGCAAAACCAAATATCACTGATTGATAATGATGGTTAACCCCGGTAAAAGGAACAAAGGGCATGGCATATCTATTTGTCCGATATGTTGTGTCAAATGTAACAACATCACCAAAATTTTCATACGCCATTAAACATCTAGGATCAACCCAAACAAGACATTTCAACCGTTGCTCTTCATCAACTTGTGTCCTAATAAAAAAATTTGACCCACTTTCTTCATTAAACCTATATAACAAGTCTAACGCGCCATGAACATCACTATGTTCAAACCTTTTCTTTCTCTCATCTCGTATCACATTTCTAACATGTTGACTTCCGAATCCAACTTTATCATTACCTCCGTGAATATTACCAATGACATTCATTACTTGACAGTTACGAATTCCCGAACCATAAAGAGTTTTAATCAAACTCTTAGTGGCGGTATTCACACGTTTTTCACGTTGCAACAAATTCATCTTGCTAGGAGTCACTACACCGTGATTGTGGTTTAACTCAAGAGTAGTTATCTCCCAAAGACTCACTTTCTTTCGATAAATCACATACATCCTTACTTTGCAATCACTTTTAGGAAGAATTTCTCTACGTCGTTTAGTAGGATTACTACTTTCCCCAACATCAATTTTTCCCGAAAGTCTACAAACATAGAGACGGGCATAAATTTCATTACTTTTGGTACGTCTTTGGGTAGATTGGATCTTAATGGCAAATCCATTTTTTAAAGCATAAGCCCTAAAAAAATTACATGCATCCTCCAAAGTATGAAACAATTGATTCATATAAGGAACCCCATTACCATCTTCATTTTCATATACA
This sequence comes from Heracleum sosnowskyi, assembly GCA_030848705.1. Classification (NCBI taxonomy): domain Eukaryota; kingdom Viridiplantae; phylum Streptophyta; class Magnoliopsida; order Apiales; family Apiaceae; genus Heracleum; species Heracleum sosnowskyi. Next base: position 74,237,562 of record CM061237.1, read on the forward strand.
TCATCGCCTATATCATCATCTTCATTTTCACCATTTAAATTATCATCATCTTCATTAACATCAACAAATTCCTCATCTTCATCAATATTAACAAACTCTTCATCAATATTAACAAACTCTTCATTTTTTCCAAAATTATCTACAAACTCATCATTATACACAAATTGAGGGGTTGTAGGCTCATCTAAATCTTCATTCATGCTTAAATCATCAAGATGTAAAACATGCTCATTTTTTTCTTTTTTCTTTCCTTTTTCCTTTTTATATTTCGAACCAAACATACGAGCAAAATTTTTATCAACCATAATAAAACAAACAACAAATGTAGAGATAAATGATACCTTAAATATGGTGGAAATAACTCAAATTATTGCAGAAATCGTCCAAAACAGTAAGCTTATCAGTTTTTTTGTGTTGTTTAGGTTTGAGCAGCAAGTACACATGGCTGCGGGAGATATGGGAACAGGAGACGTACCGCGGAAACTTTCCGCTGTACGGAGATGGGCAAAATTGTAATAAGCCCGTACCGCAGAAACTTTCCGCAGTACGGTTCCATTTTTTTTTAAACCCATGGTCGATCCAACGGCTGGGAAACAGTTTGCCACAAAAAACGTCCCCAGCAAACGATTGCTGGGGACCGGGACCGGGACCCGGACCCGGACCCTTAAAAAAATGCCCATTAAAGAAATGCATATTTTGGAAACCACATATTTTTCTTTAATTGGGTACAATATTTATCTTTGAAAACCAACATTTTCAAAAGTCCAAATAAATTTTGTGTAGATCTTTCGAGAAGCGTGTGTAGGAAAAAAATCTTGTAGTACGTATTTCCACATTCATACCATTTTGATGAAACAAAAAATACACGTGCATGTATAAGCGGAACAGCTTTTGTGAAGAGAAAATAAAAGCCACACTTGTAGCTACAAACGTGCAACACAAAACACTGTGACCCGATCAAACCCTATATTCACACACTCCCCCACTGTTCATTTCCTCTGTTTTTCTTAAATTTATTCTCAAAATTTTAAATTTACTGCTCTTGTTGATTTTTATAGTGATTCTTGAATAGTTCAGCTGAAAATCAAGAAAAAAAAATATGGGCAGTCCAGAGAAGACAGTGAACAGTGGATTCTTTTCAGTTATGAGTTCTAGTTTTTCAAGATTGGGGAGTGCTATGGGTAGATCTGTTAACGGGTATGTAGATATATGTGATATTTATGTATACATGCATGTTTATGGTTTGGTATCATTTTTTTTATTGATTTTCTGTGTGTCTGTGACATGGGTCATGTGTTAGATTAAGTGGTGTGTTTGGTTTGATTTTTGTAAGTGATTATTAGTTCATGAATTGTACTAATTGTGTAGATTAGTGTTATATGCAGAGGTAGACATAATTTGCCTTAATTCTGTTTTCCATGCCAATTATCACAATCTGTTAGGTAGGTACCCGATTTAGTTCGACTACTAAACGCACTAACAAATCATGATTATATGTCACCGGTTTTGTTGATTACCCAAGTCATTATTTTGGGTAGAGCTGGATTTTTTATCCTGGCTTCAATTTGCCGCTAGTGTTACAAAAAAGCCCTTTAAAAAATTATACAAAATCCATCATACGGTTCTGGATACCACTAGATTTGAAAGTATACTTGAATGTGATAAGATTTTAAAATATATGAAGGAATCCTAAGCGGATTCCTGCTTAAAAAAATTCCTAATCCATTACCAATAGGTTCTTAAGACTTTGAAATTGTCATCTAAAAATCCCATTGAAATTCAATAGACTCTGAGTTGAATCCACCATTTAAGCTAATTATATATCTTTAGAATTTCTTACATCTTAATATGAATTGATTGTACAATTATATAGTACCACAATTTGACCTTTAAATTTATCAATGCTCGGAAGAACTATAACTGCAGGTTTATTTGTTATACATTGTTGTTATCAATGTTGTGAAACTTTGAAATGTTTAATCTGTATTGGTAAGTATTAGGAATATTGACTTCTTAAGTAGAAGATGATAAACGAGTTGTTGGATGTGCAAGCATACTGTTCTCACCTTTGCGGAGTGCTTTGTTGAGCTCCTTGTTACCTCTTCTAGTGTTTCATATCACTTCATTTGGCCTTCACAGTTATGTTTTACTTGGTCTCTATTGTGCAGTCTAGACTACACTATTTTATTGTAGATACTGCAGATTTTTTTTTTCTTTCATATTTAAAAATTAGAAGATATATGAATCGCTTAATGGCATATTCCAACAACTTGATGAATATGATTATCTAACATCTTTGATAAACAGTACTAGAATTATACACGCTTATGTTGATATGTAATATCTCAACATCTTTGATTGGCAGCATTGGAATACTACACGCTTTTGTTGATATATAGTTTGTTTTAGTTTGTTGCTTTCTATGTTTGAGATCTTGCTAGCATCTACAATCTTTAACTTAGTAGCTTATTGATGTTTTGGAGTGATCTAGGACTAGTAAAGTGACTTTCTCTTGTAAATTTCTGAGAAGTTCATGCAAGTTCTAAGCAATTCATTTCTAATATTTAAGATGTACTGTGTCAATAATTTCTTCCACTTTACCCTCTTCCTGTTTTTTATCTCTAGATTACTTGGATATGAAGGGGTGGAGGTTATAAATCCAGAAGGTGGCAAAGAAGATGCAGAAGAAGAAGCTCAGAGAGGAAGATGGAAGCAAGAGGTAGGCTGTGATACTGTTTTGATTCTACTGATATCTTCTTATCTTCTATTTTAGTAGCCTTAAGCTTATTGTTTATATATAATTAGCACCAATACAAAACTAACAATGTGAACACACTATATTTCACGATGCCAGATGTTAATTTAGATTGGTTTCATTTTCAAGATATGAGCAAAGGCTGATAGCAAAAGAAACAAGTTTTAGACTCCAATTCTTTTGCTACTAATTGGTCGGAAGGCCCAAAGATCAGGGCTACTGAGAATTAGGGTCATTCAGACCATCTGAATGAACATTTCCTTCCCCCTCGTCTTGTCTTTTACTTTGTTTTTTATCTTTTGGTGATTTAACTCATAACTCTTTTAGCTGTCTCTAGGAAAAAAAGTCTAATTACTGTAAATAATTGTATAAAGTCCAGCTATTTACTGGTTTTACTTAAACAAAGTTGGACTAGTATTTGCTTTAATACTAAGTAGCTTTTAAATTTTAGCCTAAAACATCTGTAGCATGCACTTAAATATCACTTTCTCTAGCCTAATATATATTTTTATTTGACTCAGTAAGGACTCCTTTAATGAATCATGGATCTGGACCTATTCAGTAAACACCTCGCATGAATATGCTAAATGGACACAAGTACATATCACTTATTCAAGCAAACAGTTGGTTATTTACCGAATTACCGGTACAAGCCATTCATACAAGTATGTGTTTCATTGTGCTTGTAATCAAATTATAATTTGAAAACCAGTTTATTAGAAAGGTGAGATACCTTTACTGTTCAGGCACTGGTAGGACTTTGTGATCATAGACTCGAAACCCCCTGCACTAGCTAGTTCTCTTTGTAGGCAGATTCAGAACCTGTCTTTCTTTGAATTTTTTTATATTTTACTCCTAAAAAGGATAGGTAAATATGAGTTCTGTAAAGTAAATATCTGAAAAGATCAAGATGACTCGTTTACTTGCTAAGAGTGTTTCACTTGATACTTAAGGTCATTTCTTGATCTTTTTCTCAAAATGTTGAGAAATCTCTCTTACAGGAACGCGACAGTTATTGGAAAATGATGCAAAATTATATTGGGTCAGATATAACATCGATGGTCACTCTTCCTGTCATGATATTTGAGCCAATGACAATGATTCAGAAAATGGCAGAGGTTTGTAATATTTTATCGCCATATCATTTATTCGTTGATTGTTCGTGTTTTTTGACACTTGCAATTTGTCACATTTTTTGAGACAGTTAATGGAATACTGCCATTTACTAGACCAAGCAGATGAATGTGAAGATCCGTACATGCGATTGGTATATGCATGTGAGTGGACTATAGGACTGGTAGTTTTATACAAATATGCAGCTATTTAACGTATACTATACTTATAAAATATTTAATAACATTTCTTTTTCAGCATCGTGGGCAATCTCTGTATACTTTGCATACCAACGCACCTGGAAGCCTTTTAATCCTATTCTTGGAGAGACTTATGAACTTGTCAATCACAATGACATTACGTTCATTGCTGAGCAGGTGGGCTGACGAGATAGAAATCCAACTATGATTTTAATGTCTTGGACAGCACTAATTTTTTTGAATTTTGAAAGTATTTGATATCTGTTTTACAGAACTTTTGGTTGTTTAATTCTTTACTCGTAATTTATCAAATTTAAAACATTACAGGTGTGTCATCATCCTCCAATGAGTGCGGGCCATGCTGAAAATAAGCATTTTACATATGATATAACTTCGATGTTGAAAACTAAGCTATTAGGGAATTCAGTTGATGTGTATCCACTGGGAAGGTCAGTTTAGTATTTTGTTATTTACCAGTATTACTATAGCTATTATATTGCTATACCAGTTCTGGATTACAACAATCCAAAATTGGCATTATATCTCTTCTTTTTCAATTATGCATCTTGTGCTAAATCCTTTTCTAGCATTTGATGACATTCTTCGTTCAGGTTACACATTGACTAAGTCTATTAATAGTAACAATAATTTGTTACATATCTGTGCAATTGTTTGAATTTTAATGTATATTTTCCATCCTCTTCTGCCTATTAGCTCTCTGGGAGATACTTTAAGATATTTATAAACCCATAGGCCATAGCTCTTAATCATTATTGAAGGAAGTTGTAAACAGATTAATGTAATTAAAATTTATTTGCTTGCAGGACACGTGTATCACTTAAGAGAGATGGCGTAATCCTTGATTTAGTTCCACCTCCTACGAAAGTTAACAATTTGATCTTTGGACGAACATGGATAGATTCACCAGGAGAGATGGTTATGACAAATATGACTACTGGAGACAAAGTTGTGCTCTATTTTCAACCCTGTGGCTGGTTTGGGTATGTTTCTAATTTTTTTGAATCCTACTACAATGTTGACAAGGTATTTGCCCATGCTGCTTCACAGTCCTTTTTTGAATGTTACGTGATGTAATCCTGCTTAAATTTCTTAATTACCTTAAAGAAATTAATTGGGGTACATATATAGTATATTCACTTAGTACGAGATTCAGGTATTGTTAGTTTGTGTATTTCATAAACTCTCTTCAACTGTCCACATTGTCATGCACTAAACTTTAAAGTGTTGGTCTCCCTCACCATCTCCTAATGCTATTTAATGATTATTGTTGGCCCCCAGTGCTGGTCGATATGAAGTTGATGGATATGTATATAATGCTGATGAAGAACCTAAGATATTGATGACTGGTAAATATAATGAATCCATGAGTTATCAACCATGCGATTTGGAAGGGGAACCACTGCCAGACACAGAATTGAAAGAGGTAAATTATCAAATAAATCCTGTTTTAGATAGTTCTAGTATATGTACTCATATGAACTACAATTAAATTTAATACAACAAAATAAAACATAGAAACCCATCTCAAAAATGACAACTATAAAAAAGTTTGGAACAATCAGACGGACTTAAGATAATATATTGTATGAGTAACGAAACCGGTTTTTGCCGCATGTTATGATTGTTTTAAAATATACAGGTATGGAGAGTAGCAGATGTCCCTGCTGATGACAAATTCGGCTATACGTACTTTGCACATAAATTAAATAGCTTCGAAACTGCCCCTAAAAGGTTTTTGGCTTCGGATTCTCGTATACGTCCTGATAGATATGCCCTTGAAAAGGGTGACCTATCTAAAGCTGGTGCAGAGAAGTGCAGGTTCTCTCTCTCTCTCTCTCTCTCAAACACACACACACACACACAAAAATGTGGCTCAAATATTCCTAAGCATTCAGAGGAGCATTCGTTGTTTTAAACAATATATTTAAATTAAGACTCTTTGGTTCAATACTTAGCTTATAACTGCTCTATACGCTGAACAACTTTGCTGTGGGCCTGTGGCTGCAATGGAAGTTTAACAGGACTAATTTAATAGGTTGAAATTAAAAAGAGGTCATAGGTCAGGTTTTGAGTTCAATAATCCTCGATTCCCGTACCCCGTAACCTTTGCAGAGAGGTCCTAATGCTTTTCTTCTAGTCTATATAAACAGAATTGGGCTTGGAATCTCATTATTCTTCTTGGAGAAGCATGGATTACATAATTAGTTTATAAACAGACATTCCCTTAAAGCTATGTTTCGCTTTAAGTCATTTATACATATAGTCGTGGTAGTATCGTGCAGTTATAACTATTGAAATACTGGACTCCTGGACTGAAACATCCAACATAAAACTCATATTTATTAAGATTCATGGGCTCCACTTTTCTTCCTAGCTGTTAGATTGGTCTGATACCGATGTAACTAACTAGTTACCCATATTGGCGCAAAGGTGTAATGTCTTGACACTACTAATTTTATGCGCATAACCCATCATAGCTAAAGAGATAATGGAAGATTAATAACGGACTATTTAAGTAGCATTACTCTAATCGATTTTTTTATTCACATTCTCTGTTTTGTTAGCTAATGTAAGAGTATCTTCATATTTAATATGGTTGTATATGCATGATTGTACAATATAAATTTATGTATTTAATACTGATATATGCAGTTGTCTCTTCTGCTCCTGATTCTTAGTTGTAAACTTTTATAAACTTCCCGCATCTGTTTCTTGTGTGTATCTACTGAGAGGCAAGGAGTTTAGTAAAGGTCAGACAAGATAATTTAATAGATACCCCTAGCCTTGTAGTCTTGTTAAATACCCCTCACCCTTGGTAACTATAGGCCAAGGTTCGAGCTCAGACATTACCCTAAAGAACAACATAAACATATGTCAGATGATGATTCCTTGTTACTTTTGTTATCTTCTTTGTAAATACTCCAATATTAGCCGTAATATTTCATGTTTCGGAAGTTTATTTGAAAAATCAAATTAATACGTCTTGGATCTAACTTTAAACTGCATGTTTCTTAATATGTAACAGAGTAAAGGTAAAATACGTAAATACTAGTAGTCAAAGTTTAAGCTTAAATTTGCAAATAGTGTCAGGTTATCATGGTTAATCTTAGAGCTAGTAGTCAACAAAAAAATTAGGAAATGATTATAAACATTAAAGCAGTAAGTTTTAAGCATTTCAACGGACCAATGATGGAAACAATTATCACAACATGGAAAGCTTCTAGAATTATGTGATGCAATCATTTAGCTGATCACTGTTGAAATTCATTTTAGTGTGAAGTTTGGGACTTCCGTTGATACTTGAAGAAGAAATACAAGTGTGCAATGCCACATCATTTGATGGTAGAATGAAGTATCAAATATGGACCTAGATCAACATTTAGGTAGAATGTGCAGCAAAATGTTGAAGATATCTTAGTTAGGTCAGACTAATTTTCAACAACTTTTGAGTATTTGTCGAGTCCCAAATATTGCCTCATATGTATCACAAATACGCAGAATTTAACTCAGGGTAGGTTGGGAATTGGCTTTTGTAACAATGTATGTAGCTTTGTAGCCATGGCGTAACAGTTAGCCTTCTAAAGACAATTGTAACTTACAAATTTTTGAGGAGGCTGATCATTTTTCTGCCCATTGCACTGTGTACTAAAATTTGCAAATTTTTTGTTCCTTCTCAGTTTAGAGGAGAAGCAGAGGGCAGAGAAAAGGATGCGGGAAGCCAAAGGCGAACAGTTTATGCCAAGATGGTTTGATCAAACAGATGAAATTGCCCAAACGCCTTGGGGAAACTTGGAAGTTTTTGAGTACAATGGTAAATATGCAGAACATCGAGCTGCTGTAGATAGTTCGAATAACCATGTTGCTGAGGATGTCACATCTATAGAGTTCAACCCATGGCAGTATGGAAACTTGGCTACAGAATGACATATCCCGGGCTGTGTTTAGATAACTTATGCTTGATGTTTTTCTCTGCAACACTTACTACTTGTACATACTTAGAGTAATGTGTTCTGTTGCCCCAGTTAAAGAAGCAAATTAACAGTGATTGTGTTGCAGGCCAGTTATCAATCTTAAGTAATGTGGTTAGACTTTGCAGACATTAGTTTTAAATTCTTTTAAATCATAACCTAACCTACTGATCTATTGTGGGGCATGATTGTAGTAGCTGTTGTTCAGGGCAGTATTAGAGATGGCAAAAAGAAAAAAGGAGAGTAGAAGTTGACTTGCTACATTCTATAAGCGGCATAATCTGGCCAATACTCGTCAGCAGGGACAAATTTCTGGCGAAAAAACGCCATAAAAGTCTAGAGATCGATGTTTAACTACAAAAAATAGCTCAAGACTAATTTTAGTTTTATCTTAACTTTACTAATACACAATGGTTTAGGATTCGATAGTTGCCAATTATATCAAAATCAGTAATCCGCAAGTATTTACAATATTGTGAACTAAAATTTTTGAAGTTGTGATAGTTTGCGCGCATTGTAAAGATGGCAATCACACTATTCGCTATTGAGTACTAAACAAAGAGATTAAAATGCAGGATAAGGGGATTCAATGCCAAAGAGATTAGAGCCGAGGATCTTGATATGATTCAGCTCACAGCACAGTCTGTGGCTTGGGAAGGCAATCACTTTTGACAAGACTGATGATCAGTTCACAAGTAGGGAGATAAACAGTAACAAGTTCTGTTTCATTGAGCCTACACAGGGTGTATTCTCGTTTTTACAACAGCGGCATATTCCAAAGTTGATGCCTCCTACGGGGTTGACAAGTACTGTAATCTGAAGACAGGTGCTACGGGCATTGACAAATACTTGGTTGCCTAAACAGAGAAGTAGGAGCGTTTCAAGAGCAGGAAAGGCAGATTGCAAGAGATAAGATAGGATAGGAACAGTTGTAGATTGCTATGACGGATTGGCATGATGTTACCACAACTTGTCCTGATTTATAGACCCGTAAAGAGATTTCATTAAGTAACCGATCACTCTAAAATTTCTAAAATCTTAAGTTATTAAAAGAAGGTCCAACTTGGATCGTATATTATATTCTAACAAGTTTCTAAAAACAGAAGTTGGACAAAAGAACGATCAAGCCACAAAACTTCCGGACCTGGTACTCTGCCTTCTTGAATCTTTGATCTTCTTGTTTGCGTACAAATATATTCTTGTTGGAGGCCCGAAAATGATTGGGCTCAATGGAGGCCAAAGCCCACTTGGTTGGCCAAACTAAATCCAATCCAAAGGGCCCAAACGATGGCCAAGTAGAGACATTAGTTCACTAGGATGAATTGATCTCAGCCATGAGTCTGAACGTGGAAGAACACGTTCTCCATAAACGGATTTTTCCAAAATATCCGGAATCGAACGACCTCCGCAGAGATAAGACACAATACTGTTTCGCCATTCATTCAATGCACACATCATTACAAGCACTTGCACGTTATTTCTTACTCACAAGAAACCAGTTAACTTATTCTTAAAATGGAGGTGAATCGGGATCATCTCTCGCATTCTTTTCTTTGTAGGTTAGACCGAAGAACCTCACAAGAGTCCGACCTTACAGAAATCTGATTCCAATATTTGCGCCGTCTGTGAGAACGTATAAGTAAGCCTTAATCAAATCAAACAATAATCATGTCAGATGAAACTCGCCCACCTACTCCATGCTCTCAAATGGCGAGAGGAGTTGGCTGCCAAGAAGGGGAAACAGAAGGAGGGTGAACAACTGAGAAGGAAACCCGTATACGGGCGAAGAAGAGAGAGGCCGATCTCTTGAAGTTACAGGCCATCAAGCTCCGAAGGGAAGAGTTGGAGATGGAAGAGAAAGCCCTTCGAAACTATTAGAATATAATATATGATCCTGAAAAGTGCATTCCTCTAACACCTTGAAGTTTTAGTAGGGATGACAATCGGGTCGGATCGGTTCGGGTTTCTCAAAATCCAAATCCAGTCCATTACATTTCGGATCGGTTCGGGTTCGGGTTTGGATATGTAAAATGCAAATCCAAACCCGATCCGTCGGGTTTTTTCGGGTTTCGGATCGGGTTCGGGTTTCAATCGGATACCTAAAAATAAATAAATTTATATACTTATCCAAAATATGATAATTATAGTGTATTTTTTTCAAAATTAGGAATATAAAATAGGGTTCCATATATTTCATTTAGCACAATTTAAGTATAAAATATACTGAATTTCGTTGTCCACGGTCATTCAACTTACCGGTTATAATAAATCTTTTATTAAATGTGTTTGTACTTGAATTAGGAGAAAAACTTTTTCAAAGTATAGAAGACAGTGGGTCGAAATTGTTTAAATTATATGTATCTGATAAATTTATAAATTATATTAAAAAAACAATAGCATAACAAATTGACAACCAACTAACTATTCACTGTTTTGGTTATAATAGTATTGTATAAATATGTAAACCATTATATAATAGTGTTATATATATGTATGTATGTATGTATGTATGTATGTATGTGTATATATATATCGGGTAATTTTCGGGTTTCGGATTCAGATCGGGTTTTGATCGGATTTCGGTTTTCGGGTCGGATTTCAGATCGGTATGTCTAAAATCCAAATCCAAATCCAAATATTTTCGGGTTTAAAAATTAAATCCAAATCCAAATCCAAAAAATCGGGTTCGGTAAATCCAAAATTTCGGGTTTCGGATCGGGTATCCGTCGGATCGGATTATTTTGCCATCCCTAAGTTTTAGAGTAATCGGTTACTCAACATGATATTATAGCTCAGACAGGCCTCAAACAGGTGCGGACCATCATCAGGGCTGAGGTGGGCTAAAGCCTGGGTGAAACCAATTTTTTTTTTAAAAATTCTATTAATATGTTACAGAAAATCAACTTAAGCCCGGGTGATTTTTTTTACAAGTACTTGTATATTTTAAATTTTAAGGCTAAGATATTTTGTATAGTTAATCAATAAAATTAACACATGCTTAATTGATATAATTTGACAAATTTTTAATTATAAAATTGAAGTTATCTATGTGTAGAAACTTTTTTCTCTTAGTGGTGTAAAATCATGCGGATAATTTACCTGTAATGCAGGGAAGTTAAGTTTAAACTTTTATTAATTATGTAGACCGTAACAAACTCCAAATATATTGTTAGTTGTTAGTGTACATCGTGGTTTAAATAGGATATATAAATATATGTTAAGCTGCAAGCTTATAACTTATCAACTACAATTACAAAATTATGAGAAAAATTAGTGAAATTTTGTGTGGAGTTTTAGTTGTGCTTTTGTCGTGCTAAGAAAAAGAAATTAAAAGAGGAGATAAAGAAGATGAGAAAGAATTTCTCAGGTCAGTATGATGCATGTGTAATAATACTTGATCATTTATTTGGTTGTTAAAGTCTTCTAATAGTTTTCATTATTGAATTGTTATTAATTATATTCAATTCAAAATTTTTCAGGTGTATATCTTCATCAATTGCCAAGTCAAGAGAAACAAATAGTATAGACTAATCTAAGTAGGTTAGTGTTTTAAATATTGTAATTATTTTCTTTGTATTGTTAATTTGTTGTTAGGTACATAATTTTTTCTCTACGTTGCTTTTCATCAATTGCAGAGTTGAAAGAAACTAAAAAGGAGTAAAAGAAATTTAAGAGATCACTATTTCTAAATATCTAGGAAGTGCACTGTAGTTGGAAAGAAAGTTGTTGGAACCACTTTTCTGCCGGGTCGGATTCCAAGTGTCTCTTCGGGTTAACCTGTCAAAAGAGAAGAATGCGAGGGGTTTGACCCCCGATTCACCTCCGGTGTGAGAATAAATTAGAGGTTCCGGTAAGGTTTAATTGAACGTGTAAGTGTTTGTGAGTGTAAAGTAAGTATTAACCTGCTAATGAAACATGTTGTGTGCTTTTATAAGCACTTCTGGTAACGGTTCACCCGGATTCCTCGGGGACACTCGCCCACGTGCGTTGTCCTGTTCATCCGCCTAAAAAGTCGGGAGACTCGGTCATGCAACGGATAGATGCAACTGATCGGACTAAAATAAGGGGCTGGACTGTCCAACCAACCCGTTCGGCTCGATTATGAGTTCGGCCCAATCGTTGTTCGGCCCAATTACTGTTGGGCCACCAACATGTCCCTGGACTTCGGTCGGATGTCCAATTCGTTCGGAGTCCTAATTCTTCACTCCTCTTCGGGATAACTTCCAAAGGTCTCATGCTTATCCATTATGACACGTCACCTAGAAAATCGTGTCGTAATTAATAATGAAAACCGTAATTCCTTGAGATTTGTGATAAATCATAGCCGTTGAATCCCAAACGACCCTAATCGTACGGTCGAATGCGAACGTCCGCGTTTCCACTTTCCAAACGTCACATCTCCCCCCTTATAAATACCAATTTTCCCCCCAAACATCGTCACTACACATTCAAAAGCAAGAACATTCTGCCAATTTCTCTCCAGCCCTACCAGTCGCGGTGTTCAGTATCCTTCTTTGCTCCGAGTTCAAATCCCCTTCTCGTCTTCATCACAAGTAAGTCTTTTGAATCTCCTTTTGCGTAATTAAACACCTTTTAATCAGCGTGCATATCCTTCTTAATGAATGTTGTTATTACAGTTTAATCATTAAATATTTTGTTTTGGAGTATACGCGTTTACGACAATGCGCCCGTAGTTATGCTTGTAGACAACCTTATAGATAGATTTGCCCTTAGAACAATTATCGGGACAAATTTGTCCCTATAACCATCTTCGGGATGAGTTTGGCCTTAGAACAATCTTCGGGATAACCTGAATGCTTTAGGGATCCCTCCTATTCTTTTGACTTAGACGTTAGTGACTCCCAGACCGGTCCAAGAGCCCCCTGTACTCGGCGATTCCATTTTTCTTTTCCTCTTTTCTTAAACTTATCCGAGTACACGGCTAATTTCTTCATACACTAATGCAGGAATTATGGATCGGTCGCCTTCTGGATCTGGGCGGTCGCCTAGATCTGTGTCCCCGAAGAGGTCCCCGGTCTTTAATGCCGACGAGGTCCCCGTTCTTTAATGCCTTCTGGATCTGGGCGGTCGCCTAGATCGCTTTCATTAACAAATGTAAATTCTGACTCTCTTTCCTTCTCTGCAGTGTCTTCTCGCCAGGCGATAATTGAAAGAAAGAGGGCCAAATTTGAGGCCGAGCAGGCGGCTCAAGCGGCCAGGGCGGCTCAGATGGGGGATTCGTCCGATGCTGCTCGGTAGGAGGGCGAACAACGGGCTCCTGACCAATCGGCTCCGAATTCTCCTCCACCAGCCGATCAGGCAGAGAAAACGGCTACCTCTCCTTCGGCCAGGAAGAGGGCCCGAAGAGGCGACGCCATAAAGACATATATCCCCCAATGGGCGGTCTTGGAGACAGACACCATCACAAACTCCGACTCCCAGGCGGTTAAGGAGATAGACCCTGACCTATGTCGGGCTCTGGTACTCCCGGCTGACCGCCCTGTTTATGATCAGTTAGGTGTTGCTGATGCCTACGTCGATCTTATGGGATTCCTCTCCAAGTTAAGGGTAGTCATTTATTTATTAATTTCCTTTGTTTTGTCAATTTTTAACTAAGTCTCCTTTTCTTGTTTCAGGTGACGCCGATGGCTGCTATCATCACCGATAAGGTGAAGGATATGCAAAGTAGCTTCGCCAAAATTCAGGAGATGGAGATTCGGGCAGTCAAATCGGAAACCGCTCTTCGCCAAGCGGTCGGCGACGTGGAGAGGCTGAAAGGCCAGTCTGCGGCGCTGAGGGCTTATCGGGAGGCCATGAAGAGAGAGATTGACACTCTTCGGGCCAGGCTGACAAATTGTAACCTCTACTTAAAAGCCTCAAGGAAGACGGCCCAGAAGGAGACCAAGCTAAGGTTGAACGCCGAGGAGCGTTGCTACCAGATGGGTCACGACGAGGTCGTGAGAAGGGCTGCTGCTATGGGCTTGGAGTACCAAGCCTTGATAGAGCCTGGCTTCGCCGATCCCGTGGATCGCCCAGATGATGACGAACCTCCGGTCGTTTCTTCCGGCGAAGACGAAGAGCTATCAGAGTAGGCTTAGTTTTAATAATTTTCAATTATTGTAAAGTATTATGCCTTCGGGCTTCCGACTATGTAGCCTTCGGGCTTTTGAATGTACACTTTATTCGCCTTTTAACTTTGTAGTCCTTTCTTCGCGTCTTTTCGGCTTTTTACCTTTGCCTTAGAATAATTACATGGGTTTATGCATCTTCGGCTTCGTTTTTCCTTAGCATAATTAAAACAAATTTATGCATCTTCAGCTTCATTTTGCCTTAACATAATCAGATAATTTTATGTATCTTTGGCTTCTGACTTCGCCTTAACATAATTGGATAAATTTAGACAAACTTACGTATCTTCGGCTTCGAATTCTGCCTTAACATAATTAAAAATACTTTTATGCATCTTCGGCTTTCTATTTCGCCTAAACATAATTAAATAAAATTAAACAGAATTATGCATCTTCGGCTTCGAATTCTGCCTTAACATAAAAAATACTTTTATGCATCTTCGGCTTTCTATTTCGCCTAAACATAATTAAATAAAATTAAACAGACTTATGCATCTTCGTCTTCGAATTCTGCCTTAACATAAAAAATATTTGTATGCATCTTCGGCTTTCTATTTCGCCTAGACATAATCTGGATTCCCCTGAAGTTTGGCTATTTGCCTATCTAATCGCCAAATTTATGAAATATTATTCGAAAAGTCTTGTGACATTTATCTTGTTTGATCGCCCCTAGATGAATCTCCACCCCTAGATGAATGTCCACGACTTGTAACATTATAAAATGAAACTGATAGAATAAATTGGAACGGGAAGCACGTATTTTATTGATAGACTTGTTCAATTATACATGCTTTTGCTTGCAAAACTAAGTACAAAATCAAAATAACTTGAGTGGCGAACACCTTTTGTTTGGCGATGTTCCTTTAGGTTGGGCGAAGATTATTGGTAGTACCTGCGTAGTCGGGAGGTGTGCCAGGTGTTCTTGATCGGGTCGCCAGACAAGGTTGTTAATTTGTAGGTTCCTGGTCGAATCACTTCAGTCACTTTATACGGGCCTTCCCAGTTGGGCATTAGCTTTCCTTGCTTTGTTGGCATAGAAGTCGCCAATTCTTGCAACACCAAATCCCCTACCATGAAGGTCCTTTTCTTTACCCCGGCGTCGTAGTATTGGGCTGCATGAAGCTGATATTTCAAGTTCCATAGGTGAGCCGCTTCTCTCTCCTCCTCCAACAAATCCACATTGGCTCGAAGGCCGAACTCATTTGTCTCGACATTAAACACCTCTGTTCGGTAGGGGTCCAGTCCGACCTCTACAGGAACTAGGGTGTCCGTCCCAAACGCCAATTTGAAAGGCGTTTCGCCCGTTGATGAACGTGTGGTCGTTCGGTACGCCCATAGTACCCAGTTTAACTCTTCTGCCCAGAGCCCTTTGGCGTCCCCCAGTTGTTTTTTTATTCCGTCGAAGATGATTTTGTTGGCAGCTTCGATTGCTCCATTTCCCTGGGGATGACCGACCGAGCTGAATTTCTGTTGTATAAGTGTGACAAGAATTTTCGGAATTTGTTCCCAATGAATTGGGTCCCATTGTCGGATACACACACCTTCGGAATCCTGAACCTGAGAATGACTTGTTCTAGCATGAATTTCTTTGTTGCCTCTTCGGTTATGGTCGCCAGCGGCCTTGCTTCAACCCATTTGGTCATGTAGTCGATCACCACAATGCAGTATTTAGCTTGCTTGGTGCTCTTGGGTAGAATACCCACGATATCCATAGCCCACATGGCGAAAGGAATTGGACTCAAGACTGATGCCATTTCTTCGGGTGGTTGCTTCGGAATGGTGCTGAATAGCTAGCACTGTCGACATTTCTTCGCATAATCCGCTGCATCTGCTCGCAAAGTCGGCCAATAGAACCCTTGCCTGAGGATTTTAAAGGCAAGTGACCGACCGGTAAGATGTTCCCCACATATTCCTTCGTGAACTGTTTCCAAAGCCATTTGTTGTTCTTCGGGAGCCAAGCATCGGAGAAGAGGTTCTGTCACCGACCTTCTATACAGCTTATTCCCAATGATGGTGTAGCTTGCTGCTCTGTACTTCACCTTTTGGGCTTCCCTCCGGTCTAGGGGCAGGGTACCATTTTCCAGGTAGGCCCTGATCGGAGTCATCCAGTTGATGCCTTGGTGGATTTCCATGCATTGTTGTTTGTCGATTGAAGGGATCTTTATTTCAGTCAGGTAGATGGATCCCGTGAGATTGTGAGTTTCTGCCGAAGCCAATCTGGACAACGCATCGGCTCGGCTATTGTTTTCTCTTCCCACTTGGCTCAATTCGAAGGATTCGAATGAAGCCGATGAGTCCTTCACCTTCGTGGCGTAGGCCTTGATTCGTGGTTCCCTTTGTTCGTATTCTCCTGAAAAATGTTTTACCACCAACATAGAGTCACTGAATGCTCTCAAATTTCTTACCTCGAGATTCTTGGCCAGGTTTAATCCGGCTAGCAACGCTTCGTATTCGGCCTCATTATTGGTTAACGGGAAAGTGAATCTTATCGCCTGGAAAATCTCGAAGCCGTCTGGGCTGGAAAGAATTAACCCGGCTCCACATTTCGATCCTGCGACTGACCCGTCCACAAACAACTTCCACTTGCCTGGTGACTGGATCAACTACTCTTCGGGAGCCAGGACCTTTGGTCCTGAAAAATAGCATTCGACCATGAAGTCCGCCAATGCTTGTGCCTTGATAGAGATTCTGGGGATGTACTCCAAATCGTACTCTCCCAACTCAATGGACCATGCTACCACTCTTCCGGACACCTCCGGCCTTGTCAAGATCTTTTTTAGAGGTTGGTCGGTTATGATTTGTACTGTTCGCCCTTGGAAATAATGACGTAGCTTTTGAGTCGCCATTACAAGGCCGTATGCAAACTTTTCTGCATTTGGATACCTTGTTTCCGCATCTTTCAGCATGTGGGACACATAGAACACTGGGTGTTGAGAACCTTCATGCTCTTTCACTAATACCGCTCCAAGTGTTCGGTCGCTCACCGCTAAGTACAGCTGTAATGTTTCCTTCGGATCTGGCCTCATCAAGAGAGGCGCCTTGGTGAGATATTCCTTCACATCTTCAAATGCTTTCTGGCACTTCGACCCCCATTCAAAATTCTTCTATCCCCGGAGTGCTTCAAAGAAGGGGAGGGCTTTTTCTGCTGACCGGGAAATAAATCTTCGCAGGGCGGCCATTCGACCGGTCAACTTTTGCACATCCCGGACTGTCCTCGGCTGTTCCATGTCGATTACCGCTTATATTTTCTCCGGGTTTGCCTCAATCCCTCGGGCGCTGACCATGTACCCCAAGAACTTTCCACTGG
The DNA here is from genome assembly GCA_030848705.1 of Heracleum sosnowskyi. Classification (NCBI taxonomy): domain Eukaryota; kingdom Viridiplantae; phylum Streptophyta; class Magnoliopsida; order Apiales; family Apiaceae; genus Heracleum; species Heracleum sosnowskyi. The sequence continues at coordinate 74,255,054 of CM061237.1, forward strand.
ATACTCCGAATGTACACTTGTTCGAATTAATCTTCATGTTGTGCTTCCTCAATGTTTCGAAACACTCTTTGAGGTCCTTCATGTGGTCTTTGAACTGGGACTTAACAATCATGTCATCTACGTAGCATTCCATGTTTCTTCCGATTTGTTTGTGGAAGATCCTGTTGACCACTCTTTAGAACGTGGCCCCTGCATTTTTCAGGCCGAAAGACATTTTGATGTAGGCGTATGTTCCTTTCGGGGTGATTGTAATAACCCCAAATTTTGGACATAGTTAAAAAATTTTGATGAATAGTAAATGTTGATGAATAGTAAATTTGCTGATGGAAAATTTTTCAGACCACACTGTATAGAAGACATGGAATGGATGTTTCGAGGTTATATTATTGATGTATAAGGAAAATAAGAGAATGTAAACGCGATCAGAATCAGGAGATTCCAACTTTAAATTTTGATCACTATTCATCGGACAATCAAGGGTGAATTGATTTGATCGTTTTGAGAAAGTATGTAGGATGAGAAATCCATGATCATACCTTAAGCCAAGGAAAGAAATCTAGGATCATATATTAAACCAAGGTAATGGAAAGATCAAGGAAGTATCCCCTAGCTTTGGTACAGAGAAACGTTTTTAAAACCACTTGAAACTATCGCGAAACAAAAGCGTAACAAATTATGGATTTAACCCTAACCAAAAGAGGAGTATTATATGAGATCATCAAGTGCAATATATAAGAGGATTGAGGATACAAATGATGACATAAGCATGATGCAGAGGAGTGACATAAGCATGACAAGATGATGACCAAGTGATGACAAAGTGGTGAATCACCACCTTGTCACCACTTTCACCACCACCACAAGTTCAAAAGAGCCTTGTCATTGGTGACAAGTCTTGATAAAAACCACACAAATTAATCAGCAAGTATTAGAGCTAATTAAACAAAAAAGAAAAGAAAGGAAAAGAAAAGAAAACAAAACAAAGCAAAGCAAGTATTCTCTCATTTCTCAGATTTTCTGCCCAGCATGAGCAAGGAGCAAAGAAAAATTCATAACTCAAGTTCTACTCATCCTAAAATCACCAACTTTGAAACATAGCTCCCTCACTATATACCCAAGGTACGTTCAAAATTTCATGGCCATCAAATAAGTGTATCATGGTTAAAGATTGGATCAAAGTTGAGGCATGAATAGTGACTCATGAAATTTTTTGTTTTGTTCTTGAGTTTTAAGGTTTGTTAAGGATGATTAAGGATCAAGGGAGAGCATACAAGCTATTGTTAGTCCATATTAAGATCCAAGGAAGGTATAAAACTTCTTTCTTGTTGAGGTTATGCTTTGATTTAGTAGTTATAAGTGATTGATTAGAACTATGTTAGAATGAAGCATGTATACATGATGTTAAGCATGTTTGATGGTTGATTTGTGGATAAACTTATGAACTAGGGTATGACCATGTTTTGACAGAAAAGTGTAGTGATTAGCTTGAGGTTGATTGGTGGTTGGTTGATTATGGATTGATGGTTGTATTGAGTGTTTAAAAACACGGGAATCGCATTTAAGCGCCGTTACCATGTCGAATTTTACTTAGGTAGTTTGGACAGAGACCACGGTTACATTAAAAGGCATAAACATGAAGTTTCTGACCATGAGAATGTAGGCCCTGTTTCCTAGTTTGTTTTAGCGAAAGAATCGTGTCGTTTCGATTTACGATTTAGGAGAAACACCCGTTTTAGTAGAAATCGTTTCGGGAAACCAAGTGGTTCACTATATGAACTTTGAGAATATGATCAAGCCCCTTAAAAATGGAATTAGGTCATGATATTAAAATGGATACTAACATGGACAGTTATTAAGTGAATCGGGAATGTTTCGGGTTAAAAAGATAATTTTTCGATTTTATAAAAATGTCGGAACCAAAGCTGCGCGAGGAGTAAGTGGTTCTGCACTTCACTGCCAAAAACCTGCTGCTCTCGGGATTTTGATCCCCTTAAGCAGAAAAACATGTTCAAGCATTTTGTTCTATTCTTTCCCTAGATCGCGCACGCGAAAAAGGTGTGTCATTTCGACTAACGGTTAAGGAGATATGAGTGTTTTAGTGAAAGGCGTGCGAATAGTAACTTTCCGTAGCTCATCCAAGTTTGAGAATACATTTCACCAAGTGAAACCCCTGTTTTGAGATCGAAACTTTTATGATAAATATTATAAATACTCAAGCTGATTTTAGAAGTGGTCTCGTATTTAAATACGAGTTTTCGGATTTATTAAAAGTGTTAGAGTACGAGTCGCGTAATAGTAACTCTATAAAAAGTCAACTCTAGGGTACTACTTTGACCAACCATTGTGACTAAGATAAAGGATTATTTCGAGTCGATTAAAACACGAACCTTGTTGAGGAATAACGTGACTACATGATGTGTTTAACATATAGTTGACTTTAAATGAGTGTTATGAGCGAATGATTACGTTAGGGGACTGATCGAGTATTTCTTTGTTTATAGATTTGCGACAAGACTCGAACCCCTAATACCAAGGACTCAAGGCAAGTTTTCTCATTCCATGCTATATTTTAAAGTACAATATTCTGATAATATGCATATAATAGATGCATTCTTTCAAATGTAATATATGCATACAATATTATGCATGCTTTCAAACCTCACGTCATATATAGATGTGATGGTATTAACATTGTTGAGATGAAAAATATGCATATGATAGATGCATGCTAGTTTTCCAACCCTACATCTGATATAAGATGCTGTTGTGATATATACTGTTTTAAATCGTTAAAAGGACTATGTATTGATGTACGCTTTTGGTTAAAAGCTTTCGTAAGATGGATGGTTTATATGCTATGATTACATTAGATATAAACCGAGGTTTTATAAAGACTCTAAGTATAGAGTACTTGTACGATAGTTTTAAAACTTAGACCGGGAGTTAAAGTATTATTTTGTTTTGATCCTACTGTCAGAAGCTGGAAGGTTCCAGGGACAGTTATATTTTAAAGATTTATTAAATATTCCAATATTATGGGATATTTAAGGTGAGATATTTAAATATTATTATAATAAATATTATTTGAATATTATTTAATTAAGTGAATATTATTTTGAATATTCACTTAAGTGGTTTTATATTGAATAATAATTTAATATTATTATTTGGGTATTTATTAAATATTCCAAATATGATTTAAAAATCATAGAACCTTATTATATGATTAAAGGTTCTATTATTTACACAAAATATAAATTTCTGATTTTCAGAAAAGGTATTAAAATAGAGATTCCCAACTATATTCTTAAGATATTTAAAGGTAAATAAATGCGAATAGTGTTTTCTAACTCATCGAAAATTTGGGAATCTAGTTCAAGAAGTCGAGGACAGAGTTTTACTTCCACTGTTCCTCTAGAATAACTATAACTGGGGATGGCTCCCCCATTCAAGTAAAGTATTTCAAACTTGCTAAACTATGAAATTTCAATAAACTCCCTGGTCATGATTTCAAAATACGTAGTAATCATCGGTAGTTTCGTTGACTAATGTCAACCCACACTTTGACTTACTCCTTTCAATTACTCTGGAGTAAGGAATTCTGAACGGTTACAAAGTTTTTGACAAATAATTGTACTTGGGGAAAACAGGATTAACTTCCATTTCCCGTGACGTTGATTTTCATCTGGGGACTGGAATTAACTCGTGCTCGGCAATGAAACAGGTGCCAGTATAGTACGAAGTCATGCTCGGCAATGAAATAGGTGCCAGTATAGTATGACTCCATGTTCGGCAATGAAATAGGTGCCAGTATAGCATGAAGGGCCCAAATGCGGCCAGGGTGATAACCGAATAGGAAGTCGTCCTTCTACTAGTAGAAAAGTTAAGTTGCGATATAACGGCTGATCACCGTGTATCGTGTATTCCAGTATATCCCCTTCTTCCACTTGGAATTGTGCTGCACATTGTAACGAAAGCCTAGGTGCTGAGTTACCGATAATGTGACAGAAATTGAACAATGATGTTCCGTGTATAGTATTTGAACTACATTGCATGTTCTGACGAAAAGAGTATCCAATATATCATTCTATAGACGAATGAGGTTTTAAAAGCTTTTAGCTATGATATCAGCCCACATATATGATTATGTTGCTATATATTATTGTCGAGCTATAGTGCTCATTCTTGCTTCTTTTATATATCACAACCCAACAGCTTCAAAAAGGTGTTCATTACTGACATTTTACAGTATTTTGAACAGTATGAGATATCTAAATAGATATGCATGTATATATGTTGAGAAGTCATTTAAGATATACAGTATATTGAATTGTATAGTATTTTGAATCAATGGATGGGTTTAAGCCTTGATTCCAATATTAATATCTATTTTAAAAAGAGATGTTTTGAGACTTGGTTTATCATCTTGATACCAAGGATCCCTAAAAGGATTTACGAAAAGTATTTGAGTATGATTATAAATCATACGATATTTTGAACGATATACTATTTTGGGGATAAACCCTAGTAGTTTTAAACATGGATCCCATATGGATTATCTTCTTAAAAGGTTTAAAGATTTAAACTGGGATAGATTTCTTGTTGAGCACTATTAGCTCATTCTTGCTTTATTAAATCTTTCAGCATGAAGAAAACATTGCCGATTCACCTCGTGTTACGAGAGCAAGGGAATGGAGAGACCACCCTTGAGTTAGTTCAGCAAGATGGATACTGTCGGATTTAGCAGAATAGTTGTAGACTGAGTTAGTAAGAATTGTTTTCGAATAGGTTTGTATTATTAAACCTTGTATAGAATTGTGAGGTCTATTATTTTAACTTCAGGTAGAGGTTGTAAATGATAGATGAGATCCTGGATAGTACATTTGATTTGTAATAACAAATGTTACTTATTGTTGCTCATTTCCAAGGCTATAACTTGTGTGTGTGTGCGTAAGTGATTGGGGTCTTTTGGAGTTATATTATTAGAATGTTGTAAGTAATGCAGGTATTATATAATTTATGGAGCGTGACAACCCAGATTCCTGACCCCGGATCTGGGGGTGTTACAGTGATGAATGCTGTCTTCGTAATATTCTCGGCATTCATTGCTATCTGGTGGTATCCTGAAAAAGCATCTAAAAAGCTAAGTACCTGATATCCTGCCGTGGCATCTGTCAGCTGGTCGATGCTAGGTAACAGGTAGTGGTCCTTCGGACAAGCTTTGTTCAAGTCGGTGTAATCAACACACATTCGCCATTTGTTGTTTGCTTTCTTCACCACTACTACGTTGGCTAGCCAGTCTGGGTACTCAATTTCCTCGATGAATTTTGCTTCTAACAACTTTTCCACTTCTGCTTCGATGATTTTATGTCTTTCCATGGCGAAAGTCCTCTTCCTTTGCTTTACTGGTTTTGCCTCGGGCTTAACATTGAGGCAATGTTTCGCCGTCTTTGGATCCAAGCCAGGCATGTCCTCGGGCTCCCATGCAAAGACGTCGTGGTATTGTTTGACCACTTCAATCACTTTCTTCTTTAGATCGGGCTCCATATTTTTCCCGATTCGAACCATCTTTCCCGAACAACCTGCATATAGTTCCACCTCCTCGGTTTCTGCTGTTGGTTCGGCGATTGGACTGGACAGGTCTGCTCCGAACTTTTCTAACTCAATGTTCATGGTTTTAAGACCTCCGCTAGACTCGCCTTCAGTCCTCTTTCTTTTACCCCCTTCGGTCAGTTCAAAATCATGATCCTTCTCCAGATCATCCAGCATAATGATTCGGGCAGTCTTTTGGTCGCCTCTCATCTCACCGATGCCATGTTCAGTCGGGAATTTTAGCTTGCGATGAGGAATTGACGCCACCGCCTGGAAGGATGTGAGTGCTGGCCTTCCGAGAATAGCATTGTAGGGGCTTTCCACCCAAACCACATAGAATTTGACTTGTTTTTCCACAGTATATGGAACTTTACCTAAAAGAACAGATATAGTGATAGTACCTTCTATAGGGACCGGCTGATTGTCGAAACCGTACAAGGGAGCTTCGTGGCAAGGCTCCAGCTGTTCGCCTCCAAGATTCATTTTGCTATAAGTCAGATGATATAGAATGTTCACCGAACTTCCCCCATCTACCAGAGCTTTCCATATTTTGTTTTGCCCGATCACCGGGTTGATGAGCAAAGGATCTTCGTGAGGCCAAATCACATCTTCGTAATCATCCTCGGTGAACATGATTGGCATCGCCTGCTTGGCCGATTGAAACTGGTACAAATTGTAAACCTGCTTGGTGTACCTTTTCTTCGCCGTTTTACTATCTCGCCCCAAGGTGCTCCCACCGGAGATAGTCTTTACTTCGCCCCTGTACCTTTCAACTTCCTCTGGTTCTTTACGTTTGTCTTCCTTCGGGGCCAGTTTATCCCTTAGGTCTTTGACAAACTTATTTAGCTCTCCTTCCTTTATCATCTTCTCTATCAGCTTCTTCAAATGGTAACACTCGTCGGTATTGTGGCCCTTGTCCTGGTGGTAGTCATAGTACTTGTTGCCGTTCTTTTTGTAGTCGGGCATCTTCATTCGGGCTAGGCGAACGAAACCAGGCTTTCCTTTTATTTCATGGAGAATTTTTGAGATTGGCGCGTTCAAAGGAGTGAACACTGTGCTATCTCTATCTCTTCTTCGTTCGGCTCCCTTGTCTCGGCCTCTCGCCTCGTCTCGCCTATCCTCATATCTTCGCCCGGAATCGTACATGTCATGCCCCTTTCGTCCCCGGTCTTCTTTCCTGCTTTCTTTGTATCCTCCGATCGATTCCATCTTCCTTCAGATGCTTTCTCCCCTCAAGTATATATCATTCAGAGATTTAGGGGGAATATCATAAAGAGAAGATCAGAGTTTTTTACCATTGATAGGATCTAATCCTGCTCATAAGAACCCAGCGGCCTTCACTTTGTCCAAGTTTGTCACCATTCCGGCTTCCTCTTTAAACCTGACCAAATAATCCCCCAACTCTTCGTTCGGCCTTTGCCGACAGTGGATCAAAGCTTCACTATCCTTCTCTCTTCGGCACAGGTGCGAATAGTGCCTCAAGAATTTCCTTTTCAGCTGGTCGTAAGAGGATATTGACCTTGGTTTCATCGACCTGTACCACATGGTGGCTGGACCCTTCAGATATGTCTTGAACATTTTAAAAAGCATGATGTCACAGTGTCCCATTCCCGTCATAAGGGACTCATACTTCTCGCAATGATCCTCAGGATCCCCTTTCCCGTTGAACTCGTTCATCTTCGGGAATTGTCCTCCAGAGGGAGGTCTATACTGCTCGATTTCCTCTGACACGACCAACTCATGACTAATTCTGCGGTCGCCGAACATCGCCTTCTCCATTCGACTCAGCCTGTCTTTCATGCGAGGATCCCCTTCCTCGTCGGTGTCTGAACGAACTGTAATTTTGGAGCGGATCCTTCGGGGGTGTGATTCAGAGTCCAAAGACCCATCTTCATCATTATGCACCCTTTTTTCTCTTCTATGACTGGTCTGTACCAGTATTTGCTCTCCGGTCTCCACAGCTCCTTGGAGAGCCTTCTCCTCAGCATCTAGCTCGGCCCTTCGCCTCTTAATCGCTTCCAGCTTAGCGAGATCCTCCTCCATTTTCTTCGCCCTAGCTTGGGCTTCTACTTCTAGCCTTTCTTTTTCCCTCTACTTTCCGCTTTTGGCAGCAGTTTCCTCACGCCATTTGAGAATCATGGCCTTTTGTTCTTCGGGAGTAGGCATCGGTCCCTCCTCCAACTCTTCATCAAAATTGAGAATTCGATTAATTGGAGGCGTAGTCGTAGAGGTGCCTTGGAGATGAGTCTCAGTGAAACCCAGTGCCCTATCATCAGAATTATCAATTGCCATCGTTCTCAGCTAATGTCACAAACTTGCTTACACGTTCCCACAGACGACGCCAAATGTTGGAACCACTTTTTTGTCGGGTCGGATTCCGAGTGTCTCTTCGGGTTAACCTGTCAAAAGAGAAGAATGTGTGGGGTTTGGCCCCCGATTCACCTCTGATGTGAGAATAAATTTGAGGTTCCGGTAAGGTTTAATTGAACGTGTAAGTGTTTGTGAGTGTAAAGTAAGTATTAACCTGCTAATGAAACCTGTTGTGTGCTTTTATAAGCACTTCTGGTAACGGTTCACCCGGATTCCTCGGGGACATTTGCCCACGTGCGTTGTCCTGTTCATCCACCTAAAAAGTCGGGAGACTCGGTCATGCAACGGATAGATGCAACTGACCAGACTAAAATAAGGGGCTGGACTGTCCAACCAACCCGTTCGGCCCGATTATGAGTTTGGCCCAATCGCTGTTCGGCCCAAATACTGTTGGGCCACCAACATGCCCCTGGACTTCGGTCGGATGTCCAATTCGTTCGGAGTCCTAATTCTTCACTCCTCTTCGGGATAACTTCCAAAGGTCTCATGCTTATCCATTATGACACGTCACCTAGAGAATCGTGTCGTAATTAATAATGACAGCCGTAATTCCTTAAGATCTATGCTAAATCATAGCCGTTGAATCCCAAACGACCCTAATCGCACGGTCGAATGCGAACGTCCGCGTTTCTACTGTCCAAACGTCACATCTCCCCCCTTATAAATACCAATTTTCCCCCCAAACATCGTCACTACACATTCAAAAGCACGAACATTCTGCCAATTTCTCTCCAGCCCTACGAGTCGCGGTGTTCAGTATCCTTCTTTGCTCTGAGTTCAAATCCCCTTCTCGTCTTCATCACAAGTAAGTCTTTTGAATCTCCTTTTGCGTAATTAAACACCTTTTAATCAGCGTGCATATCCTTCTTAATGAATGTTGCTATTACTGTTTAATCATTAAATATTTTGTTTTGGAGTATACGCGTTTACGACAATGCGCCCGTAGTTATGCTTGAAGACAATCTTATAGATAGATTTGCCCTTAGAACAATTATCGGGACAAATTTGTCCCTAGAACCATTTTCGGGATGAGTTTGGCCTTAGAACAATCTTCGGGATAAAAATTTAAGAGATCACTATTTCTAAATATCTAGGAAGTGCACTGTAGTTGGAAAGAAAGTAAACAATTTTTTAGAAGACCAAAATTTTAACAACCAGGTTAGTAATTTTAGCATGATAAACTTTTTTTATTTATGTGTTAAATCGGAATATTAAGCTTTTTATCATGTAAATATCATGTATATGACAATAATTTCTTGACTATGATTACATAATTCCAGTTGACTAATCTTAAAGATTGTAGATTTACTTTATAATTTTTAGCTATCTGTTGTATTGCATATTAATAAAATATTTATTAATATGTTTTATTTTAAATTTGAATATAATTAATTTTAATTTTATTTAGGTGTTGATATAATTTATATATTACTTAACATATTAGCTTAGTTAAATACATTTATTTAATCAACATGTAGTGTACATAAATGCATTTAACTTAATTTAAAAAAGATTTCTTTCGCCTTTTCACTTTACATTTCCAGACTTGGTTATTTTTACAGGCTAATTAATTACCACATATAGCTGATATCTAGTGTTGTTCAGTTTACATGGATGTGAATGAGTTAGTAATGTTATGGATAAAACTTTTGACGAGGTAATTACTAAAATTTTATTCCAGTTTAATGATTATTCAATTTAATATAAGTCAAGACGTTTTTAGTTGTACTTGATGAGAACTAGCATACTTTCTTCAAGCTATCTGTTTTGTTTCCGGCATGTTACTAAATTAGAGTAGATGTGAAATTTGTTTTAGCCATGGTGAATAACAAATCCTCGGTCCACCCTTGGCCCCAAATATGGGCGTTCGTAATCCACTTTTCGACTCAAAAATGGACTTTTGAGGTTTTAGAGCAACTGGTAACTCAACATTGACTCGAGAGAGGAAACCGAAGCCCTTGTAGTGACTCAAGGTGCCCGAAAGGAAAAAAGAGTACATGACCATGAAGATGGATCTTCGAATTTTGAATCGCATCCTAGGAGAACCAAATCGAAAATTATGGTTTCCTCGGAGTCTGAAGACGAGGATGACCTTCATGTTCGAGCCCGTTTGTAGCGAGTGGAGAAAGTTATGTTCGGCGAAAAAAAAGATAAGCCATGAATCTGTAGTTTTCGAAGAAATTGAGCAGTTCAGGCCATACTTTAACACTTAGATCCTTGCACCATTTCCACTTCGGCCATTGATAACTCCAAATCCCGATCTAGTCCTCCCCGGCCGATCCCACGCCTGGAAGTGGTGTCGCTGCGGTTGGGATTCTGCAAAACAACACCGGAGGGGGGTGTAAAGCATAATGTAACATAAGATGTAAAAGAGATAACTACAACTCAACAAAGGACAAGACAGGCAATAGTATTAACAGAAGCACATGAATCCAGAATCAAAGAAGAAAAAGTAAACTCAAAAAATCAAAATACGTTATGTATTCTTGAATTCCGTAAACAGGTCACGGAAAGAAGTTCATGAAAATGTTCAAGCCTCAGTGACAGCAAAAGAAACAAGACTTTAAAGATGACAGAAGTATGTGAATGATTTAGGGTTAAGTACCACGGGATTCCAGTGATTTAAATGAAGCAACCAGAACGACAAATGACTTATCAGCAACATTGAATTGAAGACATAAAAGAAGAATTGATCAAGTGTTATTCATCTGTGAACCAGACCAGTTGCACTAGGTGACGGCACTAAGAAGATCAAGTTGTTTTATCGTCTCAGAAGAAATTGATACAGTCTAAAACTGAAACACCCTGAAGCTCAGAAGATTAAGTAAAAAGATCAAGTCAAAGAAAATGGCTCGATGGTTTTTCTATTTAGAAAACCATCGAATGTGATTCAAGAATTCTATCTTAATATATTTATAAAGTAATTGGCACTTCGATAGTTTTTATTTAAAACTATCGAATGACGAATTACTTTTATAAATTCGATAGTTTTCTAATTGAGGAGCAGGTGGAAAAGTGTTTGTCTGTCAGGTTGATTAGAGAATTGGACGGCCAATATTGTTTTAACAATTAAGGTTCGATAGTTTTCTAAAACTAAGTCTACAATTACTAAGAGAGAAGAAGTGTCTTCTTCAGTCTGGTTATTAACACATAAGCAATTACTGAGAGAGAAGTTTGAGCTGGAGAAGATCAGAAAAATTAATAGTGCTCAGAATTTGATCATTGTATTGATTGTGTTTAACCTAGAACTCATTGAAGCTAATCTACGGATTAGAAATTGTAGCACCCCTCGAGGTTTATATTTATAAAAAGATATATTCCCCAAAACTTGATTTGGTTTGGTGTGTTTGATTTCGTTATAGAACTGAATCATTTATCCGTGAACGAAATTGAATTATTTGTGAGTATTGTATTCAACCCCCCCTTCTACGATACTTTGGACCTAACAGGGGGTTTGGACCCTGGCGGCGCCTCCGGCGTGAGAATAAGTAACGGCTTTGGAAAGGAAGACAGGACTATAGAGAAATCTAAATATGGAGGATGTATGTATATTGTGTGTATAATATAGGCTAAGTATGTAAAAGAGAATGTAACCCCTAGACCTTTCCTCCTTGGTCTATTTATAGGCCCAGGATTAGGGTTTAGGGGTTGTACCTGCAATTATGAGCGTTGAATCCTAGGTAGGTAGGACACCTGGGGGATGTTGATGGATTGCACGTGTCCAGGTGAAGGATTGTGGCATCGTGTGCCAGGCTCCTGCTGGCGTGTGGTTTAAATAGGAAATAATTGTCCCAATCATTAGGTATTCATACGTATCGTTATTGGGTGTGGACATCAATGATGACCTAGGCACGTCACGTAATGAGGCATAGATTTTCTCACGCAAGATATTGCCTTTGTCGCCAGGAGAGAATTAAACTTAAAGCTTTAGCCATAGCCTGGCAATGAGTCCGGACTGGTATGTAGGTCATGACTCCAAGATGAGTCTGGACTAAGAGGTGAGCCATGGCTCGAATGGTAATCGGGGTTCCAGGTAACTCCTGACTCAGAGATAAGCCTGGGCTACACATAGCCTATCATTTGCCCCCCACTCCCTTATTCAGATTTTCTGGATGTGGGAGTAGAAACTCCTGAATAGGTAACTTTGAATAAATTCTTGGCTTGATTGTTGCCCCCCAACCCGGATTGTTATCAAGGATGGCAATCCGGTGTTTAGAGTAAGTCATGGTTCTTTCTCAAGTCCAAAGTTGTGACGCCTTGGGTAACTTAGAAAAAATTCTTGGCTTGATTGTTGCCCCCCAACCCGGATTGTTATCAAGAATGGCAATCCGGTGTTAAGAGTAAGTCATGGTTCTTTCTCAAGTCCAAAGCTGTGACGCTTTGGTTAACTTAGAAAAAATTCTTGGCTTGATTGTTGCCTCCCAACCCGGATTGTTATCATGAATGGCAATCTGGTGTTAAGAGTAAGTCATGGTTCTTTCTCAAGTCCAAAGCTGTGAAGCTTTGGGTAACTTAGGAAAAATTCTTGGCTTGATTGTTGCCCCCCAACCCGGATTGTTATCAAGAATGGAAATCCGGTGTTAAGAGTAAGTCATGGTTCTTTCTCGAGTCCAAAGCTGTGACGCCTTGGGTAACTTAGAAAAAATTCTTGGCTTGATTGTTGCCCCCAACCCGGATTGTTATCAAGAATGGCAATCCGGTGTTAAGAGTAAGTCATGGTTCTTTCTCAAGTCCAAAGCTGTGACGCTTTGGGTAACTTAGAAAAAATTCTTGGCTTGATTGTTGTCCTCCAACCCGGTGTTGGAACAACCATGATCAAACCTAGTCCGGATTGAAGGGGCGTTTTGATCTTCCTGGAATATGAAACGATTTCAGTTTTTCCCCCCTTTTCTTTTGAAAGGCCACGACCCCATTTTATCTCGATTTTCGTAGATGACTGCTGTCAACAATAAATGCAGCGTCCTTTATTGTCTTTTCGTTTATTACTTTTTCTAATTCAGTTCTTGCCCACCAATCGTATTGCGCCACCTGTCCACTTGGGGTTGATTTATTTCACCTTATAAAAGCCCTCTGTTCGCCTTCTTCTTCTTTCTTGCTTTACCAAAAACTATTTTTGTTTTTCTCTCTCATTTCTTTCGATTTCTTGCCTCTTCCCCGTGTTTGCTGCCTGACTGCTGTTGTTCCACTATTCTTCGCACCGACCTCGCGCCATTCGTAAGTTTCTCTATCCCTCCTGTTTTCGTTTCGCCGCTTCTGAATTGGGTTGTTGTTTTTCTCGACTTTAGGGTTTTGTGGAGTTTTTGTTTTGACCGTTTTTGATGCCGTTTGGTTGCGAAATTGGTTCTATACTTACGTTTAGGCCTTTATTCACATTGCATGTGTATGGAAGCACCTTATTTTTGGGTTTTGATTCTGGGTTTAATGACTGTTCTTGATGTTTTTGAACTATGTAGGTTGTGTGTATCTGTATGTATGTTTGTTTTGATCTTGTTTTCGTAGTAAGTTTTTGTGTTTAAGTGTTTTTGACGACTCGTGTTTCTGTGGCTTTGTAATTGATCCGGACTTGGTGTAATCCGAGTAGTAATAATATAACTGGTTTATGACTTGGCTAATTTTTGATCCGGTTATTGTAGAATATAGGGATTGAATAACTGCTAGGTAAAATGTGTATAATTGAGAATACATAATCCGGACTGAGATAATAAAACTTACTTTAAATTGATCTTTCTAGGTTTATGGTTCGGGTTAAGTCTCGTGCAAATCGCGGCCGCCGCGTACTTAGACCCCTTTCTGACCCTTCTAGCTGTAACGAATCCCCAACTCCTACTAACCCAGATATTATAGAATTGTTTTGGTGTAAAATGGCAAAAAAGAAGAAACAATCCGGACCGTTAGTAACCCAACTTTTTGTCCATGATCCTCCACGGGGTGGCGTGATTAGTACTCCGGATGGGTTTTGGTCGGATACTAGCTACTTCTTTGTGAAGAAGGATCCAGATATAGAGCAAGAATTTTATTATAGGGATCTTAGCACGTGTTATAGGAATCATCAGGAGCTTGGTTATCCCGGACCGTACGATGAATCCGAGTTTAATTTCACTTTTTCCAAGATGGGTATTAGCGAAGCCCCTTATCCCTTGAAGGAAAAGTTTATGAGTCTTCTAGCTGTTCAAATGGACAAATTAGTCCGGGCTGCATTTCACCTGGGACCTGAAATTAACTGGAGGTGGCCTGAGCCCGGCGAGAGGATTTATCACAGACCGAGGGACGATTATGTTGGAGTGTGGCTGGAGACGCTACGGTCCGGATGGAATCCCAGGTGCCATCAATTTGTAAAGCACCTTTGTAAATATGTTTATAAAATTTCAGTAATGCAAATTACTCCCAATGGTGTGAAGTGGATAACTTGGTTCTTGGCTTTCTATAATAAGATGGGGTATCAGCCCACATTGCGACTTTTTCATCAGCTTTTTAAGCTAGTACAGTCCAACAAAGAACCTTTGTATGAGATCCGGTTTCGTGCGGAAGAGTGCGGTTACCCGTCGGGTGCCGCCAAACCGGTTATTCAACAATCGACTTTGAAGTTTTGGAATGGGGAACTTATCTTCTTGAAGGGCCTGGATTTGGAGTTCATGCCCCATATTGTTTCTAATGTGGAGGCTGAAGTGTTTGATGTGTTCACACTCGAGGGGGAAGCCTTGGTTCAAATTCACCAGTTCTGTGAGTGCCTTGGTTTCCAAATGACCCGGGATAGCTTTATGAAACATGATTTATTGTTTGAGCTTGGATGTAAGTTGTTGTGTTTTTTCTTTTTGTAACCCGGACTAATTCTTTTGATTTACTGATGTGCTTTTTCTTTCTGCAGGTTTGCCTTATTTCAAACCCGAATTGTACGGAATCATGTCTTACAATGCTCTTGCTGTCTCTTTTAAGAAACTTGGTGGTGTCCACAGCACGAAGAATCCGGGGGATGTTGGAGGGTCCGGGTCAAGTGTGTTGAAGGAGGGTGGTGCAGAATCTTTTGCCCCGAATGCCCATCAACCCGAACTTGTGGTTGATGCTGCTGACCTTGAGATAATAGATGATTTGGAGCCGCGTTCTCCGAAGAAGAGGAAGATTCATGTGGGGCGGAAACCGCCTGCCAAGGCAAAAGTCACTGTCGAGAAAATTGTTGCTAATGATGAGGGAAAGGGTCCGGATAAAGAACCTATCCGAATTGGAAACTATACTCTGGAGCAATTGGCTGGTATTTGCGCTGATATTCCTACTGATACCGATTTCGAAGAGATGGAAAATTCTGGTAGCAACGCTTGCTTGAAACGTCTTGTTGGTTACTGGGGACATGTATGTTGATTCTTGCTGAAGCCTATCTTTATGTCGTTTACTTTTGTCTTTTCGATATTTGATTTTTGACTTGTGTTTTGTAGACTGGTAGTTTAATCAGCGCACTTGCCAGTATTATTGTTACCGAACGGAAATATGCGAAGGAGTTCGAAAATCAGAAGGATGCCCAGCTCCGAGATTTAGAAATTGAAGTTGCTTCTTTGAAAGCCAAGAATGTTGAGAAGGAGGCTGAGTTCACTTCAAAAATATCCGGGCTTCAAGCTGAAATTTCAGTGATTGAGAAGAAGGCCAATGACCTGGATGAGGTTAACAAACAACTTGTTTTGGAAAATGCCAATTCCCGTGAAGCTGTTATAGCCGAATTCAAGGAAGGTCCGGAATATGACCAAGCTGTTGCGGATGCTGCTGCTCCTGAGATTCTCCGGGCTTGGCTTGTTTCCGAACGTCATGTGAAGACTGATCCGAATGCAAATTGGGATTCTTTTGTTGGTGAGTTCTTGGCTGCAAAGCTCTCAATCGAGCAAGGGAAAGGAGAGCCCCAGCCTTTTGATGGCCCTGTCCCGAGTTTCCTCCCAAATGCTTCTAACCCGGTCATGCCCACTCTGGACGATCATGCTGATAAGTAACTGCTTAGTATATTCCCCTTGAACTTTTGAGACTTATTTATGTTGTAACCGTAAACTTTGTGTTGCTGTTTTTGCTCTCAACTTTAGGGATGTTTCCGGGTTGTACGGCCAACCTGGGTCCCTGTATTTGCTTTACGTTTTTGGTATAATCGTTTGCAATCTAGGTTTTGATGTTTTGCATGTCTTTGCATTTTCTTATCTGCTAAACTTATTGGTATAAAGTCTGAGGTTTTCGCTTTGGTGCGTATTGCTCTTGAGTCCGGTCTCATAGCTTAGTTTTGAGCCGGACTCTTTGTTTTGTTCTTAGAATAAAATCTAAGTATGTGGTTTTATTGCATATTGCTCGTGAGTCCGGTCTCATAACATGGTTCTGAGCCGGACTCTTTTCTTTTGTACTTAGAATGAAATCTAAGTGTGGTTTTATTGCATATTGCTCGTGAGTCCGGTCTCACAGCTTGGTTCTGAGCCGGACTCTTTTCTTTTTTACTTAGAATGAAATCTAAGTATTTTGGATTTATTGCATATTGCTCTTGAGTCCGGTCTCATAGCTTGGTCCTGAGCCGGACTCTTTTCTTTTGTACTTAGAATGAAATCTAAGTGTGGTTTTATTGCATATTGCTCGTGAGTCCGGTCTCACAGCTTGGTTCTGAGCCGGACTCTTTTCTTTTGTACTTAGAATGAAATCTAAGTATTTTGGATTTATTGCATATTGCTCGTGAGTCCGATCTCATAGCTTGGTCCTGAGCCGGACTCTTTTCTTTTGTACTTAGAATAAAATCTAAGATTTTGGTTTTGGTGCGTATTGCTGGGGACCCTGGCTACAATATTTGCCTATGGCTCCGAGCCAGGGTTACTAGTTTGCGTATTGCTAGGAACTCGGGCTACATTTCATGCATATAGCTCTGAACCCGGGTTATTACAAGAAATTGAAATTTGCTGGAAGTAAAAAATACATGATAATATGAAAAGGAAACAAAACAACGAGACCGGTTTTATTTATAGAAAAATCAGGAATACAAAGCTCTTATTCTAATCTGGGCTTTTGGGAGCTCCTTATTCTTTATCCGGTCGTTGCAATCTTCTTACTGGTAAAATTTTCGGAGTCTAAGGCCATGCCAAGTGTTGGGGACCTCAGAGCCATCCATATGAACCAACTTGTATGTTCCAGGCCGGAGTACCTCCATTATCTTGTAGGGTCCTTCCCATTTTGGCATGAGCTTGCCAGTATTGGTAGGGTCTGAAGCCTCAATATCTCGAAGGACCAGGTCTCCAACTTGAAAGTTTTTAACCCGAGCCTTCTTCCCGAAGTACTCTCTTGTCTTCTCTTTGTACTTCCTCATTCTTTCAATTGCTTGGTCTCGAACCTCATCCACTAAAACCAAATTAGTCTGCAGTCTTTCTTCATTTGCAATCTCATCAAAATTAATGGCCCGGTGAGAGGGATTTCCAACTTCAATGGGTAGTAATGCCTCAGTGCCGTAGGCGAGCTTAAATGGGGTTTCGCCAGTGCTAGTCCGGGGACTAGTCATGTATGCCCATAACACGTTTGGTAATTCCTCAGGCCATTTATTTTTACTTTCCTGCAAGCGCTTTTCAATTCCCCGAAGCAGGATACGGTTTGTGACTTCAACTTGCCTGTTTCCTCTTGGGTATGCAACATATGACTTTTTATGCTTGATTCCTCGTTCTTTCAGGTAGCTTTCGAACTTGGACCCCACAAATTGTGGCCCGTTATCAGAAACTAGAACCATTGGTAGTCCGAACCTCATTAGTATATTGTCCATAAACCGAATGCAATCCTGCTGATTGATTGTTCTCATTGCCTTAGCCTCTGCCCACTTAGTCATATAATCAATTGCAACTAACAAGTACCTCAAATCTCCTTTTGCCCTGGGAAAAGGACCCATTATATCAATACCCCAAACAACAAATGGAATAGGAGACAGGACTGAGGAGGGTAAGACCGGGCTCTGTCTTGGGACATTGCTAAAAAGTTGGCAGTTCTTGCATTTTTTCACAAACTCCACAGCATCATTATGAATTGTAGGACAGTAATAACCCTGCCTTATAATCTTGTGAGCCAGGGCCTTTGCAGATAGATGATCTCCACAACTTCCCTCATGAACTTCTTGTAAACAATATTGGGCCTCGACCGGACTAATGCACTTTAAAATAGGAGAAGACTAAGTCCGACGATAGAGTAAACCTTCTTCTAGAAAAAACTTTGCAGCTTTGGCCTTCAACCTTTGAGCTTGGTTTTTATCAGAGGGAAGTTCCCCTTTATCCAGATATGAAACTATTGCGGTCATCCAATTTGGTTGGTCATCGATCTCCATTATTTCTTCCTGCTCCACCGTTGGTTTCTCAAATTCTTCGAAATAAACCGAACTATCCAGCTCTGCAGAATTCTGTACCAACTTGGACAAAATGTCAGCCTGAGCATTTTCTTCTCTGTTTACCTGTACTACATCAACACTGTTAATCTGGGCTAGGTGATTCTGTACTAGGGCTTGATATCGAGCCAAAGTTGGATCCTTTGCAACATATTCTCCACTTGTCTGTTTTACCACAATCTGTGAATCACTAAAAATAGTGAGTTTTTTTATTCTAAGAGTCCTGGCGAGGCGGAGTCCTGCTAGAAGAGCTTCATATTCAGCTTGATTGTTGGTTGCCGAAAAGTTGAAGGCAATGGCTTGTTTGATCAAGAATCCGTCCGGGCTCCTCAAAATGAGTCCTGCCCCGGACCAGTCATTTGTTGAAGAACCATCCACATGTAGTGTCCAAACTTCTGGATCAGGCTTGTTGTCTTCTTCAGGTTCAGTTATCATAACAGGGGTGGTTATTTCTGGGAATGAACATTCTACAATGAAATCGGCTAGAGCCTGGGCTTTGATGGATGTTCTTGGAACAAATGTGAGAGAAAATTGGCTCAGCTCAACAGCCCAATTTACTAATCTTCCTGAGACATCCGGTTTATGAATTATTTTCCGGAGTGGTTGATCGGTAATCACTTTGATTTCTCTTCCTTGGAAGTAGTGTCTTAGCTTTCGTGACGCAGTTACTAGAGAAAAAGCAAACTTTTCGAGATTCTGATAACGTGTCTCAGCATCCTTGAGCACTTGGCTCACATAGTAGACTGGTTTTTGCTGGCCCTCATGATCCCGGATAAAGGCCGCCCCAACAGCCAGGGTTCCTGCAGACATATAGAGGCTTAGGGGTTCTCCAGGTTCTGGCTTGGTCAAGATTGGTGGTGCGGCTAGGTATTCTTTAATAGATTCAAAAGAACTTTGGCACTCCGGACTCCAAATAATATTCTTCTTTTTCTGGGCTCCTTTAAGCAGGGTAAAGAAAGGTAGACAGCACTCGGCAAGTTTAGGAATGAACCTTCTTAAAGCCGCTAGAGACCCAGCTAGCTTTTGTATATCCTTCTGAGTCTGGGGTTCCTTCATTTCTCTTATAGCCTTGATTTTTTCCGGATTAGCTTCGATTCCTCTCTGGCTAATCATGAATTCCAAAAAAATTCCAGCTTCCACTCCGAAGGTGCACTTCTTCGGGTTAAGCTTCATATCTTGTTTCCTTAGGTTGTCAAAGCATTCCTTCAAATCAGCAATATGGTTTTGAACTTTGGTGGATTTTGCTATCATATCGTCCACATAGGATTCCAGATTTCTTCCCAGCTGACTCTTGAAAATTTCCACCATTGCTCTCTGGTACGTAGATCCAGCGTTCCTTAATCCAAAAGGCATAAGTTTGTAGGCGTAGACTGCCCGGTGTGTTATGAAAGCTGTCTTGGCTATATCAGCCGGGTTCATCTTTATCTGATTGTAACCGGAGAAGGCATCCATGAAGCTCAGCATGACATGTCCAGCTGTCGCGTCGATGAGTTGGTCAATGCTGGGAAGTGGGTAAGGGTCTTTGGGACATGCATCATTTAGATCAGTGTAGTCCACGCACATTCGCCACTTTCCGTTTGGTTTCTTGACTAAGACTACATTGGCCAGCCACTCCGGATACTTTATTTCACAGATTATATCGGCTTTGAGTAGTTTTTCAACCTCTTCATCGATTGCCTTTTGTCTTTCCGGGGCAAAGTTCCTCCTTTTCTGCTTTACTGGCTTCTTTCTAGGATCAACATCCAAGCTGTGCATAACAACAGATTCCTGGAGCCCGGGCATGTCATCTGGGCTCCAAGAAAAAACGTCGGCATACTCCCGGAGTAACTCAGTTAGCTCCTTCTTGAATACTGTGTCCAGCCCGGTTCCAATTTTAACTTTCCTCTCCGGGTTTCCTTCTTCTAGCTCAATGTTCTCGAGCTCAACAGCAGCCTCCACTTTTCCCATTTCTGCCTTGGAGACATATTGTTGAACCCGGGCTTGCACCACCTAGTCAAGGTAAGTCTGGGTTGATGGGTTTTCTATGTTTTGGACTTCCTTGCCGGATTCTTTTTTCTGGTTGTACCTGTGCTTCTTTCTGCTGATGTTCTTCTGGTAAGAATTTGCCTTCCTTTTGTTTTCCGGGTCAGTTTCAGCCATGACCAAAGCCTGGCCGTAGCATCGGCTAGCCATTTCAAAATCTCCCTGGACTTCGCCAATTCCGCCTGGTGTAGGAAACTTGAACTTTAGATGTGGGGTTGAAGTTATAGCTCGGAGCTTTGTGAAGGCTGGCCTTCCCAAAATGACATTATAGGAGGAGAGAGTGTTGATGATATAGAATTGAACCAGGTTGCTAACCTGCTTCGGGAAAGTGCCAAACAGTACTGGGAGATATAGAGTTCCCTGGATTGGAACCAAATTGTTCCCAAATCCGTAGAGAGGGTCTTCTCTACAGTCATTCATCTTCACACTTCCCAGCTGCATTCGATTCATGGTGTTTTTGAACAAAATGTTGACAGAAGAGCCGTTATCCACCAGGACTCTTCTGACCTCATTATCAGCTATATCAAGAGTTACAACAAGAGCTTCATTGTGATTTGGGTTTATTCCTTCGAAGTCATCTTTGTTAAAGCTTATCACCTGCTCCGGGCAAGATTGCACCATCATTACCTCATCTCCCGAGTCCGGGCTCCTTGGAGGTGAATTGGATCCCCCCATAACAACATTGACAACATTCTTGTCTTTTCCGGACCCCTCTCCTCGGTCGGCAACTCTCCGAGCTATATATTGTCCCATGTTGCCTTTTTTGATTTGGTCTTCCACCAAAAATTTCAAAGATAGGTAATTTTCGGTTGTATGCCCATGGGTTTCATGGTAGTCGCAATGTTTATGGACTGATCGGTTTTCTGGGGCTGTGAGCATTGGCTTGGGAGGGTAATAGAATGGCTTGTCACGTACCTCTTTCAGAATATCCGCGCGAGCCCGGTTGAGAGGAGTCCAACTAGGTTCAGGTCTGGGCTCACGCTTGGGTTTAGGCTATCCGGACTCAACTTTTTGACTGGAGTCCGGGAGCAGTGCTGGTACTGCAAGCTGGGAGCTTTGGATGTAGTTGCTTTGTCTGTTGGGCTTAAACTTTTTATCTTGGTGGAAATTGCTCTTTGGACGGTCATCAGTCCGGGGTGGAGAGAGTCCCTGTCTTGTCATCCTCATAGCTTGAAGGACATCTGTTTCTTTAATAAACCGAGTTGCCATGGAATAGGCCGCCGCCAGGCTCTGTGGTTCTTTATGTATGAGATCAAGGACATACCTCTCATTATTGTCGGGGTCTAGGTTTCTTCGAAAAATTGTGAGAGTTTCACGCTCATCCAGGTTGCTTACATTGTTGATTGCTTCCTGAAAGTGTTTCATATATGTTGCCAGTGCCTCTCCCCGAGCCTGCCAGACTGTCTCTAGGTGGCACATGTGCATTTCATGGGTTTTATTGGCTTTGAAACGTCTCAAGAAAGCATCACGAAACTGCTTCCAATTGTGAATGCTTCGAGATGGGATTCGGCTGAACCATCTTTGTGCACCGGATTTAAGAGTAGAGGCGAAAAACCTGCACTTGGTTAAATCATTGTAATAGTAGATCATGACAATCTGTTCAAAGTAATTAACATGCTCTTCGGGGTCACCCAAGCCATTGAAGGAATCGAAGTTATAGTGTTTGAGATTTTTCTGCCTGGGTGTAGCCTCCAGAGAGTAGCTGAATGGTGTCAGGGTATCCCCTATATCAATTCCCGAATCATGGCCAACTTTTTTCTGGAGCTCATGGATCATGTCCATCAAGTCCTCCTAGGGTTCTTCTTCATCTGATATTATGTCAAGACTTGGAGCCCGGGTCCTTCTCATGTCATGAGTTTTGCCCTGAATCCGGGCTTCTTCCTCTTGAATTCTTTTTTGGATTCTTAGGTCGAGTTTAGCTTGTTCTTCAATCCGGATTTTCTCCCTCAGCTCAGCTAGTTTTCTGAGCTTCTCAGCTTCATTATCTTGGTTTTTACTATGAGTTCTGTGGTGGGTTCTTTTCCGGGCATCTTTGTCTTTGCCCCCAATTCGGTCAAAAACCGAGCCACGAGATCGGTGAGATTCTCCAGAATCATGAGAGTGCTCATTTTGATCTACTTCATTCATCCGGGCTTCTTTATACATCCGGATTGCATCAGCAATCTGGTTCCCAGTTAGGTTCTCCATAAGTCCGGGTTCCATGTCAACATCAGTGTACTTGTATTTGTTAACTTCAATTTCCACTCGGGCATCATTAGGCCGGATTATCTGAGATGCCAGAGCCAGGGCTGGTGGTATTTCCACAGTATTTGGGTTCAGGTTGGGTGGTGGTTCTTGTCTTGGGGTACTGGTGGTGGGTCTCAGTGTGGACTTGCTTCCTCGAGCCATGGTTCAAGAACAACAATTTTGCACAAAATTTTTGACACAATTTATAACAATTTTCGATGACAGAAAATCTCAACTAGATCTGGGTTTACTCAATGAAGGTAAATCAACGTATGCATGCACTTTCTGGGTTTAATGTTTCTCTAAGCAAGAAAATTGGTTTTCAAGACAAATCTATAAGAGAGCAATGTAGATCTAAGCAACAACTGGAGCAAGAAAGCTAGATAAGGCTAAACAAGGCTAAAAATAAACAGATCTGGGCTAAATAAGGTTAAGAAACATGCATACATTAAAGAGGTTGGCTAAGGAGTTCATTTTCATGGTTACAGAAAGTGGGTTTGTTTAGATCTTACTGGATTTAACTAGGACTCCTTCAAAGATGAAGGAGCTTGTTGATGACGGTGAGTCCAGTGGCACCGAGACCAAATGACAGGGTTCCCCTCCTTCTAGCGCCAAATGATAACTCCAAATCCCGATCTAGTCCTCCCCGGCCGATCCCACGCCTGGAAGCGGTGTCGCTGCGGTTGGGATTCTGCAAAACAACACCGGAGGGGGGTTTGGACCCTGGCGGCGCCTCCAGCGTGAGAATAAGTAACGGCTTTGGAAAGGAAGACAGGACTATAGAGAAATTTAAATATGGAGGGTGTATGTATATTGTGTGTATAATATAGGCTAAGTGTGTAAAAGAGAATGTAACCCCTAGACCTTTCCTCCTTGGTCTATTTATAGGCCCAGGATTAGGGTTTAGGGGTTGTACCTGCAATCATGAGCGTTGAATCCTAGGTAGGTAGGACACCTGGGGGATGTTGATGGATTGCACGTGTCCAGGTGAAGGATTGTGGCATCGTGTGCCAGGCTCCTGTTGGCGTATGGTTTAAATAGGAAATAATTGTCCCAATCATTAGGTATTCTTACGTGTCGTTATTGGGTGTGGACATCAATGATGACCTAGGCACGTCACGTAATGAGGCATAGATTTTCTCACGCAAGATATTGCCTTTGTCGCCAGGAGAGAATTAAACTTAAAGCTTTAGCCATAGCCTGGCAATGAGTCCGGACTGGTATGTAGGTCATGACTCCAAGATGAGTCTGGACTAAGAGGTGAGCCATGGCTCGAATGGTAATCCGGGTTCCAGGTAACTCCTGGCTCAGAGATAAGCCTGGGCTACACATAACCTATCAGCCATTTTGTCTAGTTTGACCATCTCTTTGTTAGAAAGTAAAAAAAATTGAGTGTTAATTTCAATAGGCTCTTAATTGATTTTTTAAAAGTTTATTCTTTACTACGAGGACTAAAATCATATTCGGATGTAAGTCATTTTCTCAGAGTAACTCCAACCCAACACTAAATCACCATAATAGCGATGGATATAGTGTTAAAACAACTTCAATGCAACACTAAAATAGTGACACAAGGACACCAAATGAGTTTTGGGTCATCAAATTTAGTGTCATATTATAGTGTCAATGAGTTGGACTACATTTTATGGATAGTGACTTTTTGACACCAAAATAGTGTTATAGTGAATATAATTATGAATTTTCAGAAATTATTTCATTAATATTTTGGTATATATGTTGTCAAATATTAATTAGAAATTTTGTTGGAGATTTTTATTAAAAATGTGATCAATTAAAACATGAAAAATTACCATTCCTTAAAAAAAGTCTCATTTTAGTACTTTTTGAATTACAGGAGACCCTGAATAGCAGCACCAAACATTTGAAGCACACCGTCTCCAACGGACCACCAACTCAAACCTCAAAAAAATTGAAAAATTTAGTAGAAGATTTTTACAAAAATCGAAAATTCTAAATTCGAGGACCATACAGCCAATCACATTCCTACTTTGAAGATACAGTAGTTATTTTTGGTTGTATCAAAATTATCCACACATTCAATATGAACAGCATTTGAAATTAAAAACCCTAGTTCAATTTTTCACAAGGGGAAGGGAAAAATAAAATCAACCCCTTCTCAACAAATTGCCCATTCTTCATCTTCTTTGAATCTTCATTTTAATCTTCCACAAATTTATTTCAAACATCATTTTCTTGAGGCCCACATCCAAGTCAAAACACACAATAAATGTATCTAATCTTCTTGTTTTGAAATTTCAAAATGTGGGTTTGTTTCTTTTTGTGATTTGACAGATACCCACAAAGATTCAGCCAACAAAACCCATTATTTTTCTTGAAGAAAATTCAAGATTGCATTTTTATTGAAAAGTTTGATTTGTTTGGTGTCTTGGAAGATTAATATTGAAAAAGATTTGCAAAGAAGGTAAGAATCTGAAATTTCTTGCCCCCTCTTAAATTCAAGAAAATTGTATTGAATTAGTGCTAGGGGGGGAGAATTGAATCAAGGGCTTTGTTTGAAATTTAATAGCCATGAAGCAAATGTCGCATATTGATAATATTCCTACGAGTCCTGGGAAGTTTAAGATGGAAAAATCTTTATATATGCACAGGTTTAGGTGGCAATCTTGTCTTACAAAGCTCACATTTTGGTCTTTTGTGTTCTTGGGGTTGATTTTGGTGTTCTTCTTTAGGACTAGTTCTTCTTCGTCCTCATCGGATGTCTTGAGACGTTCGCTTAAGACTAGTTCTTGGGGTGGTCCTGTTTGGGAAAAAAGGGTCAGATTGTCTGCTCGAGTCCGGTCTAAAAATGGGATATCGGTTCTTGTTACAGGGGCTGCAGGCTTTGTTGGCTCACACGTGTCTTCTGCGTTGAGACGTCGTGGTGATGGGGTTTTAGGGCTCGATAATTTTAATGACTACTATGATCCTTCATTGAAACGAGACCGTCAGGCGCTTTTGGAGCACTCGGGTGTGTATATTGTGGAGGGTGATATTAATGATATGGTTCTTTTGAACAAGTTGTTTGAGGTTGTGGCATTTACACATGTGATGCATTTGGCTGCTCAGGCTGGTGTTAGGTATGCAATGGAGAATCCGACCTCGTATGTTCATAGTAATATTGCTGGACTTGTTAGTTTGCTTGAAGTTTGTAAGGAAGCTAATCCGCAGCCTGCAATTGTTTGGGCATCGTCCAGTTCTGTTTATGGACTTAATTCTAAAGTACCCTTCTCAGAGAAAGACAGAACTGATCAACCTGCTAGTCTGTATGCTGCTACAAAGAAGGCCGGTGAAGAGATTGCACATTCATATAATCATATATATGGACTTTCGCTTACTGGTTTGCGGTTCTTCACTGTTTATGGCCCTTGGGGAAGACCTGACATGGCTTATTTCTTCTTCACGAAAGATATATTGAAAGGAAAGTCGATACAGATCTTTGAGGCTGCCAATCATGGCACGGTAGCCAGAGATTTTACGTACATTGATGATATTGTCAAGGGTTGTTTGGCAGCACTAGATACTTCTGAGAAGAGTACAGGTAGTGGTGGAAAGAAGAAGGGCCCGGCTCAATTGAGAGTGTTCAACTTGGGGAATACTTCACCTGTACCAGTTTCTAATCTTGTGAATATTTTAGAGAGGTTGCTGAAAGTGAAAGCGAAAAAATCTATAAAGAAGTTGCCACGAAATGGGGATGTGCAATTTACGCACGCAAACATTAGTGCAGCACAGAGAGAGCTTGGATATCAGCCCTCAACAGATTTGCAAGCAGGGTTAAAGAAATTTGTCCGATGGTACCTCAATTACTATAGTGATGAAAAGAAGAGTGACCAATGATGCCATTCTTTGATTGTGTGGTAGGGTCATTCCACTCCTTTTTCTTATTTCAGTTAATGTGATTGTTTAGACCTCTCTCTGTTCCTTCCATGACAATGTGTTTGATAGTTATCTTAGTGAGGTCAGATGAGAAAGTCACTTCCCACTGTATGAAAGTGGATATATTTTTGTGATTGGTGAGCATTGTGATTTGTATCGACTATCGAGTAATGCAGAAACATTTTTTCTACTCATCGACTGTAACTGTTGTAGTTTATCACTGTCAAATGTCAATCCACGGTTGATAGAACAATTCGCTGATTGCTGGACCTGTATCAGTTATGGGATGCAATAGATAGTACACCTATTTTTGGCTATTGTGGTTAACTGATGATTTTCTTAACAGCTCTATAGTTCGCATATACTTTGTTGTTACTCATGGT
Source organism: Heracleum sosnowskyi (assembly GCA_030848705.1). NCBI lineage: Eukaryota > Viridiplantae > Streptophyta > Magnoliopsida > Apiales > Apiaceae > Heracleum > Heracleum sosnowskyi. The sequence goes on from CM061237.1 coordinate 74,281,904, forward strand.
TTGTCAAATAATCCTTATGTAATTTACTTTCAGGTCTGCAGGTTTGACATAACCGTATTGAGACTTGTTCAGCTTCTATCTACGTACATAGAAATGATTAATTATAAAGTATATCAATGCTGTTATTGATCTTATATTGGAAAGTTGGAGTAAAAACACACGAATATGATATGCTTTTTTGATGCATCTAGCTTGTTTCCATTTTCTCGTTCTTAATAAAACATCAAATACACCATTATATTTTTTAGAAATCATGTATGTGTAATCAACCATTTGATTTGTATCACTTTCAGAAATTCTACCTGAGTAAATTAGTTTTGTTGCCATTACTTTGTCCAAGGTAACATTTGGACAGCTATAAAATTTTATGGGGATTAGAGGTAGATTTTACTTGTAAGACGTTCTAGTCTACGATTGATATATCTAGAAGTGCTTTTTGAAATCGTTATAACTGTTTTGTTCTGCTATTCAATTTATAGTAACTGATGTACACTTTCATCTATCTATCTAGCAATAGCTAAGGTTCTATGCAAGAATTCTTTTTCATTATGTACGGCATTTAGGTATAAGTTTCTGATGCAAAACTGGTTCAAAATGATAAGTATCTACATATCTTAACATTTGTTGCTAATCATATAGGTAGAGGTTGACAGACAAAAGTTACCCAGCAGGTAACAGCTGCTTTTAGCAGGATAAATCGTAATCTAATCTCTGGTTATCCCTTCATCCATCGAATCAGCTTTTTAGATATAAACCTTAACTTCTTGTCAATTTTATCAGCTTATTCTATTATTATGCAGATTACTAGCCTGTGCCATAGAAGCTACTGAACTTTCACTATGTCTTCTTATATCATGACCTAGACTTGATGGTCTTGTTGGCGACCAAGTATATCTCTCTTTCTGTCTTCTTTGCTATTTATGGAATGTAGACTCTCAAGTTGCAGTTATAATATTTTGATATCGTGTATAGATCATTTTTTGCTGTTATGCCTTCTTTCTTAATAAACCTTTCCCATTCAATCGTTGTTATAACTGTCTCGATCTGCAACATAATATTTCGTAACTGGTTAGAGTATTTCGTAACATAATAGTGAGCAAGAAGTAAAGTTTTAGAGGATGTTTTTGTTCAAGTTGCAACTTGTAAATTCTGATGTGACGAAATACTTACTGGAGATCATAAGAAAGTGTGTGCTTATAGAGTTATAGTAGATACAGACTCTTGTTCGGCTTGGAACTATACTTTGTAGAATAAAGATGAAAAAAACCAAGCTAGTCTGATCCAGAAGTCCTCGGTACAATGCAAGGCATTTTAAACGTTTGGTATGAATCAGAAGGTAATAGTTTATATAATGGCCAGCCTGTTTTGTTCTATTAAAGCAATCCTTCTGATTCCTTTAGTCTAGTTTCGTGCTCATTTAATTGTCCAGGATGTGTTTCGTACTACTTATGACCATGATTTTGCTAAAATATTTGAAAGAAAAGAGGGATTTGCATTTCAAAATTGTGAAATGTGAACCCGACTTTCTTGTTGATTGATGGATTTTACCCTTTTTGACACATTATAATTCGATTTTGTCCTCATTTTATACTTATCAACTAATATGTGCAGTTTTGCAGTAAGATTCATCTCTCTGTTATCTAGTACTAGCTCACAGTAATAGAGTAGCTTTAACAAGTTTGGTTGTGTTGTTTGACGTATTTCCCAGGTGAGTTGTGTAGATACATGGGGAGATGCCTTATATGTTGATTTGAGGCTAGATGCTATTAGAAATCAGAAGTTAGAGGTTTTGATGGAACCGTATGCATTGAAGATCCCCCAAAACCCTTTTTCTGAATGAAGTCGCAGAGGATTTCATAGCATAAGCCAACCTCAACTATGTTTTTAGATAAATCATAGCTTCCAAATAACCCAATAGAGTTTTCTTTTAGAGCTTCAACCCTCCCTGTGCTAAATTGAAGGCTCTACTAGTACAGTTAAGGCTGAAACTAGAAACAGTCATTACCCAACTATGGCGCCACGTTACAGGATGTTGACATTCGCCAATGAGATTCGGCCTATGTTTGATACTTTGATATTCAAACAGTTATAGCAAAAACAAACTGCTAGGTTCTTAGATAAATCATAGCTTCCAATAACCCAAAAGAATTGTCTTGTAGAGCTTCAACCCTCCCTGTGCTAAATCGAAAAGAAACTAGAAACAGTACAGGATGTCGACATTCCCCAATGAGGAGATTAGGCCTATGTTTTACACTTCGTACTAATATTTATGAAAATAATGAACAGCAAAGGAATTTTCCAAGCATGGATTAGAGAAGACCCCTCTCTTTGCAGCATTCAATTGCATCATCATACATTTGCTCAAGTCCGTATCTAAATTTGAATCCAGTGTCCAACAGCTTTTTTGACGAGAGTCGTACAGTTTTGGAGTCTTTGAGCTTCTTTTGGAATCTTAATAAACACAATTATCGCAATTACTTAGTTAAATCTTCTTGAGCAACAACCTAAAACGGTTTTAGAAAAAACAAGACTCACCTGGTTGATGATACTTTATATTCAGGATATCTTTGTCGAAGAAATTTAGGGAAATCTTCAAGTGTTATATCAGCCCCAGAGCAAATGTACCTTCCACTAGCATTCGGATATTCAAAAAGGAAGATGTGTGCTGTAGCGACATCATCCATGTGAACAAAGGAGGTATTACCAGAAAATTCAAATGGATTCTCATCATCTGCTCGAATTGAAAACATCAAACAGAAGTCATGGATGTTCTAACATGACTGCCTGGGTTTGACTAAAATAGTAGCTTTTTACGCAGTTCTAATATATACATCAAGCCTTAAAGACGGAGATAATAATATAGCTTCAAAGAGTCAAAGGGGACCTTATCCTGCAGTCCTTATAGCCAGGTTATATGCTTGTTACGCAGTACTGAGATCAATTAGTATGAATTTCAAAACTTTTAAAAGGCTAATATAGAGTCTGTCGATTTCTATAGACAAGTGCAATGACTGTGGCCGTCGTTAAAGTTTAACAAGCACAACCTGAATTCGCTGAAGACATCTAGTATAGTGAAGGTTCCAAAATTCATTCCCAGAGGGGACTTTTCATCTAATCAGTTTATAATTAGGAGCAAAAATAAATTGTAAATTCAAAGTACATACCAATTATCATTGACATTGAAGTGCGCACTGAGCCCGGGAAATGAGGAGTAATAAAAGGACCATGAATAAAAGGTGGAAGTACAGTGACAAGATCCAGTCCATGTGTTTCTGCAAACTCTAAGGCTGCTCTTTCAGTTAGTGTCTTAGAAACGTAGTATGATTCTCTTACCGTCTTTAAAGATCTAACAACATCTACGTCTGTCCATGATGTCTCATCTAGTACACCAGAATCCTTTCCACTGAACATCACCGTGGCTGCGCTGGAAGTGTGCACAACCCTTTTCACTGTTTTTGAATTAAGGCATGCCTGTAAAATGCTTATGGTCGCATTGACTGATCTTTTTGTAATTGTTTCTACATCTTCTTTCACTTCAAAATCTATGGTATGAGCAAGATGAAACACCCCAACGCATCCTTGAATCGAATCATTAAAACTTTCTGGTTTGTCAAGGTCTGCGTTGAATATCCGAAGCCTCTCCAGTGCTCCTGGTAGGTTTGTTAGGTAGCTGACATCCTTCTTTTGGTCTAAAAGTGATCCCAAAAACAATAATCACCTAAATAAGCTTCATTAAACATGCTTAAAGAACAAATTCAAATATCAAGTATTGACTCTAATTTCAAGTTCTATTAACTCTAATCCCTTAAAATTATCATATATTTCTAGTAGTAGCTATATTGGTAACTGTCAGATTAGTTAAACAAATGATACTTCAAATATGCAAAACTAGTAACAATCGGATTATGATACTAACCAGTTTCTGCTCAAAACATCACCATGTTTGGAAATATATCATAAATTTACCTGCACGATCAGATCTAATAGTGGTGTTAACAGCATAGCCATGTTGAAGAAGTCTCATGATCAGCCACGAAGCTACGTATCCTGTTCCACCTGTTACACAAACAACTCCTTTCTCCATGCCCCTTCCAAGTTCAAACAAAGAACCTTTATATTTGGTCGCCTTTGGCAGAATTATTGCGCGAAAGTGCTTAGGATATCTAGTTAGTGTTTACATAATCTTCTTTTGTCGAATAAATGGCCATCCACTTCGACTCGTTTATTCGTAATAATAGCTTTTACATTCTCTAACAGAATCTCTTGCGATAACTTTTAAGTTGAAGTTGACGAATTATGCACATTTATGTAGAGAAAAAGATGTCATATTTTTTATACATTTTTTGTCACCTTTAGGTCACTGTTTTCCTTTATATCGATCAAAAAGTCTCTCCCCTTAAAATTATTGCTTATAAATTAAAGTTATTTAAAGTTATAAATTAAAATTGAAAATTTTAAGTTAAAAATCTGTTTGTGTAGTTTTGGATTATAAATAACTTATAAGTTATTAAAAATGTAATGATAAAAATAAGTTTGATAAATAATATATTTGAATAATGATATTAACTTTTATTAAAAAACTACAAAAATAAAATAAGTTTTACAAAAAAGTACCCCGACCAACTTTTTAAGCTGTTTTTAGCTTCAAGTCATTTTTTAACTTATTACACCACATACATTTTTCAGATTAAAGTTAAAATAGGTTCGCTTAAAATTACTGTTGTATAAGTAAATAAAGTATTGTTACTAAAAATTCAAATGGCTAAAATTCAATTCTTGTTATGTACAATTATGAATGACCTTTCCACGGTTGATCTTTCTATTCATGTAACTTAGGACTCTTGGTTTTACGAGTCCCAACTTTTGGCTTTACAAGTACTATGTAACCTCAATTTATAAACCTATAAATAGGCTTCAATCTTGAGGTTATTGTACACACAAATATATAATGAAATCTATGCTTCCCCCTCTTTTCTATGCTCTCTATATAGAGTATAATATATTACTTATATAATGCACGATATTATACATATTAACCTCGATTTCTTTTTCCTTTAGTATCGAAAGAAGGATGACTTGACGGTTAAAAGATTATAATATGGTGTAAGCTTTGGTAAGGAAAAGATCAGGTGAAAGGAGTGACAAAGAAGAAAGCAGCGCTAAAAGAAAGGGCTATCTTTTTCATTCACTATGCAAGTATATTATAGTATTGTTTTAGTCCTTAAGTTCACCATGACGCATGCTTGTCCTGTACATGCATATACTAATCTCTCTGTCTGCCTTGTCAAATATCTCATTGTGTTATTTTTATAAACAATTTTGTGATTTATATTGATGTGCTATATTCTTGTTTTGACTTACCATTTTTTTATGTATTTGTTAGGTCCAAAGTATCGTATAATAGGGGTTGAATACGATACTCACAAATTATTCAATTTCGTTCGCGGATAATTAATTGTGTTCTTGTTCGAAATCAAATTTACCAAATCAAAACACGAGTCGGGGAATATATTGTTTTATAAATATAAACCACGAAGGGTGCTACAATTCTAATCCGTAGGATTAGCTTCAATGAGTTTGGGTTACAGTAATCAATACAATGATAGAATTTAAGGCAATATTAATTTCTTTGTGAATTTTCAAGCTCTTAACTTCTTCTTCGTTAAATGATCTTCTACAACTACCAACTGAAGAAGACACTGTCTTCATTCTCGAATTGTAGGCTTAGAAAAAACTATCGAAGGCCAAGAGAAGATCCTAGCTGTCCATTTCCTTGATCAACCTGACAAGAATTGAATTCTTTTCACATTCTCTACTTTTTCAAAAACTATTGAAGGCAAAGTTTCTTTTCCTTCGTTAGATTTAAATAAAATCTTTCGAAAGAACTACTTTGTTTATTTGAAAGTAATTCGATAGTTTTATAAATAAAACTAACAAACCAACACTTTTTATCCACTTCGATGGTTTCTTAAAAAGAAACTGTCGAACTAGTTTTCCTTCCTTGACAGTATTTTTCAAACCTTAATTTCTTCTCTCGATAGTGTTTCATAAATAAAAACTATCGAAAGTCTTTCTATGTAGTTTGATCCTTGAAGATTCTATCTTCTTGCAGCAAGAATATTCCACTTCAATTTAACCTAAACATACCTTATAAATATCTTTTCACTTCCAAATTGTTTCAGGTCTGACTTAAATAAATTTCTTCCGAGACGATAAACATCTTGATCTTTTTAGTGCTGATAACTAGTGCAACTGGTCCGGTTCACAGATGACTAACACTTGATCAATACCTCTACGTCTTCAATACAATACCATTGATAAGTCTCTTGTCGTTCTGGTTGCTTCATTAAAATCACTGAAATCCTCTGGTACTAACTCTTTATCATTCAAATACTTCTGTAGTCTTGAAAGTCTTGTTTCTTTATTTGTCACTGAGGCTTGAACATATTAATGAACTTCTTTCCGTGACCTATTTACGGACTTAAAGAATACATACCATATTTTGATTTTTTGAGTTTACCGTTTCTTCTTTTCTTCTGGATTCCTGTGCTTCAGTTAATATTATAGTCTATCTTGTTCCTTTGTTAAGTTGTAGTTATCTCTGTTACATATTATGTTACATTACGCTTTACAATCTCCCCCTATTTGATTGTTAGAGTTCGACAAACAAATACCTCGAGGATAACTCAACTAACTAATGGAAACATGAAACTAATTAAAGTAACAGAGATTGATAATATTAAATGCATTCTGGATTAAATATTTACATTTCCAGATTTCTATTTTACAAAGAACAGTAAAAAGTTTAACAATGAAGTTGCTCCTCTAGCCTGAGCAGATTGTTCTTTGTTTCATCTTCAGTCCAATATGATCTCACCTTCTTCAGCTACATGATTAGAATTTGCTGCTTGATAATCAATCACATATGGATAGTGCAGTGGTTCTCCAGGTTTTAGGATTGCTCCTGTGATGTGTCTTCCAATGTACTCAACCTGTTGACCCACTCCAGCCCACACCCATGCAATGCTGACATCTTTCTGATTTTGCTTTGGCATGTTGGGTAGTCTCGGATGCACTTCCAATCCTCTTTCCACTCTCTTCCTGTAATAGGACATATTTTCCATAAGATAGTTCATTTAGCTTTGTAGTTCTTTGGATCTTAATGAGTATCACCTGCAATTTAGTGTATGTTCTCTGTTCGAAAAACTTAGTGGAGATCACAAATGTACCTCTATCCATGAAACTGATTATTATGTTCCAGACACAATTTGCTTTTACTCCAGCCTTCAGGTAGATAAGAGATTGTCTTAATGCAGTGAAATAAGTCTGAGTGTCCTAATTTGCACTTCTGATGTCCTGAATGATCACTTCCACATCAGCATTGTCGTTGACTTCTAGACCGTCTTCAACTCCGCAAAATGTTTTGTAAGCTATCTCCTAGTCCTTTCCTTGCTTTTGTGCCAAATCTATCAACTTCTTCTTCCTTACCTCATTATACATCTTGAACCTTTTTAGTTTTTCACTTCTCTGAATTGTTTGGTGTTTTTCCATTCCAGCTTGCCTTGCTTCTTTTTCTGCTTTCTCAGCTTTCAATCTCTCCAAGGCAGCTTCTTCCATACTATCATCAAGTATTGGATGTTCAATTGGCTCTGGATAGTATGGTTCATGCTCTTCTTATAAAGGCTCATGCATGACTTCAAATACCTCTCCAATGTCTTCCTCTTCTACAAGCTCCTCAATCCAGTATTGTCTCACTGGAATAGTTGTTGTTTCCACTTATCCTTTCTCCCCCTTAGTTGAGTAATCCTCCGTGAAGTTATCCTCAGCATAGTAGTTTGAAGGTCCAACTTGTTGATTTTTTATCATATTCCAGATCGACTCCAGACCGTCACCTTGATTCTCCATAAACAAAGCAATGTCCCTGGTCATCTCTTCCACAGAAGCAAGCTTGTTGTCAATGTCATTTAGTCTTGAGTTGGTAGTCTGCTCGATTATGTCCAATCTCTTGTTGAGGCGAGACTCCACTCTTGACAAACTATTCATTGCATCTTTCACCTTAGCTTGTCCATCCCAGATCACCAGAATGTCTTCAAATAGAGCTTCTTGACCTTGTTGTAGAACATGTACTTTATTCACGAATCCATCTCGTAGGTCCTTGACGTCTGTCTTCAATTCGATGAGTTCTTCCATAGCTTCCTTCTTCAGTGATTCCATAGCCTCCTTTGTACCCGTTATTGTGCCAGATGCACTACTTAAAGCTCTGTAGGTTCTTCTGGAATCAGCTGCAGCCAAGTCAATCTTCGTTTGAATTAAAGTTAAAGAACTATCAACTTGACCGGAGGAGATCCCTTGGGTAAAATAAGGTCTGAGAGCGACTTTGAATAAAGGGTTTCCTTCTTTGTCATGAACTGTCATCTCCTTGATTGTGGATTGTACTTGTAGTTCTCTTTCCGTTGGTGGTAGCAGATCATCTATGTTAACCAGGGTTTGGGTGTCACTCCTCACTTTTGGCACTGGGTGTTCACTCAACGTTTCTGTTGGTGTTTCACTCATTTTTCCTTTCTCACTCAGGCCAGGTGTTAGTGTTTTTGTTTCACTCATTCCTTTTGCTCTATTTGTACCTGCAACAAAAATCACCGTAGCCGTCCTTAAGGAGGTCACCGGTGGTGAAATGGGGATTCACAAGTCCCCGTCCTTGGATAAACCAAGTTGCTGATCATCTTGCGATGATTTATCCTTAATAGGATCTAGAGTTTGAATCTCTAGGGGGTTAGAATCAGGTTCTTTTAACAGCAGAGATCCTGAAACTCCCTCTATTGTATGTGAAGACTTTTCCTCAGATAACTCCTCAAATGAAATTGATTCATTGTTACCGAGTTGCCGATCTGCACCTACGTCAGACCCTGTACCGGCAGGATCCAGATATGTTCCATCTGGGGAGCTAGACAATGACCCTTTAGATTTTGTATTTGGGTCAGAGCCTTCTCTCGACGTCTGTGAAGACTCTTGGTTTCATTAAAGAACCTTCAACCAGTGGTCCTGACCGTAATATGATCGGAGAACTAGTTGCTTCCGTCAATTTTCCTTTGCCTGTTTGGGATAGGGGTTCATATATAGCTTCAGTAATAGCTGCCCAATCAGCTTCAGAAAAATCTATGAAGGGCTCAGTGGAAGATGGAAATGAAAGGTCAACAGTTGCCTCGGTTTCAATTCTTCTCCTTTTAGCAGAAGGCAGAGCTGTTGTTGAAGGGTGTATCTCCTTATGTGGTGCTGCTTTGGCATTATCTCCCTCTACACTCTAAGTTGTTTGAATGATTGGTATAGTAGGGGTAGGAGTTTCTGATACTGTTTCATTTGGCTCTTCCAAAGGCTCTATGACCGTGGTTAGAGGTTGTTGGTTTTCAACCTCCTGGTCAGGAATGGCCACTGAGGGCTCTGGATCTATGTCCATTGGTGCAGGTTGTTGAGGTGGAACAGCAGGTTCAAGAATCCTACCTTGATTTACCTGTTCCCTTGGGGGTAGAAGTGGTAGGGGTACCGTTCGAAGATAATCCGTCGGAATAGTGGGCACCCCTGGAAGATGATTCTTCTTTATTAGAGCTGTTATTGCATTGCTCTTCATCTTCATGCACTCCATTGTTTCCTCATCTGCAAAGATGTCTCTCTCCTCATCTGTTAACAAATCATTTAATATTAACTGTAGAAACCTTGGATAGAAACAAAGCACATCAACTTGGCCTGATCTTTCTTCCAAGGGTCCCATGCACTGGATAATTTGTTCAATCACAAGTCTCCCTATGTTAATATGCCTATTGTTAGCAATAGCAAACCCTAATTTCTGAAGAAACAAAGGAATACCATGCAGATTTGTCGTTTTAGCAGTAAAAACATGTATGAGTGTGTGAAAGAAAAAGTTCTAGGGCTTAGTCAAGTGATGCTTTAGAAACTCTCCCACAAAGAAGTTGGGTTGCTGACTTCTTATGAGAGTGAAGAAAACATGTATTTCCTCAGTTGTGGGATCCGGAACAAGATTTTCCGATGGAAAGTGAAGAATTCTGTTTACATCTTGTTCCGTCACCCTTATTGCTCTGCCCCCTGGCACAATAAAACTAAAGGATAAAACATTATTTTCTGACGTATCAGTGGCAGTAGTGTACATTGCGGTTAATTGATCAACACAAAGAACCGCGGGAGTACTTACAGCATGTTCCACTAATGAGCGTGAGTTCAAAAACTGTGCCCAAGTATGAAACTGTAAGTTTGTGATGGATTGCACGTTTTGAAACGAGACATGATTCGTTTTGGTAATAACAAATTCTCCGGCCATTGAATTTTCAGAATTTCCAGAAAATTTAAAATTAAAACCAAAATTATTCGAATTAAATTAGAACTAATTAATTAACTTAAAATTTCCCTTTTTATCAAATTAAAAACCCGAACAAGAAAATCCCAATTTCAAGAACCCTAATTTACTTAATTTGAAATTTTTGATCAAATGAAGCCTAATTCAAGAACTGAATTAGTTAACACTTAATTAAAAATTTCCAAGAACAACTTAGCAATTATTAAGATTCGAAATCTATCACACTCGATAGATTCTTTAACAAACGTTCCAAACCTTCAATCAACCCACTATCAAACCGTACTTACATAGTAAAACGAAGCTTTCCTGTTGTAAAAATTGATTTTCTTAAGTAACTGAGGGTAAAAATGAAGAAACTATCGAGAGCTTTTAGTTCTTGGTTTTATTTGTATCTTTGTAAGTATTTAACAAATGTCTTAGATCTGAAAATAAAACCAAGAAAAAACGTCTAAGTGTTTGTTTTATACCCACTGAACTGTCAGGGTTATTTTAGTAAATTCACATTCGATAGTTTTTAAAATGAACTATCGATAGTTTTTATTGAGGGGCATAAAAGTCAAATCACACTTCGAAACTATCGAAGGTTTATAACTTTAAAAACTGAAAAACCATCGAAAAAGTCCTTTCTGAAAAACTATCGAGATATTCTAATATTAAGGATTTGAATTTATTCGATAGATTTCATTTTCCCTTTAAAAAAACTATCGAGACATTTCTTCGATAGATTTTCTTTTCTCTTTAACAAAAACCAGTTTAAAATGAATTTAGTCACTTTCGATAGTTTTTGTCAAGTACTAGAAAACCATCGAACCTCCTTTTTCGATAGATTTTGCTGCTGAGTTTATTTCAAACCTGTTTCCAGTTCTAAAACAAAACTCTTGATTTCTGTTTTCTGTGAACCCTTTTTAGATCAGAAAAATTTAATAAAATTCACAGTTAACAAAAATCTCATAATTTTCTTAGAATTAAAATCGACTAAATATCATTAACTGATACAAACCAATTAAAATCCAATAAATTATGCTGCATTATTTTACAATGTTCAAAACATAATAAAATAATTCGAATTAAATAAATGCTTAAATATTTAGAACAAATACCAGCACTTAAATAATTTTAGAATTATTAACTAATTAAATGTCAGAAGATATATCATTCATAAATATGACACAAAATTAGTACGATAATTCTAACTTACGAGAATTGCTCCTGAAAATAAATTTACAAGTCCTAAGGATATAGAAATTCTTAAACTCATGGATTTACTAGGATTATCTTGCAGTTACTGACTTCTAATTAAAATCAATTAGAAAGATTTAACATCCCAAGTTCACCAACCAGCTTAGAAAAAGTGGATTCATCAAACGATTTAGTAAAGATGTCTGCAATTTGTTCCTCTGTGGGTACAAAATGTAACTCCACAGTTCCATTCATGACATGCTCTCGGATAAAATGATACCTGATATCGATGTGCTTGGTCCTCGAGTGCTGAACTGGGTTGTTGGAGATTGCTATGACACTTGTGTTGTCGCAGAATATTGGAATCTTGGTCAACAAAAGCCCATAGTCACAGAGTTGGTTTCTCATCCACAAGATTTGAGCACAACAGCTACCAACATCTATGTATTCGGCTTCAGCTGTCGACGTGGATACTGAATGTTGCTTCTTGCTATACCAGGAAACTAACCTTCTCCCAAGAAACTGACAGCTTCCTGAAGTACTCTTCCGATCAATCTTACAACCTGCAAAATCTGAATCTGTATAGCCAATAAGATCAAATCCTGTATCTTTAGGGTACCAAATTCCAAGATTTGGGGTTCCCTTAAGATATCTAAATATATGTTTCACAGCTATAAGATGAGATTCTTTTGGATCAGACTGAAACCTAGCACACAAGTATGTTGCAAACATTATATCTGGTCTACTTGCAGTGAGATATAGTAAGGAGCCTATCATACCTCTGTAGCTTGTGATGTCAACCTTCTTACCAGTTTCATCCTTATCAAGCTTAGTGGCAGTTGGCATTGGAGTCTTTGTTGTAGATGAGTCTTCTATTTGATACTTCTTCAGAAGATCCTTGATGTACTTGGACTGACAAATGAATATTCCATCTTGCCTTTGATACACTTGAAGTCCAAGAAAGAATGACAATTCACCCATCATGCCCATTTGATATCGACTCTGCATTAACTTAGCATATCTCTTGCATAGATCATCATTAGTAGAACCAAATATTATGTCATCAACATATACTTGCACTAATATCAAATCATTTTTGTGCATCTTATAAAAGAGAGTTTTATCTATGACACCTCTAGTACAGTTATTTTCAAGTAAAAATTCAGATAGAGTGTCATACCATGTCCTTGGAGCTTGTTTGAGTCCATAGAGAGCTTTGAACAGAAAATATACAAAGTCCACCAGATTTGAATCCTCAAAGCCCGGAGGTTGTTCCACATAAACTTCTTCTTCTAGCTCCCCATTCAGAAATGCACTCTTCACATCCATTTGATATACCTTGTAATTGGAATGTGCTGCGAATTCCAGAAACATCCTGATTGCCTCAAGTCTTGCTACTGGTGCATAAGTTTCATCATAATTTATACCCTCTTCTTGAGAGTAACCTTTAGCAACCAGTCTGGCCTTGTTTCTCGTTACATTGCTATCTTCATCCAGCTTATTTCTAAATACCCATTTTGTTCCTATAACAGATTTTCCTTTAGGCCTGGGTACCAGCTTCCAAACTTTCTACCTTTCAAACTGATTGAGTTCATCTTGCATTGCAATCACCCAATCTGGATCTTCCAGGGCATCTTCAACTTTCTTAGGTTTTATTTCTGATAGAAACCCGAAATAATGACATTCATTTTGTGATGTCCTTCTAGTTATCACTCTTGAGTCTGGATCACCAATGATCAAGTGAAAGGGATGAGCTCGACTCTATACCCTTTGTCTTGGCAGATACGATCTTGATGATTCTCCTTGTTCATAATTTTGTTGAGTGTGACTAGTTGATCCTTCTCCTGCTCCCCCTGAGTTGTTGCTGGTGTGATATGTTGATCATGTTGTTTGACTAGTGGATCCAGTAGTAGTTTGAGGATTTCCACCACTGTCATCACTTGGTCCAGAATCATTATCATTGTCATTATTATTATCACCAGGAACAACTACAATTTCTTCTTCATTATCAGAGAGATCTCCTGATAAATTTCTAAATACCAAGGATTCAGAGTTCTCTCTTGTTTGTAGGCTTGGTCTTTTGGTGTCATCAAACGTTACATTTAAGCTTTCCAACACCTTTTTATCTTCAATCACATAAACCCTGTAAGCTTTAGATTCCAGAGAATAGCCTAGAAAAATGCCTTCATCTGCTTTGGCATCAAACTTGCCTAGATGTTCTCCATCTTTTAATACAAATCATTTTGCACCAAACACATGAAAGTACTTCAGTGATGGTTTCTTGTAGGCCATTAACTCATACAGAGTCTTTTCATGATCTTTATTAATCAGGGTACGATTCTGAGTGTAGCAAGCTGTATTTACTACTTCAGCCCAAAAGTAAGTGGGAAGTCTTGATTCACTTAGCATAGTCCTTGCTGCTTCAACCAAGGTTCTGTTTTTCCTTTCCACTACTCCATTGTGTTGAGGAGTTCTTGGTGCTGAATACTGTCTGGATATTCCTTTTCTGTGCAGAAGTCATTTAGAACTGCATTTTTGAATTCAGTTCCATTGTCTGATCTGATTGTCCGCACAGGTAGGTTAGCTTCTACCTCTATCTTCTTTATGTGATCAATGATTAATTGTGTTGCTTCATCCTTTGATTGTAAGAATAACACCCACGTGTACTTGGAGTAGTCGTCAACCATCACTAATGCATACCTTTTCCTAGAAACCGACATGACATTTACTGGACCAAATAAATCCATATGAATTAGCTGAAGAGGTTCATAAATACTTGTCAGTTCTTTGCTTCTGTGTGATGCTTTCTTAGACTTCCTTTTTCACATGCTTCACATAGTCCCTCCTGATGAATTTCCATCAGGGGCAACCCTCTTACTAACTCTCTCTTTACCAAAGAGTTCATAGTTTTGAAGTTCAAGTGTGAGAGCTTCTTATGCCATAACCAACTTTGATCTGTTGAAGCCTTGCTGTAGAAACATTTGACTTCTCCATCACTGGAAGAACTTAAGTCAGCTATAAATTCTTACTCCTTGTAGAGCAAGCTTCTCATCTTTCCTGTTTGTGATCAAGCATTTGTCTTTCCTGAAGTCTACATTGTATCCTTTGTCACAAAACTGACTGATACTTAGTAGATTGTGCTTTAATCCTTCAACAAGAGAGATATTCAATGATGACATTCCCAATTTCCAGATTCCCATATCCCGTAGTGAATCCCTTGTTGTCATCTCCAAAGGTTACTATCGGTCCGGTCTTCTTAACCACATCTGTAAGCACGGACTCTGCTCCTGTCATGTGTCTAGAACATCCACTATCCAGAATCCACACGACCTTTGCATTATTAACCTTACCCTGCAATCATAGACTGATTAAGAGGACTTTGGTACCCAAACTTGTTTGGGTCCTGAAGGTTTAGATACTTTAACATGAGTAACATTTGATTCAGTCTTAACGTATTTGACTTTCATGTTGACTGTGGCTTTCTTAGTTTCAGTGCTAGTGCTACCAGATGCATTCATTAACTTAAAATAAGCATGCATGATATTGTATGTACACAGTAAGCACTCTTTCTTACCACAAGGTTCATGAAGATCAGGCATGTCAGACATGTTATGCATTTCAGAAGTAACAACATTTTCTACTTTAACCTTTTTACATGCATGTGTAAGGTGACTAGCAGAATTACAATTAATGCACAACTTCCTATATGCAATGAGAGAGGATGAAACAATATTCTGATTAATAACACCTGTTTTCCCATTCCTGTTCTTTTTAGCCTTTCCTACTTTATTGCCTATATTAGTTTTAGGTAATTCAGTTCTTACTGACTTCCTAGGCAACTCAGTTTTTATCTCTTTTTCCTTCATTAAATCCTCCTCAAGCAATTCTTGTCTAATGATTAAGTCTCCTTCATTGATAGGTTCTGAAACAGGCTTAACAAAAACTGGACAGTCAACATTCTTAAGAATGTGTGGAATATTCTTCTTGACAGTTGGAGGTCTCAAAGGAAACTCCACTATCTTCTTTCCAGTTTTCTTGTTGTAGTCAAATCCTATAGCAGTTTTATTCCCTAAGGTCTGAGTATCAATTAATTCCTTAGCAATTAGGGCGGAGTTCTTATATGCATTCAGTTTCAACTCTAAGTCTAAAATCTGCTTCCTGAGGATTGTCTCTATCTCTTCATTACATTTGACCTTGTTCTCTAAGTACTCATTCATTTGTTTAAGATCTTCTAAGGTGACAGCTACAAGCTCTAGTTCTTCATTTTTAGATTCTAGATTTTTAATCTTAAGAACTAGTTTAGCATTCTCAATTTCAGATGCTAGCATGCTTGTATGTACATTGAACAGTTCAACACTTAGATCTTGCACAGTTTTCTTGTACTCAGAATTAGACATGTTAATTGTAGTTAAGATAGGTACCTGAGATGATTGTGGTGATTCCTCTGAAGAGTCGGCCATTAGGGCAAGATTTACATACTTTTCCTCTTCATCCGAATCAGTATCATCCCAGCTTTTACCCTCTGCAATATAAGCTTTCCCTTTCTGCTTTCCAGATATTGCTTCCAGTTGCTGTTTCAGCTTTGCATTTTCTCTCTTCAAATCCTCATAAGAATCCTTTTTCTGATAGACACTTTTCTTGTCTCTTACTTGACGAGGCTTCCGGCATTCAGTGGCAAAATGCCCTAACTCATTGCAGTTGTAGCATCTTGATTTGCTTATGTTAATCATGTCTGTCTTGTAGCCTCCCTTAGAGCCAGAGCCTGAAGAATACTTGTTCTTCTGAAATCTGTTTGCTAAACCCTTGAACTTGTACTTAGGGTTTCTCTCGAAACAAATGTGACTAAACTTTGCAGATAAGTACGCCATGGTTTTGTCTTCCATTTGCTCAAGTTCTTCTAGGGTGTAGTAATCACTTTCATCAGCACCTAGGTTTGCAGAATCCATCTCAGCCTCTATTATCTCTTCTTTTCCAGCTTTAGGGGTATGAACCTGAATATCAGAAGTTGTTGGTTTATTCACTACAAGTGCATCTGATCTTGCGAGTGCAGTATTTTTGTTGTCCACTATCCCTGGTCCATAGATTATTACTCTTTGTTCTTCTTCCATCTCATAAGTCTTGAGCTTGCCATAGATCATCTCTAATGACATCTTAGTAAAATCTATTCTTTCCCTTATGGATGAAGACTTGTGTTCTACATGGCGGGGCAGTGTCATCATGAACTTCCTGTTTGTCTCTCTCAGAGGATAGGTTTTTCCTTTCATTGATAATTCATTTAACAACTTAGTATATTTCTCAAAGACCTGAGTTATACTTTCACCGGGATGTGACCTAAATGATTCATATTGAGATGTCAAGATATCCAGTCTAGTTTCCTGCACGTCTTCAGTACCTTCCATGATTAGATTTATGGTATCCCACATTTGTTTCCCACTTGTACAGTTCATAATATGATAACTCATTTCTTTATCTGCGGAGTCAGTCAATATCAGCATTAGACCTGTATCCAATCTAACCAGTTCCCTGTTTGTGTTTGTGTACTCAGTCAATTCCTTTGGGGTTGAACCTTGGGGAACTCTAGTACCATCAGGATTTGTCGATTCGCCTACTGGTTTCATTGGTACAAACGGTCCGTTCTCTAAGATGCCAATATACAAAAGATTTGATGCTTTGATAAATAATAGCATCTTCATCTTCCACAGACCGAAATCATCTCTAGTAAAGGGGGGAACTTTGATACCAGTAATTGTCTTTGGAGCACTCATGGTTTCTGAAAATTCTAATCCGTAGGATTAGCTTCAATGAGTTAGGGTTATAGTAATCAATACAATGATAGAATTTAAGGCACTATTAATTTCTCTGTGAATTTTCAAGCTCTTAACTTCTTCTTCGTTAAATGATCTTCTACAACTACCAACTGAAGAAGACAGTGTCTTCATTCTCGAATTGTAGGTTTAGGAAAAAATATCGAAGGTCAAGAGAAGATCCTAGCCGTCCATTTCCTTGATCAACCTGACAAGAATTGAATTCTTTTCACCTGCTCCACTTTTTCAAAAACTATTGAAGGCAAAGTTTACTTTTCCTTCGATAGATTTAAATAAAATCTATCGAAAGAACTACTTTGTTAATTTGAAAGTAATTCGATAGTTTTATAAATAAAACTATCAAACCAACACTTTTTATCCACTTCGATGGTTTCTTAAAAAGAAATTGTCGAACTAGTTTTCCTTCCTTGACAGTATTTTTCAAACCTTACTTTCTTCTCTCGATAGTTTTTCATAAATGAAAACTATCGAAAGTCTTTCTATGTAGTTTGATCCTTGAAGATTCTATCTTCTTGCAGCAAGAATATTCCACTTCAATTTAACCTAAACATACCTTATAAATATCTTTTCACTTCCAAATTGTTTCAGGTCTGACTTAAATCAATTTTTTCCGAGACGATAAACATCTTGATCTTTTTAGTGCTGACAACTAGTGCAACTGGTCCGGTTCACAGATGACTAACACTTGATCAATACCTCTACGTCTTCAATACAATACCATTGATAAGTCTCTTGTCGTTCTGGTTGCTTCATTAAAATCACTGAAATCCTCTGGTACTAACTCTTTACCATTCAAATACTTCTGTAGTCTTGAAAGTCTTGTTTCTTTATTTGTCACTGAGGCTTGAACATATTAATGAACTTCTTTCTGTAACCTGTTTACGGACTTAAATAATACATACCATATTTTGATTTTTTGAGTTTACCGTTTCTTCTTTTCTTCTGGATTCCTGTGCTTCAGTTAATATTATAGTCTGTCTTGTTCCTTTGTTGAGTTGTAGTTATCTCTGTTACATATTATGTTACATTACACTTTACAGTATTGTGCACCTTCATGTTAATATTACACTGGACTCAGAGTATTAAATTAAAATAATCATATACTTATATAAAGGAGAAGACGAGTGCGGTGAGGTGGCGCCTCTCAAATCGCTTCGATCTACTTTTCTATTTTTCTCAAATTTTTGAATAATTAATGGTAAAGATTTGAAAATATCTCAATTAACTTTAAAATCTTTACTAATGGAGGAAACTAAATATACAATTATAATATTCTTGCCTTCAAAATCTTTATTAATGGAGGAAACTAAATATATAATTCTAATATTCTTGCCTTTAAAATCTTTACTAATGGAAGAAACTAAATTTATAATTTTAATAGTCTCCTAAATTTATTTTATTAGAAAATATCTTAATTGCCTTTTAAATTTTACTAATGGAGGAAATTAAATATACAATTTTAATATGCTTGCCTTTATAATATTATATACATTCTCAATTTTCTTCTTTTTATTTTCTAACGGAGGAAACTAAATATAATATGTTAATATTCTCCTTAATGCCCTCTACTGATCCAATCAATATACTTATATAAAGGAGAAGACGAGGGCGGTGAGGTGGATGAAACTAAATATACAATTATAATATTCTTGCCTTTAAAATCTTTACTAAGGGAAGAAACTAAATTTACAATTTTAATAGTCTCCTAAATTATTTTATTAGAAAATATATTAATTGCTTTTTAAATTTTTACTAATGGAGGAAAGTAAATATACAATTTTAATATTCTTGCCTTTATAAAATTAGATAAATTCTCAATTTTCTTTTTACTATTTTGAAACGAAGGAAACTAAATATAGTATGTTAATATTCTCCTAAATGCCCTCTACTAATCCAATCAATATCTTTATATATATAAAGGAAAACATCAGGAGTTCTAGAATCGCTTGATTCATATTTATCTAATTTTTTAGAGCTCCTCATTTTTAATTCAATAAAATTAAATTTCCTTATTTACATTCGAGTTTGTAGGGAAGAAATTCCTTATTTACACTTGAATTTTCAGAAAAGACAATAAATATATAAAAGTCAATCATATTTAAAATTTAATTAAACAAATATTACCTTTTTTCTCAACTAACTTAAATACTATTTAAGTTTTAATCTATTTTTCTTGAGTTTCACTATTTTAATTCAATTTGAATTATTAGGGAAGAAAATAAATATATAAAAGTCAATCATATTTAAAATTTAATTAAACAAAATTAATTTTTTTTCTCAACTAAATTAAATCATATTTAAGTTTAATATATTTTTCTAGAGTTTCTCTATTTTTTTTCAATAAAATTAAATTATCTTACTTAGATTTGAATTTATAGGGGAAGACAATAAATATATAAAATCAATATTTTTAATAATTAAATCTTTATTTTAACGTTATATTACAATCCTATTTTGGATTTAATCTTCATATTATATCTTAAATTGCCTATAAAAATATGGCATACTAATTAATTCTCTTCATGTAAAAAAATTGAGGATTTTATGAAAATTCGTGTGCATTAATAACATTGCATATTGATGATAACTGTTTGTATATTTTAATTTATTTTCTTCTTTCTAACATCTGTAACTTGAGGTTTTGTAGCTTATATATGTGCATACTTAAAACCTATTGTTAATCAGTTAGTTTTTTGATTTGTGTAAAGAGAATATACGTGTCGCGGTAGAAAAGTTCTCTACCTAAGCGGCTTAAAATCATGTTTTTATCAATTTTTCGTAAATCTAACCATACCGATGAAACATTTATGCAAAAATAAGTAGGTGTGCAAACATTTATAAATTTTACCATTTAAGAATACATTTAATTTAACATGGTATTTTATATATCGTTTACAATATGAATGTAACGGCTCAAATTTTGTATCATTTTTTGATTTAAAATTGCATCATATACAAAATTAATTTCTATGGAATCCGTACGGTTGAATTTTCAAATTTTTTTTTATTGAAAATATGAATTTGAAAACGCTTAGGTAGAGAATTTTTCTACCGTTGGATATGTTAGGTATATATGCCTTGATAGGGTTTAGCACAAGTTGGAAACAAATAGAGACCTATTGTATATTGTAATAGGCTACACAAGAAGAGTGTGTGAATACAATATTTTCTAATTTGTTTTAGTTGATTTCTATGTTTAATAATAATTATATTGAATGTTATCATTATATATAGATTTTAATTTTTTTTTTTTGTGATTTTGGGAATTAATTAGAGTTATTCAATACCATTATCTCATAATTTTTTTAATTAATCATATTTAGAGAATTAAATTTCTTTATTTACATTCAAATTCATAGTAAAAACAATAAATATATAAAAATCAATAAAGTTCAGAATTCCATTAAACAAATGTAAAGTTTTTTTATTAACTAAACTAACATTGAAATCCCAAACTTACATTCAGATTCACACAGAAAAGACAATGATTATATAAAAATCGATTATGTTTCCATGATTATCTTTTATATTATAATGATGCACATATATGCACTAAAAAGTTTTATTATAATGTCTAAGAATATTTAATAAATTTATAATTTTTGTAACAATACACATAGTTGAAGTTTGAAGCGGTGATTAATAATTAAATTTTTATTGTTGCTTAATTTTATTATTTTTAATTTATATGTATTTAGTGCAATGGGCGTCGGTTGAAGAAAGTATGAGAAAAAATCGGCATATAAAGTCTAAGGATATTTAAGAAATTTGTAATTTTTGTTATGATACTAATATTTGATGTTTGAAGCGGTGGTTTATACTTAAATTTTATTATTGCATATTTTTAGTATTTTTTATTTGTATGTACTTATGCAACGAGCGTCGGCTCAAAAACATGACACAAAATCGGCATATAAAGTCCAGAGATATTTAAGAAATTTGTAATTTTTGTGATAATACGAATAGTTGAAGTTTGAATTGGTGGTTAATACTTAAATTTTATTAATTGCATTTTATAAAAATAAGTTGACATGTTAAAATAAGTAAACTTTTTTAAATAATTAAAAGCATTAAAATTTGTTTAAAATAAATAGGTCATAAACTGGTCCTGGTAAATAGATCTTGGAAATGCCTTTTAATTAGAATAGTTAACTTTATTTTAATTATTATAACTTTTTAAAATAATTAGGTCATTAAAATATGTTTAAAATTAATAGGGCTGTTACTCGAACGAAGTATAGAGTATTAACTGGATTTTGTAAAGAAAAAATAAGTTCATTTAGAAAATTTTATTTATATGTACATATGTGTATAAATATAGATATATATAATAAATAAGTCTAAATATTACGAGTAACTAAGTAAAATAATATCGTATCAAAAAATAAATATTAAAGTGTTTGTTAATAATTTAGTAAGAGTAATTAAGTAAAAATAATTAAGTAAATACAGTTAAATAAGGCAAGTACTGTACCGTACCAAAAAATAGGTACCAAAACTTTAAATATTTCTTCTTTAATAATATAGTATAGATTGATTGATTTTATATTTTTTTTGTTAAATATTTAATATTTAAAATTTTACAAAAATATTATAGGACCGCTGCGAAGCGCGGCTTAGTCGACTAGTACTTATATAAAGGAGAAGACGAGGGCGGTGAGGTAGCGCCTCTCAAATCGCTTCGATCTATTTTTCTAATTTTTTCAAATTTTTGAATAATTAATGTTAAAGATTCGAAAATATCTAAATTGACTTTAAAATCTTTACTAATGGAGAAAATTAAATATACAATTATAATATTCTTGCCTTCAAAATCTTTATTAATGGAAGAAACTGAATTTACAATTCTAATATTTTTGCCTTTAAAATATTTACTAATGAAAGAAACTAAATTTACAATTTTAATAGTGTCCTAAATTATTTTATTAAGAAATATCTTAATTGCCTTTTAAATTTTTTATAATGGAGGAAAATAAATATACAAATTTAATATTCTTGCCTTTATAATATTAGATAAATTCTCAATTTATTTCTTACTTTTTTTAAAGGAAGAAACTAAATATAGTATGCTAATATTCTCCTAAAAGCCCTCTATTGATTCAAAAAATCAATATACTTATATACGGAGAAGACGAGGGCGGTGAGGTGATATCTCTCAAATTGCTTCGATCTACTTTTCTAATTTTCTCAAATTTTTGAATAATTAATGTTAAAGATTCAAAAATATCTCAATTGACTTTAAAATCTTTACTAATGGAGGAAACTAAATATACAATTATAATATTCTTGCCTTCAAAATCTTTATTAATGGAGGAAACTAAATATACAATTCTAATATTCTTGCCTTCAAAATCTTTACTAATGAAAGAAACTAAATTTACAATTTTAATAGTCTCCTAAATTTATTTTATTAGAAAATATCTTAATTGTCTTTTAAATTTTTACTAATGGAGGAAAGTAAATATACAATTTTAATATTCTTGTCTTTATAATATTAGATACATTCTCAATTTTTCTTATTATTATTTTCTAATGGATGAAATTAAATATAGGATGTTAATATTTTCCTAAACGCCCTCTATTGATCCAATTTATTTACTAATTGTTTTATTAATGCGATAATTATCAAAATCATCACTCATTTGGTTCAAATGTATCAAATTAGTCATTCATTTCAAAAATGACTTAATTTAGTCATTAATTAAAAATTTAGTATCAAGGAGACCATCTGCAAGTAACTAAATCATTATAAAATTTAACTCTTTTACTGACTAAATTGATACAAGTTTTCAAATTAATTACCAAATTGAGTCAGTTTTGAAATGGGTGACTAATTTGATATATTTGAACCAAATGAGTGATGACTTTGATAATTATCCCTTTGTTTAATACTATCTTGAAAGGAAATTAAATATGTTATGTTAATATTTTCCTAAACTTTCAAGTCCATTTTATTTACTAATTCCTTTCTACTCTCTTCAAATGGATGAAATTAAGTATACTATATTAATATTCTCCTAAACTTACTCCATGACTCCAATTTATTTACTAAGTTTTATTTAATATCTTTTAATCGAGGAAAATAATAAAGAAGACGATTTGAGTAGAAAATATCTAAATTGGCTTTTAAATTTTTAGTAATGGAAATATTAATTACCTTATATTCTGCTAAACTTTCTTCTTAAGTCAAATTACTATCTTAATATTGTCATAAAATTTATCTTCAAAATCAAATTATCATGTTGATATTTTCTTAAACTTTCTTTTGAACTTAAAGTTACCATTTTAATATTATCACATATTTTTTCTTGAAGTTCTAAAATTTATTTTAAAATCATATTATCATCTTTACATTCTCCAAAATTTTTTATTAAAAATTATGTTCTTATAATATTTTTGTAAAAAAACCCACGTTTAATTTATCTATATGTTTTACATATATATTAAAAATCATTTTATTATATTTTTACCTTCTAATTATGTAGAAGATAATACTTACAAAAAATGCAAGTTTTTGTAAAATAAAATAAAATATAGAAGTCTTATTTTATTTTCATTTATTTTCTCGAGTACCTGTATTTTAAACAATAAAAAATTGATATAATTGATTAAGTAATTAATTTGTTTTCTGTTCAATTTGGTAACAATGAGAAAACGAACAACGAGAAAGCGAGTCATTGGGAGTAAACATGTTTAACGAGAGAGCGATTCATTAGGAGGAGCATATTATATGCTAGAATTTAATATTTATGTTAATTATTTATTTTAAAATAGAAGTTGAAATATAAAGTTTTAGAAAAATAAAGTGATAAATATACTAATATTTGATATAATATTTGAAATGGACTAAAAACAACCCTAGAAAAATAATTAATGACATATTAATTAAGACTGAGATTGGTCCAAGAGTTAGGCCCGATAAAAAGGTCTGAAACCCTAATCATTTATTAATTTCGTAATTAATAAATAAGGGAAATTACCAGCTCATTAAATGAGTCCAAAGCATATTAAATTCTTCAAGAATCAGCAATCAAGACACACAAACCAAATAGGAATCAGTCTCCTACAAAATAGGATTCACAATCCTGATCTAAGAAGGCGACTTGGCCCCCAAGTCACCTAATTCTATTCTAAATGCAAGGCTCCAGACGCCTATATAAGGACCCTGATCCTACGCCTATATAAGGACCCTGATCCTACAATCAGAACTACGTTTTTTGGCTTGATTCTCAGCATTGATTGAGATACGTAGGCATCTTGTGAGGACCAATTTAGTCACGAAACACAAGAGCCGCCATTAAAGCTCGAAAGCTCTCTATACCCTAGCATTAAATTCACAAACACGTTTTTTAATCCACAACATTTGGCGCCGTCTGTGGGAAACGAACATCAACCATGGCAAACACATGAAGAACAATTCGCAATCCTCAAACTTCTGATGGACTTCCTATTACCTCTGCAACAGAGACTCAGGGGAGCCAACCCCCACCAATCACTGGCGCTGAAGGGGCAGACGCCCCATCACCACCACTCAAGGACCGGAAGTCCCGATTACTGTTGAAGGGACGAATCCCTTACAAATGATCGTTCATGGACGAGATCCACCAGAGACCACTCCCCAGCAACCAATCACAACCTCTCCATTACTCATGAATGCGCCACGTAGCCTTCAACTTCATACCACTGACCTCCCTCAATATGCTACTCAAACCCTTGGGATGCCAACTTATGGCATGCCACCTCGACCCACAGTAGGCAGCAGTGGTGTTAATCCAATCTACCATGAGGCATATGTACCCCCTTATATTCGAGGTTTGGAACCCCTGAACCGCCAAACTCAGGCTCGTCGGGCTCCTGTGTTTCAAGATTATTCGGGTCCTTATACCGAGGATGAAAATTACAACACCGATGATGAGAGGGATGTTCCCCACGAAGGAGGCGTTCTACAAATAAAGAACAAACCACCCAAGAAAAGATTGCGGCCCATGAGGTAGAGGTTGCAAAACTCAAAAAGATGTTGGAGGAAGAAGAGGCTGCAAGAGCAACCGGGAGAGTCCCACTAATCAATCTGGATCCTACTCCTCAAAAGAGCAAGAGGGCTGAAGTCCCAAAAGGTGATCCTACTGTGCTGTTACCCTTAGGAGATCCCGATGATCCTACACCACCCTTTACTCAAGAGATTATGAAAGCTAACATATCCAGGAAGTTTAACATGCCAACAATCAAAGCTTTTGACGGAACGGGCGATCCCGCGAATCATATGAGAACCTTCTCTAATGCACTACTGTTGCAGCCAACCAACGACGCTGTCAAATGTAGGGCATTCCCTCAAACCCTGGCGGGTATGGCTCAACGTTGGTATAGTCGCTTGCCTCCCAATTCTATTGGATCCTTCAAGGAATTAAGCAAGGCGTTCATCAACCAATTCGTAAGTGGGAGAGTGCACGAGAAAGCTCTGCATCACTCATGGGAATTAAACAAGGTAAGACTGAAGCCTTAAGAGATTACATTAACCGATTCACTCGAGAGGCTCTGAAAGTTCCAGACTTGGAGGACAAGGTAGCTATGATAGCCTTACAGCAAGGAACTACTGATGATCACTTTAGAAGGTCTTCGGTAAAACATCCTCCCGAGAGCATGTTAAAGCTCCAAGATAGGGCCGGCAAGTACACAAAGGTAGAAGAAAGCATGAGGAAATATGAACCCACCGCTGAGGGCAGTGGAAATTCAAAGAAAAGGAAGGAATCCCGAGAATATGATGTTAAGGAAAAGTTTCCTAGAACTTCAGGGGATTCAGATTCTCAACCCAAAAGGAACAATTTTGGACCTAAGTTTACGGAGTATGCAAGATTAAATGCCCCTAGAAGCCAAATCCTGATGGAAATTGCAAAGGAAGAAGATCTCCGATGGCCGAAGCCTATGAGGGCTGATTTGTCAAAAAGGAACCAAAACCAATACTGTCGATTTCACAAAGAAGTTGGCCACGATACAGATGACTGTAGGCAATTGAAAGATGAGATTGAGTTTCTGATTCGAAGAGGAAAGCTCGGTAAGTTCACCAAAGATGGAAACCAAGGAAGTCAGAGAGGAAATTATGAAAGGAAAGACTATGATATGCGAGATAACGATCAAGATCGTAATCCTAAGCCCCGAGGGCCTATCATTAACATGATATTTGGAGGGCCAACTGCTGCTGAACCTTCCAGAAACTCAAGGAAGGTTTATGCCCGAGAAGTAATGACTGTTGTAGGAGAAGCACCGAAGCGTGCCAGAACGGAAGTATCCCTAAGTTTTGATGATTCTGATTTGGAGGGAGTGAAATTTCCCCACGATGACCCCCTGGTCATTGTACCTGTGATAGGCAATTCTGAAACAAAGAGAGTTCTAGTTGACAATGGAGCTTCGGTGGACATCCTTTTCCATGATGCTTTTGTCAAAATGGGCTATACCGATTCACAGTTAACACCTTCGAATATGCCCATATATGGATTCAATGGAGTAGAGTCAAAGGTAGAAGGCACAATACAACTCCCTATGACAATGGGGCAAGGTTCGAAGACATTTACCCAAATGTTGAACTTCATAGTTATAAAAGCAACTTCGACCTACAATGCAATTCTGGGAAGGATGGGTCTTCATGCATTCAAGGTTGTTGCCTCGTCTTATCATCTGAAAATCAAGTTCCCAACAAGAAACAGGATTTGTGAAGAACGAGGTGACCAAAAGATGGCTAGAAGTTGTTATGTAGCCGCAATAAGGCCTGATGGAATCGGGGGGCAGGTACTCCCAATTGAAGACATGGATGTCAGAAACGATGAAGAAAGAGGGGGAAAGCCAGCTGAGGATCTTGTTCCCATCCCTCTGATCCCAGGGGTGCCTGACAAAGTCACTTACATTGGATCTTTGCTACCTGAATCTTTAAATAGCAAGTTGACATCTTTTCTTCAAGAGAACAATGACGTTTTTGCTTGGACAGCGGCTGACATGCCAGGAATTGATCCCCAGTTGATAACCCACAAGTTGAATGTGGATCCTGAAAGGAAGACAGTGAAACAGAAAAAGAGAAATTTTACACCAGAAAGACAAGAAGCCATCAAACAAGAAGTTGATAAGCTTCTGGAAGCCGGATTCATTGAGGAAATTCAATTCCCAGAATGGTTGGCCAACCCAGTGATGGTCAAAAAGGCCAATGGAAAATGGAGGATGTGTGTGGACTTCACTGACTTGAACGATGCATGTCCTAAGGATTGTTTTCCCTTACCAAGGATTGATGCCCTGATAGATGCCACAGCTGGGCACGAGATGTTGAGTTTCATGGATGGCTTCAGCGGATACAATCAAATCAAAATGCACAAGGACGACATCCCTAAGGTATCATTCATCACTGACTTTGGTGTTTTCTGTTATTTAGCCATGGCATTTGGACTTAAGAATTCAGGGGCAACATACCAGAGGTTGGTAAACAAAAATTTTGAACACCTGATTGGGAAAACAATGGAGGTCTATGTGGATGAAATGTTAGTCAAGAGCCTCGACAAGGTAGATCATATAAAACATCTTCGAGAAGCATTTGAAGTGCCGAGGCACCACAAGATGATGTTAAATCCAGCTAAGTGTGCCTTTGGTGTAGGCTCAGGAAAGTTCTTAGGCCTGATGGTTTCCAAGAGAGGAATCGAAGCCAATCCGGACAAGATCAAAGCAATTCTAGACATGGAATCACCACGGACTGTCAAGGATGTCCAGAAATTAACAGGAAGAGTGGCTGCATTAGGAAGATTCGTCTCTAAGTCCGGGGAGAAGTGCTTACCTTTCTTCAAAGCACTCAAGAATGTGAAAAATTTCGAATGGACAACTGAAAGCCAAGAGGCCTTCGAGGCCTTGAAGAAGTACATGGCTGAGGCACCACTGTTGGCCAAACCAAAGCCAGGAGAAGTTCTCTATCTATACTTGGCAGTTTCTAACACTGCACTTGGAGCGGTTTTGATCAAAGAAGAATTGAAGGTTCAGAAACCTATCTACTATGTGAGCAAGATTCTGCATGGGGCAGAAATAAACTAGTCTACCATAGAGAAATTTGCCTTGGCTCTAATAATGGCTTCAAGAAAGTTACGTCCATATTTCCAGGCACACAAGATAGAGGTCTTGACCAATCAGCCTCTAAGAAATATTTTGCACAGCCCTCAAGTTAGTGGGAGATTGATCAAGTGGGCTATTGAGTTGGGAGAATTTGATATCAAGTATAAGCCTCGAACGGCCATAAAAGCTCAAGCACTCGCTGACTTCATGGTTGAATGTACTATTGACAACCAAGAAGTCGGGGGGCAGGAAGAAGTACTGGAAGACAAGAAAGATGAAGACGTAGTGTCCAAAGAATGCTGGGTGCTCTATTTTGATGGAGCATCAAAAACAAAATCAAGTGGAGCAGGGTTAGTTCTACAAAGTCCTGATGGATTTCTCATAGAGTACGCACTAAAACTAGATTTTCCAACGACAAACAATGAAGCTGAGTACGAAGCCCTGATA
The DNA here is from genome assembly GCA_030848705.1 of Heracleum sosnowskyi. Classification (NCBI taxonomy): domain Eukaryota; kingdom Viridiplantae; phylum Streptophyta; class Magnoliopsida; order Apiales; family Apiaceae; genus Heracleum; species Heracleum sosnowskyi. The sequence continues at coordinate 74,310,794 of CM061237.1, forward strand.
GCTGGCTTAGGGCTGGCTGGAGCCTTGAGAGTCAAGAATCTCAAAGTGTGTGGAGATTCGAGATTAGTCGTTTCTCAAGTGAATGGAGAATTCGAAGCTAGAGATGAAGTCATGGCTAAGTATCTGAAACTTGTCAAAGCCATTATGACTCAGTTTGAGGAGTGCTACGTGGAACACATCCCTAGGGAAGAAAATATGAAGGCTGACGCTTTGTCTAAGTTTGCATCATCTGAAATTGAGAACTATGCGGGGAGTGTATACTTTCAAGTCTTGAAGACCCCAAGCATTAATGGAAAGCTGATTGCACCCATTGATATAGCTAGATGTTGGATGGATCGCATCAAATCTCATCTGGAAACTGGTTGGTTACCCAACGACACTTCAGAAGCACGAAAGCTGTATGTGAGAGCACTGAGGTATACCTTGATTGAGGGAATCCTATACAAAAAGTCCTTCATAGTTCCGTACCTGAAATGCTTGAGACCTCAAGAGGCAGAATTGGCCCTAAGAGAAGTACATGAAGGGATTTGTGGGCATCACTTGGGGGGCAGAGCCCTTGCTCATAAAGTCACTCGTTTAGGTTTCTATTGGCCAAGCGTACTAGCAGATGCTAAAAGCTATGTGAAGAAGTGCGAACGGTGCCAAAAGCATGCACCAGTGGTTAGGCAGCCACCCGAGATGTTGATATCCATAAACTCACCTATTCCATTTGCCATGTGGGGAATGGATATACTTGGACCATTTCCAATGGCAAGTGCACAAAGGAAGTTCTTGATAGTGGCAATTGACTACTTCACCAAATGGATTGAGGCTAAACCCTTAGCCAAGATAACCACTAAGCAGGTAATGAGTTTCTTCTGGGAGAATGTGATATACAGATACGGGATTCCACGTATCCTGGTCACGGATAATGGAACTCAGTTCAACAACGAAGATTTCAAGAAGTATTGTGAGGAAAATGATATTGAGCTACGTTTCACTTCTGTTGCTCACCCTCAAGCAAATGGGCAAGCTGAGGTAGCAAATCGAATCATCCTAGACGGACTAAAGAAAAGGGTTGAACGTTCTAGAAACACCTGGGTGGACGAATTACTCCCTATACTTTGGGCATATCGTACCACTTGCAAAGTTACTACTCGGGCAACTCCTTTTCTGTTAGCATATGGAGAAGAAGCAGTGGTTCTAGTGGAGATTACTCACACGTCTCCAAGAATTGAAGCCTATGAACCGGAGGTAAATAAAGAAGGCATGAGATTTGCCCTAGATCTAATTGATGAAGTGAGGGATGAAGCAAATGCTAAAGTGGTTGAATATCAGAAACGAGCATCTTTTTACTACAACCTAAGGGTTAAAGAAAGATTTTTTCGTCAAGGAGACTTGGTCCTCAGAAATATTGAAGCATCCGGAGTTGGATAGAAAGGAAAGCTAGCTCCAAACTGGGAAGGGCCCTATCGGGTCAAGAACGTATTTGGACGAGGCTCATACAAGTTGGAAACCCCGGAAGGGATCGAAGTGCCAAGAACTTGGCATGCTGCAAACTTGAAAGTCTATTATGTTTAAGAGTGTCCTAACTGGACTCACTATTAGGACAAGTAGAAATAAGGTCGACCAAACCAGTCCGAGTTTTTAACTCGAGGTAGAAAGTAGAGTATTATGTAAGGGTTAAACCCACTTTCAAATTACAGTTATGCAGAGGATGTTTTCATTCCATATTTTCTTGTCAAAAATTAATACATATACCGAGCATTAATAAAGTGCAAGCTAAGGAAAGGCCAGGTACACAATTAGTGAAAACCGACATGCATAAAAAGCTTAAGTCACACAGACTTCAAGCATAGAGTTAAGCCTAAAAGCTCAGTTAGGAAATAAAACACATAAATAAGCTCAAAGGCTGAAATTCAACATAACAAAGATACCGTGCGAGGCCAATGTAAGCAAATTAAAGCTACTACTTGCCAGAATCACCAGCGTTTTCATCCTCGCTAGAGCTAGTGGCCTCTTCATCTTCGTCTTCATCCCCACTTTCATCTTCATCTTCACTCTCACCTTCGTCTTCTTCTTCTTCCGCGGAAGCAACTTGCTTCGAACTCTTGGGAGGAGAACTGTGGACTGGATTCAGGATACGATTTTCTTCCACATCATCCATCCCATCGTCACTCTCAGAATCACCAACCAAGCTGTGGTCAATAAGATGAGCTTGAGGGCTTACGAAATCTTTAGGGATGAACATCCCCTCAAACTTGTTTGAAATAGCATTCACCGCATCCTTCCACCCTTTAGTATAGTATGAAGGGTATAAGAGTTTGTCATGTTTTTCCATAATCTCGCCAAATTCGGAAGAGTCCATATAAGAATCAATGATCTTGTCTTGCTTATCCCGAAGCTCCATTACCTCAGCACGAGCCTCCAGTAGCTCCGTCTCTTTCAAAGCAAGCTTCTTAGAAAGACCCTTTGTCTTAAGCTCCTCGAGCCTCAAGTTTTTCTCATGAACTCCCGCATGGGTCTTCCAAAGCTTAGCCTTCTCTAAAGAAGCTTGAAAATAGGCATTGGTCTAGCAACAAGTTAAGGAAATGATCATGTTACGCACAACAGTAAGAGTTAAGGAAGGACAAAAAAAAAGAGAGAAAGAAGATAGACTTACTGCAGCAATGGCTTGGGAGCCCAATCCTTCTATAGCTTCCATATCCCGAGAACCAACGATGTCAGCAAAATCCACGAGGGGAATTGAATGATACGACCAGTCATAGGCATTTTTGGTGTCACCTATTATGGTGTCACGCCTACGAATCCCCCAAGCAGGACAGAAAACGGCAGAAGAAGGACCAGAAATTGCACCCGTTTCGACTACGGTTTCACTTCCTCCCCCATGGCTACAAAGAAAATCAGGCATTTGGGGAGGAACCCTACCATCCTTGCTCAATCGAGCCCTTTTCATCCTTTGAGTCTCACCCTCCTTAGGACCTTGGGCCTTGACAATGGCTTGAGCCGCTGCACAACTAAAAGTTAGGCCACGATATAATAACAATGTAGTAAGATAAAGATTTACATAAAAGGAAGTTTGAGTACCCTTTTCAGTTACGTTAGAGAGGCCTACAGATTTCAATCAACTACCCGACCAAATGAAGACCTCCTCTTCAGGAGAAAGTCTGAGTATTTATTAAAATACCAATTCCTAAATTCTTTATGTTTTTCTTGGTAAAATTCCTTATTAAGGATTCCCCTCATTATACTTCCTGGGGATAAATCAATCATTTAAATGGAAGCTCATTTCAGATTGAGTAGGGGATTCTCTACTCTGAAACTCTTGTTTCTGATAAATTCCCTGAGGAATTTTATTTTGACTCATTCTTATTGTTTCTACAGTTTCTAGTTCTTCTCTAATTTGAGGAGTAGACGTAGAAGCTCTGGAAGTAGAGGCTCTACTTGGCTCTATTTGAGCAGTGTAGTAGTCACTTGTCGTGGAATACCTAGAAGATACCGATCTGGGTATCCTAACAATTCTTTGAGGCGTAAATTTTATTTCTAAGTCGCCTTCAATAGTTTGAATTATTTGATCAATGTCTTTATTGACTATTGGTTCTCGTTCTACTTCATTAGGAAGAGACCAGGTTGTTGGGAAGTTAATTTCATCCCATTTTATTAACCTATTGGTTACTATGTTAGAGGTTAATAAATTAGTTTGTACTACAGTAGTAGTTCCTGGATTTCCATCAACTACCCGACCAAATGAAGACCTAAAAAGGGTGCCCCATTCACCCCCTTCCCAATGAAGAAACACAAACTCTTTCTTCCAGTTAGGATTGTTCTCAGGAACAGATAAACCATTAATCATATGAGGAATGTTAGGTCTCTGATTCAGTTGGATCCAACCCGGATTCTGGGCTGAGCTATTCTTGAATTGAAAAATTCTTCTAAATAAACCAACTGAAAGGGGATGATTTCTTTGCAGGCATAAGACCATGAAACAAATAATTGACCTCCATGCATTAGGGACTATTTGACAAGGGTTGACTTGTATGTTGGCTAACAGTTGAGAAATGAACGGATGAAATGGGAGTCTAACTCCCGCATAAAGCATGTCTCTATAAACGCATAAAGAACCAGGTTGCCAATGACAAGTACGAGTGCCCGGTTCTACTACTGTTAGTTTAAGGTAACTGGGGAGGTTGAATAATTTGTTATATTTCCTAATTTTATCTTCATCATAGAAGGTGTTTGCATGAATAAAAGATTCAAGGTCGGAGACAGAGGGATATTCATCCCCACGTTCATTTATCATGCTAACAAGATTCATGTACGATGAACGAATAGAGATGGGGTTACCTTTCTTTGAAGCAGAATTCATCTTAGAAAGCCTTTGGGAAGCTTTGTCAGCCATAACTCTTCAAAGAAAAACACTTGAATCTTCAAAAAATTCAAGCCGCAAACCCAGAAATATGAAGAAAATTCCCAGAAAACACTTGAATCTTCAAATAATTCAAGCCGCAAACCTAGAAATATGAAGAAAATTCCCAGAAAACACTTGAATCTTCAAAAATTCAAGCCAAAACACTTGAATCTTCAAAAATTCAAGCCTAAAACCCAGGAAAATAAAGAAAATTTCCAGAAAAACGGTGGAGTCACCGCTGGGAAACGCTTCCTAGAGAGGATTTGATAGAGAAATTTTCGAGAGGAAAAGGAAGGATTTGAAGAATGATGGGAAATGAAAATTTTTCCTTTTTTAAACAAAAGAAATGGGCTGAGCAGTTTAATTGGGCCGAACTAGGTTTTTGGGCCCAAAACTCAAAAATTCCAAAAGAAAGGGGAAGTCCATAATTAAATGTGAGCTCGTTTGAAAATAATTTGTTGACAAAAGTCGATTTTATGTCCCAGGTCAAAAAATTATTTCAACTTCAGGGAACGCTTTCACGATAGTTCGACTCGAGCGTCGATTCTGAACAAAAAATTATTTCGACCTCGGGAAACGTTTTCGAGATAGTTCGACTCGAACATCGATTCTAGTCGAGGAAAATTTCAACCTCAATGAACAATTCGACGATAAGTCGACTAGGACTCATGTTCAGGTCGAAATCGACCAGGACCCAGGGTATAATTTCTTGGATGATGGATTAAAAATCAGGTCGAAGCCAAGATAAACTTCGCGGACAAAATATTAAATACGTTTACGTTCGATTAGGAGTTCAACTCCAAGTCAAATTCGAGTAGACGTCAATTCCTGCAAAATTTCGAGCTCAGTAAAACAAATCGACTTCACTGATAATTTCGACCTCACTGATAGAATTCACGTTAGTTCAACTAGATTCCTGGTCGAGGAAAATTTCGATCTCGGTGAGTGAGTCGACGATAGGTCGACTAGGATCCATGTTCAGGTCGAAATAGACCAGGATCCAACTCCAAGTTGAAATCGACTAGAATCTTGGTTGATGAAAAATGATGAAAATCTGCAAAAAGATGGTCCCTTTAAAAAAAAAAAAAAAAAACCTCGAAGTCTTGAAAGAAAGATCAATGTAACTTCTACAAAAACTTTAAATAGTTTTCCTAGAAGTTGGGGGCAAATGATATGGGCTAAAAACAACCCTAGAAAAATAATTAATGACATATTAATTAAGACTGAGATTGGTCCAAGAGTTAGGCCCGATAAAAAGGCCCGAAACCCTAATCATTTATTAATTTCGTAATTAATAAATAAGGGAAATTACCAGCTCATTAAATGAGTCCAAAGCATATTAAATTCTTCAAGAATCAGCAATCAAGACACACAAACCAAATAGGAATCAGTCTCCTACAAAATAGGATTCACAATCCTGATCTAAGAAGGCGACTTGGCCCCAAGTCACCTAATTCTATTCTAAATGCAAGGCTCCAGACGCCTATATAAGGACCCTGATTCTATAATCAGAACTACGTTTTTTGGCTTGATTCTTAGCATTGATTAAGATACGTAGGCATCTTGTGAGGACCGATTTAGTCACGAAACACAAGAGCAGCCATTAAAGCTCGAAAGCTCTCTAGACCCTAGCATTAAATTCACAAACATGTTTTTTAATCCACACCAATATTAAAATAATGAAATATATTAAACAATTACCCTTTTCTATAATTATTCAAAATTTCAGTCAATGACCAACACTAAACGGAGAATTTAAAAGAAACCTTAATTTCATGTTATAAATATAATTTTGTTTAAAACATTTTTTTGTAGAATAATTTTTAGGAAAATTTGGAGAAATTATTATAAAGTCGCTCCGAATTACGGCTTAGTAAACTAGTTCAAAGAATAGAATAATGTTTACTTGTTGGTTCCGAAATTATACATGTGTATGCTAATGGTGAATCTGGTGATATATTTCCTCTTTTAAATTTGCTAGTTTTTCTTTTTGACTTTTATAATGATATAGTAAGTGTTACTATGTAATTAATAATTATAATTTGATTGTCCACTTGTTAGACTGCTTGCTGGTTAATGAAAGGAAATTCAATACCTAATTAAAAATGTTCTCTGTAGTTTCACTAAGAAAATGAACACTAGCATAAAATCAATTACTTGGCCAACTACCCGGTTTTATGTAAAATCAGGTTTAAATGTATTCTTATGAGTTTTTGGTTAAAAATAAAAATTAAGCAGTTCAACTATCATACATGAGGTTCCTGTCTGGTTATCAAAATTTTTACATAATATTTATAAACTGATATGAGCTTTCTGCTTGCTTTATAATTTACATTGTCTCTATTGTCTTGATATTACATGGATGACTTTATGGATCATATTTTATTATATTGTTATTCCCTTTTTATTGAATTTTATTCTTGTCAAATATAATAGTCATGTTTGATAATATTTTTGATTGGAATCATGTTGTTTACTAGTGAAGATGTCTAATCTTACAAAACTTGAGTTCAATGCACTTGATGTCACGTAAAACAATTATTTGACATGGATTATTGATGATGAAATCCATCTTAGTGCTATGGGTCTTGGTGACATCATAAAAGAGGAAAATAAAACCTCCGAGCAAGATAAGGCAAGAACTATGATATTCATTCGCCATCATCTTGATGAAGGATTGAAAACTGAATATTTGACTATCAAAGATCCATCAACTCTTTGGAATGATCTCAAATAAAGATATGACCACCAAAAAAAGGTGATACTCCCTAAAGCTCGCTATGATTGACTACACATGCGTTTGCAAGATTACAAAAGTGTGAGCGAGTATAATTCTGTAATGTTTAAAATTACATCTCAATTGAAATTATGTGGGGAGAATATCACTGATAAAGATATGTTGGAAAAAACAGATTCCACTTTCCACGCCAACAATATGCTCTTGCAACAACAATATCGTGAATGAGGATTCACGAAATATTCTGAGCTTATATCTGTCTTGCTTCTTATCGAACAAAATAATGAACTTTTGATGAAAAATCACCAAGCACGTCCTCAACACCATTCCCTGAAGTGAATGTGGTGTATAGTAATGAATATGGACAAAATAAGCCACTTGGACATGGGCGTGGGCGTGGATATGGACATGGACGTGGACGTGGAAGTGCCCGTGGTCGTAGTTTTGGGCATCGTGGAGGTCATCAAAATTTCCCCAATTTCAAAACGAAGCCTCGCCATAACAAGTGGACAAGAAATGAGGAGAAACCTAAAGAAAGTACAATGGTTAAAAGGGGGGAGGGGGAATACTTGTAACCGCTGTGGAATGAAAGGCCATTGGAGACGTACATGTCGTACCTCCAAGCATCTTGCTGACCTTTATGAGACCTCTCTAAAAAATGTTGAGACTAATTTCACCGAACAAAGTGATCTTTTGGGGATTGCCCATTTAGAAGCACACCTTGGAGGTGGAGATCAAGTTGACCCTTCGGGTTTTACTCACATGAAAGTTGGTGATTTTTTTTGAAGATGGGAATGAGGAGATGGCCAAATCTGGTGATGGCAATTATTAAGTCATATATGAAGACTTTGCCTTGTTTATTAAATATTTAAATATTTGTGTTTGAACTCTAAAATATTTGGCTTTACTTTATGCATTCTATGTAATTTCCTTCCTATCATGAATAAGATGTTTTGAATATCATTTTTCTAATCTTCATTATGTATTTGTGTATAGAACAAGCTCAAGATTGGAGCCTATTTATAGGCTTATAAGTTGAGGTTACATAGTACTTGTAAAGCCAAAAGTTGGGACTTGTAAAGCCAAGAGTCTTAAGTTACATGAGTTGAAAGATCAAAGGTTGAGGTGTGGAAAGTTCATCCATAATTGTACATAACACTCCCCCTTGGATGACATGTTCTAACATCATGCCTCATTAACAACTTACTAGGAAAAACCCTGGGGGAAAAACCCTGGGGGAAAAACCCTGTGGGAAAAATCCTAGTGAAGGAAAAAGAGTACATGTGTTGTACATAATGTAATATAAAAGAAGTATCATGTATCTTCCTCATTTTAATATATCTCAAAGTTTACGCAGTCTAATCTTGTGTACTAATTTCTCGAAGGAAGATGTAGGAAGCGCTTTTGTGAACAAATCTGCTGGATTTTCACATGAGCGGATCTGACAAACATCGATTTCCCCCTTTGCTGAAGTTCATGGGTGAAAAAGAACTTTGGATCAATGTGCTTTGTCATATCTCCTTTAATATAACCTTCTCGAGTTTGAGTGATACATGCTTCATTATTTTCAAACAGAACAGTAGAATTTTCTTTTTTGACTGAGAGACCACATGATTCTTGGATATGATGGACCAAGGACCTTAGCCATACACATTCACGGCTTGCTTCATGGAGTGCTAGCAATTCAGCATGATTTAAAGAAGTTGCTGCAAGAGTCTGCTTTGTAGACCGCCAAGATATCGCGGTATCACCATATGTGAATATGTAACCTATTTGTGATCTTTCTTTGTGAGGATCAGATCGATATCCTGCATCTGCATAACCAACTAATTCCACTTGTGAGTCTTTAGAATAAAACAAACCCATATCCATTGTTTCTCGAAGATATCTAAATATTTGTTTCACACCAGTCCAATGTCTTCGAGTTGGAGCAAAACTATGTCTTGTCAATAAATTAACAGAAAATGCAATATCAGGACGTGTGCAGTTGGCAATATACATTAGTGCACCAATAGCACTAAGATATGGTACTTCAGGACCAAGAAGTTTTTCTCCCTTTTCTCTTGGGCGAAATGGATCCTTTTTCTTTTCAAGTGAGCGAACAACCATGGGTGTACTCACAAGATATGCTTTATCCATTATAAATCTTTTGAGGATCCTTTCTGTAACACCCCCAGATCCGGGGTCAGGAATCTGGGTTGTCACGCTCTATCAATAGACAATACCTGCATTACTTACAACATTCTACTAATACAACTCCAAAAGACCCCAATCACTTACGCACACACACACACATACAAGTTATAGCCTTGGAAATGAGCAACAATAAGTAACATTTGTTATTACAACTCAAATGTACTATCCAGGATCTCATCTATTATTTACAACCTTTACCGGAAGTTACAATAATAGACCTCACAATTCTATACAAGGTTTAGTAATACAAACCTACTCAAAATAATTCTCACTAATTCAAGCTGCAACTACTCTGCTCACACCGGCAGTGTCCATCCTGCTGAACTAACTCAAGGGTGGTCTCTCCATTCCCTTGCTCTCGTAACACGAGGTGAATCGGCAATGTTTTCTTCATGCTGAAAGTATTAATAAAGCAAGAATGAGCTAATAGCGCTCAGCAAGAAATCTATCCCAGTTTAAATCTTTAAACCTTTTAGGAAGATAATCCATATGGGATCAAAGTTTTTAACACTACTAGGGTCTAACCCCAAAATAGTATACTGTTCAAAATACCGTATGACTTATAATCATACTCATATATTCTTCGTAATCATTTGGAAATCCTTGGCATCAGTATGATAACCCAAGACTCAAAACATATCTTTTTAAAATAGATACTAAACATTGGAATCAAGGCTTAAAGCCTATTCATTGATTCAAAATACTATACAGTTCAATATACTGTATATCTTAAATACCTTCTCAACATATATACTCACATATCTATTTAGATATCTCATACTGTTCAAAATACTGTAAAATATCAGTAATGAACACCTTTTTGACTTTGTTGTGTTGTGGTATGTAAAAGAAGCAATAACGAGCACTATAGCTCGAAAATGAGATATAGCATCATAATCATATATGTAAGCTTATATCATAAAGGAAAACCTTTAAACTTTATTCGTATACAGAATGATATTTTATTATTCTTTTCGTCAAAAGATGCCATATAGTACAATTACTGTATGAGGAATATCATTACTCATCACTGCCACATTATCAGTAACCCAGCGCCTAGGCTTTTGTTACAATGTGCAACACAACTCCAATCGGAGGGAAGGGACCTTTTTCAGGGCACACACACGATACACGATGATCAGTCGTTGTATCATACTCACACTTTTCTACTAGTAGATGGACGACATCTTAACACGATTATCACCTTAGCCGCATACGGGCTTTGTATCTGCTGGACTGACCCTACAGCCTCCTATGCGAGATAAGTGCTAGACTGACCAACAGCCTCTTACGCTATAATCAGAGGTACTGTCCAACAGCCTCTTTCGCGTTTCCTGCTGGTCCTGGATGAAAAATCAATGAAACGGGAATCGGAATTTAATCCTATTTTCCCCAAGTACTGAGTACTTGTCTCTCTTTTGAAAACATTTATGGCCTACTTACTCCTAGGATAATAGAGGAATAAGTAACCGGAAAGGGTTGACCACTGTCGTCCCACTTAGGATTTGATAAGATTTCTCTTTAAAAGATTACGTCCCAGGAGTCAGACTATTTGGAAATCTTTAAGGGTATTCCTGTCCCATTTGAGTGGTCAGCGAATATTTAAATCATCTCTTAAGATAGATTTAAATTAAAATAATATTCGGGAATCCCTACTTTAATTAAAATAAATATTAGAAAGTTCGGAAATATTCTTCATACTCATTGAAGGTCAATGATGACTTTTTTAAACAATATACATCATTTTTAAATTAATTAAAAGAATAATAAATATTCAAATAATATTCATCAATTAATAATTGATTAAATAATAATCAAAAGCTCAATAAATATTTGATCATCAAATCTAAGTGAATATTAAAATAATATTCCTAGAATAATGAAATAATTGAATGTATCTATTCAATATACTTATCAGAAAATAAACCTTAACGGTTTAAAGAAAATATACCGACTCCCGGTCTAAGTTTAAAAACACGATTCACCTGCTCTACTCTAAGTGTCTTTAAAACCTCGGTTTATATCTAGTAGTTACATAGCATATAAACCTTATATCTTACAAAGCTTTTTATCAAAAGCGTAAACAGTTATAAAAAGTTCTCACAACATTAAAACATAATAGATATATATATCAATCACATAAATCACAACAACATCATTTATATGGTGTAGGGTTTGAAAACTTGCATGCATCTATCATATGCATATACTACGTCTCAACGTTTTTAATACCATCACATCTATATACGATGTGAGGTTTGAAAGCATGCATAATATCATATCATATATTACATTTAAAAGCATGCATCTATCATATGCATCATCAGAATATGGTACTTTAAAATACAGCATGAAATGAGAAAACTTGCCTCGGATCCTTGGTTGTTAGGGGTTTAAGAACTTGCCGCAAATCTATAAACAAAGAAATACTCGATCAGTCCCCTAAAGTAATCATTCACTCATAACACTCATTTAAAGTCAACTATATGTTAAACACATCATGTAGTCACGTTATTCCTCAACAAGGTTCGTGTTTTAATCGACTCGAAATAATCCTTTATCTTAGTCACAATGGTTGGTCAAAGTAGTACCCTAGAGTTGACTTTTCATAGAGTTACTATTACGCGACTCGTACTCTAACACTTTTAATAAATCCGAAAACTCGTATTTAAATACGAGACCACTTCTAAAATCATCTTGAGTATTTGTAATATTTATCATAAAAGTTTCGATCTCAAAACAGGGGTTTCACTTGGTGAAATGTATTCTCAAACTTGGTGAGCTACAGAAAATTACTATTCGTACAACTTTCACTAAAACGCTCATATCTCCTTAACCGTTAGTCAAAATGACACACCGTTTTCGCGTGCACGATCTAGGGAAAGAATAGAACAAAATGCTTGAACGTGTATTTCTGCTTAAGGGGATCAAAATCCCGAGAGCAGCAGGTTTTTGGCAGTGAAGTGCAGAACCACTTACTCCTCGCGCAGCTTTGGTTCCGATATTTTTATAAAATCGAATAATTATCTTTTTAACCCGAAACCTTCTCTATTCACTTACTAACTGTCCATGTTAGTATCCATTTTAATATCATGACCTAATTCCATTTTTAAGGGGCTTGATCATATTCTCAAAGTTCATGCAATGAACTACTTAGTTACCCGAAACCGCTTTTACTAAAACGGACGTTACTCCTAAACCGTAAATTGAAACGATACGATTCTTTTGCTAAAACAAACTAGACAACCATATCCTTGTACCCATAGGCAGTGATGGTACTAAAAATGACTTTACCGTCTCAGACATTTACCGTTTTTAAGGGTTAACGAAATTTTGCCATTACGACGGCTATAATTTGGACATTTCCATTTGGTCACAACATAACCAAGCCACACCGGGCATACCATACATCCACAACCTCAACAAACAACCTTTTTACTTCTCTAAGGTCAGTGGTGTGGCTACAATCCAACACCCACCATTTGTCATATTTTACAAAGTTAAATAACAACTAAAATACTTAAACATGATCTCTTAAGCTTACAACATCAAAACAATCATCAAAACTCATATGAACTCAAAGGGTGGGTTAGGGTTTTACCTCCTTGGATGCTCTAACAACACTATCAAGTGTTTATAAACCTTTAACAAGCTTTAGATGGTCCTTAAAGTGCTAAATCCTTAAGATCAAAACAAGAAACCACTTGAAGTTACTATTCATCCTCTTCTTGTAAAATCCATAACAAATCGAAAAATAAGAGTTTGGTGCTACGATTTTTACCAGACCTTGTGCTCTTCATAAGATTTCGTTTGAGTTATATATCATCAAATTTGAAGCTTCCTAGCTAGGGTTTTGAGCCCCATCTTTCCGCTGGACAGAAACTGGACATATTGGGTTCTCCAACTTGGGGAAGATTTTGGCTAGGATACACTCCTTTGTTGACCATGAAAGTTTGAACGTACCTTGGGTATATAGTGAGGGAGCTATGGTTAAAATTTGGTGATTTTAGGATGAATAGATTTGGAGTTATGAAATTTTCTTTCCACCATGGTCAAGCTGGGCAGAAATTCTGAGAAATGAGGGAGATGGATAGTTGCTTGCTTTTCTTTTCTTTCTTTTTTGTCCAAATAAACACTAATTACCAGCCATATAATTGTGTGGTCATAAGATTGTTTTGTCATCCATGACACATGGCCTTTTAATCTTGTTGTTGTGGTGAAAGTGGTGACAAGGTGGTGATTCATCACCTTGTCATCACTTGGTCATCCTTATGTCACCCTCATGCATCATGCTTATGTCATCATTTGTATCCTCAATCCTCGTATATATTGCACTTGATGATCTTATATGATACTCCTCCTTTGGTTAGGGTTTAATCCATAATTTGTTACGCTTTGGTTTCGCGATAGCTTCAAGTGATTTTACAAACGTTTCTATGTACGAATGCTAGGGGATACTTCCTTGATCTTTCCATTACCTTGGTTTAATATATGATCCTAGATTTCTCACCTTGGTTTAAGGTATGATCATGGATTTCTCATTCTACATACTTTCTCAAAACGATCAAATCAATACATTCTCGATTGTCCGATGAATAGTGATCAAAATTCAAAGTTGGAATCTCCCGATTCTGATCGCGTTTACATTCACTTATTCTCCTTATACATCAATAATATAACCTCGAAACATTCATTCCATATCATCCACATAGTGTGGTCTGAAAAATTTTCCATCAGCAAATTTACTATTCATCACATTTACTATTCGTCAAAATTTTTTAACTAAGTCCAAAATTTGGGGTTATTACAGTCTCCCCTACTTAAAAAGATTCCGTCCCGGAATCTAAGAAAATAGCTGAGGTTACTTTTCCAATATAGAAATCTCCAGTTTCCAGGTTGACTCTTCAACCCTCTGGTTCATTACAACACTTACTCATTCCGGTCTGTGATATCTACCGGACGCTTTATATAAGCCAATTCTGGTTGTACTCTTATACACCCGTTCTCTATTAACATCTGATTATTCTTGCAATCGGCGGTACAAGGCTTATCGTAACTTCGGTTCTCTAAAATATTTCTTCCGGTCGGTCCGTCGGTCTACGGATCCTACGTAGTGCTCGCACTCAAACTCGTTGCCAAACATGTTTGGAAAACTCCTCCCGAATCGGGAGTTCAAGCATTGGTTCTTATCTGACACGATGGTGATTGGAACTCCACGTCACTCAACTATCTCTTTCGTAACTCTTCGGTTAAAGATCTCTTGCTGATAATAAAATATGAGTAGACTAATTTGATCCATCAATTATAACTCAATTGACGTCATAGTCCGACTTGATTCTTGTTGATCCTATCACAAAATCCATTACAGTAAATTACATTCCTAATCAGGAATCTCTACTAACTGTGATAGTCAACTAGGTCTTTGTTCTGCCTTCATTTTCTGACATATCCAATATTTGTTTACCAATCGATAAATCCTTTTATTTATCTGGCTACCTATAACATTTCCTTAAATTTCTTTAATCTTGGTGTAGCTGTCTCTTTATGACAGATCTTTATTCCTTAATTCGTTCTGGCTCAATCAGGACCTTTAAATAATCCTTGTTGTTCTCGTGACTTCAAACTTCATCCCTTCAGTTCTTCTTATTAGTCATTCCGAAGATTTAGCATCTTTCATTTCTTGAACATTTGGAATCCCAATTTGGTAAAAATACCTTATGATTCCTTTATCATCCTTCTCAGTCTTTAATGCTTTCTCCAACATTGGCTTTATACCTTCACTCGTCATTCGTTATTGACATAACTTGATTTCCTGCAGCAATTCTGGTTGCATTGCAATCTCAAATAGTCTCTTAATACCATTTTCGGTTATCTTAACCTCAATTTCCATTTTCTCAAATCCTTGGATTAACTTTATCCAACGATGTTATCATCTTAAGTCTCTTTTTCCTACCAAGGGTATTGGCCACCACATTGGCCTTCCCTGGGTGGTAAAGAATCCCACCATCATAATCCTTGATTAGCTTTAGCTATCTTTTCTATTATCACGGTACGTTCTTCCTGGGAAAACGTATCTAATGCTCTCATGATTGTGTAAATCTCGCACTTCTTTCCATACAATTAGTGCCTCCAAACTTTAAAGCGAATCTATCGCTACCAATTCTAAGTCAAGCGTAGGGTATCTAATTTCATATTCCTTTAATTGTCTAAATGCATACGCACTTACCTTTCCATGCTGTATAAGCACACACCCTTATCTTGTATGCGATGCGTCGCTATAGATCACAAAATCTCCCTTGTCGTCTGGCAGTACCAGCACAGGGCGGTGACTAGTCTCTTCTTTAATTCCTGGAAACCTTTCTCACCTTCCTCAGTTCATTCAACTTTTCAGTCTTTCGAGTAAGTCCGGTCAGTGGGGCTGCTATTTTAGCAAAATCTTGTACACATCTTCGGTAATATCCGGCTAAACCAACAAAATTACTCACCTCGGTTGGTGTGGTTGGTCTTTCCCAGTTCGAAACAGCTTTTATACTAGCGGGGTCAACCAGCACCTCTTCACTGTTGACCACATGTCCTAAAACTGTACTTCCCTTAGCCAAAACTCGCACTTTGAGAAATTGGTATATAACTTTTCTCTCCTCGGTGCTTCTAACACTATCCTTAAACGTTCCACGGGTTCCTCCTCTGTCTAGGAGTAGACTAAAATATCATCGATAAAACTATGACACACTTGTCCAAATACTGCTTGAAAACTCGATTCATCAAATCCATGAAAGTTGCAAGGGCATTCGTTACCCCAACCGACATTACTAAAAACTCGCAGTGTCCATACTTGGTGCGAAACGCAGTCTTGGGTACGTTCTCAGGTTTAATATTCAACTGGTGGTATCCAGTTCTCAATCAATCTTCGAGAATTTAACTGCATCATGCAGCCAATCGAACAAATCACCAATCCTTGGCAGGGGTACTCATTCTTAATAGTTAGCCTATTTAGCTCTCGATACTCTATGCACAGCCTCAGGCTGTCGTCCTTTTTCTTCACCAATTAACACGGGTGCATCCCACGGTGACGCACTTGGTCTTATCATTCCTACAATTGAGCGACTAATTTCTTCATCTTGACTGGAGCTAGTTGGTACGGGGCCTTCGAAACTGGCGTCGTTCTTGGAGCTAATTCTATAGCAACTTTATTTCTCTATCGGGTGATATCCCCAGAAGATCTTCTGGAAATACATCCTCGAACTCGTTAACCACAGGGATATTTTGTACACTAGGTACTTCCCGTTTCGTATCCGTCACAGTCGCTAAACAAGGTTCACATCCTTGGAGGTCAATCGTTCCCTCGTCCGACAATCTGAATTCTTACTTTCTTTCTTTCTCAATCTATTCGCGTTTCATACTCTATTTTCTTTATGCCCATTTCTTTCTCGTCCACTTTGCTTCCATTTCTATCACAGTCATTTCATTAACCAAGGTAACATAATCAGTCGTTTCGAACACTTCGTTATTCTGAATTCGCATAATGAGAAACAAACCTTGGCAATTTCCGTAAACTTCGATTCATAATTTATCGGGCTCATTTGTTTTAGCTCTAAGCTTCAACACACTCTTTTTCCAAATACTAAGGAAAATACTTGCGTGGTACCAAGAATACTTCAAGCAACAGAATGCTTTATATATAAAAAAAAACTTTGTAAAAATTCTCGCTTAGGGGGCGACCTGGTTAGGTCTCAATCAAATTATCGTTTGAAAATCTTCCCACCATACTTCACTGCATACAAATGCATCGTGAATTCACTTATATAAATTTGACCGAAAGTTGAACTTAGTGATACGATAACTAGTTCATTTCAATAAACATTAACAACTAGCTGAACAAAATTTGCTAGTTCGATTAGTTTGGGACGCAGCATCTAGCTAGGATGATTAGCTAGATTTTCATCATATCATTAAAATTTCAACTAGTTAGAACAATTAACTAGTCACTCATAATGGCACATACCATTAGCCATTTTCAATCTATTAGTACAAAATCTCGACATCGTAGTCGAAGAAAGAAAGAAAGCAAAATTTTGACTACTCGGATAATGAATTAAAAAGAAGAATAATAAGTTTGGGACGAACAAGGTAATTATAACCCTTGAATAGACTATAAGGTCTGAATAGATGGTTCTTGGTATCGGAACAATCGATAACCTCTCATCAAAGATTTCTCATCAGTGAAACGGTCCACCCCAAGGTGTCTCCGTACATAAACTTTGTCAAATTCTCCGATAGAATTGAATTCGGACTATCAATGTCAAATTGATATCCTTTCCATGATTTCCACGTCTGATGTACAAATCTCATCTTAAATAGAGAGAAGAATTCACGAGTATTTTCTGAAATATATATCATCTATGTTTTAAATAAACAGTTTGATATTTATGAACTCGACTAAGGAGTCCAAGTATGAAAGAAGAAATCGCTTTTTAAGATAATCGTTAAAGAATACTCGTCAAATAATAAAGGAAATATTAATTGAACATTCCTTAGATAATTGAAAGAATACGAAATAAAATATAGACCTAGAAGGATAGATGAACAATGGTTCCCTCTTCAGGTCGTCCTGGAACATGAACAAAACGCTCCGGTGAGTAATGGTAACTTAATTCTGCGTATTTAACCCTTAAGGTAATGAGTTGAGGAAAGAAAATGAATAAACTGAATATAACAGTTGTTGGTTGCATCCCAAGTGAAGTAGAAAACTGGAAGCGTTAACTGACATGAACTATTCAAGGTAACACGGGCATGAACAGTTTTAGATTGAGTAGTGTACCAGCAAGTAGATACCAAAAGTCAATGATTATCGTAAGTTCTATCATCACCTTTTACAAGGATGATCCTATCTTTCTGCCTTTATGGCTTATGGTACTAAACAATGGTACCTCAAAATCGTACAAATTCGCAATCAGGTTGGGAGTTTGAACATATTCGTCATTCCACGATAATCGTTCAGAGATTGGGCCTCCTACGACCGCATCAACACATCCTCAAAAGATGAAGGTTGATTAACGTATATGTAATTTCTTAACACTAGTCGTATCGAATGAATCCAACCCCAGGCCACCATAGGTTTCGTTCCTCGTGGGTCCTGAGATTGTCGCATTGCTCATTGAAATCAAACGTGTCTTTATTAGAATCACGCTAGTCATTCTTCATATCTTTGATTTCTGAGTTGAGCCATCATGGCCTATCGTAAGAAATATACTCGCGACGTGATTTAGCACGTTCGTCTCACGATAACGTTCTGGTAATACACGTACGCAAAAGTCTTCCTGTAATAACACGAATTTTTGGAAAAATTAAAACTTTTCTTATTATGATTAAGTGCATCAGTGAATAGTGAATTTGGGGGATGAATAGTGATTTTGAGGGTTAAGAAGATTTTCAGACCACCCTATGTACGAGTCGGGATAATGAACTTTCGAAGTCGTATTAGTGATCTACTATGAAAATGAAGGAATGCAAAAGCTGTCAGAATCGGAAAAATACCATTTCTGTTTTCTCCGAAATTTCACCACTAACGGATGGATTAATCATTATTTGAAAATATTGGAGGATTTAAATTATCAATTCCATGGATATGGATTAATAAAAGAGTTAGAGATATCAAGAACGTTTACGGTAAACTACTTCGATAGAACACTTAAGAAACCCTGCGAACATTTTGTGAGATTAAGCGGTGACAGACCAATGCGACATTTACAGGATTAAATATAGACATGGAAGTAACATGTAACAAGATTAATTCGAGGAATGCAACATTTGGATCATCCATGTGAAAGGAAACAAAACCACTAAAGCAAACCAGTAAAGCAAACCAGAAAAGCTACTTTATCCAAACTCATGCATGTCCGACAAGTGTTCTATGACTAAGCAACAAAGGTGATGACTCATCACTTTCAATACAAAATATCTCATTTCTAGCAAAGTAACCAAGGCAAAAAGAAAAACTCTCCCCACCCCCATTTCTTACAATTCTGCCCAGCAGAAATGAAGCTCAAAGAAAAATTCATATCTCCACTTCTATCCATCCTTAAATCACCAAATATTAACCATAGCTTCTCCACTCCATGGGTAACATTCGTTCAAAATTGCATGGCCAACAAAGGGGTGTAGCCTAGTCAAATCCCTTCCCCAAGTCGGAGAACCGAAACTGTCCGGCCTTTCCCAGTTTTGACCACTCACCTTAGAAAGCCAATAAGTCGAGCTTCAAGCATCCCCTGGTCATGAGATAGGACTCAAACGAAATCCCTTGAAGAGTAGAAGGTGTGGTAAAAAGTTGAGAACCAAACTCTTATTTTTCGATTTTATATGGATCTTACAAAGTGATGATGAATAGTAACTCCGAAATTTTATTAACTTGTTTTCTTAATTGGATCTTAAGGTTTAAGCTTTGTAAGGAGTATCTAAGGCTTGTTGAGTGATTGTGAGCACTGGTTAGTGTTGGTAGAGCATCAAGGAAGGTAAAATCTTTGAACCACCTTTGAGTTTTATAGAGTTTTTGATGAGATCTTAAGTTGTTTACAAGATGAGTTCTTGATTAGTGTTTTAGTGGTTGATTCAAGGTTGTTTGTTGTGTATATGTTGTGTGGTGGTCATGGGACCTTACCACTGGCCTTATAGCCACTTGAAAGTAGTAATTTATGTTGTTAATCCATGAGTTGCTTTGATGTTATGCTTGAGGCATGTACGAATTTGGAATGTTCGATTTATAGCCGTCGTAATGACGAAATTTTGTTAACCCTTAACGACAGTATCAAACTGAGACCTTCACTTTGTTTAAGGAGTAACCACTGCATATGGTGGTGTAGATATTATTGTCTAGTTTATTTTGGCGCAAGAATCATGTCAAAAGAGTTTACGGTTTATGAGATATGACCATTTTAGTGAAAGTGGTTCAAGGAAGGAGATTGCAGAAATGTACCACTTTTGTGGCTATGTTTGAGACCCTTAAGAGTTGTTTTAAAATATGAAATTTTGTATTGAAGTGCCAAGGTCAGTTACGAAAGTTTGTACGAAGGTTTCGAGTCCAAAAGATTATTTTCCGATTTTATAAAAATGTGTTAGCCGAGGTTGCGCAAGTGAAACCCACTAAGAACATGACTTAGAAACCAATGTTGTAAATGGTTAAGTATAACTTGTATTCGAGGATCGATTTCGGACTAAACCTACGACTTAAGTAATTGTCGATTAACATGGACTTAGTATGAGCCTATAACGAGCTAGTAATGCCTTGGTTGTGTTTTGCTTACGTGTTTAAGCATCGAGTACAAGTGGATTATCCAGGGGATTAATCGTGCGTTTTCTTTGACTTTGTCTAGATTGTCCGGCATCGTCGCGAACCCCTATCAGTTCTCGAGCATCAGGCAAGTTTTCAAAACCTATACTTACTGTTGTTGTGATAATAAACTATTTTAATATATAATATGCAAATGGATGTATACATGTGTATTTGCATGCTTCTTTTCGAACTGTTATATATAGCGGTACTCGAGTTTATGACTTGATGTTAGGGCTTATAAGCTAGATATGGGATATCAGTTATAAGCCAGTTTTTATATATAAATGCCCTAGGATAAGGGCGTGCGATTTTCTTTAAAGATCAGAAGTGATTGTATTTCGGTATATGTTAAAGACTATTTTCCGATAAAGATTACTTTCCGATAAAGATATCGGGTACGGTTATTCGAGGATTAATTATTTTAATTAATGAATATTATTTCTGAATATTCATTTGAGATTTACTTACTTAATGAATATTATTTCGAATATTCATTTGAGATTTATTTATTTAATGAATATTATTTCGAATATTCATTTGAGATTTATTTATTTAAATGAATATTATTTCGAATATTCATTTGAGATTTATTTATTTAATGAATATTATTTCTGAATATTCATTTGAGATTTACTTACTTAATGAATATTATTTTCGAAGATTCGTTTGATGTTTACTTATTTAATAAACATTATTAATTATTTTTAAATTAAAAAGAGGTTCCCAAACCACTATTTTTCCATTTAAATCTGTCTTTTAAGAAGATTTAAATTCTCGCTCAACTATCAAAAATATGGGAAACCTGATTTAAGTGACTGCTACTCATTTCAAACTCTCAACTCAAAACTGTCAGGGGACAGATATTTTCTCGGAACAATTTTATTGCTCCAAGTCAATTGTTGTGTTACCACCTCAGTGATCGAGGGGTAAATCGATGGAACAAGTCGATATCCATTAACAAGCATCGCTTGGGAAATATTGGAGAATCTTCCTTTCCAACCTAGATATAACTACTTAGTGGAGTCGTATCAACAAGTGTTACACTTGGGGAAAGGAGGACGATCTTTACGTTTCAGAGTCATGGATTTCATCTGAACTAGGAGTGGTGTAAGTGGTCCAGTTGCGCCGACCCATCCAACTTTTATTGCCCCAAATGGGCCGGGAGATCACCGGAAGGCGGTAGACAATGTCAGGCTGTCGTGATTCTTCCAATTGACATGTAGAAAACATATTTGAGCTGTACGACCTGCTACTGATCATAGTAAGGTTGGGTATGGCGGGCGCGGTAGCAACTCCCGTATTGGTTCATCATCCAATTTGGATATTCCTGCAACATGTATTGGGGTGAAGAACCAATCATGTTGGCAGGAGGTCGAAAAGTGTTTGGAAATGAAGTGACAATAAATCAATGCAACTTCATCTTTTACTTTATGAGTTATGACTCTGATAAAACCTTACCCAAATCATATATGCATAAGCGGATTTTGGGTTACGGAAACATTACATTAATTTTCCTTGTAACTTCATCTTTTATATTATACTAGAAATTTGTTCATAGTATGAATATCGAAGGTTTGCAGAAATATTATGGAAATGATATTTGAAATACAACAATGGTACTGTTTTTGGAATACATTCCGATAAGGAAATAATTTCAGTATCGAGATATTTTGACAAATTATTGTCTTATACCCGCTTTATTCTGGGTTGAATTAAAGGCAGAATTATGCCATACTTTTATTACCTTGCTGAGCTATCACTCACTCTTGCTATTATTTTATATATATTATATAGCAACGAAGCAGGATGCCAATGGGACGACACATACCCCGCAAGGCGTTTCCATAAACAGTTTCTAGTAGTGATCCCGAAGAGTAGTACGAACCAATCGAATCAGGCTTCAGCTTTTGGTATTCAACTTATGTATAGATATGAATGGTATGAGAGGATTGTGAGCATCAGAAAGCTAAGTTGGTAATGTAACATTACTTAGAAATTGTATCAGTGACAGATTCAAAAGACATTTGGGTATTGTAATAAAAATTATTTATTCCGCAGTTGTTGTATCGTGTCGTTTTTGAGACTCTAACCTGTGTGTGTGTGTGTGTGTGTGAGACATATATTGTGGGGTCATGAGCAGGTGAATTATGAACGGTGTGAGTAATACAGGTAAGGCAATGAGTAAATGGATCGTGACTACTCTAAATCCCTGACCCCGGATTTGGGGCTGTTACAGAAATGGTATCAGAGCGTTAGGTTACAGTCCTCAGAAACGATATGAGATCGAGTCTTACAATACCCTTAATAATGATAAGAACATCTAGAGCTCAAATTGAGTTCGTAGTCGGGTTAGAGGACATGACCCTGACTGTTTGAGATGAAGCCCGAGAGGGGACTTCTTCTGGGAAACCGTACTTAGGACTTCATGGTTAGTCACCTCGATTCGTAGGAGTTATAGATTGATGGGATTCTGAGATACCAGACCCTGAGGCCTTCGAGTAGGCAGCTGATGATGCGTTCCTTGAAATGGACGGAGACCCGATAAAGGAAGACCCATAGGAGGATCTAGAGGAAGACCCCATGGTGGGTCAAGGGAAGAATCTTGTAGAAAATGTGCCGATTGATAAGTATGTGGTGTGTTACTTGAGGTCTTATAATAAGACCGGGCGAACCTTCAAGGGAAAAATAAGTGACGAAACGAGAGTTTAAGGATCGTTTATGATTCATCAAGAGATATGACAAAGAAAATGGAGTAGAGTCTCCAAAAGCAGAAGAGGTAGAGGCAGTATAGCCAGTATCAGTGGATTGATTCGACTTGAACGAAACCTGTTACTCGTAGTCGGTTATAGTTGCCCATAAGGAGGCGGCATACGTAAGAGCCAAGATGCTCAGATTTTCACGAACGATTAGGGGTACTTAGTTGCCTAGAATAGTGAAAGGAATTGTTTTGGGCTATGAGGTTTCAATCCCCCACGACCAGCGATTCCACTAGAAATAGTGTCTATTACATCATTGAGGGATTTTATTATCTCAAGGAGAATTTTGGGTATATGTACCATGCAAATGTTATTGTAGGACAAGCACGCTAAGACGGAATCAAGAACGAGATTTACCACCCTCAGGAAACTAGGAAGGAATTATGAGGATAGAACAGAAAGGTCGGAAATCAGATCCGAGTATTACTAGTGGGTAAATAGATTGATCAAACTTCCCTGATTTTGGAAAGAAATTCAGCAAATTTTGGCAAACCTTGTCTTTCTGATTACCAGAGGATGTCACCAAAGAGAGTGGAAACTAGAGCGAACCCTGTGGATTGGGTAAGATGGCCGCTACATGGGTTGGTGGACAGACCCTGATTGCTACAATTGATTGTAGAGATAAAATGATGAAGTTGAGATTGGATGGTAAAGGCGAAATATATTTAAGGACCAAGATGGACTGAGAAATTCCGAGATTGACTTAAATGAAAAGGCTATTGTGCCAAAAGTGTTAAGCTTATGTAGCACACGGGATTGATATGGGAGAAGGAATATTGGATATAAGGATGATTGAAATAGAGACCGGATTTAAGCTTGTAGTTTCTAACGATCTTCCGAAGTACCGCCCAGTCGACATGTGGAATTGTCATTGCTATGGGCGACAACGGTATCGAAGTCCTCTTACGATAGAACGCTTGCTTGAGATGCTTGCGCCGAGTCGAATAGAACTCCCTGCGATTTCAAATGTGATGGTTGAATCCTTAGCGACTATTATAAGTCAGCAATGACGTAAGTATCGAACACCTTAGGGTGCGTGGAAAAGAAAAGCTTTGGAATTGAACGATTATCCATTAGAGGAGCCAACGTAAAAGGCATCCGTAAAGACCTTGGTAGTACCCTCCCCATTTTCAAATTATGTGGGGTACCTCCCCAATCTATGATCTATCTTGACCTCTCTCCAAAAAAGAATTCTGATAAAGGGTATATTCCCTCTTCGAAGTTATTTTATAACACTTGTGTTAAATCATATTTAATTTCAATTGTGTTAGAGGCTGTCACGATGCCTACTTTCAGGTTTTCAAAGCCCTATCAAATGATGTTATTCAAGCTTCCACTTTTCTTCAAATAATGAATAACCTTTGCTTGTTAAGTACCAGTATCTTTTTGGTTATTCTTTTCTTTGGAAACCGCACCTTTGGAATCTGTTCAATTTTAATCCAAGGTGTTCCTTTAAGAAATATTGTCGAAAGGCGATAATCATTAAATTGATCTCGAATTGCTTTCATACTTTTCAACTTCCACTGAGACGAACAACCCTATACTTATAGGGGCTACAAGGACTATTTGTCTGTGTGATAGAAGTCTGATGGGACGCCATCACTTGTAAGTTGTGAAATGCAAGAAGGCTAATTACCTTTAGTAATGTCTCAATCGAGGCACAAAACTTTGAGTTCTTATGATCATGTTGATCTCTCGGTAAATTCTTTTACCTCCAATAAGGTTACCTTAAAACTCATAACCTTGTGATCACCAGTGTGTGACGTTTTCCTTGATATGGGAGCTGTCTTTTCAAGGCCCCATGATTTTTGTTGTCCTCATTGAATTCTAAGGGGGAGGCTAACCAGGTCAAATAAGTCAAAATTCGCTGATAGGAATTAGATTCGCAACGAAATCGCCTATGACAGGAGCAAATCCCTAAGACGAATAGAATATTAGTGGCATATCAATGAAATTGGTTTATTCTCCCAAGGAGATTATGATAATGGAAAGTGTGTCAATCGATACATGTGAAAGGAATAGTGATGTGCCGTGAACTCCAGTGACAACGGTGTTAGATAGATGCCCTATAGTGGAATTGAGATTTTGGAGGAGTTGTTTACGAATGGACACTACCTCTGGGTTAGCAAGATAAGTACTGGCGATGGAGTCAGAGGGAGCTGGTATTGTGACTTGGGAGAGGTGCAGCGTGTTGTTTTTAGAGAAATAATTTCCGGAAATATATTGAGACCCGGATGAAAATAAAAGTTAAAGAGTTAAAACAAGAAACCAGGACTGTGACCGAGTATGAGGCCAAGTTTTCCGAATTATCGAGGCTTAATTAGCCCTTATGGTTGACACCAAGAAAAGAGACACCAAGTATAAAGGAAACTATAGTGGTTTTGGGAGGCTGTACAAGGTCTTAATGTGCTACCAAATATCGATTGGGATGACATGAGAATGAATAACGAGTATTTAGGTTATAGTGCCGCATATCCTGTTAGCCTCAATAGGAATGAAAGAGTTAGCGACTCAGTTACAAGAATTGTTGGGCAAGAATATGACAAGACCCAGTGTACCACCGTGGATAGCCTGGTGTTGTTGTAAGAGAGAAAGATGTTAACACAAGATTATGCATCGAACCTCGAGAGTTATATGAGTTCGACATGGAGAATAGGTACCCTTGTAAATGATTGTTTGATCAGCGGAAGAACGCTGTGTATTTCCAAATTTATTTCAGAACTGGATATCACCAGTTGGAAGTTAAATCCGAGGATATACCCAAGACTGCGATTCGTACTAGGAATAGACACTTTGAGTTTTCAGCGAGGTTATTTTGGGTTGACTAATGCGCCCACAAATTTCTATGGAATGTAATGAAGTGGCTTTGAGTATCCGTGATAGTAGATAACATGAGATGGAGAAATGGCTAGAATTGACCTAGGATGATGACTGTGAGATACACTACCATCCGGGGAAGGCCAATGTGGTGGCCGATACCCTTAAGTAAAATGAGACAGAGATGGATTCCGAATGATCGGGAATTAAAGGATGAGATTTTACATAAAAACCCAAGTTAGTCCAACAAACTAGAAAGACAAAAGATTTCACCAACAAGCGGCTAGTGACAGCCAAGACAGACAGAGAAAGTATGCGGACTAAGCCCGCGAGTATAGAGATAGTACTGCTATTGATAAGCTAAATGGCTTGTTGATGAATGACAAGAAAGTTTAGGTTGGTGTATTTTCTGTACAAACAAGATAGAGAATATGAGGTTAGAGATTCGTGATGCTAAAAGATATCCTCGTGGAAGGAATTAATGAGATTTGGAAAGAAAGGGAAGTTGAGCCCGAGATTCATTGGGCCATCTAAGATTTTAAGACGCGTCAGGTAGGTGGCCTACGAGCCAGCCTTACCCCCCCCCCCCCCCCCAAACTTGTAGAATGGTCATAACGGGGTTCATGTGTCAATGCTACGTCAGTATAATATAGATGCCCGACATATGTTAGAGTACGAGCAGGTAGATATACAACCTGGTCTGACTTACAAAGAACAACCTGTGGAAATCGCGGATAGAAAAGAGCAAGTGCTAAGAGACAAGGTTGCCAAGCTAGTGAGAGGTTTGTGGAAAATCAAGAAGTGGAAGAATCCACTTGGGAGTTAGAAAGTGCAATGGGAGAGAAGTACCCCCAGTCATTCCTAAGCTGATTCCGGGACGGAATCCTTTTAAGGAAGGGAGACTGTAATAACCCGAATTTTTGGAAAAATTAAAACTTTTCTTATTATGATTAAGTGCATCAGTGAATAGTGAATTTGGGGGATGAATAGTGATTTTGAGGGTTAAGAAGATTTTCAGACCACCCTATGTACGAGTCGGGATAATGAACTTTCGAAGTCGTATTAGTGATCTACTATGAAAATGAAGGAATGCAAAAGCTGTCAGAATCGAAAAAATAGCATTTCTGTTTTCTCCGAAATTTCACCACTAACGGATGGATTAATCATTATTTGAAAATATTGGAGGATTTTAATTATCAATTCCATGGATATGGATTAATAAAAGAGTTAGAGATATCAAGAACGTTTACGGTAAACTACTTCGATAGAACACTTAAGAAACCCTGCGAACATTTTGCGAGATTAAGCGGTGACGGACCAATGCGACATTTACAGGATTAAATATAGACATGGAAGTAACATGTAACAAGATTAATTCGAGGAATGCAACATTTGGATCATCCATGTGAAAGGAAACAAAACCAGTAAAGCAAACCAGTAAAGCTACTTTATCCAAACTCATGCATGCCCGACAAGTGTCCTATGACTAAGCAACAAAGGTGATGACTCATCACTTTCAATACAAAATATCTCATTTCTAGCAAAGTAACCAAGGCAAAAAGAAAAACTCTCCCCACCCCCATTTCTTACAATTCTGCCCAGCAGAAATGAAGCTCAAAGAAAAATTCATATCTCCACTTCTATCCATCCTTAAATCACCAAATTTTAACCATAGCTTCTCCACTCCATGGGTAACATTCGTTCAAAATTTCATGGCCAACAAAGGGGTGTAGCGTAGTCAAATCCCTTCCCCAAGTCGGAGAACCGAAACTGTCCGGCCTTTCCCAGTTTTGACCACTCACCTTAGAAAGCCAATAAGTCGAGCTTCAAGCATCCCCTGGTCATGAGATAGGACTCAAAAGAAATCCCTTGAAGAGTAGAAGGTGTGGTAAAAAGTTGAGAACCAAACTCTTATTTTTCGATTTTATATGGATCTTACAAAGTGATGATTAATAGTAACTCCGAAATTTTATTAACTTGTTTTCTTAATTGGATCTTAAGGTTTAAGCTTTGTAAGGAGTATCTAAGGCTTGTTGAGTGATTGTGAGCACTGGTTAGTGTTGGTAGAGCATCAAGGAAGGTAAAATCTTTGAACCACCTTTGAGTTTTATAGAGTTTTTGATGAGATCTTAAGTTGTTTACAAGATGAGTTCTTGATTAGTGTTTTAGTGGTTGATTCAAGGTTGTTTGTTGTGTATATGTTGTGTGGTGGTCATGGTACCTTACCACTGGCCTTATAGCCTCTTGAAAGTAGTAATTTATGTTGTTAAGCCATGAGTTGCTTTGATGTTATGCTTGAGGCATGTACGAATTTGGAATGTTCGATTTATAGCCGTCGTAATGACGAAATTTTGTTAACCCTTAAAGACAGTATCAAATCGAGACCTTCACTTTGTTTAAGGAGTAACCACTGCATATGGTGGTGTAGATATTATTGTCTAGTTTATTTTGGCGCAAGAATCATGTCAAAAGAGTTTACGGTTTATGAGATATGACCATTTTAGTGAAAGTGGTTCAAGGAAGGAGATTGCAGAAATGTACCAACTTTGTGGCTATGTTTGAGACCCTTAAAAGTTGTTTTAAAATATGAAATTTTGTATTAAAGTGCCAAGGTCAGTTACGAAAGTTTGTACGAAGGTTTCGAGTCCAAAAGATTATTTTCCGATTTTAGAAAAATGTGTTAGCCGAGGTTGCTCAAGTGAAAACCACTAATAACATGACTTAGAAACCAATGTTGTAAATGGTTAAGTATAACTTGTATTCGAGGATCGATTTCGGACTAAACCTACGACTTAAGTAATTGTCGATTAACATGGACTTAGTATGAGCCTATAACGAGCTAGTAATGCCTTGGTTGTGTTTCGCTTACGTGTTTAAGCATTGAGTACAAGTGGATTATCCAGGGGATTAATCGTGCGTTTTCTTTGACTTTGTCTAGATTGTCCGGCATCGTCGCGAACCCCTATCACTTCTCGAGCATCAGGCAAGTTTTCAAAACCTATACTTACTGTTGTTGTGATAATAAACTATTTTCATATATAATATGCAAATGGAAGTATACATGTGTATTTACATGCTTGTTTTCGAACTGTTATATATAACGGTACTCGAGGTTATGACTTGATGTTAGGGCTTATAAGCTAGATATGGGATATCAGTTATAAGCCAGTTTTTATATATAAATGCCCTAGGATAAGGGCGTGCGATTTTCTTTAAAGATCAGAAGTGATTGTATTTCGGTATATGTTAAAGACTATTTTCCGATAAAGATTACTTTCCGATAAAGATATCGGGTACGGTTATTCGAGGATTAATTATTTTAATTAATGAATATTATTTCTGAATATTCATTTGAGATTTACTTACTTAATGAATATTATTTCGAATATTCATTTGAGATTTATTTATTTAAATGAATATTATTTCGAATATTCATTTGAGATTTATTTATTTAATGAATATTATTTCTGAATATTCATTTGAGATTTACTTACTTAATGAATATTATTTTCGAAGATTCGTTTGATGTTTACTTATTTAATAAACATTATTAATTATTTTTAAATTAAAAAGAGGTTCCCAAACAACTATTTTTCCATTTAAATCTGTCTTTTAAGAAGATTTAAATGCTCGCTCAACTATCAAAAATATGGGAAACCTGATTTAAGTGACTGCTACTCATTTCAGACTCTCAACTCAAAACTGTCAGGGGACAAATATTTTCTCGGAACAATTTAATTGCTGCAAGTCAATTGTTGTGTTACCACCTCAATGATCGAGGGGTAAATCGATGGAACAAGTCGATATCCATTAACAATCATCGCTTGGGAAATATTGGAGAATCTTCCTTTCCAACCTAGATATAACTATTTAGTGGAGTCGTATCAACAAGTGTTACACTTGGGGAAAGGAGGACGATCTTTACGTTTCAGAGTCATGGATTTCATCTGAACTAGGAGTGGTGTAAGTGGTCCAGTTGCGCCGACCCATCCAACTTTTATTGCCCCAAATGGGCCGGGAGATCACCGGAAGGCGGTAGACAATGTCAGGCTGTCGTGATTCTTCCATCTACATGTAGAAAACATATTTGAGATGTACGACCTGCTACTGATCATAGTAAGGTTGGGTATGGCGGGCGCGGTAGCAACTCCCGTATTGGTTCATCATCCAATTTGGATATTCCTGCAACATGTATTGGGGTGAAGAACCAATCATGTTGGCAGGAGGTCGAAAAGTGTTTGGAAATGAAGTGACAATAAATCAATGCAACTTCATCTTTTACTTTATGAGTTATGACTCTGATAAAACCTTACCCAAATCATATATGCATAAGCGGATTTTGGGTTACGGAAACATTACATTAATTTTCCTTGTAACTTCATCTTTTATATTATACTAGAACTTTGTTCATAGTATGAATATCGAAGGTTTGCAGAAATATTATGGAAATGATATTTGAAATACAACAATGGTACTGTTTTTGGAATACATTCCGATAAGGAAATAATTTCAGTATCGAGATATTTTGACAAATTATTGTCTTATACCCGCTTTATTCTGGGTTGAATTAAAGGCAGAATTATGCCATACTTTTATTACCTTGCTGAGCTATCGCTCACTCTTGCTATTTTTTTATATATATTATATAGCAGCGAAGCAGGATGCCAATGGGACGGCACATACCCCGCAAGGCGTTTCCATAAACAGTTTCTAGCAGTGATCCCGAAGAGTAGTACGAACCAATCGAATCAGGCTTCAGCTTTTGGTATTCAACTTATGTATAGATATGAATGGTATGAGAGGATTGTGAGCATCAGAAAGCTAAGTTGGTAATTTAACATTACTTAGAAATTGTATCAGTGACAGATTCAAAAGACATTTGGGTATTGTAATAAAAATTATTTATTCCGCAGTTGTTGTATCGTGTCGTTTCTGAGACTCTAACCTGTGTGTGTGTGTGTGTGTGTGAGACATATATTGTGGGGGTCATGAGCAGGTGAATTATGAACGGTGTGAGTAATACAGGTAAGGCAAAGAGTAAATGGATCGTGACTACTCTAAATCCCTGACCCCGGATTTGGGGCTGTTACACTTCCTCTTAGGTAACAAAATACCCATCGACGGAAAAGACACCAACTCTGGTGGAATCGTTGTTCTCAAGGCTTGGACCTCATACACAAGATAATGCCTTAACTTGTCCACGCAATTTAGTAATTCGGATCACGTAAAGGACTGTAAACGTCTTAATCTTCACATGTGCTGCCTTCTCGTGGCAACTACGATGAACTACAAACACTTAGGTTCTTACTAAGTCAAGTTATCCATTGGTGTTGGCCATTCCGACCTTACCTCAACTGCGACCGAGACTCTGCTCCGCGTCTTATCTTAATGTCCTTGATAATCCGGGTATAATTCTAGACATTCATCTCATCATTATGATGGTCTTCAATGGTCCTATCGGTCCTCCGATAAGTCCTCAACTAAATTCTTTAATCTTAACATCCTCAATGGCACTACTTCTGGTAGTCCACTTAACGAACTCTATATGAGTCCTCTCGTCATTTTCTTACTTCGATATAACTCTTAACACTCTCATATCCAAGTTTATAACTTAACGCTTTGATACCATTTCTGTAACACCCCCAGATCCGGGGTCAGGAATCTGGGTTGTCACGCTCCATCAATAGACAATACCTGCATTACTTACAACATTCTACTAATACAACTCCAAAAGACCCCAATCACTTACGCACACACACACACAAGTTATAGCCTTGGAAATGAGCAACAATAAGTAACATTTGTTATTACAACTCAAATGTACTATCCAGGATCTCATCTATTATTTACAACCTTTACCGGAAGTTACAATAATAGACCTCACAATTCTATACAAGGTTTAGTAATACAAACCTACTCAAAATAATTCGCACTAATTCAAGCTGCAACTACTCTGCTCACACCGGCAGTGTCCATCCTGCTGAACTAACTCAAGGGTGGTCTCTCCATTCCCTTGCTCTCGTAACACGAGGTGAATCGGCAATGTTTTCTTCATGCTGAAAGTATTAATAAAGCAAGAATGAGCTAATAGCGCTCAGCAAGAAATCTATCCCAGTTTAAATCTTTAAACCTTTTAGGAAGATAATCCATATAGGATCAAAGTTTTTAACACTACTAGGGTCTAACCCCAAAATAGTATACTGTTCAAAATACCGTATGACTTATAATCATACTCATATATCCTTCATAATCATTTGGAAATCCTTGGCATCAATATGATAACCCAAGACTCAAAACATATCTTTTTTAAAATAGATACTAAACATTGGAATCAAGGCTTAAAGCCTATTCATTGATTCAAAATACTATAGAGTTCAATATACTGTATATCTTAAATACCTTCTCAACATATATACTCACATATCTATTTAGATATCTCATACTGTTCAAAATACTGTAAAATATCAGTAATGAACACCTTTTTGACTTTGTTGTGTTGTGGTATGTAAAAGAAGCAATAACGAGCACTATAGCTCGAAAATGAGATATAGCATCATAATCATATATGTAAGCTAATATCATATAGGAAAACCTTTAAACTTCATTCATATACAGAATTATATTTTATTATTCTTTTCGTCAAAAATGCCATACAGTACAATTACTGTATGAGGAACATCATTACTCATCACTGCCACATTATCAGTAACCCAGCGCCTAGGCTTTTTTTACAATGTGCAGCACAACTCCAATCGGAGGGAAGGGACCTTTTTCAGGGCACACACACGATACACGATGATCAGTCGTTGTATCGTACTCACACTTTTCTACTAGTAGATGGACGACATCTTAACACGATTATCACCCTAGCCGCATACGGGCTTTGTATCTGCTGGACTGACCCTACAGCCTCCTATGCGAGATAAGTGCTGGACTGACCAACAGCCTCTTACGCTATAATCAGAGGTACTGTCCAACAGCCTCTTTCGCGTTTCCTGCTGGTCCTGGATGAAAAATCAATGAAACGGGAATCGGAATTTAATCCTATTTTCCTTAAGTACTGAGTACTTGTCTCTCTTTTGAAAACATTTATGGCCTACTTACTCCTAGGATAATAGAGTAATAAGTAACCGGAAGGGGTTGACCATTGTCGTCCCACTTAGGATTTGATAAGATTTCTCTTTAAAAGATTACGTCCCAGGAGTCAGACTATTTGGAAATCTTTAAGGGTATTCTCGTCCCATTTGAGTGGTCAGCGAATATTTAAATCATCTCTTAAGATAGATTTAAATTAAAATAATATTCGGGAATCTCTACTTTAATTAAAATAAATATTAGAAAGTTCAGAAATATTCTTCATACTCATTGAAGGTCAATGATGACTTTTTAAACAATATACATCATTTTTAAATTAATTAAAAGAATAATAAATATTCAAATAATATTCATCAATTAATAATTGATTAAATAATAATCAAAAGCTCAATAAATATTTGATCGTCAAATCTAAGTGAATATTAAAATAATATTCCTGGAATAATGAAATAATTGAATGTATCTATTCAATATACTTATCAGAAAATAAACCTTAACGGTTTAAAGAAAATATACCGACTCCTGATCTAAGTTTAAAAACACGATTCACCTGCTCTACTCTAAGAGTCTTTAAAATCTCGGTTTATATCTAGTAGTTACATAGCATATAAACCTTATATCTTACAAAGCTTTTTATCAAAAGCGTAAACAGTTATAAAAAGTTCTCACAGCATTAAAGCAGAATATATATATATATATATATATATATATATATATATATATATATATATATATATATATATCAATCACATAAATCACAACAGCATCATTTATATGGTGTAGAGTTTGAAAACTTGCATGCATCTATCATATGCATATACTACGTCTCAACGTTTTTAATACCATCACATCTATATACGATGTGAGGTTTGAAAGCATGCATAATATCATATCATATATTACATTTAAAAGCATGCATCTATCATATGCATCATCTGAATATGGTACTTTAAAATACAGCATGAAATGAGAAAACTTGCCTCGGATCCTTGGTTGTTAGGGGTTTAAGAACTTGCCGCAAATCTATAAACAAAGAAATACTCGATCAGTCCCCTAATGTAATCATTCGCTCATAACACTCATTTAAAATCAACTATATGTTAAACACATCATGTAGTCACGTTATTCCTCAACAAGGTTCGTGTTTTAATCGACTCGAAATAATCCTTTATCTTAGTTACAATGTTTGGTCAAAGTAGTACCCTAGAGTTGACTTTTCATAGAGTTACTATTACGTGACTCGTACTCTAACACTTTTAATAAATCCGAAAACTCGTATTTAAATACGAGACCACTTCTAAAATCATCTTGAGTATCTGTAATATTTATCATAAAAGTTTCGATCTCAAAACAGGGATTTCACTTGGTGAAATGTATTCTCAAACTTGGATGAGCTACGTAAAGTTACTATTCGTATAACTTTCACTAAAACGCTCATATCTCCTTAACCGTTAGTCAAAATGACACACCGTTTTCGCGTGCACGATCTAGGGAAAGAATAGAACAAAATGCTTGAACGTGTTTTTCTGCTTAATGTTGACTCGTAAACACGCAAGTATACGCGATCACAAATAGCAAGTGATAAATAGAGTTCGTTCCGCAGAGACAATGTGTAAATGCCAATTTAATACCTATGCAACAGTGTATGGTTACTTCTTAATGCTTGACCAATTATCAAATTGAGTTGTTGATTATTACTTAACTAATAAAACAATTATCAACTAAGAGTGAATTAACAAACGAGATTACTTATGTAAGAGAAAACATGGGGTTCCAATTTCATTAACCACTTCATCTAGAATCTTATGCCTTTTCAACCTAGCATGTGCAAGCGATGATAACTGATTAGACGCACTAAACTGACACACGCCAACTTTCGTTGTACATATATCACCCTACTGATCATCCACAATTGATAGAAGTCAAGTAGTCACCAAATATGCTTAGTCCCTATATGTCTATAGAGATTGAAAACATAATGGTTTACAATCAAGCATCCAAATAATCACATAGTCGGTGCAAGACGGTTAGAATTACACCACAAATTAATACATGCTCTTCACATGCAAAAACCTACGCTAGCATGGTATGTTCTAAACCCTAGATCCACTTTCGCAATCACTAGGATTCAACAAACAATTACGGATGTTCGCGACGCACCCATAACGAATAAGCACCCCCATACTAGGTTAAACATATATCAAGCACACTCCAAGGCATAAAAACATTTAATAACTAGAATCCATGGAAAACTCCATTAAAACCCCATGATAACGATTAGCCCATAATCGGACTTCTCATCATCATGGGTTCAAATGATAACATGAATCTATAAACAATTAATAATGAATAATAGAAAAGAAATTGAGAGCAAAATAAAGCCCAGAAATTGTAGAGAAGAAATACAAAAGATGGAATCAATAGGCCTCCTTGCTTGTCACTAGCTTGAAGACCCCTCGAATTTGATCTCTTGTTCTTAGAATAATAATGTTTTTGATAGATAGTTAGCTACCAAATTAACCTAATCAATAATGTTTTTAAAGTATAAGATATTACATAATAAACCCAAGATACGAGCCCTAACAAATTAGGCCCAACACAAATTAACCCGGTTTGGAGTAAAATACGAGTAAAATACAAACTGACTGACGCATTCCAGGAGCAAACAGGCGCTCTTGCGCCTCAAAATGGCGCTCTTGCGCCTCCTACCCCCTGGAATTTTACTTTACAACCCAACCAAGCGCTCTTGCTCAAGATTTCTGAGCTCTTGCGCCTCCTAAGGCGCTCTTGCGCAGGAACTGGCGCTGCAGCGCCTCCAGCTCCCTGGAATTTTTGCCCAGCAATGTAGAGCATTTCCGTGGCTTCGCGTGGGCTGTTGAATCGTCAGAATCGGACTTGTAGAACTCCAGATATGGCCAAAACCGTGAGAGCTTCGCAACCTACCAGGAAAATCCGACTTTTGATCTCATTAACCTCCAACTCTTGGTTCTGCAAAACTTAATGAAAACACATTAAACACACCACATACTTGAGTTCAAGCCATCATTTTAAGCCGATATGAAGCATTCCAAGTGGATTAAAATCCACTTATCACACCCCCAAACTTAAACCGATGCTTGTCCTCAAGCATAAACAAACATAACTATATACAACTAACTAGTACCACTTCCGTAGGTGATCACGATTGCATTTGGCATATGCAACAAGCCCTTTAAACCCCTAGGCAGCCCTAGTGGACGAGTAAGGTCTCGTGAGGGCCTATAGCGGATGTACCCACAAAATCCATCTACTCATGCAACTAACAATGCAATGCATGTATGCAACTAATATGAAAATGCAACGATCCCTTTAAACCAACCATAACCAATCAACAAGCCAACATCTCAAGGAATGCAATCTTTCAAACAGAGTTCGACCAAATTCCCGTATACTAACAATACAAACTCAGAAACGTGCGTGTGTGCAATGCTCATTAATATACTCTCAAACTAAATCAAGACCATATCCTATTCTTCACCAAAACAACCACAAGCTTATAAACAAAATGAACTCTAAACACAAGAAACCACTTAAAGACACCTCAATATCCACTCGAGTTAGACAGGGATTCATGCTTTTATTACAACACAACATACTAACACAATACGCATGCTTATTTGACCGTGCAATGGCTGAGACCCCTAAAGGCTTATACAATAATACCCATGTAGCGAGCGTTAGGTTAGTGGATCCCAGACCGGAAAAGTCTTAGGTCACTAGGCACAAAGTCCCCAAGAACTTAATTACTCGAGTATTAAAGAGCTCAACCTGATCAATTTTGCATAACAACTAACAAAACATTTTTTTTTTCTTTTCTTTTTTTTTTTTTCTATTTTTCGGAATGAGTGCGCTTTGCCTTTTTTCTCATCCCACCCTAGACTACTCATCTTTCCAATGAGCCGGCTACTAGCCATTTGACGCCTAGCCTTTATTGACAACTAGCATGAAATCCCTGTTTTCCCCCAAACTTAGACTTAAGTGCTTCTTTGAATTTCAAGAGAATAGAAAACATTCTAAATATAAGCAAGTGGTTAAATTCTAACTTCCAAACAAACATGGTCTGATCAAATTCAAAAGCAACCAATGAGACTTGTGAATTTACAATTGTTTCTGGCATGCAAGTCAATTCATAGGAACTTAATCAACCCTCTAATCATCACTACCACACTCCAATCAACATCGACTCACCAACGGAAATAGTCAAATCCTAAGGGATCATGAATTATGCTATGCACGCTAATGCAACTAATCATGAGCTCACATGGCATCAACAAACAAAACAAAAACAAATATGCTCTATATGACAATTATGCAACAATATGAATGAAATTATACTAACATGCATTATGATTTCTAAATGAATACACTGACACAAATACTACTAAACCTCAAATCACCCCCAAACTTAAGATATTCAATGTCCTCATTGAAGGTAAATTAAAGGTGCAAGAAATACTCCCCTAGTCGTCACCCTCCTCGGGTGGTGTGTCTGGTGGTGGATAAACATGGTGCACTCCGAAAGTGGGCCAAGTGACCTGAAAACCCTGCTGCCGATACACTCCATCCAATGACTGAGTCAAGTCTGTAGCAAATCGATGTATCATGGCATGCGTAGTATCATAACGCCTCATCATGCGCCTGAACTGAGCATCACTGAAAACCACATTACCCTGACTCGACTGGCTCGGCTGTGTGTGAGAAGGTCCTGCTCTGTCTGCCGACCAAGGCACTCTCTCCACCGGTGGCGGATTACCACTTCCCTCATCAATAACAACATAACCACGGCCCCTAGGGTGGGGAGTGCCGCCCGGCCACTCCGCCAGCCTCTTAATCGCCTGGTGATCAAGATCACCAATTGGCCTGTGCAAAGTCTCATCATTATGCCAGCGAACACCAACATGAAAACACAACTCAGCAACAATCACAGCATGGGGAATCCCGCCTGTAGTGCTACCACCTAAGAATTTCATGATGTTCTGATAGACTAGATACCCGAGATCAATGTACTTCCCGTTCAGAATACCCCACAAAATTATAGCACGCTCAACAGTAACCTCAGTAACATGCGAAGTTGGTGATATGCGGGCACAAATAAAATAGAACCAAGCTCGAGCATACCTGGTCAATGCAGCTGCAGGAAAAGTACGCTTCGTAGTCGTACCGGCCTTGCACTTCCAAACCGTGCCCGGTATACACATCCCTACTACAATAGCGTCTAAGTCTACGTCACCCCGTGTCTTCTGCACCCAATCCTCCGCACCTCTGGGCTTCGCTGGTTGATCCAAAATGCGACGTATAGACCCAGGTTTGTAAGCCACTGCCCGGCCCCTCACCATAGTGATCCCATTTTTCTGCATCTTGGCATTGGCATAGAACTCCCGTACTACACTCAATGGAACCGCCAAAGGTGGTGCACAAAACGCCGACCACCCTAACTCCGTAACCATAGCTGCCAATTCCCCATCCTCGGCCGAAGGGGCGAAACCCCGTTCTTTGACAACTCCTTTTGTCGATAAATTATCAAACTCCACTTGAGCCGCCTTAGACACAAATTTGTCCACATCATAATCCACATCCCCCTCTTCCTCCGAACTACTCCTACTCACAATTCGTACCCTCTTAGGAGCCATAACAACAATACCCACAAATACAATTTCACCAATATCCACTAAAAATCATGAACCAAGCAAAATTCCCCAAAAACCACCTATAACCAAATTCTCCACAAATTTCAAGAGCTCAATTCGTAAATAAACAAGAGTGAAGAATAATATACCCAATCCGATAGGTGAACTTGCAAGTAGACTCCACCAAACTTGAATCTTGAAGCCTTCAAATTAGAATTAAGTTGGGCATCAATGAAATGGGGGTTTGGGGTTTGTGTGTATAGGTGTATGTATAGATGGGTGAATAACTATTAGGTAAGATATGAGATGAAGTGGGATTAGGAAGGTTTAACTTGATATGAATTTAGGGATAGTTTTAGGATTTAGGAGATGGAATTGGAGCAATATGAGAAATAAGTTACAACAAATGGGCATTTGGTGTTATAAGTACCCAAAAAAAATAACCTGGCAGCGGGTTGAAGGCGCAACAGCGCGGGTTTGAAGCGCAACAGCGCGTGTGCTCCCCTGGTTTTCAAAAAAAAATTATTTTTTCTATTTTTTTTTTTTTTTTTTTTTTTTTTTTTTTTTTAAAACACAACGATCCAACAGCGTGGGTTGCCTCCCACGAAGCGCTTCTTTAACGTCACTAGCTTGACTTGAAGTTCCAATTATGTCGACTCCAGAACCACCAACGCTTCCACGCAATTAACCGTACTTCCAAAATAATGTTTCAACCTTTGACCGTTCACCTTGAATGCTTGATCAGGTGACTTCTCGAAAATTTCTACCGCTCCATGCGGATAGACAGTTTTAATGGTGAATGGCCCTGACCACCTTGACTTGAGTTTACCCGGAAAAAGTTTGAGCCGGGAATTGAATAGAAGCACTAATTGGCCCGCTTCAAAAGTTTTAGGCACTAATTTCCTGTCATGCCATCTTTTCACTTTCTCTTTGTACATTTTTGAGTTCTCGTAAGCTTGAAGACGAAATTCATCCAGTTCATTCAATTGCAGCATCCTCTTTTCACCAGCAGCTACCATGTCAAGATTTAACTTTTTCAATGCCCAATACGCCTTATGCTCAAGTTCCGCGGGCAAATGACAAGCTTTACCGTAAACCAGCTGAAACGGAGACATGCCCAATGGAGTTTTATACGCAGTTCGGTAGGCCCATACAGCTTCATCTAATTTCAAGGACCAATCCTTCCTCGAAGGGTTCACTACTTTCTCCAAGATTCTTTTGATTTCGCGATTCGACACCTCGGCTTGACCATTTGTCTGAGGATGATAGGCTGTTGCAACGCGGTGAGATACTCGATACTTGGCTAATAGAGCCGTGAACTGACGGTTGCAAAAATGAGTACCTTCATCACTGATAATAGCACGAGGGGTCCCAAAACGAGTGAAGATCTGCTTGTGAAGAAAGTTAAGCACCACCTTAGCATCGTTCGTTGGTAGGGCTTTCACCTCTACCCATTTGGACACGTAATCCACAGCCAACAGGATGTATTGGTTGTTGAACGATGACACAAAAGGTCCCATGAAGTCGATACCCCACACGTCAAAAATCTCCACTTCAAGCATACTATTCAATGGCATCTCGTTCCTTCTAGATATATTGCCAACTCTTTGGTATCGGTCACATCGCAGCACGAACTGATGTGCATCTTTAAACAGAGATGGCCAGAAAAATCCTACCTGAAGCACACGAGCAGCTGTCTTATCTCCAGCATAATGACCACCATAAATAGTGTCATGACAATCTCGCAAAATACCCTCCGTCTCACTGTAAGGAATACATCGTCTGAGAAGCTGATCTGGCCCTTGCTTGAACAAGTAAGGCTCATCCCAACGGTACCACTTGACGTCATGAAGGAATTTCTTTTTC
The DNA here is from genome assembly GCA_030848705.1 of Heracleum sosnowskyi. Classification (NCBI taxonomy): domain Eukaryota; kingdom Viridiplantae; phylum Streptophyta; class Magnoliopsida; order Apiales; family Apiaceae; genus Heracleum; species Heracleum sosnowskyi. The sequence goes on from CM061237.1 coordinate 74,351,640, forward strand.
TGAGCATAAGAAAACTCAGCTGGAATGACGTTGCTCACCAGATAGTTCACAAAGTCAGCAAACCAAGGCACTTCACCTTGTACCTGAAACAGCTGCTCGTCCGGAAAGTGCTCATTTATGAGAGTTTCATCCTTACTGCCTTCCTGTCCCTGCTCCAATCGAGAGAGATGGTCAGCTACCTGATTTTCCGTTCCTTTTCTGTCCTTAATTTCCAGCTCGAACTCCTGAAGTAGAAGTACCCAACGAATTAGTCGGGGTTTAGCATCCTTTTTAGATAGTAGAAATCTGATAGCTGCATGGTCTGTGTAGACCGTGACCTTCGCTCCCAGCAAGTAAGACCTGAACTTCTCGAATCCATAGACAACTGCAAGAAGCTCTTTTTCAGTGGTGGTGTAATTCAGTTGTGCATCATTGAGAGTCTTGCTCGCATAGTAAACCACATGAAATACATTACTCTTCCTTTGCCCTAACACCACACCCACCGCGAAATCACTCGCATCACACATCATCTCGAAAGGCTCATCCCAGTTGGGAGCTGTGATGATTGGAGTAGTCGTCAGCTTCTTCTTCAAATGTTCGAATGCTTGCAGACATTCATCAGTGAATTTGAAAGGAGTGTCCTTCTCTAATAGACTGCAAAGTGGCTTTGTGATTTTTGAGAAGTCCTTTATAAAACGCCTATAGAAACCGGCGTGCCCCAGAAAACTGCGAACTCCTTTGACAGAATTAGGAGGAGGAAGTTTTTCGATTGTCTCCAGCTTGGCCTTGTCCACTTCTAAACCCTTTCTAGACACCTTGTGACCAAGAATGATGCCTTCCTGTACCATGAAGTGGCACTTCTCCCAGTTGAGCACTAGATTCGTTTCAACACATCGCTTCAACACCATGCTCAAGTTGTGCAAGCACTCGTCATAAGACGACCCAAAGACTGAGAAGTCATCCATGAACACTTCGACATTAATGCCAATCATATCAGAAAAAATGGCCATCATGCATCTTTGAAAAGTAGCTGGAGCACCACATAGTCCGAAGGACACACGTCGGAACGCAAAAGTTCCAAATGGACATGTAAAGGTAGTCTTCTCCTGATCTTCAGGAGCTATAGCAATCTGATTGTAGCCCGAATACCCATCCAGCAAACAGTAGTACTCATGTCCAGCTAGCCTGTCTAGCATCTGATCAATGAATGGTAGAGGGAAGTGATCCTTCCTAGTAGCCTTGTTCAATTTCCTGTAGTCCATACAAACTCTCCAACCTGTGACTGTCCGAGTTGGAATGAGCTCATTCTTCTCATTAGCTACCACTGTCATACCCCCCTTCTTTGGTACACACTGAACCGGGCTCACCCAGGAACTATCCGAGATGGGATAAATGATGCCTGCATCCAGCCACTTCAGAATCTCCTTCTTGACAACCTCTTTCATGATGGGGTTCAGCCTCCTCTGATGTTCCACTGAAGGCTTGCTCCCTTCCTCCATTGGAATTTTGTGCATACAGTAAGAGGGGCTGATGCCCTTGATGTCTGCAATTGTCCACCCTATAGCTGACTTGAACTCCCTCAGAATCCGCAAGAGTTTTTCTTCCTCGCTACCTGACAGGTTAGATGCAATAATCACAGGTAATGTAGATGCGTCACCAAGAAAAGCATACCTTAAATGGTCCGGCAGTGGCTTAAGTTCAAGTTCAGGAGCTTTCTCAATAGATGGCTTTAGACGAACTTGTGATTTTTGAAGCTCATCTAAGCCAAGAGATTCTGGTGGAGCATTGAATTTCCTTTGGTAGGGATTAGCATTCAACAATTTAACACACTCTGAAATTTCTTCGTCTCCAGAATCCGAATCCCCTTGTAAAGTGCTTACTAAGGCATCTGTGTTCGACAACTGTTTCCTTTCCTCATGTTGCAATGATTTAACCATGTCAAGTCTGAAACACTCTTCCTCTTCAGTTGGAAGTTGCATGGCTTTAAACACGTTGAAGGTGACGTTTTGATCATGCACTCTCATAGTCAACTCCCCTTTCTGAACATCAATCAAGGTTTTGCCAGTGGCCAAGAATGGCCGTCCCAAGATGATAGGGATGTTCTTGTCTTCCTCGAAATCCAAGATGACAAAGTCAGCGGGAAAAATGAGTTTGTCCACTTTGACTAAGACGTCCTCCACTATGCCACGAGGATATGTAACCGACCTGTCAGCTAGCTGCAAGGAAATATTGGTCGGTTTTGGGTCGGGAAGTCCAAGTGTTAAGAAGACTGAGAGTGGCATCAGATTAATGCTTGCACCAAGATCACACAAGCATTTATTGAACGACACATTTCCAATAGTGCAGGGAATAGTGAAGCTTCCTGGGTCCTTAAGCTTTGGAGGTAATTTTTGTTGCAAGATTGCACTGCATTCCTCTGTCAATGCTACCGTTTCAAAATCAGCTAGCTTTATCTTCCTTGAAAGAATTCCCTTCATAAATTTGGCATAGCTTGGCATTTGTTCCAAAGCCTCAGCAAATGGAATGTTAATATGCAACTTTTTGAATACCTCCAGAAATTTGCCAAATTGCTGATCCAATTTCTGTTTTTGCATCCTTTGAGGGAACGGTGGAGGCGGATAGACTGGAGGAATAGCCTCTGAAGGAACTGACTGCTTAGCTAGTTGAGGGATTGGCTGTTTTTCCTTTTCCGCAACTTCCTCTTGCTTTTCCTGTTCTGAATTCTGCTCAACTCCTGTTCCCCCTGTGACCCTTCCTGACCGTAGGGTAATAGCTTGTACCTGCTCCTTGCCATCCTTCTTTCCTGGATTCGGTTCTGTGTTGCTAGGAAGCACTCCTTGAGGTCTATTGAGTAGGGCACTGGCAAGCTGTCCCACCTGGTTTTCCAAGTTCTTTTGAGAAACTGGTAGGGTTTTTATCATTAACCTCATCTCCTCCATTTCAGATTTCTCATTGGATGTCTGACCAGAATTCCCATAAGATTGTTGAAATCCTGGTGGCTGATATTGCTGCCTCGGAGCATACTGCTGCTGCATTCCTGAAGGGTTGGGTTGTCTACCCCCAAACTGCTGATTAGGAAGAGGATAAGATGTTTGCTGCATGTTGTTCTGACTGTTCCCCCAGCTAAAGTTAGGATGATTCCTGTTGTTTGGATGATACGCGTTAGGAATTGGGACTTGTGGCCTTTGAAAGTTGCTGACGAACTGCGCTGACTCATTAGATATGGCACATTGACGAGTGTCATGCCCACCTGCACATAGCTCACAGATGCTAGCTACCTGTTGCATCCCAAGATTAGCCAAAGAGTCCACCTTCATGCTTAGAGCTTCTAACTGAGCCGACAGAGCAGTAGCGGTATCAACTTGAAGAACTCCTGCTATTTTGTTTTGCTGCAATCTTTGCGAAGGATTTTGATACTCATTTGCAGCCATCATTTCAATCAGATTATAAGCTTCCTCGTAGCTTTTAGCCCACAATGCTCCGCCAGAAGCAGCATCTACCATAGGCCTAGATTGACCTCCCAGTCCATTATAGAAACAGTTTATGACCATCCAATCAGGCATACCGTGATGGGGGCATTTTCTGAGCATTTCCTTATAACGTTCCCAAGCCTCACACAACGACTCACCCTGTGCCTGAGTAAACTGAGTAATAGCATTCCTAATGGCAGCTGTTTTTGCCATAGGAAAGAATTTGGAGAGAAATTTTTGCGCAAGCTCTTCCCAAGTAGTGATTGATCCGGCTGGTAGAGAATGTAGCCAGCCTTTAGCTTTGTCCCTCAAAGAAAAGGGAAAGAGTCTCAGCTTCACAGCATCATCTGAAACACCATTGAATTTGAAGGTGTCACAGATTTCAATAAAATTCCGGATGTGCATATTAGGGTCTTCAGTTGCACCACCCCCAAACTGCACTGTGTTCTGCACCATCTGGATAGTACCCGGCTTGATCTCAAATGTATTCGCAGCAATTGCAGGCCTGATGATACTTGACTGAATGTCATTTATCCTTGGCTGTGAATAGTCCATGAGTGCTTTAGGCACTTCCGGTGGGTTAAGCTCATCCATTGTAACAACTGGTTTAACTTCTTCTTCTTCAATTACAACTTCTTCTGCTAGTGACACTACCTCTTCTTTCCTTTCCAATTCTGATTTGGTTTGAGATCGTGTTCGCATACACGGTTAAGTACCTGAAACAAGAAAAGGGCAAGGCGACACGAGATTGATGAGTAACAAAAAATCAAGTCAGTAATCTATAACGACCACTGATGACAAGCACATAAACTACAATTAACACCGTGTCCCCGGCAGCGGCGCCAAAAACTTGTTGACTCGTAAACACGCAAGTATACGCGATCACAAATAGCAAGTGATAAATAGAGTTCGTTCCGCAGAGACAATGTGTAAATGCCAATTTAATACCTATGCAACAGTGTATGGTTACTTCTTAATGCTTGACCAATTATCAAATTGAGTTGTTGATTATTACTTAACTAATAAAACAATTATCAACTAAGAGTGAATTAACAAACGAGATTACTTATGTAAGAGAAAACATGGGGTTCCAATTTCATTAACCACTTCATCTAGAATCTTATGCCTTTTCAACCTAGCATGTGCAAGCGATGATAACTGATTAGACGCACTAAACTGACACACGCCAACTTTCGTTGTACATATATCACCCTACTGATCATCCACAATTGATAGAAGTCAAGTAGTCACCAAATATGCTTAGTCCCTATATGTCTATAGAGATTGAAAACATAATGGTTTACAATCAAGCATCCAAATAATCACATAGTCGGTGCAAGACGGTTAGAATTACACCACAAATTAATACATGCTCTTCACATGCAAAAACCTACGCTAGCATGGTATGTTCTAAACCCTAGATCCACTTTCGCAATCACTAGGATTCAACAAACAATTACGGATGTTCGCGACGCACCCATAACGAATAAGCACCCCCATACTAGGTTAAACATATATCAAGCACACTCCAAGGCATAAAAACATTTAATAACTAGAATCCATGGAAAACTCCATTAAAACCCCATGATAACGATTAGCCCATAATCGGACTTCTCATCATCATGGGTTCAAATGATAACATGAATCTATAAACAATTAATAATGAATAATAGAAAAGAAATTGAGAGCAAAATAAAGCCCAGAAATTGTAGAGAAGAAATACAAAAGATGGAATCAATAGGCCTCCTTGCTTGTCACTAGCTTGAAGACCCCTCGAATTTGATCTCTTGTTCTTAGAATAATAATGTTTTTGATAGATAGTTAGCTACCAAATTAACCTAATCAATAATGTTTTTAAAGTATAAGATATTACATAATAAACTCAAGATACGAGCCCTAACAAATTAGGCCCAACACAAATTAACCCGGTTTGGAGTAAAATACGAGTAAAATACAAACTGACTGACGCATTCCAGGAGCAAACAGGCGCTCTTGCGCCTCAAAATGGCGCTCTTGCGCCTCCTACCCCCTGGAATTTTACTTTACAACCCAACCAAGCGCTCTTGCTCAAGATTTCTGAGCTCTTGCGCCTCCTAAGGCGCTCTTGCGCAGGAACTGGCGCTGCAGCGCCTCCAGCTCCCTGGAATTTTTGCCCAGCAATGTAGAGCATTTCCGTGGCTTCGCGTGGGCTGTTGAATCGTCAGAATCGGACTTGTAGAACTCCAGATATGGCCAAAACCGTGAGAGCTTCGCAACCTACCAGGAAAATCCGACTTTTGATCTCATTAACCTCCAACTCTTGGTTCTGCAAAACTTAATGAAAACACATTAAACACACCACATACTTGAGTTCAAGCCATCATTTTAAGCCGATATGAAGCATTCCAAGTGGATTAAAATCCACTTATCACTTAAGGGGATCAAAATCCCGAGAGCAGCAGGTTTTTGGAAGTGAAATGCAGAACCACTTACTCCTCGCGTAGCTTTGGTTCCGACATTTTTATAAAATCGAAAAATTATCTTTTTAACCCGGAACCATCTCGATTCACTTACTAACTGTCCATGTTAGTATCCATTTTAATATCATGACCTAATTCCATTTTTAAGGGGCTTTATCATATTCTCAAAGTTCATGCAATGAACTACTTAGTTACCCGAAACCGCTTTTACTAAAACGGACGTTTCTCCAAAACCGTAAATCGAAACGATACGATTATTTCGCTAAAACAAACTAGACAACCATATCCTTGTACCCATAGGCAGTGATGATACTAAAAATGACTTTATGGTCTCAGACATTAACTGTTTTTAAGGGTTAACGAAATTTTACCATTACGACGGCTATAATTCGGACATTTCCATTTGGTCACAACATAACCAAGCCACACCGGGCATACCATACATCCACAACCTCAACAAACAACCTTTTTACTTCTCTAAGGTCAGTGGTGTGGCTACAATCCAACACCCACCATTTTTCATATTTTAAAAAGTTAAATAACAACTAAAATACTTAAACATGAACTCTTAAGCTTACAACATCAAAACAATTATCAAAACTCATATGAACTCAAAGGGTGGGTTAGGGTTTTACCTCCTTGGATGCTCTAACAACACTATCAAGTGTTTATAAACCTTTAACAAGCTTTAGATGGTCCTTAAAGTGCTAAATCCTTAAGATCAAAACAAGAAACCACTTGAAGTTACTATTCATCCTCATCTTGTAAAATCCATAACAAATCGAAAAATAAGAGTTTGGTGCTACGATTTTTACCAGACCTTGTGCTCTTCATAAGATTTCTTTTGAGTTATAGATCATCAAATTTGAAGCTTCCTAGCTAGGGTTTTGAGCCCCATCTTTCCGCTGGACAGAAACTCGACAGATTGGGTTCTCCAACTTGGGGAAGATATTTGGCTAGGCTACACTCCTTTGTTGACCATGAAAGTTTGAACGTACCTTGGGTATATATTGAGGGAGCTATGGTTCAAATTCGGTGATTTTAGGATGAGTAGATTTGGAGTTATGAAATTTTCTTTCCACCATGGTCAAGCTGGGCAGAAATTCTGAGAAATGAGGGAGATGGATAGTTGCTTTCTTTTCTTTTCTTTCCTTTTTGTCCAAATAAACACTAATTACCAGCCATATAATTGTGTGTTCATAAGCTTGTTTTGTCATCCATGACACATGGCCTTTTAATCTTGTGGTTGTGGTGAAAGTGGTGACAAGTTGGTGATTCATCACCTTGTCATCACTTGGTCATCCTTATGTCACCCTCCTGCATCATGCTTATGTCATCATTTGTATCCTCAATCCTCTTATATATTGCACTTGATGATCTTATAAGATACTCCTCCTTTGGTTAGGGTTTAATCCATAATTTGTTACGCTTTGGTTTCGCGATAGCTTCAAGTGATTTTAAAAACGTTTCTATGTACGAATGTTAGGGGATACTTCCTTGATCTTTCCATTACCTTGGTTTAATATATGATCCTAGATTTCTCACCTTGGTTTAAGGTATGATCATGGATTTCTCATTCTACATACTTTCTCAAAACGATCAAATCAATACATCATCGATTGTCCGATGAATAGTGATCAAAATTCAAAGTTGGAATCTCCCGATTCTGATCGCGTTTACATTCACTTATTCTCCTTATACATCAATAATATAACCTCGAAACATTCATTCCATATCATCCACATAGTGTGGTCTGAAAAATTTTCCATCAGCAAATTTACTATTCATCAAAATTTTTTAACTACGTCCAAAATTTGGGGTTATTACACTTTCAATATATGATGACTGGTGGACAAAGAATCCTCTAGATAAATGTTCAACCTGAAAATCAAGGCATAACTTTGTTTTCCCGAGTCTTTCATTTTAAATTCTCTTTTCAAATATTCAATCATCTCGTGAAGTTCATCTGGGGTCCCAATGATGTTTAAATCATCAACATAAACTGCTATGATAGTAAATCCCATTTTTGTCCTTTTAATAAAAACACATGAACAAATTATGGATGACCTTTCCACAGCTCAACCTTTGATCTTTCAACTCATGTAACTTAGGACTTTTGGCTTTACAAGTCTCAACTTTTAGCTTTACAACTACTATGTAACCTCAACTTATAAGCCTATAAATAGGCTCCAATCTTGAGCTTGTTGTACACGCAAATACCTAATGAAATCTATGCTTCCCCCTCTCTTCTATGTGCTCTCTATATATAGTATAATATATTACTTAAATAATAATTCTCTAATTATTACTGTTGTGAGAGAAATTTGCTACAACACAATCAAGAGAATCTCGCTGGAATATTCGCAGAATGTGTCCTTGGTTATCGGACGGAGCTGTAGGTTTACAACTAGAGACCTGTAGCTCGCGATAGGAACAAAATAATTGAAGTATGTCTCCGGGGGCTGAGTTGACAAAACCACCGGTTGAAGTGGGCGGCGTAAGTCCTACACGGCCAGTCAATTCACCGGAATATGTATCACAGAGGTGCACAAGCCTTATGCGTCTCAAGAGTGAAAATCCGAATCCCTTAGTCAAGTGCCTACATATCCTATTTATAGGAATCAAGCCCCATGTAGTTCTATTAGGTTTATACTTCTTCTTTCCTGCGAATTCGGCCACTCTAAGATAATCCATCTTAGAGTTATAGTCGAATTATGCACCTCCAGCCGAGCTTTCCAGTGTCCTAATCCACATCCATCACTAAGTCCTAAAAACCCTCATGCATGCAATGTATATCCAAATCAATCAATACAAGTCCTATATTGATTGTGCCTGCTCCATCCAGCACGTTTTAGTAAGCCTAGAAGTCCTTTGCCAATTATACTTCCGTGCCCCTAAAGTATAGGTAGCTGAGTCCTTGTCCAACTAGCATTCTGCCTTCCTGAGGTCCCGACTACTCGGTACCTGAAACTAGTCTCGAGGTTCAGACCACCTGAACCTCAATACCCTTCATCTGAACCTCGATACCTTGAACCTGTTTTGGCACCTTGAACCTATCAGGGTACCCTACACCTAAACCATGGCGTCCTGAACCTACATCTCGGTACCCTCAACCTGCGCCTCGGTACTCTAAACCTGAACCTCAATCCATACAATCCTGGCCCAATACATCCTTACTGGACCTTCAACAAGTATGGACCTTAAATTGAGCCCATGTGATATTTAGGGCACAACAACTACCCCCGGTTCCTTTCAGTATTGAATACAAAAGGAACCAAAACCTATTTCATTCTTGAGTGATCAACTCTTAACCTCATAACCAGCTGCAGATCCTTAGCTGAATAACCGATACTCAAATAAGCTCCACGATGTATATCCCTTTGTGTTTCGGCAAATTAATCCCATGTTTCAATTCCAACGAAAACATCTATCTGTTTACACATTATCCTTCTGAATAAAATTCAAAATTCAAATTAATACACAACCAACTTCTTGTATTCCTCCTAGAAAATTGAATCATGCACCTGCATTTATCCTTCCCATTTTTCCAAATTTCTTTTTGACTTTTTTTTATCCAACCAGATTGCACCACCTGGCATGCCTGTTCCTATTCACGCATGCGTTTAAATACATTCCCTTCCCTTCTTTCTTTTCTTTTCCAATACAAACTTCACACTCTCCACTTTCTCTCCGTCGAAAAAGCTTTAGGACGGCTCAGGGTTCCGGAGATCTTCCAACCTTCAACGATCCTCCACCTGTAACCCTTCATAAGGTACAAATCTATCCTCGTATGCCATTTTTAACCTCTGTTTACTTGCATGTCGTCCTTGAATGTGCCCATCTTATATATATATATGCACATATACTTACATACATAATTATGTATGCTCACACACAAACTTATATCATCAGCTCAATCAAATTGGAATCCAAGATGCCATGTATACTCGCCTTCGGTGAACTATAACTGCTCGGTATTACTTGTTCCGCTACCATATAACTAAGTAGAAATCCTAAAACCCTTTAAACTCGTGTCTTTTTTGGTGCCATGAATCGCATACAACATTGTGTCTGTTTGTCTTCCTGACTGTTCTTGCTTGTATGTGTGATCGATAATATATATCATACACATCCCGAAATATTAACGTTGATATGCCATCATATAAAAAGATTTAAGTAAATAATTGAAACCCTTTCCTGTAGTTTTAGGTTTAAATTTCTACGTACTACGACCTCTCCCGAGGTGAAGACCCCTATGGACCTCTATCTGTCCTTTAGGTATAGAAACAACTTTGTAATTTGTAATCCCCAAATCCTTGGAATTACTCAGATCACCATTTATTCGACCTAAATCCCCAATGACAACTCGCAAAGAACCCCAATCGAAAACCCTTGTAAACTTTACGGTTTACTTGTCCTCTTGCTTGCCTGATTGAGAAGAAACCTGTTGGCCGTTAACTTACCCTGCTCCATCCTTTGCAGATGTCAGGGAGCTCAACTGCGGCCAGCTCACAGCAATCAACCGCCCAGGAGGCTCGAACTCATATCAACCTCCTAGATTCTGATACCTCGCTAACCAAAACTCCATCGCCAAAGCTGCCAACCATTAACCCAGTTAGCACCAAGACCCGTTCCAAGGTTAAGGTGTTAATTCCCCACAAAGCTATTTCATCAGTTAGGACCAATCTTTTTTCTCATAAAATCAAAGATACAAAACCAGTAATCATTCAACAGACATCCTCTGAGAACCATCCAATCCTGGAAACCAAAACTTTGACGCTCTCCCAGTATCATTCCCATGAGGAAGAAGTTTCATCTGCTAAGACTAGAACCTCCGTTCGTCCTGAACCTAGCTCTGAGGTTGAGGTAGAGACCTCAGTGGACGAAGAAACCCCTTCTGAATCCTAGGGCCTTATCCCAGTCTGTGAAGAACTTGTTACCTCAATGAACGCCAAGAGATTAAAGCTCCTTCTCCAAAAACATCATCCCAACTGCCGTATGGTGATACCTTCCCCTGGGGAAAGGTGTCAGCGTTTTGATAACTTTGAACCTAACCAACAGATACCTTGTGCCGTATTTTCGGCTACGTTTTTCAGAATGGGTTTGTCCATCCCTCTACATCCTTTTATTCATGATATTATCACCTACTACGAAATTTCCCCGCTTCAAATGACTCCAAACGCTTATTGAATGGCAATGTGCATGTTCATCCTTTATGACCAACGGTTTGAGAAGAAAATGTCCGCCCGTGAGTTGGGTTTCTTTTACCAGCTTAAGCAGACAGGAAAAAACTCTGGTTTCTTCTATCTCTTTGCCTGGGGCATCCATGATGGTCAGTGCATCAAGGGAAACAGGAAGGGAATGACATACTGGTTACCTCAATTTTTGTATTGTTACGATTGTCCAGCCTATAGAACTGAATTTAACAGAAATCCTAGTAAGTATCTTGCGCGTAACTCCAGTATTCCTTGTTTCTGAATAATTTAGATGGTGAGGTCTAACTCATACTTAAACCTTGTATAGAGATTCCAAGTAAGACAGCTCTTAAGGGTCACTCCCTGGAAAGAGCCCAGGAAGCCCTGAAACTATCAGCAACACTAGGGGATGGTGCTAGTCTGCTGACAAGCCAGAATCTTATGAAATGCGGTTTCATGTCGAATGAGAAAACCATGAATTTGATTTCAATGGAGGGCTCTGAAGTTGGAGCCTCCAATAGATTAGGTTTCCAATTGCATCTTTACATTTTATTGTATTTTCTGTACATCCATGCCATGCTCGTATCACATTTATATATTTAATTGCTCATTTAATAACCCTTGACCTTTTTTATAGATATGGCTTCCGGTGTGCCATCCTTTGTTAACAAAACAGTCAGTTACGAGGACCTTTTTGGTTATAAAGAAAAAGACCTTGTCCCTATCGAAGCCACTCCCATTTCCAGAATGAAATCAACTGTCGCTTCCCAAGATAAGTCCACCACCTCTTTGAAAAGAAAACTGCCAGTGACTGCCGTTGTTGACTCCGCCAAAGGTTCAGGTTCTCGTCTCAGTAAAAAGCTCAAACCCTCCACTCCTGGAGCCCTTGGTGAAGGTTTGAACCCTTTGATCCGCAAGTTTTTTACTATGGCCGGAAACCAGATCCCGGAAGAAGCAATCGCAGAGTGGGATAAGATGAGCCTTTCTGAAGCTGCTAAGACCACCACTTGGTGTGAAGCTCAAAGCTTCTTTCATACCTTCAAACATGGTGAGGAGATAGTGGCAGTGGCTCGGGGCGACCAACGGTTATCTGAAGAGTTGAAGCAACTAAAGAATTCCCTCAAAGAAAGTGAAATCGAGAGAAAGAAACTAGCTGATGCCAGTAAGAAGCTCAAGGCTTCCGAGGCTAAGCTCTTAAAAGAACGTGACCAACTGAACAACTCTATAATCAACCTTGATGCTGAGAAAGATGCTCTAAAGGCTTCTTATACCAAGAAAGTTCAAGATTTTAAGAAAAAGTTGGATTCCCTCAATACCACCATCGCCTTGGAGAGATCCACCCGTGAAGCTGCCAAGCGTGAGAAGTTTGAAGCCGGGTATAGCTGAGGGGTGAATCATTACATCGAGTCTACGTATGATCATTTCCCGTCCTTGGATTGGACCTTGCTCGGTGATGATGCGGTGAAGATGGTGGAGGAAATTAAGAAGAAAGAAGCTGATGCCGCGGTATATCAGGAAAAAGCTGTCCAGTTGGAACCTGAAGGTGAGGTTCAGGGTGTGGACGACACCAGCCTAGAGGTTCAAATGGAAGATGTGGAGAAAACCGATCCAGCTCCTGATCAAGACGCTCCCGATGCTTCTCCTGACAATCCCACTCCATGATTACTGATTACCAGTTCCCCTTAAAACATTTACGCCCTTTTATGGGTTAACTTTTATGGTTCTTACTTTGATAACATTCTTGGCGTTCGCGCCATAAGTTTCAAACATTTGGATGAGGGTGCGGGTACCTCGGAATACCTCGCAAGATGTAACCTTTAACTTTGGTTTTCATCTTTTAAATTTTACCGTACTCTATTATCCTTATGCCCAAAATCCATATTTAGACTTTTCATGCAATCTTTACCATGTATATGCCTTAGACTGTCATGATAAGTTTATATGTGGTTGACTGCGGCTTCATGCCTAGTCCTGAACGCGTAAGCTAAACCTGTTCTGCAGCGTTAGATAACCAATATCCTTGTGCCAGTAATTAGATATGTGCCCATCCAAGGATATCCATGATTTGTACCATATAGGCAACCAATATGATCTAAACCATGAGATCACTTTTTTACTAAGGTTGATCAATACGCATATTTGCGTTATTGTAGCCACAAAACCTGAAGCTCACCTGAGCTGTTATCTACCTCTTAACCAGATATACAAACCACATATGTTAAAAATTATTCATAACATGATTATTCCAATAATATGATGTATAAGTAAACCACCCTTGCACCTAATATCCTTAGGTACGTAATCCATATTCCATAGATTAAAATTTCCATAAGCCATTTTATCCAATGCCTTAGAAAAAACCAAGTATCCATGCATATTCCTGCCTAGGGTACTGCGCCATTAAATTCCATATACTTCATAAATCCGTATGAAACCTAAGCCGTGCTACAGCTTCAGGGGTTCGCCAACCTTGAACCTTCATAGTGTAATTTTGACCAATTTAGCGTTGCAGCTTGCAATCGTGCAAGAAATTTTAAACCAGAGTGTGGCCTATGTTTGGCTCCCACACTTTACCATGATATTTATGCCTAGTGTCCCTAGGACTTACATAAGTTGTAATAAGCGTATATGTTTAATTCATAAATCTTAACCTTCATCTCATAATCCGTGAGTGTGAATCTTCAATCCGATCGAAACCTATTAAGTCCAAACCAAATCCATTGAATCCAATCCAAATGATATTATGTTTCAAAACTTGACATTTTAAACATGTATTTTGTATTCCAAAATTTATCAGTTTAAACCTGTACCGAGTATATCCACTACCCCCCTGTTCTTTATCATATAATTATTTATGGTGAAGAACTAAACAGAAATAGTCATGCATTCAATCTTTATCCACATGTAATTCTTACAGTAAATACATAAAGAATAACGAAGCGTTCTAGCAAGAACAACCATATGAACCAGAAATAAGGGTTTCATTAATATTGTAAAATTTGTCAAAAGACATCAAATGGGTAGGGTGTGCATACACTACCCCCCGAGTGTTCAGAGAACAAATGAAAATAAACAATTATGAATATGAAACAAATTGCTTTGAAGCTGAGCCAAGCAGCTGTGAAGCTGGAGTCAACAACTATTAAGCTATATCTAAGCATGGCAGTTACAACTAATAAACCGCTTTTATTATTCCTATGCCTGAAAGAGGCCTACAGAAATAGTACCTGATGATTTTACTGGTAATATTTCTTAAGATGCTCCCCATTCCATGCCCTTAGAATGAGATTTCCATCCAAATCCGTGAGATGGTAGGTACCTTCCCACAAGACAGTCTTTATGAGGTACGGACCTTCCCAATTTGCACCAAACACTCCATGACCCTGAACTTTCATGTTGGGCATCATCCTCCTTAAAACCAAATCACCCACCTTCAACGGGCGAGCACAAACCTTGCCGTCAAAATACTTCCGAGTACGCTGCTGATAAGCAGCTAGCTTCAGTTGCGCGATAGCTCGAACCTCTTCCACTAAATCCAAATACAATCGATGGTTTACCTCATTATTCCTAGGATCGTAGTTATCCCTTCTGAATGATCCAGCCCCAATTTGTACGGGCACCATTGCTTCACAGCCATATGTTAAGGTGAAGGGTGACTCCCCAGTAGTGGTTCACGGTGTTGTGTTGTATGACCACAAAACCATAGGGAGTTCCTCAGGCCAACACCCCTTGCTTTCCTCCAGTTTGGTCTTCAAAGTGTGCTTAATGATCTTGTTGACAGCTTCCGTTTGACCATTAATTTGAGGGTGGTAAACCGCCGTGAAGCCCTTCTGAATCCCAAGATCATCACACAGCTTTCGTAACTCTTTGCTATCAAATTGCTTTCCATTATAGGAAATGAGTTTGTAGGGAACTCCAAATCTACAAACGATTGCTGTGAACACAAATTCCTTGATCTTTGCCGCTGTTATCTTAGCCAGAGGTTCAGCCTCAGCCCATTTGGTGAAATAGTCCACAACTACAACATACTTCACACCTCCTTTCCCTTGACGAAGCTCCCCAATCAAGTCAATTCCCCACACAGCAAAAGGCCAGGGGCTGGTGAGAGGTTTCAACGGGATAGCTGGAGTGCTATTGAAATTTGCGAACCTTTGACAACGATCACATGCCCGAGTGAACCTATGAGCATCCTTCTGAATCATGGGCCAATAATATCCTTGACGAAGTATTTTATGTGCCAAAGAGGTTCCACCCGAATGATTTCCGCAAATTCCTTCGTGGACTTCTCGCATGATGTACTCGCACTCATCGCCTGATATGCACCTTAACAGTGGCTTGTTAAATCCCCTTTTGTACAAAGAGCCATCATAGATAACATACCTTGCCGCTTGATATTTTATCCTTCTGGCCTCCTCTTTCTTTTCTGGCACGATTCTCTTTGTGATGTACTCCATTATAGGTGTTATCCACATTACCTCAGTCGCAGGTTCCAAGATCATAACCTCGAGCTTAGGAATGCTAGGTTGAAGTTGAATCTCCATAGGTATAACCCCTAGCATAGTAGCTTTCTTTTGTGAACCTAGTTTTGCAAGTGCATCGGCATCAGCATTTTGTGCCCTTGGAATCTGCTTGAGGTTCACCTCCTTGAACCTGCTTATTAGTTCCTGAGAGTACCTCATATAGAGGTCTATACGAGGACCTCTAGCCTAGAATCCTCCTCGAATATGCCATACCACTAACATAGAGTCACTGAAGACGGTCAGGTTTTCCACCTTCATCTCCAACGCGAGCTTCAAACCAGCTATTAGAGCTTCATACTCTGCATCATTGTTGGTCGCATAAAAACCAAAGTGAATGGAGCTTTGAAGCTTGTGACCTTCCGGGCTTATGAGAACAATACCGGCTCCTGTCCCATTTCCATTTACTACTCCATCCACGTAGAGCGTCCACCAGGGTGCACAATCTTCGACCATTTCCTCCGGAGCTATAGGTTCAGCTATGCACTCATCACCCTTAAGCTCAAACGATGGAGGAAAGTCCAACAGAAAGTCTGCCAGTACCTGTCCTTTTATAGCCGTCCTTGGCTTATATACTCAATATCAAATTGTCCCAACTCCACAACCCATTTCATAAGCCTACCCGAAGCTTCAGGTTTATGTAGGACTTGCCTTAAGGGGAAAGAGGTACGTACCTCGATCTGATGTGCCTGAAAATAAGGCCGAAGCTTCCTTGAAGCTAAGATCAGTGTACAAGCCAATTTTTTCCATATTAGAATACCTCGTTTCAGCGTCCAACAATCTTTTGCTCACGTAATAAACCGGGTGTTGAACCTGCAACTCCTCCTGAACTAACACAGCGCTGATTGAGTATTCTGAAACTGCCAAGTATAATATGAGGACTTCTCCATCGAGAGGTTTAGACAGTAATAGAGGACTGCCCAATTTCTCCTTTATTTTTGTAAAGGCAGCTTCACACTCCGAGCTCCATTCGAAGTTCTTTCCTTTCTTGATTGCTGCAAAGAATTCCCTGCACTTATCCGAGGACTTAGATACAAACCTGTTCAGAGCTTCAATCCTACCAGTAAGACTCTGAACCTCCTTTATGTTACGAGGAGACCGCATCTCAATTAAAGCCCTAATCTTTGCGGGATTTGCTTCAATTCCTCGATGATTGACAATGAAGCCTAGGAACTTCCCTGATTCCACACCGAAGACACATTTTTGAGGGTTGAGCTTCATTCTGAACCTTCGTAGTATGTTGAACATTTCCGATAGGTGCATCACATGATCGGCTGCAGCTTTAGATTTGACCAACATATCATCTACGTAAACCTCCATAGTTTTTCCGATCTGGTCTTTGAACATCCTATTAACCAGCCTTTAGTAGGTAGCTCCCGCATTTAACAATCCAAAAGGCATGCCAATGTAACAGTATAAACCTCTATCCGTGATGAATGACGTATGCTCCTGATCAGGTTCATACATGGGAATCTGATTATATCCCGAGTAAGCATCCATGAAGCTCAAAAGAGCATGCCCAGCCGTAGCATCAACCAACTGATCAATACGCGGAAGTGGAAAGCTGTCTTTAGGGCATGCCTTGTTCAAATCTGTAAAATCCACACAAGTTCGCCACTTTTCATTGGGTTTCTTGACAAGCACCGGGTTCGCTAGCCAATCCGGGTAGAATGATTCTCTCACCAATACAGCTTCCAATAACCTGTCAACCTCTTCCTTGAGGGCTAAAGCTCGCTCACCACTTATTGCCCTTCGTTTTTGCCTTATAGCAATCCTTTCGGGGTCAATGTTAAGGTGATGACACATCACCCTGGGATCAATCCCCACCATGTCAGAATGGCACCAAGCGAAAACATCTAGGTTATCTTTTAAGAAGCGAGCCAATGCTTCCCTAGCTTCAGGTTTCAACTGTTTTCCAATCTTCAGTTCCTTAGAGGGGTCGGTCGCATCCACTAGAATTGACAAGGTGTCACCAGCAGTACCTGTTGTTTCCCTAGCTTCAGGCATCCGGGGATCTAGATCAATCTTCACATGAACCTCTGTATCCATTCTTCTAGGTTGTAAAGGAACCTTGGGGGAGCGTTCCACATGGCCATCCTCGAAGTCACTACCATTCACCTCTTCAACAATACCTACGATAAGAGGTTCATGGTTTTCTAAACCTTTTGGTGGGGGTGCCTCCAGCATCCGTACCTCATTCTGGGTATCTACCCCCGAATAAAAGACAATATTCGTGGAGTCCTCTTCACCTGGATAATCATAATCAAATTGCACGAATCCTTTACCTGTCGTGGAGGTTCATTCTTCGTTGATTCTTCCAGGTACTTGTAACAATTATCCGTGGTGCCTCCATCAACCAACAACAAATGCTTTGAAGCTTGCTCAGCGGTGCGTAAAGCCTTACTATAGCATTCCCTAGAATCTACTTGACAGCTCTTTAGACATCCAATCCCGTTAGGGGTAGGGAACTTCATGGAGAGATGGTAGATAGAGGTTACCACCCTCATCTCTTTCAAGAGAGGCCTGCCCACAATGCAATTGTAGGAAATGTCTTCATTTACCATCATAAATTATGCCACCTGCATAGCCCTTAGAGGTTCAGCCCCCAACACAACAGGGAGCTTCACCCTTCCTACGACATGTACTGGTCCGCCAGTGAATCCGTATAAGTCATTGTAAGCAGGGGACATTTCCTTGTCCGCCAGTCCCATTTTCTGATAAGTGTCATAAGCTAGTATATTGCAAGAGCTTCCATTATCCACCAAAACTCGGTGCACATTGAGCCCTCCAATCGTGATAGTCACCACCAATGCATCATTGTGGGGGTGATGCACATGCCTTGCATCGTCTTCAGTGAAGGTGATGTCCGCAGCTTCACCTTTGAACAGCTTCGGGGGCCTATCTGCCAAATGATAAACATTCGTGAGAGGGTTTCCTCTAGCCTCACGTGTATAATTCTTCATTGCATTCTTACTGAAGCCTCCAATATAAGGTCCACCAATGATCGTGTGGATACTACCAGCCCTGGTAGCTCGTTCAGGTGCAGACTTCTCTTCATCTCTCTTGGACTTGTCATCTTTGTATTTTTTCGCCTCCTGAGCCACAAATTCCGTGAGGAATCCTTTTCTAATCAAGTCCTTGATATGGTCCTTGAGGTGTCGGTAGTCAGCTGTTTCATGCCCGTTAGCATCATGGAAGGCACAGTACCTAGCCAAATCCTTTCTCCCAGGAGGTCCCGTCCGGGAGGGCTTCCTGAACATCCCCGACTTATGACCAACTTCAAATATATGCTCAACAGGAGCAGCCAATGGAGTGTATTCTGAGTACCTTCGACTACCTTTCGAAGATGGGTACTTGTATTCCACTGTCCTTTTTGCATTTGTGGTGTTTACCGACAGAGGTGCAGTCTTCACCTCCTTGCCTGCATCTCGGCCATCAGCTGAAGCTGTGTTATAGGTCGTCCGCTTGCTGTAGCTTCTATCCTTCAGGCTGTATGACCTATTCCTCTTATTCCTGTTCCAATCCCGTGAAGCATTATCCTTCTTCAAATTCTCCAAGGATTGTTCCACGACCTTATGCCTTTCTGCCTTGGCATAAAAATCGGCCAAGGTAGTAGGTTCCTTACTCTGCAGCTCTTTCCAGAACTCGGTCCCAGGCTTGACCCCAGCTATCATGAAATTCTTGTAAGTTTCATCTGTGGTTTTCCTCACCCTTGGAACCTCAGCATTGAACCTCTTGAAATATTCGTTGAGCGTCTCGTTATCACGTTGTTTGATGTTCGCCAGTTTGTTAGCCGGAGGTGCGAACGTGACTGAAGCTCTAAATTGGGTCACAAACATCTCATCCATCTGCCTCCATGACTTAATTGAATTGATGAACACTATCCCTTAGAGTCGCAGCCAGCAGGCGACATTTAGTGCGATCTTTGATTTGGTAAAATTCCATCTCCGTGTTGAAACGGCTAAGAAACTCCACGGGGTCCATAGTCCCATCGAACTTCAGGTCTTCCACACCCCTGTAGCTACGGGTTAAGGGTGAATCTCACACCTTCTTAGTGAAAGGTGACCCTACCGTCAACCCCGACTAAGGGCCCTTTTCTGCCATGATCTTCTCGAGGACTTTTCTGAGGTCCTTCTCTTTATACTTTCCATCACCTTCAGCTGACTCAGAGGTGTCATCAGTATCCTCTACATCATTGAAGCTTCCATCGGAGCTATCATCAACTTTATAGGATGAGCTAGAGCTATGCTCATCTTCAGGTTTGGAGTGGGACTTTTCCTTATAGCTCCTTGATCCCTTAGATTGTGATTTCTCACTATGTACTTTCTTGGAAGCCTTCTGTTTTGCCTCCAACAGCTTAAGCCTCAAATCCTTATTTGTGAGCTTTTTTCCCATTCGGTCGAATACAGTTATACTCCTTGTAACCGAAGGTTCAGGGTCCTCCTTATCTTTAGGTTCAGCTTCAGAGTCCTAGTCCGGATTACTCTGATCAGTTTCAACATCAGAAAAAGTCTTTTTGGTCTTCTCCTTCTCAGGTCCTTCTTCGTCACTACCAAAATCCAGCCGAATTGGTGTAACCTTTGGTGCCTTAGAACGCTTTTCCGAGGACCTCTGCTTTTTTCGCCATTTTTTCATCTTTTCAGACTTTCTCTCCAAAGAATCAACCCTTTCACCTATTTTCTTAAGGTGATCGAAGATATCCTTGTTCGTAACCTCGCCTTGAGGACCCCTTTCACGATCATCTTCACCATTAGTTGGTGTTTGCGTATTTCCGGAATCATCCGACATATTTTCTCTCTCAAGATTTTTGATGGAGTTCCCCTCCTTCTAGCGCCACTTATGTTGTGAGAGAAATTTGGTACAACAAAATTGAGAGAATCTCGCTGGAATATTCGCAGAATGTGTCCTTGGTTATCGGACGGAGCTGTAGGTTTACAGCTAGAGACTTGTAGCTCGCAATAGGAACAGAATAATTGAAGTATGTCTCCGGGGGTTGAGTTGACAAAACCACCGGTTGAAGTGGGCGGCGTAAGTCCTACACGGCCAGTCAATTTACCGGAATATGTATCACAGAGGTGCACAAGCCTTATGCGTCTCAAGAGTGAAAATCCGAATCCCTTAGTCAAGTGCCTACATATCCTATTTATAGGAATCAAGCCCCATGTAGTTCTATTAGGTTTATACTTCTTCTTTCCTGCGAATTCGGCCACTCTAAGATAATCCATCTTAGAGTTATAGTCGAATTATGCACCTCCAGCCGAGATTTCCAGTGTCCTAATCCACATCCATCACTAAGTCCTAAAAACCCTCATGCATGCAATGTATATCCGAAACAATCAATACAAATCCTATATTGATTGTGCCTGCTCCATCCAGCACATTTTATAAAGCCTAGAAGTCCTTTGCCAATTATACTTCTGTGCCCCTAAAGTATAGGTAGTTGAGTCCTTGTCCAACTAGCATTCTGTCTTCCTGAGGTCCCGACTACTCGGTACCTGAAACCAGTCTCGAGGTTCAGACCACCTGAACCTCAATACCCTTTATCTGAACCTCGATACCTTGAACCTGTTTTGGCACCTTGAACCTATCAGGGTACCCTACACCTAAACCATGACGTCCTGAACCTACATCTCGGTACCCTCAACCCGCGCCTCGGTACTCTAAACCTGAACCTCAATCCATACAATCCTGGCCCAATACATCCTTACTAGATCTTCAACAAGTATGGGTCTTAAATTGAACTTATGTGAGATTTAGGGCACAACAATTACTATTATAAAATAATTTGAATATTTAAATTACTCATTTCTAAAAATATAGAATAAGTGCTTAAATGTCTGAATAGACGTAAATGAGCATGTCTAAACCCTACAGGCTATTTTGTTGACTGACTAAATAAATTTTTGTTCAAGAAATAATGTATTGGTAGAGACTAATGATATTTGTCAAGAATATATGGTGAAGGGAGTTAAAAGATTGGTCCCTAGACCCTACTTGTATCTATCTTGTTACACAATAACAAGAAAATGACATCTCAATTTGGTAAATTCCAAAACAATAAAACAAGCTTTTTTAATAGTGATGTCGTTCTTCTATGTACCTATCTTTATTTATTCCCCCATTTAGCAACCAAAAAACAAACTTTATTTATTGTTTTGTTGATATGTGATTACATTTTAAGTAGCAAATTTCTCCATCAAATTTGATCTTGTACAAATAATATGGTCGTCTTTCAAAGTTGGTAGTTTGAAAAAATAATTAGCCAATTGAATCAAATTAGAATTTAAAAAAAAAACAACTTTACTCGCTTATTATGTGAGGATGTCGAAGGTTCGAATTTTGTGAAAGACAAAGATAAAATGGATGTGTGCGTGTGTTATTAAAAATTGTTACATATCCCTAATTAAAATCTACTAATTCAAATTCAACAAGATTGGTCAAGAGACTTTGTCAAAAAAAAAAAAAAGACTGGTCAAGCACAACTGATTGTTGAATTTTCATGATTCTTTAAAAGAAAATTTTCAACATATTCAAAAGAAATTAGTGTGTGCAGGTTACTATCACTGGTCCTCTGGTGTGAAAAAGGTGGAGAGATTTTATTTATGATGAAAATGATGTCAAAAGATACTTGGATATCAAATTGTGTATTGTCCAAAAAATATGCATCTCAACATGTCAAATTTTCGAAGCATAAGGATGCTTTTTCGGTCTTTCTGTTTGTTTTTTGCTTTTCCTTTTTTTTTTACGTATAGGCAATGTTGTAAAAAGCGGGAATCGGAGTTAATCGGTGAAGGCACCGTCCAGGAATTAATCGGGTAATCGGGTATTAATCGGAATGATTAATCGGATCACTAATCGGAATAAATTTAATAATATTTTTTATATACAATTATAAAATTATTTCGTTATTTCAACTAAACATATGTTATTGTCATATATTTATGCAAATATGTTAAAAATGTTATATAATTATAATAAATAAAATTTTGAAGGTTTAACTTTTCAATTAGAGATCAATTTAAGAGGAAAACTTAAGAGAATTTACGATTTAGGCATCAAAAATTATGATTATATGTACAAAAATAATGTTTTTCCTATTGTTTAATCAAGTTTCTACATTTTAAATTTTTTATTATTATTTTTAATTATTTACTATTTTTTAATAATTAACCCGATTTTTGACCGATTCAGTCGATTTTTGACCGTTTTTATTGAAAAACGATTAATTAACCGATTTCCCCTTAATCAGTTCGGTAGCCCGCCGTCTAAAGATTAATCGGTGATTAATCGGGATTAATCGCCGACTTTTAGAACACTGTATAGGACGTAAAAAAACACTTGAATGTGTGTTTAATGTTTTATACTATATAAGAGGTAAAAAGTAAAACCTAGGTTTTTTCATCTCTCACATGCATTTTTTGCTTCTGTAGAAATCAGTATAGCGTCCTCTACAACCCTACAAGTCAAAGATGCATATAGAAAAAATTGGCAACTCTAATTCGGGTTGGTTTATGGTGGCGCTTATGATGTTTGATTTATCGATCGTAATTAGACTTGTGCAAAATAATATAGATATCGAAAAAGGATGACGTCTTCGATGTGAGAGTAAGAGTTCCGTTGTGAATGGTAAGAGTTCAAGTTTGCCATTTAGGTCCAAAATGCCTGCATGTATCTGGTTTCTCCTAGTAGATTCTGTTTATCTCTGTAGCATTTCTAGTGAAGATCATTGCACTTGTTTTTCGAGCTGTAATATGACGAAAGCCTGGTCCCCGTTTTTCGCTTAAAAACAATAAGAATTTAATCGCTTAGCATTTGTTGGGGAGACAGCAGGATGGGCCGGAGACTATTACTCTGTTTCGGACACCAGCCAGACTTTAACTCTGTGGGGCAAACCAAGCATTTCTGTCTTGAGAAGAATCAACATCCTAATAGTTATTGGCACTAAATTCTGTTTTTTTTTTAAAGTCGTTTTAGGATCATAATATTGAGATTTATCGATTCAATCGGGAAACGTTATTTGCAGAGCAAGTTAGCAATTTGTACAGTTTTAGAATTTTATGCTTCATGTTCATATAACAGGGTATAATAATTTAATTTTGCTCTGAAAATAATATTTCCCGGCTCCGAAAATAATATATCCCGTATCAATATTATTATTACTTGTAAAAGTTGTGATGGCAAAAGGTATTACAGTACGAAGGTGTCAATTACAATAATATTGTCTACCTCAGAAGGACCAGTGACTCACTAATACAAATGAAGACAAAAAGTAACAACTAACATGATTGCTTGAATAATTATGTATTTGTTCAAATCAACTCAGATCCAAAGAATTTATTGCTAGACTTATCAGGAAGTGACAAATTGTCTAAGATTAGATAAATGTTACACCAGTTGTTAGTATTAATTAATTCTATAATGTTGTTCAACCATAAATTTAAGACTGATCTCAATGTGATGACAGCTGCCAGCCTGCCACTATGGAGAACTGGTGCTACGTTTGAGAAACTCAAGTGGGAGGGACCTAAAACAATGCACTAGATACCCCCTCCATCTACATTTGCTAATATGTAGGTATGTGCGGGTTCTTGATAGACGATTGCTGCAACATAATTTTTTCATGCTCAACGGAAATGCATAACACTTCTTTTTCTTTTAATTTTCGGTAAAATGTATGTTGCAACATTTATCTGTGAGGACCAAACCTCTAAATGTATTTCAGTTATATAGAAACTTGCAATCTTTTTGTTTCCATTGCTTAGCTATCACTCAGTGACAACTATAAAAAGAGACAAACAGGAGGCTAAGATTGTTAAGTAATTGACTTCTCAGCAGAAACCAAGGAAAATGTGGGCTGAAAGGTGACAAATATGTAAACCATAACCCACCATCATGCTACTTATATAAAAAATTTACAGTTTCTTGTCTGCATATATACACTAGTGAGCATATTTTGGGGACAAAGAAGCACTGTGAACAAAAACCATCTTGTCAAGTTGAAACTTTTAAGTCATCCCCAAGAGGAAAAAATTCAAGTTTTGGTTTTGTTGATTAAATTGGAAAGTATGGAGAAGGGTGTTGTTTGTGTAACAGGTGGAACAGGATATGTAGCTTCTTGGCTAATAATGAGACTTCTTCAGCATGGATATGCTGTCAATACCACTGTTAGATCTCACCCTGGTATGTTTATTCATTGTTTCGAAATTTATCAAGACTGATTCTTTGAGTGTAAACCATTTTTTAATCTATTTTTTGCAAGTTTTGTACAGTGAGTTAATGTTAGGGCCATTTTATTTTGCTGAACTAATCATGCAGTAATCAAAATAGTTATTAGGAGAAGATTTTGATTATATGTAGGCAATAGAGTTCCTTCATTCGGAAATTGTTACAGTAGACTTCCACTGTATCTTTTCCGAAAATCCCTTCAAATATAAGATTTTAGTGATTAGGCCAGAGATGGAAGACAAGCAGCAAGTCGCGCAGCTAAACAAAATCAATTATATAAAAGATTTATGTTGTAGAACTAATCATCTTATGATATTCAATGTTATGAAATGATATTCGAGATGAAATGATTCTTGCTGAGAAAGGTTTATTGTGTTTGAATAAAGCTGACAAAACTATTTTAATCTTGTTCCTTAGGTATGTTGTTAGTACTTTGATGAACTGAAGTTCAATTAAATAATCTTATATCGTAGCAATTTTCCGTTCTCTGGTCTTTCTATGCTTCAAACATAGCCTACATTTTGTTTTGATCACTTTTAGACGAAAAGAAGGATGTCAGTTACCTCACAAACTTACCAGGAGCATCGGAGAGGCTTCGGATATTCAATGCAGATCTTGACAGACCAGAAAGTTTCAGTGGTTCAATCCAAGGATGTGTTGGGGTATTTCATGTTGCTCACACTATAGATTTTGAGGGGAAAGAAGATGAAGAAATAAACACGAAAAGATCAATCAATGCGACCATAAGCATTTTACAGGCATGCCTCGATTCAAAAACAGTAAAGAGAGTTGTGTACACTTCAAGTGGATCTACTGTCATGTTTAGCGGAAAAGATTTAAGTCTACTGGATGAGAAAACATGGACGGATGTAGATTTTCTTAGATCCCTAAAGACGTTAGGAGAATCGTACTACATTGCTAAGACATTGACTGAAAACGCAGCTTTAGAGTTTGCAGAAGCTCATGGACTAGAGCTTGTCACTGTAATTCCTACTTTTATTCATGGCCCTTTCATTACTCCTCACTGTCCTGGCTCAGTGCGCACATCAATGTCAATGATATTTGGTATGTGCTCTGCTCTCTAGGAAATGTAAATTGTTTTTGTTAGACTATTTGGAACACTAGAGTGACTATACTTCTATGTCTTTAAAACATGCGTGAAATTTTGTTTAATGTTCTTAATTTAAGCAGGTGATAAGAATATATTTGAATTCTCTGCTTGTACTTCCTTCGTGCACATTGATGATGTCGCTACTGCACATATCCACCTTTTTGAAAACCCGAAAGCTAAAGGAAGATACATTTGCTCTGCGGTTGATATAACACTTGAGGAGTTCCCCAGATTTCTTTCACAACGATATCCAGAATATAATGTGTCGTCAAACAGGTAACCTCATATTTTTTGTTGTAAACTTATATTTAAGCTAATGGTCAAAAACATTCAACTACGTGACTGTCATGTTAATGTTTCTGCAGTTTCCTAAAGAATGTCAGAGATTCTAAGATTTTCAGACTTTCGTCAAAGAAGCTCTTAGACACTGGATTCAGGTATAAATATGGACTCGAGCAAATGTATGATGATGCAATTGAATGCTGCAAACAGAAGGGTCTTCTTTAATCCCAATCCAGCAAAGTTCTTACATATTCAGTACCATCATAATCAAGACCAATTGTTCATTTCCCTATTTCTTCTTTCTTTTCTTTAAAAGATTTAATTTTCAAAATGTTCTTAAGTTGCGGTTTTAAATTTTCATACCGTTTTTAATGTTTTTGGATGTCAACAGTTGCATGACCGGAAGAATTTCCTAGCTAGATTGGATTGCGACTTGTATGCATAATTTGTTATCTGGTCATCCATCTAAATATTTGTCATTCCATCTTGGTTTTTCTGTTTTGCAAAAACTTAATGTTCACCGAAAATAACCTTACAGAATGCTTCTTCTTCTCGTGATTTTACCAGAAATACTGGTTTTCATGCTATGTGAAATCTGTCAACCCATGTGTTCTGTCAGAACTGTCTTTTTCATAAAGTACATGGTGTATCCATAGATGTTATTTGAGTTGTATTCATTGAGAGTATCTTGACCACATCTGTAGAAGGCTAGTACTGCTATTCGTAAACAGTGCTTTGACTACATCCGTAGAAGGCCAATGTTGTTATCCGCGGATACTGCAAAATGCATGATATCCGTTGAATGCTACATTTTTACTTATACAATTTTCATTAAGTTAGTTTAGTTATCATCAAAAAACAACATAGTTCCTAACAATCTCCCCCAATTTATGTCTGGTTGAGAATCAGACATAAATTAAGAGTCTTGATGATAACAAAACCACTTCTAACAAATAAACAGTAAGTAGTAAAAATTGTATTAAGCTACTTTATTGAGATACTGAAGAGTTGAGAAATTTACATAGAGAGAGCTCATTTAGGCTGAGCAGATTTAATTCTTTTTCTTCTCTCTTGTAGTGTTAGGTCCTGATAAGTTTGTAGGGGGGGTGAATAAGAACAAATTATGGCGGAATTAAATGAAACAAAATTTAAGTTAAATATAACTTATATTAAATTTGAAAGGTGTTACAAATATGGTACTGATTACAGGATTGAATCTCAAACTAATTAAAACAAATCTTGAATAAATTCGACATTAATTTATCTATTTTTGTAATAAAAAGATATAACAATAAATGATAATTTTAGATACGTTCTAGGGATAAAAATCCACTAGATAGTTAAAGAAGTACAAGTGAATGAATTCTAATGGTTTAGATTTAATACAATGATTCTAGAATTTAATTCACAGAAGAAATTATCACGACAGTGTTCTTCACTTTTCTTGACAGAAACTTTCTTGATGATTATTATGTTATGTTGTAAACTGTCTTGATCACTTTTATTTTGATAAAGCTAATCCACTTGACAAGCTAATCTACACGTGTAATTGCTTTTGGAATGACTATGAAAATAGTCTAAAAAGACTATTCAAAAGCCTGGAATGACTATGCTTTAATAATGGAATGACTATCAGAATTTAGAAGAATTAAAACAGAATTTCTTGAAATGTACTAGGATGACTATCGGGATGACTATCCCTTGATAGTCATTCCAGTACAATTTTAATACAAAATGACTTGGAATGACTATCGGGATGACTATCCTGTATAGTCATTCCAGTTCATTTTAATTAAGAAATTCTAAATTAATTCTAATTCTAATTTAAATTAATTTTAATAATTAATTTATTTCATAAATTAATTCTGAAGAATTAATTTATTCAATAAATTAAGTAGTTAAATTAATTCAGAAGAATTAATTTAATAAATAAATTAATAACTAATTTAAAAGAGAACTTAAATTCTTACAAGATAGCATAACCAATCCTTGAACCACTAGAACTTGATGAAGAATAATTACTGGAATGTAGTTGACACTTGATGCACAGTCTGGTTCATAAGTGACTAACTGAAATGTCTGTTCTTCATCTTGACTTTAAGCTATGGTCCATTAACTGCTTTTAATTGTTGCTCAACCTTTGTAACCAGTACATTTGCTGTTACACATCTGAAATCTCCGTCACTTTAATAAATCCACTTCCTTGAATACTTCATTGAGGCTTGATCAATAAATTGAACTTCTTTCAATGCAGTATTGCTTCAAGTCTGTAGGATGACTTTAAACTGTATCATTTTGACTAATGTGATCTTCTGAGATTCCTGTAAGACTGTGACAATTGAATTATTACTTACTTATTACAAACTTGTTTAAGTTGAGTTGAATCCTCGATGTTAACAAATATGCCTATACATATGCCTTTCAATCTCCCCCATATTTGTTTGTTAGAGAATAACAAGCAAATACCTAGAGGATAACTCAACTAAATAAACAAGTAAAAATAAGACTTTAACAGCTAAGTAAATAATAAGACAAAGTTCTGGATTTCATTAAACATTTTCCAGATTCAAACATTAAAGATAATTACAAGATAGATGTTCCTCTAGACTGAACATTTGTATACATTGATCCTATCTTGATTTACCTAAGCTCTATACATATAACATTTACAAAACAGAGCTAGTGATCATAATTCTTGATCACTCATTTCACCTTCCTCCATTGCATCCAGCAAGTCTTTATCTAGGACACGATCACTTTCAGTTTTGAGATTTGTTGGCCTGACTGGCAAAGTTGTGACTTTCTTCAATCTATTCTTCAACTGATGATATCTTTTGATGTTGGCAATACAATAGTCTTGAATAATGTCAGCAACTTCAGTCTTCTCTTCTGAAGCAAATCCAGTAGTCCTTAACATGTTCTCCAGCTTGATCAGATGCATTGCAGGATAGATCTTTAAAGAAACATGATCCATTCCATAGGTTTGTAGTGCTCTTCCCTTGTAAAATTTGACTTCAAATGGAACACTAACAACCTGAGGACTGACCCTTATGGCAAACTCCTTGAGCTCTTCATGCAGCGGTACTCTCAGATAAGAATCTCCTTTAACTCTGCTCATGAGAATCCACAGCTCTGACAATGATCTACTTGCAAAGCAATCCAGAGAAACATTGATAGTTCCTATGCTTTGGCAAGATACATAGATGATCATTTCATTTCTCACCCTGTCAAATCCAGCAGTAATCCTTAAGATTTCTTCTTGTAAAGCCTTTATGTACACTGAATTATCTGGATTGACCTTCTTGAATTTCTGAAGAAGGCTAATGAACTCCTTATCATTGTTTGACCCTTTCTGAGGCAGAGTAAACATCTCTTTAGCTTTAGCCCATTTTCCCCCCTTTTTCCAGTCTAATGTCTAGCTTTCGGTCTTTGACTTGCAAGCTATGAAGACGTTGTTTTTCTTCATGCTCAGCTTTCTGAAGTTGAAGCTTTTCAGATATAATCTGAGAGACCTTTGCATTCTCATCCTTCTTCCTCCTTATCTCTTCTTGTTGTTTCTCCAGTTCCTCCTCAAAAGCAGGATCAGGATTGAATAGATAATCTTGATCATCCCATTCATCAAATTCAGCTTCCTTCTCAATCTCCTCCTCACCAAAGATGTCTTCATCACTAACTTGAAGATCTTCATCATTAAGTGCATTTTGGAAGTAGAAATCATCTTGAAGTAGCTTTCCTTTCCCCTTATCCTTCTCCTTATTCCCCCCCTTAGTTGAGGAATCCTCTACATATTTGACTTTGTCAGCCTTAGGATCATCCTTCTTACTTCTTCCTTCTCCTCCATCTCCTCCTTCATCCTTACCATCATCATCATCATCATCATCATCATCATCATCATCATCACCCTCAAAGAATTTCTTCTGTTCAACATTGGGTTGATGTGAGTTCTTGATCATGTTGTAGAGATGCTTCATGCCTTCATTCAGATGCTTCATTCCTCCTTCAATATTGGCAAACCTTTTATCATTAAACCACTGATATTCATCAACAGTCTGCTGAATGTTGTCCACCTGAGTTGAAATGGTAGCAATCTGATTGACACTCTCTATTATCTCAACATTTGAATTTATAATCTCAGAGATGTCTAAAGCCACTAACACCTGGGACTCCTGAATAGCATTCATCTTGGGGAGTAGAGTAGTCTTCAATCCTTCAATTTCATCTTTGATTGTACCCAGCTGATTAGTTACAGAGGTGGAAGAAGAATACCGTTCAACCACTTGTGCCTTGAGAATATCTTTTTCAGCCTGGGTTTCCTGAAGCTGTTTCTGTAGACCAGCTATTTGAGCCAATAATGAAGCAGTGTATGTGTTAGTGTGTGCACTCACTTTAATTTCTCTAAGTGGTGTTTCACTCATCTCACGTGCTTGTGTATCGCTCTGTGTTTGACTCTCAGTTTTTAACACTAGCTGTCTATCCATGTTTTCTGTTGATGTACCTGCAGGAAAAATCACCCTAGCCCCTTCTAGAGAGGTCAATGGTGGTGCAATTGGAGTTCGCAATTCCCAATCCCTAATGAAATCCAAAAATTCTGGTTGATTTTGGAACTGAATTGCTTCAGTGTTGGATTCACTAGGTTGCCTTCCACTTTCTCCAGTATAAACTACGAGTGGAAAATCCCTTAAGGGAGCCAGAGATGTTACCTCTGAGAGGGGAGAAAATGATTCTACTTGATCTGGCAAAGAATAAAATTTTCCCTCGGATTCCTGTGAAGGCACTTCTACCGTAACAATGGTAGGCACTGTTTCATATCCTAAGTGCTCTCCTATCAAAGTGTCCTGAGTATCATCTATTGGTATGTCTTCTCCCATTGTGAGTATCGGGAGAGTGCTTGACTCAGTACAGGTTGTTATGCTTGTGACGCCCTCCAAACCCGGGGCACAGGTCTGGGGAGTCACTCGACCAACGAAACACAATATACCTGAATAAAACACATGCATAATATAATAATAACATAAAACACCCCTTAACCAAGACCGCGTCCAGATTATGGCATTGAACAAGCTTCTAAGTTATTACAAACCAGTTTTCAGAGTTATTAATATTACAAAACTTAAAGTTCAAAGCTAGACATCTAGTCTAACTAACAAAATAGACAACTACCCTGCCAATGACAACCACTCAAGGTGATCTCCTAGCTGATGGAGAACTATTGCTCGCGCTGTGTCTGCTCATATTCTCGCTTCATTGGAATAAAGTTAGGAACAAAACAAGTATGAGCCAAAAGTGCTCACCAAGCATAATATATATCAATCACAGTTCCATAATGAAAGGAAGATCACAATTATCTGAATCAACAAGGTTTAAGCCAAACATATGCTTTTTAACAATCTCAATGAGAATAAAAGGGATTAGAATTGGACATCTACATTTTTCAAATCAAAAGGTTGAGCTGTTGATCAGTCACGCATCAACCCCGGACTTGCTTATAGCAAAGTCCTCCACTAGGATCCATGGCCATCTTGGCCTTAAATTATTCCGACTATTATTGGTCCTATTTTAAAAACATGTCCATTTTATCATAGAGTATAAGCGATAACATGCATCACAAGATAAGTACACAATGACAAGGTATAATAGTTGCAAAAGAGCTTCAACTACTCAATATCAAATGAAGTCCGAGAAATAGATTCAGAATGGTTTCAACGGTAGATAAATACACAATGAAAATGTATAATAGTTGCAAAAGAGCTTCAACTACTCAATATCAAATGAAGTCCGAGAAATAGATTCAGAATAGTTTCAACGGTAGATAAATACACAATGAAAAGGTATAATAATTGCAAAAGAGCTTCAACTACTCAATATCAAATAAAGTCTGAGAAATAGATTCGGAATGGTTTCAATGGTACAACGTACTCATTTAAGAAGGTCAACCATGGTTATCATCAATATAAACTGAATTGAAGGTGAAGGTTTCTGATATTCAACATGATTGTAGATTAATCAAATAGTTAGGAATATTCAAGGAAATAGCATTAGTTGCTCAAGTACGGAGTAAAGATTGAATAATCTGAATTGTTCTGATGGTAACATGCATAATCATTGGAAACAATATCAATTGAATCAACAAGTAAATGCACAAATACTTGCCTGGTCTACGTAGCTGACTTCGGTCTATCTCGCTTACTCTACCTTCTCCTTTCCCTTGCTTCGGGAACTCGATTCTATAATAAACAACTCATAATAATAAGTCTAACTATCCTCGTTCTACCTTCGACATATACTCATAACCATTTTTAAGTCTAAACACGTAATCGGGTATTTAACAACATTTATCGAACACTCGTTCTATTTTACGAAAATCAAAACTCAGACACTAGCCCTTATACAAATCATTTATGGACAATAAAACACATTATTCAACTCATATAAACCATATAGCACTTATAAACATTTTTAAAACAATATTCGAGGCTTATTTGAATTTAAATAAGTCACAAATAATTTTTAAATCGAAAGTCGGATTATTAATCCCAATATAAATATTTAAAAACAATTAAATCAATTAATATAAAATTAACTGAAATTTTCTAAATGCTCAAACTATTTTTAAATAATTAAAACAAGTCAAGAAATAATTAAAATTAATTTAAATTAATTAAATCTAATTAATAATTAATTAATAAGAATTAACTGATTATTTGAATTAATCAATTAATTAAATTAATTTATTATTAATAAAAAATAATTAAAATAATTAAATTTAATCAGTTTTCGAATTTAAATAAATAATTATAATTTTTCAGAATTTTCTGAACTTAAAAAATGTATTTTTAAAATAAAAATATGATTTTTATAAATATTTAAACTATTTTTGAATTATTTTTAAAAATAAAATCCAAAACCAGTTTCCTGAAAATAATTTAGGGTTTTGAAGATTGAAACTGGGTCGGGTTAGGGTTTCAAAACGGGTCACCAAGAACAATTCTGGGTCGCCAAGAACAACCCGCCAGAAACTGGGTTTTCCAGAATCCGGCCGGTCGTCCGGCCACCAGATTCCGTTCTCGGCCAAAATCGTACCAAAACTTACGTTTCTTTGAGGGTTTTTGCTCAGGACAACAAGACAAACACAACCCACATCATATCATACCACAAAGATCACGGAATCGTTCCAAAAATCCGATCAACCCAACCGGGTTCGGTTTTTCCGGCCAAAACACGATCTCACTAAATCCTACATGAAAATCTACATTCTTGGTGTTAAATCAAAGCTGGGAACACACACAATCAAAGCCCTCTATCCAAAATCAAGTCATATCAATAACAAGAACAGACTATTAAAAAGAAAATTCGAGTCAAACCCCGAAAATAAAATTCTTCAAAAACGAACACAAACATGAAATTAAAGCATGAATTCCTACTCATTAGAACCCTAGGAACATTTTAGAAGCAATCAATTGAACGGAGAATCAACAGAATGAAAATCCCCAATTCGAACAAGAACCCTAATTTTAATTCGAATATTGAAAATTTCATAATAAATCGAAAAATTACCAGATGATGATATGGTTTGAAAATTCTAAAACTAGAGATCAAGAGCTTTGATTTGAGTACTTGAACTTGAGATTTGGATTCCAATAACACTTTCAAGATTGAGTTTAATCTTCGAGAACACGAAGAACACGGTTCGGGAATTTTTATATTTTTGTATATATTTAATACGGATTATATGAAGGATAATGTATGATTCGTCTTTTTATACTTAGTGGAAAATAATACCCCAAACGACATTTTTGGATCGATATCGATCCACTGGATCGCTTTAAACCTTTAATAAAGTAAAGTTCACGTTTTACGAGGTGATAAATATCCACAAGGACTGATTGTTAGGCTCAAGGCATGTCTGATTACCACTATTAACAAGCCTAATCATTGTGACTATGTCACTCTACATGACCTAGTGAATTCTTTCACCGGGATATAGTATAGGTCTCCATTGTACTTGTCTTGTTTTCATGCACTTAGCTTTGTTTTGTATGCTCAATGTTATAATGAGCTTAGTAAGCTTCCTGCAATCTAGAATGTATATAGGCCATGGAATAATTATCCTGGTAGAAGTTCAGTGATGTTCATGCAGCAGGATGGAGATGAATAAGGCCCTGAAGAAATAAGTTGCAGAAGTTTTCCTAAGTCCCTATACCGTGAAGTCAAAATGAAGCTATGTCGTGAAGTCCAAAAATATCTATGTCGTGAAGTACTAAGATCGCATAGTCCTAAATGAACTATGTCGTGAAGTCTTCATTACTCATATCGTGAAGTGTTGATACCGCAAAGTCAAGATGTACTGGATCGTGAAGTCCTCAAAAGGTCTAGATCGTGAAGTTCTCAAAAGGCTTAGATCGCGAAGTCCTCAAAAGGCTTAGATCGCGAAGTCCTCAAAAGGCTTAGATCACGAAGTCCTCAAAAGGCTTAGATCGCGAAGTCCTCAAATTGCCTATGTCGCGAAGTCTTCAAAGGATAGATCGTGAAGTCAGGGAAATGTTGTAGTTCACGATATCAACACTTAGCCGTTTATAACAAGACAAATCAAGGTACAGAACCAAAATTCAAAGGAGACAAATACTGAAGCGTTTTTTCTGGCAAGGTGGTCCAAAGAACAGATGGCAAATCTATAGCTAAACTTGGAGAGAAAGACAAGAGACAAGCATCTACAGAAACGGGAAAGACTCCGAAAAGTAAGTGGTCCTTCCTGACACAGTGAACTTCTTATGGCAGGACAAATTGGACTTTCAGCTAGGGGTAACTGTGTAAATAGGTGTGTGCCTAGTTTGTATAGGTCTATATATATTGTGCACACCCTACTGTAAGCTGCAAGAGAGAAACACATAGTTTGATCTTAAGCACTCTTTCTCTGTAAGAAAACAAGGTACGAACTGTTCTTGTTTAGAAGCCAGAAATTCAGTTGTGAAATTCTGGAAAGCTGTAGTATTTAATTTGCTTAATACAAAGTAGATTAAAGTGATTGTGTGTGTTGTTAATTTTTATTCCGCATTTTACAAAGCTAAATCACATACAACTTATTTAGTTTCAAGAATCAAAAAATATCAAAACTATCCATTCACCCCCCTCTGTCTAGTTTCTAAGTGGTATTCATTTCTAACAAGTGGTATAAGAGCGGGCTGTTAACATACAAACAGGAAAAGATCAAGAATAAGTTCACAGAAACTAAGCAGTATCAAGATTCCTCCCTTTAACAAGGAGCACTACAGTTTATGGAAGAAGAAAATGTTGTTTTTCATCAAAGCTTCAAACCCCATGTATTTAGACATTCTAAAGCATGGTCCCTTTATTCCAATGATTGAGATTGGTGAAACAACTGTTGGCACTGAGATAATACCAACAAGACATGTGCCTAAAGACCCCTCAAAATACACTGATCCTGAAAAGGAGAAAATAGCACTGGATGGACATCTCCAACTTATCATTTGTGAATATATGGATTTCAACATGTATGGCACTGTTGCTCACTGTAGTAGTGCTAAGAAGATTTGGGATCTTATAGAAGTGCTATGTGAAGGAACTCCTGAAGTAAGAAAGAACAAGAAGCAGATTCTGGTCTCATAGTATGAAGCTTTCATGGCTCAGCCAAAGGAGGGAATCACAGAAGTGTTTGAGAGGTTCAACAAGCTGATAAACGAGCTCAAACTTTATGACAAACACTATGAGACAAAAGAGCTCAACATGACGTTATTGCTAACTCTACCTGATCACTTGGAACCAAGAATCTCTTCCCTCAAAGAAAGAGATCTAACAAAGATTGGTTTTGATGTGTTGTATGGTGTTTTGAAAACATATGAGCTAGAGTTGTTTCAAAAGAGATCCATTCAAGCAATTCAAGGATTAATGGCAAATACTTCTTGTGCCCTTATTGCTGACAACTTAGGTCAAAGAATGGAATCTCTTAAAGTCAGTCAAGTCAAGATTGAAGAACTGGAAGTTGAAGACACTGGTGATGAGACTCAAGTTGTCTATGATTTGCCTGAGGAAGATGAGTTCTACAGTATAGATGAGCTGGACAAGATGGAAACCAAATATTTTGCATATATGGCTAGGAGATATCCTAACATAAGGTTTAAAAGGAAGCAACCATTTAAGTCCAAGTTCAATGCTGGAAATGTTGGTGGATCAGGTGGCTCAAACACCTTCAATAAAGGAAAAGGGATTGTTGGTGCTGCTAAAGGAGGATACAAGACTGGGAGTGTGGATAGGTCCAAGATAAGGTGCTATAACTGCAATGAACTTGGGCACTTTGCCACAGAATACAAGAAGCCCAAACATGTCAAAAAGGACAAAGCATACTTAGAGCTTGAAGCTAAGTATGAAGCTCTACTCAAGAAACAGCAGGGTAAAGCTTTTATTGCCGAGGGAAGGTGCTGGGATGATTCTGATGAAGAAGAAGAACAAGAGTATTCAAACTATGCCTTGATGGCATTCTCTGATGATGGTGATTCTTCAAGTCAGGTACCTATTCTTACTTCTCTTGATATGACTCCCTTTCAATATAAGCAAACTGTTGAAGATATGAGTACTGAGATGTTCAATATTCATACTAGCATGTTAGTTGCTAATGAAGAAATTGACAGGCTAACTGCTAAAAATCTTGAGCTTACAGAAAAGAATGAGGAACTTGAGTTAATGGTTGTGAGCCTTGATGGTTTGAAGAAGGAGATTGAGTATCTTAAAAACAAAGTGGTCTGTGCTGAACAAATAGAAACAGCCCTTAGAGAACAAATTACTGAAAATGAATTAAAGATAAGAAGTTTTAAGAACTCCTCTGAGCTTGTTCAAACCTATCACAAGGAACACACTGAAGACTGCAAGGTTGGAGTTGGTTTTGATTATGAGAATGATAAGGGAAGGAAGAAGACCAAGGGCAAATGAAAAGAATCTTTTACAAACAAAAATGCCCCAACCATTTTGTCTAGTGTTGAAAAGCCCATCTTCAAAAAGAGTGTTGTTGAGTTTGATGAAGAATTAATGGTCATCAAACAACAACTACTTGAAGAAGATGAGGCTACTAAAGACACTTCTTCCTCTCCCAAATATGTTGATCAGAAAGAAACCAAAGACAACCTTGTCAAGAGTCCTAAAATCAAGAAAGAAGTTGTTAAGAAGAAGAAACAAAACAGAAATGGTAAGATAGGTGTCAACAAGAGTAAAAACTATGCTTATGTGCCAAATGCTCCTAGGAAACAGTGTCAGAAATGCTTATCTGTGAATCATTTGACTCATAAGTGTAATAAACCTGCAAATGCTGAAGTTGATAACCTAAGTAACCATTCTGTTGACATAAACTCTATTCATGATTCCTTCTGTGGTAATTCTAACTGCATGACATGCTATGTGACTGTGATTGCTAATTGTTTATCTCTAAAGCATAAACTCGACTCTACACAATCTTGTGAATCACACACACATATGCACACTCACAGGACAGGATCCCCAATCAAGGTTGAGAGGGTGAAAACTTTTTATGTGAGCCTAAGAGTGTAAACTCCAAAGCCACAAACAAAGTGAAGTCTCCTACTGTGAAGAATGCTATTTATGATAGAAGAATCATTGACAAAACTGTTTCTAAATCAACTGGACCCTACCAAGTGTGGGTACCAAAAACAACTTAGTCACTTTGTGAATGCAGGGCAACAGGAATAAAAGAGTCATATGGATCTTGGACAGTGGATGCTCAAGTCACATGACCGGTGATATAGCCCTGCTATCACATTTTGAGGAGAAGGCTGGCCCATCAGTAAC
This sequence comes from Heracleum sosnowskyi, assembly GCA_030848705.1. Taxonomy (NCBI): domain Eukaryota; kingdom Viridiplantae; phylum Streptophyta; class Magnoliopsida; order Apiales; family Apiaceae; genus Heracleum; species Heracleum sosnowskyi. The sequence goes on from CM061237.1 coordinate 74,389,689, forward strand.
CTTTGGAAATGACAACATTGGTTATACAATGGGATATGGTAGTGTCAAATCTGGGAATGTCATTATTGAATATGTAGCATTTGTTGAAGGACTAAAGCACAACCTCTTGAGTATTGGACAATTCACCAACAGGGGTTTCAAAGTGGAATTTGATGAAGATCATTGTCTAATCTCAAAAAGAGGAAGTGGTGAAGTTGTTTTAACTGGTGTGAAGAAAGGAAGATTGTTTGTATCAAATCTTAAGGCTGCAGACAAGGGAGAAATTTGTTGTTTCTACACTAAATCCACCAATGAAGAATTCTGGCTATGGCACAAGAAACTGTCTCACTTGAATGTTCAGGCAATGAACTCTCTGGCAAAGAGAGAACTCATCAGAGACATGCCTGCTTTGGAGTTTGTGCAATATGGAGCATGTGAAGCATGTCAAAGAGGAAAGATTAAGAGATCAAGTCACAAGAACAAGTTGCTCAATTCAAACTCAAAGCCTCTGCAGCTAATTCACATGGATCTATTTGGCCCTGTGAATGTAATGTCCCTTTCCAAGAAGAAATATGCTCTAGTCATGGTTGATGATTATTCAAGATACACTTGGGTGGAATTCCTGTTCTCCAAGGATGAAGCACCTCAAGTAATTATAGAGCATATTAAGAGAGTTGATAGAGAAGCACAAAGAACTGGTTCCTCTGTAGTTGCCTTGAGAAGTGATAATGGAACTGAGTTTAGAAATTCTACATTGTATGAGTTTTACAAAGATAAAGGAATTTCTCAACAATTTTCAGCTCCTAGAACTCCTCAACAAAATGGAGTAGTTGAGAGAAAGAATAGAACTCTCATTGAAGCTACAAGAACAATGTTGTTGGATGCAAAGCTACCTACTAGCTTTTGGGCTGATGCTGTTAACACAACATGCTATGTGCAAAATAGAACATTGATCAATAAGAAGTCTGGAAAAACTCCTTACTCATTAATGATTGGCAAAAGAGCATCCTTCAAGCATCTTCATGTGTTTGGAAGCAAGTGTTTTGTGATGAAAGATACTTCTGAACATGTTGGAAAATTTGATGCTAAGGCATTTGAAGGTATCTTCATTGGATATTCTCTGGAAAGGATAGCATACAGAGTGTTTGTACCTAAGCAACACAAAGTTATGGAAAGCATGGATGTTACCTTTGATGATAAGAAAACTCATGTACTTGCAACAAGTGAACAAGACAGTGTGCCATTAAGATTTGAAAATCAAGGATATCTTGAGGATTATGAAAGTGAGGATGAACCACCTTTTCCAACTGTTCCACATAATGAAACTCTTGAAGTTGATGATCTTCTTCAAACACCTGTGCAAGGGAACACAAACAAAGGGGGAGAAGAAGAGAATGCAACAGTCAATCAAAATGATCCTGGAACAAGTCAAGGAAATGAACAGGGTCACACAAGAAAATGGGACAGAGCCCACACTAGGGATCAAATCATTGGAGATCCTGGTGAGGGAGTTAGAACAAGGAGGGCAACAATGAATACATGTCTGTATAGCTGCTTTCTGTCACAAGAAGAACCAAAAGTAATTGAAGAAGCTTTGAATAATTTTGACTAGATTGTTGCAATGCAAGAAGAGTTGAATCAATTTGAGAAAAACAAAGTATGGGAATTAGTGCCACCTCCTGAAGGAAAGAATGTTATTGACACCAAATGGGTGTTCAGGAACAAAATGGATGAAGAAGGAGTGGTAATAAGAAACAAAGCAAGGTTGGTTGCCAAAGGATACTGTCAACAAGAGGGCATTGAATATGATGAGACATTTGCACCTGTAGCTAGACTGGAAGCCATCAGGATTTTCTTGGCTTTTGCAGCTCACTCAGATTTCAAGGTGTATCAAATGGATGTGAAAAGTTCATTCCTCAATGGTGATCTTGCTGAAGAAGTTTATGTGTCTCAACCACCTGGCTTTGAGAATGAAGACTTCCCAGACTTTGTGTATAGACTGCTTAAGGCACTCTATGGACTCAAACAGGCACCAAGAGCCTGGTATGAGACTCTATCTCAATTCCTTCTTGAGCATCAATTTACCAGGGGCACAATTGATAAAACTCTATTCTTCAAGAAGCATGGAAATGATATCATTCTAGTTCAAATTTATGTGGATGATATCATCTTTGGCTCTTCAAATGAAAAACTCTGTGAAAAGTTCTCTAAGTTGATGCAAAGCAAATATGAGATGAGTATGATGGGAGAGTTAACCTTCTTCCTAGGCCTGCAAGTACATCAAAAAGAGGATGACATCTTTATAAACCAATCTAAGTATGTTAAAGATCTCTTAAAGAAATATGGTTTAGAAGAGTCATCCCCAACAAAAACTCCTATGTCCACTGCAATCAAGCTAGATGAAGATAAGAAGGGCAAGAAAGTTGACATCAAGGTCTATAGGGGAATGGTCGGATCATTACTCTATCTCACAGCTAGCAGGCCAGACATCATGTTTGCCACATGCCTTTGTGCAAGGTTCCAATCTGATCCTAAGGAATCTCACATGATGGCTATCAAAAGAATCTTCAGGTATCTGAAAGGGACTCCTAATCTTGGGCTATGGTATCCAAAGGGCACTGGGTTCAACCTGGTTGGTTACACAGATTCTGATTATGTTGGATGCAGAATTGACAGGAAGAGCACCTCTGGAAGCTGCCAATTCTTAGGTCAAAGGTTAGTGTCCTGGTTCAGTAAGAAACAACAATCCATAACAACATCTACAGCTGAGGCTGAATCTATTGCTGCTGGAAGCTGCTGTGCTCAATTGCTTTGGATTAAAAATCAACTCATGGATTATGGACTAGTGTTGGAACACATTCCTCTGATGTGTGACAATACTAGTGCAATATCCATTGTTGCCAATCTTGTTAATCATTCTACTACAAAGCACATTGAGATAAGGTACCATTTCATTAGGGAACATGCTGCAAATGGTACTATAGCAGTCTCTTATGTTCCAACTGAGAAACAATTAGTTGACATATTTACTAAAACTCTAAATGAATCTGTCTTCAACAGACTTGTGAGTGAAATTGGAATGATCAATCCTTCATTTAGTTGTTCTAAGTAAGTATGCTAGTTAATTGTTGTAGTAGTAAATTTTCACTGTATTTAGATGCTCTATTCATTTGGAGTGAAAATTAGCTGAGATATGATTTATAAATATTTCAGTATTTTACTGCATATTTTTAAAATCATACTTTTCTGAGAAGTTATGAGTTTTTAAGACATCTCTACATAGGTGATCTTGAGAGTTCACGACTTAGTTCAAATCAAACAGACTTATATCGCAAACTGTTGAAATTGTGAGACTTTGCGATGTAGTTCATTTCTTGAGTTTGCGACATGGTTCATTTCATGACTTCACGACTTAGAATAAACTATATCGACAAGTCTCCATATTTAACAAAATCTTGATTTAAATTAATTTTATTTCAATTTTCGATTTAAGTCTGACAAAATGCTTGAAATTCCAAAAAGAGAGTTTTAGACAAGGTATTTATACTATATTGCAAAGTCTCCCCAATCTCTCTATTCTTAAGACTTTGCGACATAGCTCATTTTTGGACTCTGCGATATACTTTAAAGACTTCTCGATATAGGCTGTTTTGAGACTTCACGACATCAAAATAGCATGTACAAATTCATAACTCCATATCGCAGTGTCTCTATCATATAAATACTCTTTTCTAACCGTTCACAACTTTTCATCTTGTCTACTACTCTCAATTCTCAAACCTAAACTCAAATTCTCTTCTCTCTTCTTCACTCTAAATTTCAAATGGTACCCAAATCACAAACAACATCATCCTCAAACCCTTTAACCATACCCAGAGAGACCAATCTTCTCACCATCCCCTCTGAGGCGGAGGCTAACCCAAGGTACAAGTGTTTTGTACGGTTCTTAAACACATCCTACCTCCGCCAAGCCTTAACCATGAACCCCACTCTGTACGTGGATGTGTTGGAAGGATTCTGGAGAACAACCTTGGTTTCAACACTGGCTAGAGAGGATGGGACTTCTTTTCAAGAAATCAACTGCACAATTGGGGGCAAACACCTGCAATTTGGCGAAAAGGAAATAAATGAAGCTCTGGGGTTCAAGGTTGAAGGTCATGATTGTAAGATCCGAGAAAATTACGTGTTAATATTTGATGTGAAATGAAATTTTATTTTCATATTAAAATTTTTAAATGTTTTTATATGTGAAAATGTGTGGGGAATTAGAAATTATTTTGAAAAGGATGTCATACTATTTTATTCTATTTTATTTATCGAAAAGAAAATTTAGATCGTTCCCAAATTATTCGGGAAATTGGTATATCGTTCGTACCAATATTTCATTCGTTAAAGTGGGAAGTATTCAGAAATACTCGCAATAGAGGTATTTTGTTTCGTATATCTTTTATTAAACGATACTTGTAGTTATCCGTACATTCTGGATGATTATCGTCTCGTAAAACATGTATTCTGCTTTGTTAAAGATTTAAAGCGTTTATTCTGTTAAATTGTATTTAAAGCGATCCATCGGATCAGTATCGATCCAAAAATGTCATTTGGGGTATTATTTTCCGTTTAATATAAAAAGGCAAATCGTACTTTGTTTTGCGTATAATAAAGCTTAATTACAGTTAAAAATCTAAAAACCCTTGAAACATGTTCTTCCTGTTCTTGAGAATCAACCTCAATTTTGAAGGCGTTATCGGAATCCGATTTCGATGTTCTTATAACCAAATCGAATCTCTCATCATCCTCTATCTAAATCCATCATCAAAATTCATGTGGGTATGATTTCTGAGATTTTCTTTTTTTTATTTATTTTAAATATTTCGAATTTTTAGGTTTAATTTGGGGAAATCTGTGTTATTGATTGTTCTTGTAAATGGATGGTATGGTTGTGTTTATTAAGTGATGTGGAGTATGTAGATGATTTTTAATTAATTTTTGGTGTTAGAAATCGAGCAAATCGGAGGTTTTAGAAGCTCACCGGAAAAGTTTTACTTTTCGCCGGATTTTGAATTTGAGTGATTGGTTCTTGCATGTGTTTACATCAATAGATAGATCGTGAGATGAGGAACTTATAGGTGTTAACAGTTTTGAGTTTGGTGTTCGATTTCGGTTGGCCGAAAATGGCTCCGCCGTTTTTTTTCAGTTTGTTTCGAACGATTTTGATGTGGTTTCAGTTAACTGGGCTCCGTATTGTTATTGTCGAGATGTTCCTGTGAATTCCCCATAAAAAAATCCATGTGTTTGGATGATGTTTTGAGGCGATTTGGATTCGCCGGAGAACTCATCGGCGGCGGGATTGCCGACCGGATTCTGGAAATTCTGCAGATTCCGGCGACTGTTCTTTAGCTTTCCGGCGAGTTTCTTGGTGAAACCGTCGTTTGATCCGTCTTGCTGCTAACAGTTGTGAAAAACTGTTTCCGAGTATTATTTTTTTAAAAATAATTCAAAAATTGTTTTAAAAATCCTAAAAATCATATCTTTGATTTAAAAATACATTTTATTATTCAGAAAATTTTATAAATTCTTAAATATTTATTTAAATTCGGAAATTGATTAAATTTAATTATTTTGATTATTTTTGATTAATAATTAATTTATTTAATTAGTTGATTAATTCTTTTAATCAGTTAATTCTTAATAATTAATTATTAATTAGATTTAATTAATTAAAATTGAGTTTAATTATTTTCTAGCTTGGTTTAATTATTTAAAAATAGTCGGAGTGTTTGGAAATTGTCAATTAATTTTATATTAATTCATTAAATTGTTTTAATCTTTATATTGGGAGAAATAGTCCGATTTTTGACCTAAAAATATTTTGAGGTTTAAATCCTTTGAAATGGGAGTCTTATATTTTTCTAAAATTAATTCTTAGATGTTACGAGACTTATGTGATTTATTTTTCACAATTAAATGACGATATGTGCTATGTGAATTATGTGAATTATCTGGTTGTTGAGTCATAAATGCGAATAATTGTTTTGAGACTTGTTTAAATGCTTTGGTCGTGTCTAATATTATCACGAGGGGTAGTTGGAATATAAATTTGTCGGTAATGTTAGAAGATGAGATTTACAAGGCCGTTGACTTAGATGTTGACTTTTTATAGTAAGGGGATTTTCGTCAAGCGAATTACGTGGATTACTTATGTGGTTGATTGTGATTGGTCTATCAATTGAAATATGGTTGTCTATGCAACAGAGAATATTGGACGAGACGAGTCAGATTATCGAAGTGTGTTAAGTAAGAGATATCGGAAAAGGATGAGATATTGTTTACGACAGATTGGGTTATTTGTGAGGTGACGTAGCACCAAGGGGACGTCAACACTCGTCGAGGACATGTGAAAGTATTTTTCTTCCAACGGAGATATCGGTAAGAATGGTAGACATGTGGATTCAAAATGGTAGGAGCAGACAAGTGGTATTCACTAGAGCGTTAAAGCAAAGAAGGACGGAAATAGAGGATCGTGCGATAAGATAGAATAAGGAAGGAATCGTATTATTTCAGCTTTACGATATAGCTAAGGACCAGAGGCAAGTGTTTATACCCTTGCTTATTAATTGATTGATATTTCCTTGAATTATTATTATGCAGTTGGCATACTTTTCCCTAAATATTAAATGATGACTCTTTTGCATTAACTGCAAGTATTTATTTAATCTCGTAAATTGACGAGTACTCCTTTATACTTTATGAACTTAGATTCATATTTTAATGATTGATTGGAAAGATATACTTATTATATTGAAACGATTGAAAAGATAGTTATGAGCCGTATACTAAGACTTTCTTTCAAAAATCATGATTTAAAAATATTAGGTTGGAATATTGCCAACCCTAGATGAGTGGGAACTTGTGAACCCTTTGAGGGTAAAATGTTAATTTAAAAATTCTGAAGTTGTGGTACTTGTTCTACAAGTATTCCATTTTCCATCTTGCACCTACGCAAGCATTGTTTTCCCCTATTTATAAACTTCACCTTGAATCTTTCTTAAACTCGAACTTGGATTTCTTGTCAACTGTTGAGGCCATCTGGAGCCTGTTCTTTGAACCCTACTCCATATTGAGCTGTTGCACATTCTGTTGTTATTACAATGCCTGTTTTATATCAGACTTAACCTTGTTAAGCATGTTGTTGTTGATTCTTCATTATCATCCCAATTGTTGCATCGATCTCATTGATACTAGATTGTATTGTTATTCCTTGATGAATTCTTCATAGTTGAGTTGTTTCCTGGAACGTGAGTTTTCCAGCAATTGTTGTATTAAGGTTGTCGATTCTTCCGACACCTAGCTGTCATAAGTAAGGTTGTCAATTGTGCTGACACCTGATGTATGTAAAATAATATTGGAATGTTTTTAAAATGAGGACCAAATTTATGGTCGAAGATAATTAAGGCCAGGATGGCCAATGATCCAGTGGAGGGCTTTGCTATAAGCAGGTCCGGGGTTGATGCGTGGCTGGCCAGCAGCTCAACCTTTGATTTGAATGAGATAAATAAAAATCCATTTCTAACATAAGTTCTTATTTCTGAGATGAGTTACATCCATATGTTTTGTACTTGTGAGTTATGACCTGATTTTCAGATTTATTCGTTGCGTGAAGTTGTTGGTTCGTTGATTAGCAATAGTGGTTTCAATCTTGCTGAAATCACTTACTCTTAATACATTTGGATTCCAAATAGTCGAAATCCACTTCCTTGATTCCATTGGCAGTTGTGAGATATCTATCTTGATGAGTTATAATTATTTCATATTTTCCACATACTATTGTAGTTATTGTTAATTCGGTCACCGTGACGACCAATATAAATCTTTTGTGTTTTAAACTATTCAGTTGCGAAAAACTAAAAGAAAAGTTGTGGTAAATTACTAAGCTTGATTTGAGAATTGTTGAGTTTACAAATGTTCAAAACAGAAGTTTGTTATTTGAAAATCCAAAGCTTATTTTGGAAACTCTTCATATTATACTTGATAATGCACTTGCTGAGCAATTCTTTCGCTCATACTTGTTTTCTTTATATATATTTTAGCCTGCCAGTAAGAAGGTGTATTGGTGAGAGTTGTCCGTGTAGCTGATCAGAGATGGGGAAGGATGTTAGCGTAAAGACATTTTGTTTCAGAGTATTTGGAGCTAGTGATAGGTTTTGTATAGAGATGTTTTCTATTGATTATGATGTTGTATAAGTTAGTTGCATGGTATACTTCTTATCGAAGTTATACTAGTGTTTTTAGAATTTATGAAAAGAGTGGTTGTAAAGAAGAAAAAATTTATGTAATGGAATTTTGGATCCTTGTTTCTAGCACTATAACCTTTAAAGATTCTTGGTAGAGTTGGGGTCACGTATATTATTATTGTGTTGATTTATTTTTGAACAGGTTGTTTGAATTAAGGGTTCAGTGTGACGACCAAATCCTCTGACCCCGGGTTTGGGGCGTTACAGGTTGGTATCAGAGCAGGGTTATAGTAAGACTAGAAACGAGAGTGTGTAGGAGTGTATATAGTTATATAAGGAACGTCAGAGCTCATTTAGAGTTCGTGTTGGACTATTGGATGTAGTACCAATGAGTGAGTTAAGATAGGGGTATTCGATTAAGATGGTTGTGCTAAGATGGATGAAATTTCTTACGGTTGTAGATGTCTACGGCGGAATCTTCGAGGACTATTACGAGTCGGCAACAACGTACGATATTGATAACTTTACGACGTGGAAAAGAAGGGCGTAGAATCGGAGAACGAGCTATCGAGGAAGTCAACAGAGAAGGCGTATGTGGAGACCTTGGCAATACCTTTCCATCCTATTGAAATATTTGATATTCCTTTAATCAAAACTTGTGTTGGTGAATATATATTCCACCTTCTGACATTGTATTTGATATTCTTGATCAATCATGTTTGCAATTGCATCATAGGTTGTTGTGATATCTATTTCAAATTTTGAGGCATGTTGAAAATATGTTATTCGAATTCCAACTCCTTCATTCATCAGGGGTGGATAACTCTAGTTATGACGTAACACTATTTGTGGATACTCCCTTTTTGGTGGTTGTTCTTCTTTTCTGGAATAACACCTTTGGAATATATTCAATTTCAATCTAAGGCGTGTATTTGGGATTTCTTATCGAAAGGCCCTGGTTGTTATTTTGACTCTAAAATTCTTTTATATTTCTCTACTCGAACTGAGACAAACAACCCTATTTATAGGGGACACAAGGACTATCTGTCTGTGTGATAGAAGTCTGATGGGACGCCGTCACTTATGTGTTGTGCAATACAAGAAGACTAATTACCTTTAGTACTGTCTTAATTGAGACACACAACATTGAGTTCATGTGATCAAATTGATCTCTCAGTGATTCTTTTATTTCCAATGATGTTTGCTCTAAAATATGCAGACTTGGTAACCACAATGGTGGGACATTTGTTATGATACATAACCTTTTCATTTCAATATCATGAATCTTGTTGTCTCTATAATCTTGAAGGTATGCCACCAGGTTGGGAATAATTTACCTTACCTTATTGAACGAAGGAATTGAGATTGAATTATCACGAGCGAAAGCAAGATTGAGATGTGTTAGGAATATGTTGTTCTTTATGATAAACATAAAACACTTAGTAGAATTTGTGTAAAGTTATTTTGTAGCTGTCAACGAAATGGCATGCTTTGCAGCATTCCGTAGACAGGAAGCTCATCAACGAAATGAGTGATGTAGCAATTGCACTGTACAATACTTCACAGTTTGATATGCATTTTGTTGTATGTATTAGATAGGTTTTCTAAGTCATGTTGACTAAATGATAGATAGGCAAAATAGGTTGGTTAATTGTAAATATCTTGTGTCTTGTAATTTTGCCTAAGTGAAGACATGTCAACGGAATGAAGATTACTCATCAACGGAATGAAGATTACTCATCAACGAAATGAAGTTTACTCATCAACGAAATGAAGAATAAAGCTATCAACGAAACACATCTCCCTGCTATCAACGAATCATTATTGCTTTTCTGAATAGTTGACAAAGTGATAGTGACAGGTTACTGAACAGATCTAAAGGTGATGTGGAAGTGTACTTTGCATTGGAAACCATTAAAATGGACATGGGGAATAAGGAAACATCCCAGTTTCCAATTGGGCTCTTGGGAGTGATCATAATAAGCATGAAGACAAAAGCAAGGATCTCCAAGGACCACTGGACAAAGGGATGAAAAGCAAACTATTGGCGGTTACCTTTAGTGTACTTTAGTGTAGCCAAAAATAGCTTTGTAAACTTGGGAATATATAACCAAGTGTAGCAGTTAAAATAAAAGTAGAGAGAAGAAAAACAAATAGATTGTATTAGCTATCTTTGAGAGCATTTTTCTTCTCTACATTCTTGTAACTGAGCAGTTGTGTACATTTTGTATCACAGATTATTTCCGCAATAAAAATCACTTCAGTTGGATCATCAAACAATCCAACTGAAATTATTTATGTGCTTGTGATTTTTACTTTAAGTTCAGTTTTTATTTGTAAGTTGTTTTAAGTTTAAGAAATATCAAGAATTGTATTCAACCCCCCCCCCCCCTTCTACAATTCTGTTAGGTCATTTGGGATTAACAATTGGTATCAGAGCAAGCTTCTAACATACAAGAAGTTTAAAGATCAAGACCAAAACAGTAACCATGGTGAAGAAGGATGCAGGTGTAAAGATACCAGTTCTTGATAAGGACAATTACTTTCACTGGAAAGTAAAGATGCATTTACATCTCATGTCTATGGATGAGAGATATGTAGACTGCATTGAGAAAGGTCCACACGTTCCCATGAAGTTTGCATCTAGAGTTGGAGTGTCAGATGATGCTCCTGATGTAGAAATTCCAAAACTTGTCTCAGAATGGACTATTGAAGATCTTGCAGAAATCCATAAGGATAAGAGAACCATGAACATTCTGTTTAATGGTTTGGAGCAAGAGATGTTTGACAATGTCATCAACTGTACAACCTCCAAAGAAGTATGGGACACTGTTAGAACTCTCTGTGAAGGAACTGAGCAAGTTAGGGAAAATAAAATGCAACTCCTTATACAACAATATGAGCATTTTCATTTTAAAGCTGGTGAAACCCTAAATGACACGTTTAGTAGGTTTCAGAAGCTTTTGAATGGATTAAAGTTGTATGGGAGGATCTATCAAACCAAGGATTCAAACCTTAAATTTCTCAAAGCTCTTCCAAAAGAATGGAAGCCTATGACTGTTTCTCTCAGAAACACTCAAGAGTACAAAGACTACACTCTTGAAAGGCTTTATGGAACCTTGAAGACATATGAGTTGGAAATGGAGCAAGATGAAGAAATTGAAAAGGTACAGAAGAAGGGTGGATGTATTGCATTGATTGCATCTGTGAACCAACTGGAAGATGACAATGAAGAAGCTGCAAAGGCCACAACTAGTCGAGCTAGTTGTAGAAGTGATGTTAGCAAGGGTAAAGGCAAGATGACAGAAGAAGAAGAACCAGAACCAGCCAACTTGGATGACTTAGATGAGATTGATGAACACATTGCTTTTCTGTCAAGAAAATTCTCTAAGTTCAAGTTCAAGAGAAACTCAGAAGCAAGGCCACCAAGGAGAGACTTTCAACCTAACAAAAGTAACTGGATTGAAAAGTCTAAATCTAAATGTTTCAATTGTGGAATGCTTGGTCACTTTGCTGGAGACTGCAGAAAGCCCAAGATTGAGAAGGGCAACAGGAAATTTGAGCCTGTTGATTATAAAAAGAAATACTTTGAACTTCTCAAGCAAAAAGAAAAGGCTTTCATGTCTCAGGATTATGATTGGGCTGGTAATGGTGAAGATTCTGATGATGATGTTGAATATGTCAACTTGGCTATAATGGCTAACAATCATGAGCAGGAAGCAAGCTCCTCAAGCAACCAGGTAACAATTACTAATCTTTCTGAGCTTTCTAAAGAGGAATGCGATAGTGCAGTAAATGAAATGTCTAATGTATTATATAATTTACGTGTTACTCTTAAATCACTTACCAAAGAGAATTCAAGAATAAAAGAGACTAATTTGCTCTTAAGTGATAGGAATGTAATGTTAGAAGCACAGCTCATTGAATTTGAGAAAATGAGATGTGTTAGTAGGGATGCTAAAAAGGAACTTGAGAACGTGTTACAAAGGGAAGAAATTCTTAAGACACAACTTGAAATAGAACAAAGTGTGATTGCTAAATGGAAAGATGTCAGGAATGTTGCTACCAACATCATTAATGTTCAAGGTATGGAATCTTTCTGTGAACAATCATGGAAAAAGAACAAAGAGAAACTAGGGTATGTTTGTGAAACCTTAGAATCAGAAACAGAGTCAACAAACAACTATGATCATTTGTTGAAGGTTGATATGTCAACGGAATGCAATGTTTCGTTGACAGATGAACCATCAACCGATCAGGCTGTTTTGTTGACAGAGAAAAGAAAAGATGAACTCACTAGACTTAATAATAAGTTGTTAGGCCAAATACACAATATATAATCAAGTATGTATGAGAATAACAATCAAGAACACTTTTTATAAATCAACAAACTGTAATTATATTAACAGTTTTTCTCTTTATGATGTTAATGAATCACAAAGAGCTACTAGGTTACAAGAATAATATTTCAATAATCGCATCCCTTCTAGGGATAACCTATCTGTGTTTATATAGTACACAGCTACATACAATCCTTATCTAATTGATACTCCTATAAATTAGCTATATAATTCATATCAATTAAGGATTGCTTCAGTCTTCTATTCCGTTTCCTTAGCTGTATCAATATATTCTGCTTCTTTCCATCTTCAGAATATATTGCTTCTAGAATCTTTATCTTTGCACCGACAGCTAAGTCAACTATCACCACGTCAGACTTTATCAAACTCTGACTGGCTTCTAGATAAACTCTGATATGTACCTGGTACTTAAACACTGATGAACAAACGTCAGCAATTATATCTAACAATCTCCCCCAACTTGTGCATAATAAAAATATACAAGTTAAACAAATAATTGATGATGTCAAAACATATAACAAATGCAGTGTTTAAAATATGTCAGAGTTTAATTTTAAAAAAAAAAGAGTTTAAATTTAACTTAGAACAGAAAACATAAAAACTTACAGTCAGACTTTACTGAATTTCTTGGATATCAGGTACAGTCCTGATATAATCTGACATACCTCAGCTCGATCTAGTTCAGCAATCATATCCTTCTTCAGCTCCTTCAATTCTGGTTCATCTTCACCAATTTGATAAATGGCAGTCCTTAAAGAATAGATGCTGTTCTTGTTCATTTCATTGCCAAGTCTGATATAAAAAGCCTTATCAGACTCTAGATTGAACTCTAGAACTTTCTTATCTAGTGCAGTCCTGAATCTAACACTATTTTTCTTCATTTCCACCAACTTTCCATGTGCATCTCTGTACTTAGGAATATAAGCACTGGAAACACTTCCTCCAAAAAGGACTTTCGATTTCATCATTCTGTCTTTTAAAACCAGAGCAGCATTATGAGTATTTCTATTTTTGATCTTCAGAAGATATAGAACATACTCTAGCTCTTCCCAGAATTTCAGACGAATATCATCTTCTCCAATTCTATAAACTCTGCCATCAGCCATAAAATATAATAAAAACTCCTTCTTCAAGCCTCTGTGGTAAATCATCTGAACAGATTCTAGTTTATCAAGGTTTTCTTGAGTAACCCCAACACCAGGTTCTGCCAGTGATGTATGATCTAAAGGACTATTATTAACTCTTTTCTCATTGTGGGAACCCAAACCAGATTTATCATAAGATTGTTTTCCAAGTACTGTTCTGGTTTGTAAAAAGTTCACCTGGCTAGGCTTCAGAGTTTCAGGTAATGAAGATCTTTTGAAACCTTGGAGTGGTGAAGATAGCTGAGTTTGCACAACTTGAGCATTGTCAGAGGTTGGCACATTCTTAACAATAACATCAACTTGAGCATTGTCAGAGGTTGAATAATTCTTCTTTTCCAGGTTAGGCTCTTCAATCATCACGCCTTTACCTTTATCATCGTTTGAACCAATAGGCCTCCTTGAGTACTGTAAACTCTGATCAGAGTTTACATTCTCTTTGATAACAATTCCTTTTTCTTTTCTCCTCGGAGCCTTGATAACCTTCTGTTTGTAGATTCCAGCTTCAAGATTCTTCTTGTGTTCTTCAGCAAGCATTTGCTCTTCAGCTTGGATATCTTCAATTGTAACATCTTTTCCATGTTCTGCCATAAACACCTTAGTAGCAATTTCCTCATCTGTGGTAGGCTTATCAGAGATTATCAAACTTTTGTATCTTGAACCACTGGCAGAGTTTGCATGTCCCTTTCCATAGTTTGATCTTTTATCAGAGTTTGATCTTCTTGAAAGTAGTCTTCTATCAGCATTTAATCTTAAGCTCTTTCCGTCTCCCTTGTTTCCACCATCATTACCATCATCCCTCCGTCTCAGAGTTTGAGTGTCTTTGCATTTGTCACTTGGTACACTCTCCCCCTTTTTGACATCATCAGAAAGTAGTACTGATGTCAACAACTCAATTGCATTAGAAATTGAAGTCAGTTGGGCAGACATAGCAGTCTGGTTGTCCTCAACTTTCCCAAGCCTCTTCTGAATGTCATCAGAGTCCTTAGCCTGCTTCTTGAACATGGAATTGTAGTAAGTTCTATCATTCTTCAGAGTAAGATCCCTCAGACCAACTTCATTCCGCAAAGCAGTGACTTCCTTATGAGACTCATCAAATCTGTTGTGGAGAGATTTAATTTGAATCACAGTAGCCTTTAGACTTGTAAGAACATCAGGATTTGAAATTGTCTTCACAGAATCACCAAGAAAATCAGCAGCCCTCTGTGCTGAAAAGATACAATCTGCAGCAGCCCATCTATTGTAGTACATATCTTGAAAATGCTCAGCCGTAGCTCGATTGACCTCTCTTAGCTCATCAGAGTTTGCTTGACTCTCAAATAACTCCTCTTGGGAATGATCAGAACTATCATCATCATTATTAGTCTCTGCATCAGGTTCTGGAATCTCAGAGTTTGCAACATTCGTTGCAACATTCTCATCATTTTCAGCTACAGCCTCTTGTACTGGAATCTCTGCAATAATCTCTGGAACAGTTTCTGTAGCATCAGTATTTAAGGTCTGATCAACTTCCTCACCCTTTTCAATTACCTGGGGAGTAACAGAGAGAATCTCTGTATGGGTAGCCATAGATTCTTCAAGAATAACCGTGGCTTGATCAGCTTCCACACCCTCTGTTTCATCAAAAACTTCAAGATGGTCAGAGTTTACAGAGTTGTGTGCTTCAATTTCCATATCAAAGCCTTGTGGCTCAAAAATCTCAGCCTCAATATTTGCTGTAGCCTCCTGAACAAGAATGTCAAGAGCTTCATCTGCAGCTACCTCAACTACATCATCAGCCTTTGATGTAGGAGCTTCTTCATCAGCACTTACCATTTCAGGCATAACATTTTCCTCAAAAACTCTGTCCAAATTGACAGCTTCAGCATTTACATTTGATGCACCAAAAAGATTTGCAGCCACCAATCGTCTTTTTCTCTGATGAAGAGTTTCTTCATCAGTTTCACTGTCCTCATCAGCATTATCAGACTTTGCCCTGTTGGCCCTTCTTTTCTTTAACCTTTTCTTCTGAGGCATATCATCAGCATTTGATACCCCAGCTTCAGTGGTTGGCTTAGCAATCCTTGGAGGTTTTGTACCAACATGCTTAGTCCTACCACCAGTCCGTGGTTGAACTGTAGAGGCTTCAGCATTTACTGGTTCTGATGGCTGTTGTGGTTGAGGTTGAGGGTTTAAGAACTGAAGCACTGTTTCAGGCAACAACAATTCACCAACAGTAACCTTCTTTAAATCCTTGTTGGTAAGGTCAGAGAATACCCGTTTGTGCAATTTGAAAGAGGGAATTACGTCCTCCTCATCAATCTCAACATTTGGAACACAAGTAGAGAATAAAATTTGACAAAATCTAGAAAAATAGACTACATGCCTATTCTCTGTTAACTTCTCACCTATGTTCATCAATACAAGTCTAGCAAAATCATAATTACTGGCAAAGAGAAGTGAATACCCGATTTGCAGACTGTCGATTGGAATAGCATCCCAATTTGTACATTTCTTCCCGAACGCCCTTGTTATGCAATCGAAAAAGAAACTCCAGTCCTTTCTCAAGAGCGGTTGCTTCAGTTGGCCTATTTTCACCAAAGATCCAGTATACCCAATAGCTTGCATCATTCTCTGAAGATCAGTATCACCAACACTAATGGTGTAAGCGTTAGACTCTGCAAAGCCCATTGCTTCACGAACAGTTCCTGGAGTTATGACAAACTCTGTTTCCTGGAACTCAAAAACTATGGATGGGGTACCAGAATCACCACCATCATCATAGACACCAGTCTCCCAGAAAGCTTTGATCTGAGATCCATAAAGCTTTGCAGGCTCCACCAAGGCACGCCCAATTTCTGACTGAGCAAGAAAGTCTTGTATTAAATGAAACGCCGCTGGTGCATTGACAGTGTTTAATGGGGCTGCATAATTATTAGGAACGAACTCTAACCCAGAAGAAACAAAAGCTGTAGTAGCCATTAGTACGAATTGAGAAGAAAAACCAAAGAAACTGATTCAAAAGCTTCACAAGAGTTTGTGTATAGAAAAGTGTTTGTGAATATGCTTGTGTGTGAATAGATGTGTGTTGGAGTAAGATGTGAAAAGTTTAGACGAAGGTGTGTGTATTGTATAAATGGAAAATTCAAAATTAAAAACTGAACAGTTTTTAATCATTAATACACAACTGTCTTACTCCGTTAACTGTGTTAGTGGGACACATGGCACATATGTAATGACGGACAGCTAATTATTTACAGTTTCCAATGCGCATGCGCAGTAAAAACAGCAATAATTACCGCCTGTTACACTCTTCTAGGCAATTAACCTCTCTCCTCTGTTTAAAGCAAATTTGAACCGTTTGTACTCATACTCTTTCATATTTCTAAACAATTGTCTAATCTCAAAATTATAAAATGTCTGAAACAAAGAAATCATTTTAATCATCAGAGATTAAAACAAAATTACCTCGGCGTATTTCTCACAATACATCAGTGTTTACCATTTGTCCTTCTTTGTCAATAAACTCTTTTCTCAAACTGTACAGGTGTGAATAATTGTGTGTGCTATAGCAGAGTTTACTGAATATGAATATTTAGACCATCTCAAAGTGCATAAAATCCACAAACTTAAGTAGTAAAAACTGGTTGCCTAAACTCACATGTAAAACATAAAATCCGATTTTTATATCTAAACTCTGTATTTTGATATCCTTTCATTTGGATATATCTTTTATTCTTCACCCCCTTCATATATATATATATATATATATATATATATATATATATATATTTTAATTTTTCCAGTAATCAGTGGTTGGCACTAGTCACCAAAAATCAAAGATTTTAGCCCTTATTTCATATAATAAGTTCCTGGGTCTTCCTAGGCACAACATGATCTCAAAGGAATTTGTGCTCTTTTTGGCATCTTTTGATTTGAGGGTGAATTATTTATAATTAATAATCAGAGTTTAGACTTTTCATCAGTTAATGTAATTAATTTATGAGAGAAAATGCAAACAGCTAATACAACTTCAGTGTATAGAATCAATAAACTAAGAGATGCTATAAATATAGAGACAGTATCATGCTGTGTTAACTTACTGCACATATTTGAGATCAGAATCTAAACAACTCTTAAGGATTCACAATTACTTACTGAGAATTATGTTTCATACAAATTTCTTCATTGGTCCATATGTTTCAGACAAAATTACAATCATAGTATAGCATTAGACTGTAACTATCAGAGTTTAACATCAGACTTCAACCGACAGAGTATGACTAACAGAGTTTAGCATCAGAGTTTACTTTCAGAGTTTATGACACTGGTACTCATAACAAGTAATACATGCAAGGAATCATGAGTAGAAAAATTAAACATGTATAGTTTTTGAGTCTAACCCGTATCTCTAGTCGAAACCAGAGATCATTCCAAGTTCATTTACCAATCTTGTAAAAGTAGCTTCACTCAAAGGTTTGGTGAAGATATCTTCAAGTTGTTGGTCTGTAGACACAAAATGAAGCTCAATGTTTCCTTCTTCCTCATGTTCTCTGATAAAATGATATCTTATGCTGATGTGCTTGGTCATGGAGTGCTGTACTGGATTTCCTGTCATAGCAATAGCACTTTGGTTATCACAGAAAATAGGTATTTTAGAGTACCTCAAACCATAATCCAGCAACTGATTCTTCATCCACAGAATCTGTGCACAACAGCTACCAGCTGCTATATACTCTGCTTCTGCTGTGGATGTGGAAATTGATTTCTGTTTCTTGCTGTACCAAGAAACCAATCTGTCACCTAAGAATTGACAGCTTCCACTTGTACTTTTTCTATCTATCTTACAGCCTGCAAAATCTGCATCAGAGTAACCAATTAACTTAAACTCTGATTCTCTAGGATACCACAAACCCAAGGTTATGGTTCCTTTGAGATATTTGAAAATCCTTTTTACAGCTGTTAGATGAGGCTCTCTGGGATTTGCTTGAAATCTTGCACAAAGACATGTTGCATACATGATATCAGGTCTACTTGCAGTAAGATACAGTAAAGATCCTATCAATCCTCTGTAGTTTGTCATATCTACTGAGGCTCCTGTGTCTTTGTCTAGCTTTGTTGCAGTAGCCATGGGAGTTGTAGCAGATGAACTATCAAGCATACCAAATTTCTTGAGAAGATTTCTGGTATACTTTGCTTGATTGATAAAAATACCATCATCTGTTTGCTTGACCTGTAAGCCTAAAAAGTAACTAAGCTCTCCCATCATGCTCATTTGGTACCTGGATTGCATAAGCTTTGCAAACTTCTTACAAAGTTTGTCATTAGTAGATCCAAAGATAATATCATCTACATAAATTTGAACTAAAAGCAAATCATCACCAGAATTGAAATAAAACAAGGTTTTATCAATTGTACCTCTTGTGAACCCACTTTCTAAAAGAAATTGAGCAAGAGTTTCATACCATGCTCTTGGTGCTTGCTTTAGTCCATATAATGCCTTGTCAAGCCTGTAGACATAATCTGGATGCTTGGGATCTACAAATCCTGGTGGTTGTTCAACAAACACTTCTTCTTCAAGCTTCCCATTGAGAAAAGCACTTTTCACATCCATCTGAAAGACTTTAAACTTCTTGTGTGCGGCATAGGCCAGAAAAATTCTTATGGCTTCCAATCTTGCAACTGGAGCACAGGTTTCATCATAATCAATTCCTTCCTGTTGTGAATAACCTTTAGCCACAAGTCTAGCCTTGTTTCTTGTAATCACACCTTCACTGTCAGTCTTGTTTCTGAAAACCCACTTTGTACCTACAATTGATCTATTCTTTGGTCTAGGTACAAGTGTCCAGACTTCATTTCTTTCAAATTCATTTAACTCTTCTTGCATTGCTGTAATCCAATTAGCATCTTGAAGAGCTTCCTCCACCTTCTTTGGTTCTGTTTGAGACAAGAAAGCATGATACAGACACTCATTATTTGTTGCACTTCTAGTTCTCACACTAGCATCAGGATCTCCAATTATGAGATCTGGTGTGTGTGCCTGTGTCCACTTTCTTGCTGTTGGTAGGTGGTTTCTTGCATCATTATTGGATCCTCCCCCTTGATCCATGCTCTCCTGATTCATATGTTGACTTTCTGCAGCATCTGAGGCTCCCCCTGAATTGGATGGCTCAGAGTTTGAACTGTCAGAGTTTGAATCAGTTTCCTCAACTGACTCATTTTCTGTTTCTTGTTGAGCTTCTTCACGCTCCCCCTCAACTGGTTCTCTATGTTGTTCAATTTGAGAATTTTCAGTTTCTCCAGTATTTACCAGTAGAGGTTCAGAGTATGCTTCGTCAGAGTTTATCAGAACCGCTTCATCAGAGTTTGTCGGTACTGCTTCATCAGAGTTTACATCATCAGAGAATAAATCTTCATTTTCAAAGCGCAGTTGATCATATTTATCTAAGTCATCAAGTCCAGTTATTTTCTTGTCATCAAATGACACATGTATAGACTCCATGATCACCTTTGTTCTCAGATTGTATACTCTGAATGCTTTTGTTGACAATGGATAGCCAACAAAAATTCATTCATCAGCTTTTAACTCGAACTTGGTCAACTGTTCAGGATGAGTCTTCAACACAAAGCATTTGCATCCAAATATATGAAAATATTTCAAATTTGGCTTCTTATTTTTCACCATCTCATATGGTGTTTTCCCATGCTTGTTAATCAGTGTAGCATTTTGAGTAAAACAAGCAGTTTGAACAGCTTCTGCCCAGAAATAGGTTGGCAACTTTGCTTCTTCAAGCATAGATCTGGCAGCTTCAATTAAAGTTCTGTTCTTTCTTTCAACTACACCATTCTGCTGTGGAGTTCCAGGTGCAGAAAACTCTTGTTTCACTCCTCTTTCCTTGCAGAAAGCTTCCATGATTGAGTTTCTGAATTCAGTTCCATTATCACTTCTTATAATTTTCACTTTGTGCTGTGATCCTTTGTCCAGTAGGTTTACATGATCCATCAGAGTTTGAGCAGTTTCATCCTTCTTTGATAAGAAATACACCCATGTATATCTAGTATATTCATCAACAATTACTAGAGCATATTTCTTTCTGCCCATAGACATCACATTCACTGGTCCAAAGAGATCGACATGTAGAAGATGATAAGGTTCCACTACTGAAGATTCAGATTTGCTCTTGAAAGATGACTTCCTTTGCTTGGCCTTTTGACAAGAATCACACAGACCATCTAAGCTTAGTATTGACTTTGGAAGTCCCCTTACAAGATCTTTTTGTATAAGTTCATTGATGTTGTTCAAGTTTAGATGAGAGAGCTTCTTATGCCATTTCCAACTCTCTTCATTTGACATTCTTGCAGACAGACACACTGTTTTTCCATCAGAGTTTGTTACCAAACTTGCTTCATAAATATTGTTGCGCCTGTTTCCAACTAGAACAACTTTTCCAGTAGATTTACTGATAACTTCACAGTATTCAGTATGAAAATCTACATGGTTTCCTCTGTCACAGATTTGACTCACAGATAGCAGATTATGCTTGAGTCCTGAGACTAGAGCTACATTTGTGATGATGACACTTCCAAGATTAATATTGCCATATCCCAGAGTGTGTCCTATGTTGCCATCTCCATAGGAAACCTTTGGGCCAGCCTTCTCCTCAAAGTCTGATAGCAGGGCTTTATTTCCAGTCATATGTCCTGAGCATCCACTGTCCAAGATAAGTGTGCTCTTTTTTATACCCTGCAATCACAAACAAACACTAAGTGTTAGTTTTAAGGACCCAGACTTGCTTGGATCCTTTGTCTTTCTTAACAGTGTTAGCTTTTGCAGCGGAATCACTATCAACAGAGTTTAAACTAACATTGTCAGACTTTACACTTGCAGAGTTTGCCCTAACCCACTTCAAGTTGGGCTTTGGCTCATAATAGTTATGATAAATAGCATGATAACTCTTACAAGTATAAATAGAATGCCAAGTGCTCCCACAGTGTGTACATAAAGTCTGTGGTTTAACCCTTACATAATCATTCTTTACTCCTGAAGTAGAAGGTAAAGAATTAATATGTTTGTTCTTATTGCAAAATCTAGCAAGATGATTAGAACTACCACAATTATAACATGTTTTCCTTGGAGCAGCAGCAGTAGGCAAATAATTATTTCTTTTATTTATGCCTATCTTTCCATTCCTATTCTTCTTGGACCATTTTGGTTTCATGGCAGATTTTACCTCTTTGAGCTTATGATTGAACTGTTTTCCTGTCATCAAACCAACATTAACCTGTTTTTCATAAGTTTTTACTGGCTTTCTAACAGCTTCTATTTCCATAAGATTTTCTGTTATAATATTTTCCTGTTTTTCACAGGTTTCATCTGATTCCATATCAGCTTCTCTTACTACAACAGATTTTAACTTACTGGTTTCTTGAACAAATTTCACAGGTTTAAGTTGTGGTTTAACCTTAACTTTGTCTTTAAACCTAAGTTCATCATTTTCACAATAGCCTAAACCTACAGAATCTGTCTGAAACACTTGATGAGTGTCTCTTCCAGAGTTTGTCCAAGTCTTGATTATTTTTCTTTCTTTTTCAAGATCAGATTCTAGTTGCTTATATCTTTTGAGCAACTCCTGTTCAACATAAACAACATCATCTCTTTCTTTTTGAATCTGCTTTATATTTTTAAGTTCTCCTTCAAGAAACTTGTTTCTCTCTTTAAGACTAAGATTCTCAGATTTAATTCTCTCATTCTCTAAAGTCTGATCCCTATAACTAACATGTACGCTTTTCAGATATACTCTTAATTCAGATATATTATCAGTATCATAAGCATAAGTAGTTAGGGGTACCTTATTTTCAGATGATTCAGTCTCATCTTTGACAGTTGCCATGAGAGCATAATTTACTCCATCATCAGAGTCTGAAGTATCTGCCCAGTCTTTGCCTTTCTTGCACTCTGGGGCATAGTGACCCATCTCCTTACACTTGTAGCACTGGATTTCAGATTTATCTTTCTTGCCAGACTTGGTCTCCCTTCCATCAGACTTTCTAAAACTTTTCCTTTCAGAGTTTGAATCTTTCCTTGAGAATCTCTTTCCTTTCTTGAAGTTCTTGAATCCCATCTTCTTGAAGGTCTTCACCATCAATGCAGCCATTTGCATCATCTGTTCTTCATCATCCTCAGAGTCAGAAGCTTCATCAGAGTTTGAGTCATCATCAGAGTTTGATGACTCACTATCAGATTTAATGACTAAAGCCTTTCCCTTGGCTTTCTTCCTTGATGATTCCTTCTTAATGGGCTTCTCCTCAACTTTGAGAGCAACAGATTTTGTCTTCTTGCTTGATCTTCTGTTTCTTTGTTCTATTTCCAATTCATGAGTTTTCAGTAACCCATAAATCTCATCAAGTTCGTAATTATCTCTTATATTTGTTGTCTTCAAATCCCATCTTTCAGGTAAAGATAAAAGAAATTTGAGATTTGATTCTTCAAGATCATATTCTTTATCAATTAGAGATAAATCATTCAGCAGTTTACAGAATCTGTCATATGTCTCAGTCAAGGTTTCATTGGCTCTTGAATCAAAGTGCTCATACTCCTGAGTGAGTATCGTTTTCTTGTTCTTCTTTATAGCAGTGGTTCCTTGACATCTGACTTCCAAAGCATCCCAGATTTCTTTTGCAGTTTTGCAACCAATTACTCTGTTAGACATAACATTATCTAAAGCACTGTGGAGAAGATGTCTAACCTTTGCATCTTTTGCAATTGATGAGATGTCCTCAGGAGTCATATCTTTCTTTTCCTTTGGAACAGTCTTTTGTTCTTGACCATCAACAACAGGAGATAATTTAGTCGGCATATGAGGACCATCATATATTCTGTCAAGGTATTCTGGATCTGTAGCCTCCAGAAACATGGTCATCTTCACCTTCCAAATTGGATACTCCACTGGCCTGAGAATTGGAACCCTGATAGTCTCATATCGACTCACAGAATTAGGTTTAACCTGTTCAACCTTGGGAGAAGTTTGATTTTCTTCAGACATGATTAATACTGTGTTTGAATCGTAAAACTGTATATATTAAACAGCCTTGGCTCTGATACCAATTGTTAGGCCAAATACACAATATATAATCAAGTATGTATGAGAATAACAATCAAGAACACTTTTTATAAATCAACAAACTGTAATTATATTAACAGTTTTTCTCTTTATGATGTTAATGAATCACAAAGAGCTACTAGGTTACAAGAATAATATTTCAATAATCGCATCCCTTCTAGGGATAACCTATCTGTGTTTATATAGTACATAGCTACATACAATCCTTATCTAATTGATACTCCTATAAATTAGCTATATAATTCATATCAATTAAGGATTGCTTCAGTCTTCTATTCCGTTTCCTTAGTTGTATCAATATATTCTGCTTCTTTCCATCTTCAGAATATATTGCTTCTAGAATCTTTATCTTTGCACCGACAGCTAAGTCAACTATCACCACGTCAGACTTTATCAAACTCTGACTGGCTTCTAGATAAACTCTGATATGTACCTGGTACTTAAACACTGATGAACAAACGTCAGCAATTATATCTAACATAAGTATGGTCCTGTCACCAAGAACTTTGTTCAAGGTGAGTCTAGTAAATCAAAGAAAGTTGAGAAGCCTATTGAGAGAGCTAATGTAGGTCACTTGTCCAACAAGCAATTGAAAGATAAGTTAGAGAATGTTCAAGTTGAGGCTAAGGGAAATAAAAAGAATAACATGAATGGCAAAGTAGGGATTAACAAACACAACAATTACACACCTGATAAATATGCTCCTAGAAAGACATGTGTTAATTGTGGAAGTGTTAGTCATTTATCTACTAAATGCAAATCTGTTAAGAAGACTGTTAAAGTGAAAATTCCCAAGCCTGCAATGAATAGTTCTATGCCTACAATGCCTGTTATGCGTAACATGTTTGCTCCATATGCACAATTTCAAAATCCATATGCCAGCATGCCATTTGTGTCTAATCCATACATGAATATGTTTAATGTGCCACAAATGCCATGGAATATGAATAACATGTTTGTTCCTCCAACTATGCATGCTGTGAATGAAAATGTGAGCAATCCTCAGAAATCAACACCAAGGATAAAGATTGATTTAAATCAATCTGAGCCCAAGGTGAAAAATGATATAAAAGGAAAAGCAAAGGCTAACAAAACAGGACCCAAGGAAACTTGGGTACCAAAATCGACTTGATTTGGTTTTATTGTGTGCAGGGAGACAAAAGGAATCTTTGGTACTTGGATAGTGGTTGTTCAAGACACATGACTGGTGATTCTACCCTGCTCACAGAGTTACAGGAAAGAGCTGGCCCTTGTATTGCTTTTGGAGATGACAGCAAAGGCTACACTAAGGGATATGGCTTGATTTCAAAAGAGAATGTCATCATAGATGAGGTTGCATTGATGGATGGTCTTAAGCACAATTTTCTTAGTATCAGCCAACTTTGTGACAAAGGATTTTTAGTTACTTTTTCTAAAGAAGCCTGTGTTGTTTCTAAAGGAGGAAACAACAATGTGGTAATGACTGGATTCAGAAGAGGGAATGTGTACATTGCTGACTTTAGTAGCACAAGTCCAGAAACCATCACTTGTCTTTTCAGCAAGGCAAACAAAGATGAAAGTTGGCTATGGCACAAGAAATTATCTCATCTGAATTTTAAAGTTATGAATGATTTGGTGAGGAAGGATCTTGCAAGAGGAATTCTACAGGTGGAGTTTTCCAAGGATGGTTTGTGTGATGCCTGTCAAAAAGGGAAACAAAAGAAGGCATCATTCAAAAGCAAGACAGAGTCATCAATTGTCCATCAGCTTGAGTTGCTTCATATGGATTTGTTTGGCCCTGTAAATGTCATGTCTATTTCAAAGAAGAAATATTGTCTTGTGATTGTTGATGATTTTTCTAGATTTACATGGACTTTCTTTTTGCTCTCCAAAGATGAGGCAAGTGAAATCATTATCAATCACATCAAGATGGTAAACAATCATCCTGACTTGAAAGTAAGAAGGATTAGGAGTGACAATGGGACAGAATTCAAGAATTCAATCATGAAGGTGTTCTGTGAAGAAAATGGTATTTTGCATGAGTTTTCAGCAGCAAGGACACCACAGCAAAATGGTGTAGTTTAAAGGAAAAATAGAACACTTATTGAAGCTGCAAGGACAATGCTAGATGAATCAAAGTTACCAACTTATTTTTGGGCTGAGGCAGTTAATACAGCTT
Organism: Heracleum sosnowskyi; assembly: GCA_030848705.1. NCBI lineage: Eukaryota > Viridiplantae > Streptophyta > Magnoliopsida > Apiales > Apiaceae > Heracleum > Heracleum sosnowskyi. The sequence continues at coordinate 74,415,660 of CM061237.1, forward strand.
GCTTCACTCAAAATATTTCTTTGATTAATCAGGCCAAAGGAATGACCCCTTATCAGCTACTCAAAAGAAAGAAGCCACTATTGGATTTTCTTCATGTCTTTGGATGCAAGTGCTTTGTTCTGAGAAATCAAGCTGAGCATTTGGGGAAATTTGAAGCAAAGGCAGATGAAGCAATATTTGTGGGATATGCAGCAGGGAAAGCCTACAGAGTCTATAATCTCATAACCAACATTGTTATGGAATCTGTACATGTTGTTTTTGATGATCTCAAAATTCAAGGTCTCTGTGATGAAGGTTTCCATGAAAGTCTTTCTTTTGAAAATGAGGAAGGAGATCAAGTGAATCATGTTAAGGCTACTGAGAAACAACCTAAAGTTGTTGAATCTAGCACAGATGAAAGCAGCAGTGAAGATGAAATTGCTGCATTAAGATTGAAAAGAATAGCTGCTAGCAGACCAAATGGTCATTTCGTTGACAGTCATGATGGTGGATTCGTTGACAGTCAAAATGAGCGTTTCGTTGACAGCCAAAATGGTAATACCGTTGACAGTCATAGAAATGCTTCTAGAAGTGATCATTTAGGGACAAGAAACTCAGGGGGAGTTTCTCAAGGACAAATATCCAATCAAGGCAATCATGATCATGAAGCTACCTCTTCAAGAGCAAATCTACCTCCCTCAAGGAAATGGACTAAAGATCATCCCTTTGAACTTATTATAGGTGATGTGTCTTCAAAAGTCCAAACTAGAAGAGCAACTCAAGAAGAATGTCTATATAGTAGTTTTCTGTCTCAAGATGAGCCAAAGAAAGTTGAGGATGCACTTCTAGATCCAGATTGGGTTTTGGCTATGCAAGAGGAGCTGAACCAATTTGAAAGGAACAATGTTTGGAAGCTGGTGCCCAAGCCTAAGGACAGGAGTGTCATAGGCACAAAATGGGTGTTCAGAAACAAGATGGATGAAAATGGCATAGTCACAAGGAACAAAGCTAGATTGGTTGCAAAAGGCTATTCACCGGAAGAAGGAATTGATTTTGATGAAACCTTTGCTCCTGTTGCAAGACTAGAAGCAATAAGGATTTTTCTAGCCTATGCAGCCCATGCCAATTTCAAAGTCTATCAAATGGATGTGAAGAGTGCTTTTCTGAATGGGGAATTGGAAGAGGAGGTGTATGTAAGTCAACCTCCTGGTTTTGAAGATGATGACTTTCCAGAATATGTATATTTCCTCCTCAAAGCACTCTATGGTTTGAAACAAGCACCTAGAGCCTGGTATGACACACTTTCACAGTTCCTCCTTGAGAATCACTTCACTAGAGGTACTGTAGATAAAACTCTTTTTCACAGGGTTGTGAATGGCTCTACTATACTTGTTCAAATTTATGTAGATGACATAATCTTTGGGTCTACAGATGTGAAACTTTGTCAAAAGTTTGCCAAGCTTATGCAAAGTAAATATGAAATGAGCATGATGGGAGAATTAACTTACTTTCTTGGTCTTCAAGTGAAGCAAGTTAATGAAGGCATTTTCATTAGTCAAACAAAATATATTCATGATTTATTAAAGAATTTTAACTTAATGGAATGCTCTCCTGCCAAAACTCCCATGCCTACTGCCACCAAACTTGAATTGAATACTAAGGAAAAATCTGTGGACATTTCAGGTTACAGAGGCATGGTAGGCTCACTTTTGTAATTAACAGCTAGTAGACCTGATATTATGTTTGCTACATGTCTATGTGCTAGATTTCAAGCTGATCCTAGGGAATCCCATTTAGTTACTATTAAAAGAATTTTCAGATATCTCAAAGGAACACCAAACCTTGGCATTTGGTATCCTAGAGAATCTGGCTTTGAACTAATTGGTTATTCAGATGCAGATTTTGCAGGATGTAAAATTGACAGGAAAAGCACAACAGGCACCTGTCAATTCTTAGGAAACAAGCTTGTCTCATGGTTCAGCAAGAAACAAAACTCAGTTTCTACCTCCACAGCTGAGGCTGAGTATATTGCAGCTGGAAGTTGTTGTGCACAGATTTTATGGATGAAAAATCAACTACTTGATTATGGAATAAGAGTTGAGAAAATTCCTATTTTCTGTGACAACACTAGTGCCATTACCATTACTGAAAATCCAGTGCAACATTCAAGGACCAAGCACATTGACATCAAGTACCATTTCATTAGAGAACATGTTATGAATGGTACTGTGGAGTTACATTTTGTTCCAAGTGAACAACAACTTGCAGACATCTTTACCAAGCCACTTGATGAATCCACATTCTCAAGATTAGTAAGTGAGCTAGGTATGTTAAATTTCTCTTAATAATTTTGAGATTTTTGCAAGTTAAAATGCTGCCAGAAACTTGCTATGTTTTTCTGTGAATTAATTTTCTCAGGAAAAAGTGAAATTTTGCCTAAGTCAAAATTACTATGTCAACGAAACGAACCATTTCGTTGACAGTCTTAGCATTTTTCTGGGTGTTTCGTTGATAGCTCTTTTATATCAACGAAACGCAGCTTTATCAACGAAATAAGACGGGACTTTAACCGCCCAATCCTGATTCGTTGATTTAGCGCAATTAATCTGAACCGTTGAAATTTGACACGTCCGTTACCACGATCTATGCATACACCCCTGTAAGTATAAATCATGGTAATTCTTTAAAAGTAACGGTTATATTTTTAAGCCAATCCAGTAATTTACATTTATTATTGGACTCTTTTTCTGAGAATTTTTGGGGGAGTATTTAAGAAATTCTATTTTCTTTATTTTCTTTTTACCTATTCTCAAAAATTCCAAAGGCTTTTCTCTCTTCTTCTCTCTAACAAGCAATTTAGTTCGAAGCTTTTCTTCACACAACAATGGCACCCATAGTCAAGCTTATGTCAGCAGGAGGGTTCATTTATGAAAAGAACAACTCAATTCCATTTGTTGTCAAGGAGGGTCCAAACAGTATCTTTTTCAAGATGATGGACTTCATGAAGAACTGCAAATTGAGCTATGCAATGTTTCACTCAATTCCTCTCTACAATGAGATAATCGAGGAGATTTGGACCTCGTGTGAGTATAGTGGAACAAACTGCACACTCCAATTCACCATCCAAGGTAAAGAGTGCATAGTTAATTCTGATGTATTGCAAGCATGTTTACATATTCCTGAAAATAACTGTAATGCTTTGCCTACAAATACTGAAATGGTTAACTTGCTAAACTCCATAAACTACTCTTTGCCTACTGATAATCTGGGTAGAATAATTAGGAGAGGATTGGTTAGAGAATATAGTTATTTAGCTGATGCATTTATCAAGGTATTTTCTGGTAAGATTAGCAATTTTGATGCATTGACCAATTCTATGTTAATTCTATTTACCATACTCCTAACTGATAGATATTACAACTTTAGCACCCAACTTATGTATGAAATTGGTGCTAAGTTGGGTGATAAGGCTAATAGGAAAAAGAATATCTATTATGCTAGGTTTCTGATGATGTTGGCTAATCATGTTAGTCCAACACCATTAGTTATCTCTAACCCTGTTTCCAAGTTTGAGTGTTTTGTGTAAGAGAAGAGAGTATTGACAGACATACTGAGGCTGAACCACAATGGTGAGGTTCCAGTGGTGTATCTGCCAGTAATTGAGGTAACTACTGCTATCCCTTCTAGTATAATTGTTACTTCAACTGTATCACCCAGTCCTGTTGCTGTGGAGTCTGTAGCTGTGACCCAACAGGCTCCTGCCCCAGCAACAAAACCAAAATCAAAGAAATCCTCCAAGCCAACCTCAGGTGCTTCCCAAAAGGCACCTGTTGTAAAATCCACTACACAACCTAAGGGGAGTGTTGTAGGTGCTGTGAGAGGTGAGGGAAGGGGTGAACATAAAAGAAACCCTAAGGATAAGGAAGGAAAGATGAGTGAGATCCAGCCAAGCCCCATTGTGTCTTCCCAACAAGGCACAATGAGTAATATGGATTTAAGCACAAGTCTAATTGCATCCTCCCAAAAGGATGTAATTATTGAAACAAGCTCTCCTCCAAGAGCACACTCTAAGAGGGTAAGGGACACTTCAAGCCCACAGTCTACTTTTTCCCAATACCAAAGGAGGGTGAAACAAAAATCCAAGGGTTCACAGGGTGCACACACTCTGGAAGCTACACTTCCAGTTTCACAAATTCAGTTTGATGTAACCCCTATCATTACTCTGGGGTTACAGTCCCATTCTCTAAACATCAACCTTGAACTATCTCCATCAAATTCACCAACTCTATCTCTAGATGTGGACATGATCCATTCATCTATTCCTGATTCTCCAACTCTAATCTTGGAGAAGCCCCACTCTGAAGCTGGTGGCCATCACTTGCTAAGTGATTTGTTGGGCCATCAACCAATTTTTTCTGAAGTTGCAAGAGGATCTGTGGACCAATCTCTAAAATCAATCACCACAGATTCTACTGTAATTTCGCTTTCTCAAAGTGCTTTATTGACTTCATCAACGAAACAGCTTCTTTCGTTGACAAGTGTTTCTCCATCAACGGTATCCATACCGTTGATAGTTCAAACTACCATTTCGTTGATAGGTCAATCTACACCCCTTATTGAAAATCAAGTTGTTTCCACAACTAGTGTAGATGACCTGGTGGTAGTTGAGACACTCTTAGGTTTGAGAGGGAGTGAAATTGAGAGGCTGGCTTGCAGCCAGGCAAAAGGAGAGTCTGAGAGTGAGAGGCTGGCTATTTCTTCCAGCCAGGCAAAAGGAGAGATTGAGAGTACCACCTTAGTAGGTGAAGGTGAGGGTGTGAGAGGTGTGAGCCATGGGGAGCCCATGATGCAAGAAAAGAGTGGAGAGAGAGAAGGGACTACAGGAGTGATAAGGGAGGAAGCAGCCATTGCTAGTGAGTTAATGGGGGTCAGTGAGGGAGAAAGGGAACTTACCTTCCAAGAGCATTATCAACAAACTCTGGATAGTATTTCCCTGGATCCTGAGACCTTTACTCATCCTGTGTCAGCCTATCAAATTATGGCTCAACAGGGCAATGTGGAGGCAGAAAGGTCACTCAATTTAATTCATACTACTGCATCAATGCAAAGAGCAAAGGATGCCCTGACCAATCTATCTCCAGCAGCTGCAGCAAGTGGAGACTTCAATTTTTCTGATGATGAGGACAGCTTTGGTGACAATCTATAGGTGGCCACTACTACACAGACTGGGACTTCTGTGGTGCTTCCTACACCAAACTGGCTTTCTCAAGATATGCATGGTAGATCCAACTTGGATGCTGCTATCACAAGGCAGTACAATGAGGCATATCTAGCTCATGAGTCAGCAACTGCAAGGGACAAGAAATTCTACAAGGCCATAATGGATTCTCTGGAAATTCAAAGGCTACAAATGTTGCAGACAAGGATTGAGGCTACAGAAATCAATGATTCAATTAGCAACCTTAGGGATGCTACTGACAGGAGGCTAGATGAAAAGCTTCCTCTTCACACTGTCTCCAAGATGTCAAGGTTTTTCACCAAGGAACCTGAAGTGTCCTCATCTTTGAAAACTCTCTCCTCTAGAGTGGACAAAGTTGAGGCTACACTTTCTCACATGCAGAAGGAACAGGAGAAGCAAACTCAGCTACTCACCCAGCTTCTGGCAGCTCAAGGAATCCCTATCATCTCACTTGATGATAACAAAAAGGGGGAGAAAACTAAGGAGCTTGATATACAAATCACAAAGGTTTTGGTCCCAGCCATCTCCTTACCAGAAGAGTCATTAGCAATGGGGGAGTTTGGAAAGAAGAAAAAGGATGGTATTGACCTGATCCAGGAAGCCTCTATGAGGATGAAACTTGCAGAACAGATTAAGGATCACTGGTCAAATATAGAAGCAAGAGTAAAGAAGTTAGCTGACACTGCAAAGGCATCAACGGTTCAAGCTACTTCAATACCTCCATCAACGGATCAACCATCAACGAATGCCATGGTTCTAGTGTCAACGGAATGGGAGCCACAGACCAATTCTTTCTATCAGGTAGAGCCCCTTCTACATGGAGTCACTCAAGGTCCAAGGAAGGAAAAAGGACAAACTTCATGCATTAGGGATGTGGTACAAGCTACACTCCAAAGAAGCTTATCTCCCAAGTCCCCTGTTAAACCAAAAGGCAAAAATATAGCAAGGATTCTCTATCCTACACCTTATCCAGATGAGCTCAAGCTTCTTGGTCTACTTATCACAAAGAGCAAGAAAAGCAATGATCCTGAGATAAGGAAGCAAAGGGCAATTGTCTATAGAAATGAGCAAGAAATCTGTGTTTGGGCTGGTCACCCAAACTTTGCTGAAGCTAAAGCTGAAGAGTCAGAAAGAGCAGCAATGCAAGCACTTGCAGTTGCTCAATCTCTTGATGAAGAAGAAAGACAGCTAGAAGAAAAAGCAAGAGAGGAAAGGAATGCAAAGAAGAGCACAAGGCAACCAAAGGCTAGAGCTAAAAGGAATCTGGACTTTGACAAAGAGGATTCTCAGGACACTGCTCAAGCCTCTTCCACAACAAGTGCACATCAAATTCCTGTTGATCAATCTCATGAAGGAAAATTGGCATGTGATCCTGCACATCCTGTCCACTTTCATGATCAACCAATCATGCCAAAAGAGGAGCCTATTGAATTTGATGAAGCCTATTTTCCAAGGTTCCTATTTGAAAAGGATCAGCCAACAAAGTCAAAGAAAAGGGCTGTCCAGGCAAAGCCAATATTTGTGAGAAAGCCACAACCTCAGAAACCCCCTGCAAATCCAGAGGACTGCATGTACATTGCTGACATCAGGGAAGAATCTAGCTTACATCTTGATTTAGACAACCTGGTGGAAGTAAGGGGCATTGCAGCTTCTCAAAAGTTGCCTGAAAGATTAGTTTTCACATTCAAGGGTGGTAGAGAGCAAGTGTGGCCTCTCTACAGGATTTTAGGAGAAGACTACCAAACACTACTCACAGTGTTTAGATGCTTGAAGAAGGACTTTGGCTTCACCAAAACAACCAAGTCTGAGGTGGTCTCCAAAATATGTCAAGTAAAGGCTAGCTGGAACAAACCTGAGGCTCTTCCCAGAATGCTCAGAGTGCCCTCAACAGGAAAGAAGATCCATCTTCAACCTTACTGGATGATGGAATTTAAGGACAAGGACAACTGCAGAAGATTCTTCAGGATGGAAGACCAACTGGATAAAGCATCTAATCAAACTCTAAAGGTTATGCAATCCATGCTTGGTGATCAAGATGAGGAAGAGAAGATCTTTTACAGAAGGCTACAGGTCCAAATTGAGGAAAACAACTCTAAGAGAGGGAAGAAGACTATGCCACAAAGAAGACTAAGATGAATCATTTGCTCAGTCTAGAGGAGCACTTCTAGGCATTAGTCTTGTAAGTGTTTTATTTTGTTCAAAATATTATGAAGCTTAATGCATTTTCTACTTTTGTAATTTATAATGTATCTGAGTGTTTTTGTTATCATCAAGTCTCTTGATTTATGACTGTTATTCTATCAGTCATAAATTGGGGGAGATTGTTAGGAATATGTTGTTCTTGATGATAAACATAAAACACTTAGTAGAATTTGTGTAAAGTTATTTTGTAGCTGTCAACGAAATGGCATGCTTTGCAGCATTCCGTTGACAGGAAGCTCATCAACGAAATGAGTGATGTAGCAATTGCACTGTACAATACTTCACAGTTTGATATGCATTTTGTTGTATGTATTAGATAGGTTTTCTAAGTCATGTTGACTAAATGATAGATAGGCAAAATAGGTTGGTTAATTGTAAATATCTTGTGCCTTGTAATTTTGCCTAAGTGAAGACATGTCAACGGAATGAAGATTACTCATCAACGGAATGAAGATTACTCATCAACGAAATGAAGTTTACTCATCAACGAAATGAAGAATAAAGCTATCAACGAAACACATCTCCCTGCTATCAACGAATCATTATTGCTTTTCTGAATAGTTGACAAAGTGATAGTGACAGGTTACTGAACAGATCTAAAGGTGATGTGGAAGTGTACTTTGCATTGGAAACCATTAAAATGGACATGGGGAATAAGGAAACATCCCAGTTTCCAATTGGGTTCTTGGGAGTGATCATAATAAGCATGAAGACAAAAGCAAGGATCTCCAAGGACCACTGGACAAAGGGATGAAAAGCAAACTATTGGCGGTTACCTTTAGTGTACGTTAGTGTAGCCAAAAATAGCTTTGTAAACTTGGGAATATATAACCAAGTGTAGCAGTTAAAATAAAAGTAGAGAGAAGAAAAACAAATAGATTGTATTAGCTATCTTTGAGAGCATTTTTCTTCTCTACATTCTTGTAACTGAGCAGCTGTGTACATTTTGTATCACAGATTATTTCCGCAATAAAAATCACTTCAGTTGGATCATCAAACAATCCAACTGAAATTATTTATGTGCTTGTGATTTTTACTTTAAGTTCAGTTTTTATTTGTAAGTTGTTTTAAGTTTAAGAAATATCAAGAATTGTATTCAACCCCCCCCCCCCCCTTCTACAATTCTGTTAGGTCATTTGGGATTAACAAGATGTAAATATCTTCGGTACGAGAATTGGGAATGACGGAGCTTTAAGGTTATAATAACAAGAGATTAACTAGAAGAAATGACTGGAATTAGGATTCGACCAGGATTGATAAAAGAGAAAGGGTTATACTAAGGGATTTAGATGTGCAACAAGGGGTACACCTGTTACTGTCAATGTCCTCTGAACAGGGCATTGTCATTGAAAAAAGTAGTCTCCCCACTACAATCTGTAATGAGTCTGCACAGAGTCAAGAACACACTCTTGACTCAAGTGGTAATAAGGGTGAACATACACCGAGTGGAGGGCACATCAACATTGAAACTCCTACATCTAAAATTTCTTCTCCACAGAAAAGTCATTCTCATGACATTTCTGCACTTGATCAGTCACAATCTCAATCTATGACTGAGCCAATTTCAAGTGACATGGTGCTTGACACTGTGCTCACCACCCAGGACCCTCATTTGGTTGGTCAGGAAATGCATGTTGGGGCATATTCTAATGAAACCAACAAACATAGAGGATTCACCAGTTTTTACTGGAGACTCTGTGCCAACTTCTCCAATCCTTAGGGATTTGGACTTGCCTTCACAGGCACATGGAGATGATGTTATCACACATCCCATTTCAATGGGGACAACATCAGACTCCACAGTCATTCCAAGACTGGAGGAAACTCATACATCTATTCCCCCTGAGGTGCCTAGCACCAGCTCTAACTTGGCTCAGGCCACAATGTCAGAATGGCTGAAGCCTGTGCAACATGACAGGCCTTCAGGATCATCATTTGTGCCCCCACAATTGACGGAAGAAGATCTTCAAAATCTTCATGTGGCACAGATTGATGAGATCTCAAAAATAGCTCAACATCTCCTCACAGCCTCTCTTCCAAATTCAGACTATGAAGCTATTCTTCTGTGTCACAAGGAGGATGTTGAAGCTCAACAGGACAAGATAGTAGATGAAGCCCAACATGATGGTAATGTTGATGCCTGGTTGGATGCTAAAAGATCTGTAAAGCTCAAGGATGCCCTAGCCTTTCTCAGGGAAGAATATCTCACATCCTTGGGGTCTAATGCCAAAAATCTTGCTCCTGCAGAAGTCTTTGAAGCCATGAATGACATGTACAAGAATCAGTTGAAGGCTCTGCACTATCTTGGGAATGGTCTTCAATCAGAGATTTATTCTATCAAGGAGGAAACAGACAGATCTTTGACTCAACTCAGATACTCCTATCTCTCTGATTTTCCCAAGGTAGATAACATCCTTAAGGAGGTTCAGAAAACAGCTGCAAATGTCACAGTGATGGATTGCACCCTGGCTTTGGTCTTAGATACAATGAAGAAGCTTTCCTCCAAGCTAGATAACCAGGTGCAAGCAAACATCAATTCCAACTCTATGCTCACTGTGATGTGGAAGAATCAGTATGAGAACAAGCTTGTGGATGAAATCCTTATTTCTGACATTTCCAAGTTTGACTTCTCAAAAATCAAGGACCAATCCCTTAATTCTTTCAAATCTCAACAACTTTTCTCCAAGGTGGATAGCTTGGAAAGGGAGGTAGCTGATCTGAAATCAGAAAACAAGGTGCTTTCTCAATCCTTGGAACAGCTCAATGCCAAGTTGGATGACCAAAGCAATGCAACATCTAATATATTGCTAGTGCAACAACAAATGATGACTACCCTACTCAGAAGCATGAACCTACCTATTCCTGGAGAAGCTCAAGACATCTTGTCTGATCCCAAGCCTAAGGGGGAGAAAGGAAAAGAGGTCATTGTAGAAAAGAGAGGGGGAGTACCAGCCAAGCAACAAAAGCTTAAGGGCAAATTAACTGAGAAAGACACAAGGCCAATAACTCTTCCTACTGTTTCTGTCACCAGTTTAGCTGGCCAGAAAAGTAGTGTGACTACAACTTTTTATCCTGGCACAATGCCCATGGATGGTCCTGCTCCCCTCATCTCAACAAGTGCTCAGCCTGTCAAAGCTAACATAATCACTGAGGCCAAGCTACAGGAAGTTGCCAACACAAACATCTATCATGATGTGGCCTTTTTGGAGTTTCTGAAAGCCATCCTAATTAGTGTACAAGGTGACACCAAGGACTACAAAAGAATGATCAAGGAAAACATCCAATACCTAACTGTGGTAGTCAGGAATGTCAAGGATGCTCATCTAAGAGAAATTATCATGGTATCCAAAGAAAATGAACTATGGTATTTGTCTTTTGACACTCTAGAGAAGCTGAGATATACTGAACTAGACATCTTACTAGAGCTAATAGAGAAGAAAGGTGACAACAACAGAATGCTGTATGAGGATTTGAAGAAGGACCAATTCTCAAGATTGCCTGAAGTCATTTCAAAGCCAAAAATAGTAATTTTCCAAAGCACCACCAAAGCAAACTCTATTGATCAGCTTATAGTTCATGCACAGTTGGTGATGAAGAATAAGGACAGGATAAATTAGGTGCTTCAAATGCTAAGAGCAAAAAGAGGATTCAGAACTGCTGAAGAACTAGAAATGATCCAAACTCTACAATCATTTATTATTCATGGCAGAATTCCCGAGTCTCTAAAAGAAAGAAAAGACAGGAAAGATGACAAGGATGATGATGAAGATAAAAGTTACAGAAGAAGAAGTCATCCAGGAGTGATAAGGATGGGGTAAGTGAGAGCAGCAAGGGCAAAACCTCAAAGAAATCTGGAAATGCTGATGATGACAAGAAGGACTCCAAGGGAAGCAAAGAAACTGTTAAGAAGAAGAGTGTAAATCAGCAAGTCAAGGACATTGCTAGCAGTACTTTAACCACAACACAAGACTCTAAGTCTAGGGTGGGTACTGTTAGTAATGATCCTCCAAAATCATTATCCAAGACTTCTGAACCTGATTTGCCACAGAAGAAAATTGAAGCCACAACAGAAAAATCAAGAAGACACTTCCACAAAGTCACAGCTAGTGGAGTGTTACAGTGGATGAAAGGGAAAGGGATGAACCTACTTCCAAATGATGTGGCACTGAAGACTAAATCTCCTTGTTCCAGAAAACTACCTCAAGTGAAGCATATGAAGATCAAGAGTGTAGCCAAAAGAACAAGGATAACAAAGAAGAATGGGGTAATCACTAATGTAGTAGGGATCAAAGTACTTCCTCTGGATGAAGACTATGATGAAGATGCCCTAGCATTTTTGAGAGCTCAAAGAATCTTTGAAGTCAAAGTGAAGCAAGATCATCTAGAGATTAAATACACTGATGGAAGAGAAAGAGAAATGAAGCAAGGAGGCTGGCAATACTTCTCACAATATGAACTTGAAAGAATAAATGCTCTACTGAATTTTGAAGAAAAGGAGGAGAGATTGTGGAAGATAGAGGTTGCTAGATTCTTGAAGATGCATTCTGATTACAAGGAGAACTTAAGGAAGCTGAATGAAGAGAAGAACATACAGAAAGAGAAAGAGATGGCTGAGATGGAGGAGAGGGCTAAAGAGCTAAGACAGAAAGGGTTATGCAAGGTAAAACAAAATCCTTATGTTGTGGAATACAAAAATAAAACTGGAGGGAAAAGCAAGATAAGGATGGAGTTTTTAGACTCTTATGTGGAAAGTGCTCTCAAAGATGCAATTGAAGATCTAGAAGGCTCACCTCTCATTGAAGAACTGATTGCAAGAGATGAACTTCAAGCAGCCATTGTAGACATGAAGAGAAAGGAAGAAGTAAGAAAGAAGAAAGTTTATGATGATTATCTTGAGAAACAAATGGAAACTGAAGTTGTTGAGCAACAAAGATAATCTGTAAGCTTTCAACTTCACTATGTAATCAAATCTCCATTCTTAATGATCATACATTGTTCTCTCTGTTATTTAATTCCTTTTATGTAAGTTAGGCTTTTTATCAGATATGAAATTGTGCCTAAGATTCTTACTCACAATTTGGGGGAGATTGTTAGGCTCAAGGCATGTCTGATTACCACTATTAACAAGCCTAATCATTGTGACTATGTCACTCTACATGACCTAGTGAATTCTTTCACCGGGATATAGTATAGGTCTCCATTGTACTTGTCTTGTTTTCATGCACTTAGCTTTGTTTTGTATGCTCAATTTTATAATGAGCTTAGTAAGCTTCCTGCAATCTAGAATGTATATAGGCCATGGAATAATTATCCTGGTAGAAGTTCAGTGATGTTCATGCAGCAGGATGGAGATGAATAAGGCCCTGAAGAAATAAGTTGCAGAAGTTTTCCTAAGTCCCTATACCGTGAAATCATAATGAAGCTATGTCGTGAAGTCCAAAAATATATATGTCGTGAAGTACTAAGATCGCATAGTCCTAAATGAACTATGTCGTGAAGTCTTCATTACTCATATCGTGAAGTGTTGATACCGCAAAGTCAAGATGTACTGCATCGTGAAGTCCTCAAAAGGTCTAGATCTTGAAGTTCTCAAAAGGCTTAGATCGCGAAGTCCTCAAAAGGCTTAGATCACGAAGTCCTCAAAAGGATTAGATCGCGAAGTCCTCAAATTTCCTATGTCGCGAATTCTTCAAAGGATAGATCGTGAAGTCAGGGAAATGTTGTAGTTCACGATATCAACACTTAGCCGTTTATAACAAGACAAATCAAGGTACATAACCAAAATTCAAAGGAGACAAATACTGAAGCATTTTTTCTGGCAAGGTGGTCCAAAGAACAGATGGCAAATCTACAGCTAAACTTGGAGAGAAAGACAAGAGACAAGCAGCTACAGAAACGGGAAAGACTCCGAAAAGCAAGTGGTCCTTCCTGACACAGTGAACTTCTTATGGCAGGACAAATTGGACTTTCAGCTAGGGGTAACTGTGTAAATAGGTGTGTGCCTAGTTTGTATAGGTCTATATATATTGTGCACACCCTACTGTAAGCTGCAAGAGAGAAACACATAGTTTGATCTTAATCACTCTTTCTCTGTAAGAAAACAAGATACGAACTGTTCTTGTTTAGAAGCCAGAAATTTAGTTGTGAAATTCTGGAAAGCTGTAGTATTTAATTTGCTTAATACAAAGTAGATTAAAGTGATTGTGTGTGTTGTTTATTTTTATTCCACATTTTACAAAACATAATCACGTACAGCTTATTTAGTTTCAAGAATCAAAAAATATCAAAACTATCCATTCACCCCCCCCCCTCTATCTAGTTTCTAAGTGGTATTCATTTATAACACTGATAGTTATCCATATCAATACATATCATTTATATAACGAATGCTCAAGAATACTGGGGCTATAACAGATGTATTATTGATATGAACAATATATCAATCGCCCTAAACAATTAGGGTTCGGAATAATTTTTCTCTCTTTGAATAAAACAATTACTATTGATAGTATCGGGTAATAAGGAATATAATGATACGAAGAAATCTTCCATTAATGATTCGGATACGAAAGGCGAAGGAATAGTAATGATGTACAAAATTTCAACGGGGCCCTTGAATTTTCAAAACGGGGCTCACAACTGAAGATATTTCTAAATGAAAAGATATTCGAAAGGGGCTTTCGACACATCAGTTAACATACTATTACTCAATAACCTTAACCATTACGACTCCAAATACTTCACATAATTTATTTTACACATAAAATATAATTTATATTATTAATAAAGTTCACGAATATTACAATGGCCCTATGGCGAATTTTAATAGATTCATCATGTTGAGAGGATGTCTCCAGAGACTGTGTAATGGCCATTTCCAGATCCATATCCTGTTGGGAGGATACAGACGAGCTTACAGATATCTCCCTATATGTTTTTCTTTTCTTTGGAGGTGGAGATAGAGCTGTGGGATCACTCATAGTTTCTTCATCACTATCATTTCTGTTTCTGACATTGAGATTAGGTTCAGGTTGATTTGTGAAAGGAATTGACTCTGTGTTTGGCTCTATGACCGGGGATAGAGTTTGTGGTTCTACAAACTCTTGGTCAGCCCTATCAACCTATTGGGTTTCAGTAGCAGTGCCAGAAGAACCAGGGTTAGAAGTTATTACCTTGGGTGGAATGACTTCTTCAGTTCCAGCTGTTGTAACAATCCTTTGCTTAGAAACTGGTGCTTGAAATGATGGAAGATTGATGAAGTTTGTCATGTAGTTGGATATGAGAACTGGAACATTGAGAAATCTGAAGGATGTTTGTAATCTTTGATAGAACTTTCTGTCAGTGGTCGGAGAAATGAAAAGGCGACCATTCCTGAACAGTTCTTGATGCTCATTAGAAAGTAAAGAGTTAATGACAAGTAATAGAAAACGAGGATAATAACATTTAATCTTTCTACCACTGTCAAATTTCTTTCTAGCATTAAACACCCTCATGACAACAATATCCCATAAAAGGTGGCCATAATTGAGTCTTTTGTTGAAGACAATTGCATAACCAATAACTTGTAAAAGATAAGGAATATTCTGAAAGTTATTTTTAGTGCAATTGCCAAATACCTTAGCAAGTGTATCAAAGAATAGATCTCATTCATACACAAGATTCCCCTTGATCAATTTGGTCATGTTCAGGGGACCTTGATAGTGAATATTGATGAAAAATTGAGTTAACTCCTCATCAGTGGGCATTCTATCAAAATTGTCCTGAGGAAACTACAAGACATTACAAAATGTTTCCTCAGTAATTGTGTACTGTGTGTCCTGAATATTAAATGAGATAGTAGAGAAATCATCAGAGACTACAGCAGTAGAGCAAAGTAAATATAAGGGATCAATTTTCAAATCAACATTAGAACAGATAGCATAATTAACACATGAATGTTGATTTAGAAAAGAAATCCAAGGCCTAAAACGTTCAAGTGAACATTTGAGGGGATCAAAATAGCCATGGTAATTTGTATAAACAATCTCAAACTTTTGGGCCATTTTAACACAAATTAATTCAGTTAATTTTAGATTAATTTCAATTTCGGGAATAAATTCCAAAAATAAGAACTATATCAGAAATTAATTAAATCAAAATATATTGATCTGAATAAAAATAATTCACAAAAAAAAAAAAATTGACATCACCTCTTTATTTTAGAGAATAAAGAAGCAAACAAGAGAAATGTAAACTTTGTAAAAACAAGAGTTTAAGAGTAATGACAAAAAAAATGTTAAGTACAGTTAGTATTTATAGGCAAATCCATTATGCCTGGAATGACTACCGGGATGACTACCGGGTAGTCATACCGGTAGTCATTCCAGTATACACTGAAATGAATAAGAATACTAATAATTTAAATCAATAAAAATAAATACTGATATTATTAAAACTGGCATGACTACCGGGATGACTATGGGATAGTCATGCCGATAGTCATGCCAGTTCAAAATACAAAGTACTGAAAAAACAAAATAAAAAACTATCTTAATTAGCTAAAAATGAAATAAAAATGGGAATGACTACTGTAATGACTATGTAAGATAGTCATGCTAGTACAAATAAGCACAGACTAACAAATTTAATTAAAAAGGCAAAAACCTGTTAGAAAAACAATTAAAATCAACAGAATTAATTAAGTAAAAATGCAAACCTGTGCAGAAAAAATGCAAATAAAATAAAATTGCAACCTAATATTCACAGATCAATCATCACATGCGGAATAAAAATAAGCAACAATATTTTACAGAAAATGCATTAAATTTACAGAAAATGCAAAATTAAGCAGAAAATTATGCACATACATAAGAAAATTGCAGAATATTATAGAAATGCAATAAAAATATATAAACCTGCAGAAACATTCAAACAACAATATATACAATCTGAAACTAACTTAAATGATTCTAAATAAGTAAATTTTCAATAAAAATAAATTTCTCCACTTAAAAAATATGAGAAAAATATTTTTAAAGAAAATAAATTATTCAGAATATTTAAATTAACAAGCTTTATACATCAAACAAGAATTGGAAATATATATCATTTAATATCAGCAAGAGAAAATGATTTTAGCTAAGAACAAACATAACAGAGATACTATTAATCACTAAGACTGTTCAACATACCCAATTTACCAACTAACCTGGTAAATGTTGATTCGTCAACAGATTTAGTGAATATATCTGCAGTTTGTTCTTCTGTGGGTACAAAATGTAACTCCACAGTTCCATTCATGACATGCTCTCTGATAAAATGATACATAATATCAATGTGCTTCGTTCTCGAGTGCTGAACAGGGTTGTTGGAGATTGATATGACACTTGTATTGTCACATAAAATAGGAATTTTGTCTAATACAAAGCATTATCTTTCAATTGATTCCTTATCCATAGGATCTGAGCACAGTAGCTTCCAACAACAATATATTCAGCTTTTGCTGTTGAATTGGAAATTGTTTGTTGTTTCTTGCTATACCAGGAAATCAATCTACCTCCTAGGAATTGACAACTCCCAGGGGTACTCTTTCTATCCACAACACTACCTGCATAATCAGAATCTGTATATCCAACAAGATTAAAACCAGAATCCTTAGGGTACCAGATACCTAAATTAGGTGTACCCTTAAGATATCTCAAGATTCTTTTAACAGCAACGAGATGTAAATCTCTAGGGTCCGCTTGGAACCTTGCACACAAGCATGTAGCATACATTATATCTGGTCTGCTTGTAGTAAGATAGAGTAAGGAGCCAATCATACTTCTGTAGCTTGTAACATCTATCTTGATAGAATTATCACAAGCTCCAAGTTTGACTGCTGTTGAAGATGGAGTCCTTGCTGATGCTGAATCCTCCATGTGATACTTCTTGAGGAGTTCTTTGAGATACTTAGATTGAAAAATAAATATACCATTTGACCTTTGACTTACTTGTAATCCAAGAAACAACTTCAGCTCAACCATCATACTCATTTCAAACTTACTCTGCATTAGCTTAGCAAATCTCTGACAGAGATTATCATTAGTAGATCCAAATATGATGTCATCCACATAGACTTGGACTAATATCATATCACTTTTGTGTTTCTTTGAAAAAAGAGTTTTGTCTATGATACCTCTAACAAAACCATTTTCTAAAAAAAACCAGAGAGAGTGTCATACCATTTTATTGGGGCTTGTTTGAGATCATAGATAGCCTTGAAGAAAAAGTACACAAAGTCCAGCAACTCCTGATTTTCAAAGCCAGGGGGCTGTTCCACATACATTTCTTCATCCAGCTCACCATTCAGGAATCCACTCTTAACATCCATTTGATAGACTTTAATTGGAGTAAGCTGCAAATGCTAAGAACATCCTGATGGCCTCAAGCCTAGCCACTGGTGCATAGGTTTCATCATAATTAATACCTTTAGCTTGTGAATACCCTTGAGCAACCAGTTTTGCTTTGTTCCTTGAAACAATGCCATCCTCATCTAGCTTGTTTCTATATACCCATCTTGTACCAACTACTTTCATGTTCGTTGGTCTGGGTACCAGCTTCCAGACTTGTTGTTGTTCAAATTGATTGAGTTCATCTTGCATAGCAATCACGCAATCAGGATCAGTCAGTGCTTCCTCAGTCTTCTTTGGCTCCATCTCAGATAGAAACCCTGAATAGTGACATTCATTATGAGTAGCACTCCTAGTTTTGACTCCAACATCTGGATCACCAATGATCAGCTCAAAAGGATGAGCTCTATTCCATACAATATGTCTTGGAAGATTTGATCTTGATGATTCGCCTTGAAATTCATTTTGATGTTGTGAATGACTAGTTGACCCTTCATTTCCTCCCCCTGAATTGTTGCTTGATTGCCTTGATGATTCTTCTCCAGTGTTAGTGGTATCTCCATTGTTACCAATGTTTCCACCACCACCACCATGATCATTATCATCATTGTTATTTTCATTACCAGCAACAACCTCAGGTGGAGCTTCATCATTTGATTCTAAGTCTGGAAAGTTATCAAACTTCAGTTCTTCATATGAATCTTCAGTTTGGATACTAGGGAGTTTAGTGTCATCAAATGTAACATTGACACTTTCCTTCACTTGGTGACTATCAATCAAGTACACCCTATAAAATCTTCTGGAGTAACCAACAAATATAGCTTCATATGCCTTGGCCTCAAATTTGCCACGTTTAACATCTCCATCCTTAAGCACAAAGCATTTTGCACCAAATACATGAAAGTATTTGAGAGTTGGTTTCTTGTTGTTCATGATCTCATAAAGAGTCTTCATTAAGTCCTTGTTGATTAAAGTTCGATTCTGAGTATAACAAGCAGTATTCACAACTTCAGCCCAGAAGTACATTGGAAGTCTTAATTCACTTAACATAGTCCTTGCAGCTTCAATCAATGTACGATTCTTTCTTTCTACAATTCCATTCTGTTGAGGAGTTCTAGGGGCTGAATATTGTCTTGTTATTCCTTTATCTGCACAAAAGTCATTTAGGACTGCATTCTTGAATTCAGTTCCATTATCTGACCTTATAGCTCTAACAGGGAATCTAGAATCCAGCTCAATCAACTTCACATGATCAATCACCATCTGTGGGGTCTTATCCTTGGAATGTAGGAATAAAACCAAATTATATTTGGAATAGTCATCAACAATCACAAGTGCATATTTTTTCTTTGACATGGACATCACATTAACTGGACCAAACAAATCCATGTGCAGTAGCTGATGTGGTTCAGTTATTGATGATGTGTTAGTGCCCTTGTGAGAATCTTTCTTTGACTTTCCTTTATGACATGCCTCGCACAGTCCTTCCTGTGTAAATTCCATCTGAGGCAAACCTCTCACCAATTCCCTCTTAACTAGAGAGTTCATGGTTTTGAAGTTCAGGTGAGACATCTTCTTGTGCCATAGCCAACTTTCATCTGATGAAGCTTTGGCATAAAAACAAGTAACTTCATCTTTGGATCCAGAGTACAGATCAGCTATGAACAAATCACCTTTCCTTACTCCTTGAAGAGCAAGATGTCCATTCTTCTTGTGAAGGATCTGACACTTCTCTTTCTCGAAGGAAACAACATATCCTCTGTCACAGAAATGACTAATGTTGAGAAGATTGAACTTCAGACCTTCCACAATGGATACATCTTGAATGATAACATTTCCAAATTCCAAACAGCCATATCCTCTGGTAATACCCTTGATGTTATCTCCAAAGGTAACTTTTGGGTCAGCTTTCTCAACCACATTTGATAGCAGAGCTCTATCTCCGGTCATATGCCTTGAACAGCCACTGTCCAGAATCCACATAACACGGTTTACCTGTGCCACACCCTGCAATATCAAATTGATTAGTCCTTCATTGGAACCCAAACTTGATTGGGTCCGACATATTTAAAGAACTGGCCTTTGTCAGGCAAAACAACATTTTTAACCTTAACTACTTCTACCTCTTTGACAAAAGAGCGTTTCCATTTATAGCCAGCCTTAACACATTTCTGAGTAGGCTTAGGGATAAATGAATCCACTCTAGTCTTGGGAGGACTAGCAGTCTTAGCTCTAACATGCTTCTTATTATTATTAGCATGTTGACGTGGAGCAGTCTTATCATCAGATACATGCTTACTATTAAAATAAGCATATATAACATTAAATGCACAAGACATGCAATTCACCACACCACATTAAAATAAGCATATATAACATTAACAGCGGGCATGTTAGTTCTACAGTTGTTTTGATCCACTTTATGAATGTCTGAATTAGTCTCCGTTGCTGAAACAACTTTGGCTTTACTATCAGACATACACTTGTTGGACTGAGCAAGTTCAAAAGCAAGATCATCAACACGCATCTCCTCTTGAATAATGATGGAATATTCATTCAAAGGTTCTGCTAAGGATTCTCTAAAGAAAGGTTTATCAATACCCTTAAGCACATGTGGTACACCCCTTTCTTCACTGACTCTATTAGGGGTGTTTATGCTTAATTCTCCAATAGACTCATTATAGTCATACCCTATTCCTACAGTATGATCAATAACTTGTTTATTGAAGATTTCTTTAGCAGTCTTATAAGAATTATAGTAAGCATTAACCTTGGTTTTAAGTTCAATGATCTGATCCTTAAGAATGGTTTCCAATTGAATATAACAATTAACCCTATTCTCAAGAAATGCTATTTTCTTAGTGTGATCATCCTGATTAACATGCACAAGTCTTAATTCTTTTACCTCCTTTTCAAGAGCTTTGTTCAAAAGAATTATTCTATCATTTTCACTACGTGCACATGAAACAGTACTACTAAGATGATAGATCATTTCAAAATCAGTAAACTTTACCTCAGACATGAATGATGAAGTGCTTGCCTCATTAGCCATTAAAGCTAGATTTCCAACTTCACCAGCTTCTTCATCACTATCCGTATCATCCCAACTCTTTCCCTCGGCAACATAAGCTTTCCCAATCTTGTTCTTCTTGCTAGAATCAAATGAGTTCCTTCACACATGCTTTGGATTTTTGCATTCTGTAGCAAAGTGACCCAACTCATTACAATTGTAGCACCTGATTGTGCTTCTGTCCACGGTTCCAGTTTTATAGCCACCCCTTGTGCTATTTGAAGAAGAAGAAGAACCACCTCTCTGAAACCTGGGCTTGAACCTAAGATTGGGATTCCTTCTGAATATGAAGTTGCCAAACTTCTTCATTATCATTGCCATCGACTCATCCTCCAGCTGTTCAAGTTCTTCCATAGAATAGAAGTCACCACTAAATTGATTAGTGGATGTTAAGCCATATTCAGCCACAGTAACATCCATGTCATAACTAGAAGGTTGAACAACCTTCACTTCCAGTTGCTGTGGGACTTCTGTTGCCAATGCAGTAGGAGTACTAACTATCTTTCCAGTTCCATATATCTCCTTTTGCTGAATCTGCTCCAGCTCATAGGTCTTCAGAATACCATAGAGTCTTTCCAAAGAAATATCTCCAAGATCTCTTGCTTCTCTAATTGCAGATATTCTGTGCTCCAAATGAGATGGAAGTGTCACGAGGAACTTCTTGTTAATCTCCTTGATAGTATAGTGCTTTCCATGGAGATTCAGATCACTTATCAATTTGTTGTATCTCTCAAAAACCTTAGAGATACCTTCACCAGGGTTTGATCTGAAATGTTCATATGAAGGGGTGAGAATTTCCATCTTATTCTCTTTGACTTCTTCTATCCCCTCATTGATTATCTCAATTGTGTCCCAAATGTGTTTGGCAGTAACACAATTTAGAACATGATTATGCATGATAGGATCAAGACAATCAACCAGTATCAACTGTAAACAGGCATCTAGGGAAGCATCCTCTTTCTCATCAGCTATGTAGTCCTTGGGATCCTTGGGGTACATCCTAGCAGCTCTAGTAACAACATCGTTCTCTATCTGCTCTTCCTCAACAATCATAGGAAGTTTAGGACCACTTTTCGGCACTCCAAGATATTTAACATTAGCTACTTGAAGAAACATGAACATCTTTTTCTTCCACATAGGATAATGCTCCTTGCTGAACATGGGGATCTTTACTGTATCAACTTTCTGTGTAGTAGACATTTTTGAGATTTTTTATGACGAATAAAAATTTCAGAGTTGAAGAAAAAATCAAAAAAATGGATCTTTTATTTGTATATCAATCAAAAGGCTCTAATAGCAATTGTTAGGTCCTGATAAGTTTGTAGAAGGGGGGGTTGAATACAAACTATACCGTTTTATCGAATTTGTCCGTTTTAGAATAAAATAATTTAAGAACAAATTATGGCGCAATTAAATGAAACAAAATTCAAGTTAAATATAACTTATATTAAACTTGAAAGGTATTACAAATATGGTACTAATTACAGGATTGAATCTCAAACTAATTAAAACAAATCTAGAATAAATTCGACATGAATTTATCTATTTTTGTAATAAAAAGATATAACAATAAATGATAATTTGAGATATGTTCTAGGGATAAAAATCCGCTAGATAGTTAAAGCAGTACAAGTGAATGAATTCTAGTGATCTAGATTTAACACAATGATTCTAGAATTTAATTCACAGAAGAAATTATCACGACAATGCTCTTCACTTTTCTTAACAGAAACTTTCTTGATGATTATTATGTTATGTTGTAAACTGTCTTGATCACTTTTCTTTTGATAAAGCTAATCCACTTGACAAGCTAATCTTCACGTGTAATTGCTTTTGGAATGACTATGAAAATAGTCTAAAAAGACTATTAAAAAGGCTGGAATGATTATGCTTTAATACTGGAATGAGTATCAGAATTTAGAAGAATTAAAACAGAATTTCTTGAAAAGTATTAGGATGACTATCGGGATGACTATCCCTTAATAGTCATTCCAGTACAATTTTAATACAAAATGACTTGGAATGACTATCGGGATGACTATCCTGGATAGTCATTCCAGTTCATTTTGATTAAGAAATTCTAAATTAATTCTAATTCTAATTTAAATTAATGAAGAATTAATTTATTCAATAAATTAATTACTTAATTTATTTGTTAAATTAATTCAGAAGAATTAATTTAATAAATTAATTAATAACTAATTTAAAAGAGAGCTTAAATTCTTACAAGATAGCATAACCAATCCTTGAACCACTGGAACTTGATGAAGAATAATCACTGGAATGCAGTTGACAATCGATGCACAGTCTGGTTCATAAGTGACTCACTGAAATGTCTGTTCTTCATCTTGACTTTAAGCTGTGGTCCATTAACAGCTTTTAACTGTTGCTCAGCCTTTGTAACCTGTACATTTAATGTCACACATCTGAAATCTCTGTCACTTTAATAAATTCACTTCCTTGAATACTTCACTGAGGCTTGATCAATAAATTGAACTTCTTTCAATGCAGTATTGCTTCAAGTCTGTAGGATGACTTTAAACTGTATTATTTTCACTGATGTGATCTTCTGAGATTCCTGTGAGACTGTGACAATTGAATTATTACTTATTACAAACTTGTTTAAGTTGAGTTGAATCCTCAATGTTAACAAATAGGCCTATACATATTCACTTCATGTAGGTAGAAACTTCTTCTTTCCTTGCCTGTCATAATTGGTTTCAATTTGATGTCTTCTTAAACTATCTTTGGATCTAGCTTGGATTGCAATCACCTAAGGTATTGGGAACTAGCCTTAGGCAGTTGGTCCTCTAGCCTGAAGAACCTTCTACATCCCTCATCATCTCTGAACTCCATCATCCAGTAAGGTTGGAGGTGGATTCTTTGACCATTGTATGGGATCTTCAATTTCCTTGGTAAGCTTTCAGGTTGATTCCAACTAGCTCTTATCCCTTCAATATTCCTCATCACTAGGCTCCTTGCAGTTGGATAAAATCCCTTTGAGCTCTTGAAGCTTGAAAAAACTTTGACTAATGTGGGATATCCTGTTAGTATTAGTGCTCTAGAGACAATACTTTTATGTTTTAAAAAAAACATTTTATTATTATAAATTATGTTTTATTGATTATTATTATTATTATTTTATTATGTCTTTATTTACTGCGTTATAAATGTTAGCATAATAAATATCCTTGGAATTATGATACGTATTCGATATTTTTAAGTATGTGACTTAAAAATGAGATTATATGAATAGTATCTTTATTCCTAAATATTCCTAGTCGAGTGTTATTATTTAAGGACAATAATAATGCACAGAGACTAGTATGTTTGTTGACTGATGACCACATCTCATTGGTCATAGGTATGTTGATACTAAAGTCAAAACATAGGTGCATGTAAGAGTACATGACACTGGATTGACCCGCCATGAGAGTACACATGTTAATAGTGTCATAAGTAATTTTCACTGTGATAATGGTGTAATGATCCTTAGACCTGAAATCATTATATTTTTATACGAGAATTAATATACTTTGATTACATTAAAAGTTACCTTTGACCGGGTGATGATAAAAGTGGAGATTGGGTATATTATGATTCGTATGAGAAATATGAATGATCTAGATGGGATTTAACCCTCCTAATTTTAGGAGCGATATTATTGGCCTCTTTTTTGAGTGAGACTAAGAAATGCACGGTCGTGCTCAAATGTTGATTTGATTTAATAGTCTACTCATCGATCAAGAAAACTAAGATTAAATTATGAAGATGATGAGACATTACATGCCTCGAGTTTAATCTATAATATTAAGGTTAAAGGGATTATATTACATGGAACATTATTCACGAAAGGCTTAATCGAATCACCGATTTAATTATTATTACTTGGGTGGCAATGATGTATTACTAGATACCGCTCATTGTTTACAATTTTTATTAGTTATTAAAATTGTTACCAACGTAATAATAACCTACAGGGTCACACACAAAGAACGCTAGAAGGAGAAATAATTTAAATTATGAATTTAAATTTAAATAAGTAATTTATTCTATTTTTAATATTAATTAAGTATGACTTGATTAATTATTTAAATAGAAAATGGAATTACTTAAACTAATTCTGAAATTAGTTATTAATTAAGTGCGACTTAATTAAATAATAAATTAGAATTTCGGATTATTATTTTATTATAATTGGATTATAATTAGAAACTTATTTTCCTCTCTATATAAACTCACAAAGAGGGCTGATTTTAATGGTGGAAAAAAGTTTTTATATTAAAACCCTAGCCGCTTATGAGAGCAAGAAAAGAGAGAGAGAGAGAAAGAAGCAGTTTTCGGGTGCAAGTACACATCAATCCTTCAAGAAAACCGTTCGTGTGGATAACGTAAAGTTTAGATCGCGAGAGCGGGATACATGGTGGTTGAACAAACTTTGGATCTCCATTAATCTTCCATTAATGAACTGTTAAAGCTTCTTAAGGTATTTGTTCTTAATCTCCGAATTAAATCTTTTGTTTTCGCATGGATCCTGCGGAGGGGTTTCGAATTTTGGTTTATTTTCACGTTTTCTGTTGCGTTTATGTGCTCGAAACCCTTCAATGGGATCAGAGCTACTTGCGAAATGTTTTAATTCGGTTGTGTGTTTAACAGTTTTCGATATATATGCATGTTTGCGATCTACCATGTTTTTGTGTTGATTTATATATATGTATGTATATGTTTTTGAATATGTGATATTCATGAGGATTGGATAATCATGAGATGATTGTGTATATTGTTGTATGTATATGATACATGTTAGATCGAATTATGAGAATCGTATTCGATACGATTTCTGGATACGCTACGCAGATTTGGTGAAATTTGCATATTTTGTCAGATTTTCGCCGAAAATACCTTTTCGGAAAGTGAAAAGGGCGTCTGAACAAAACTGACAAAGTCACTTGTTTCGTCTGTAACGCATTTGACGTCGTTTACTGTCTATAAACAGCGATTTAATGTTTTCAGAATTTTGATTTTGATTTTCTGATTTACACTTTATTTGATTTATGTGATTGGATCATGCGAAATATGACATGGTATGATATATTAATTCAATATGAGATGTTCTTAATTGTTATATGAGCATGGTGATTGGTTATGGCCTAAAGAACCATAAGATAGTGGTTTTGTTTTAATGGTTTGGTTTCTAAATACGACTTGCATGTCGTTATTCCTTGTAATGTTTAAATCTCGAATGTAACTCGAGTTCTACTTGTAAGTTTAGTAGGATAGGTTGTTTTGTTTATGTAATGTATATGAAGACATCCAAGATGGAGAACCAAGGAAGCATTACAAGGAGGCAAGTTAAAGCTTGAAGACTTGTAACATTGTATTGTATTTTGATACCACCATAGATTGACCTTGATTTTTCCATTAGCTTGGAAAGATCACTTAGGTTGGGCCATAACCAAACACGTTTATTTACGCACTTTACGTATATTATGATTGTATGTGATGATATATATATGCGTAGATAATGATGCATGTTTTAATTAGATTAATCATGTATGTATGTATTAGATACAACACCTATGTCATGTCTGCTTAAACAAGATAAAATCTGTTACGATTCAAGATTTTAAAATTGAACAAAAATGAACATGAGATTCCTGTGTTTATGAAACACGGAAATAAGTATGAATTTTCAAATTTTGACATGGGGCGATTTTGACAAAAATACAAGTAGCGCTTGTAAGAAAGACGGGTTTTAAGCGAGACCACTGTGTCTCCTCCGACGGACTGGAAATCAAACCATTGATGAATTTTGATTTGAAGTACTTAGTTCAAGGAAAAATTGGGAATCTCTTGATGATGGGATCATGGTCGTTTTAATAATAACAAATCGCTAAAGTTAAAATATTAAGTCAATTAGATGCCTTCAAATGTGCAACACTCGTCAAGACCTAGATCGAGAAAGAGTGGGTTCACCAAAGCGAAGCACTCCAATCTATCGTGGTAAGATGCGATGAAGTAAATGTGATACTTTTATGTTAGACCATTGGGTTAGACTTAACTAAGTTACCACAATAGGATTGTGAACTTAGAGGCATGGAGTTTGGTATGATTTATTAGATAAATGTGAACAAATGTTGTTCTACCAAACTTTCCAAGAGTTATATATGATATAATTTACAAGAGTTGTCTACCTAAATAAATCATGTTTTGGGAGTAAAGCCAAAGTTGACCTTAAGCATGACGAAATATGGATCTTGGCTCACTAGAAAGATTTAAGAGAAATACATTCTGAATTAATAGTTAGGGTTATTTATTTGATAAAAAAATAGTGGGAGGTATATAATGATATACCATAATCACTTAAACATAATAATTAATAAATTTGCAACCTAGATTAATTTTATGCACTTTAATATTGTAGCTATCAAATGACAAATAACATAAACAACTTCTCTATGCGATCAGTCCTTGAGAAGGACAAGCTGACAGGAACAAATTTCCTCGACTGATATAGGAGCTTCAGGATCATCCTCAGGCACCACGATGTTAGTCAAATTCTTCCCTTACCTTTTAGTTGAGAATGTAACATGTGCCGAACATAATGCTTATTGGAAGCAAATTAATGATTCGATTGATGATGTTTCATGTCTCATGCTTGCAACTATGAGTGCTGAGCTTAAGAAACAATATGAGCATATGGATTCTTATGAGATATTTGAGCACCTTAAAAGATGTTTGAGGAAAAGGCTCGTCAAAAGGGATTTGACAATAGCAAGGCACCATACACCTACAAGTAGGGAAAGTGAGATTCGGTTGGACCAGATGTTCTAAAGATAATAGGGTATAATGAGTACCTTGATTATTATTTTTTTGGGTTTCAAGATTGGTCTAGAGACTCAGAATGATTTGATCATACAAATCTTTGAACAATAACTATTCTCAATTAGTTAGTGAACAACGAAATAAATGAGATAGACATAGCACCCACTAAGTTATGAAGCACGTTGAGAACTGCTATAAGCAACATGATAAATGCATGGACTACTCCCATAATGATGGTGAATGTAGGAATGTGAATGGGAAAGGAAAATGGAATGGAAAGAAGAAGATTTGATCTAATTCTGTAGCCATATTAAAGTCCTATCCCAAAGAGGTTTTGTCGCCTATAGGAGGTGTTGCTAATTAAAGAATACGATTGTCTCTTCTGTGGAAAATCGAAAGACTGGAAGTTAAACTGTCATGCTTATTTGGAAGATCTAAGAAGAAGACCGGTGAGGGTCAAGCTTCAGGTTTCGGGTTAGAATTGGAGCAAAAGTTATTGCTCTAGTTGAAGTAACTCGTTACTTAATTTTGCCTATAAGGCTAAGTTTAGAACTTGATAATTGTAACTACGTGCCTCTAAGAGTAGAGACATTATATTGGTTTCTTGTATGGACAAGAAAGGTTTTTCATTTTAATTGGATATATAACAATTGTTGTTTATTACATTTCAATGAAAAGGTTAATGATGTTGCACAATTAGTTAATAATTTATATGTTCTAAAATGACTCAAATCAAACATTACCTTTGGCACTGTAATTAAGGCCATATTATAAGAAATGCATTTCCAATTTACATAATGATGGATGATTGGATAAGTTTGATTATGAATCATACGAAGAATGTGAATCTTGGTTTATTTGGAAAAAGGACAAAAGCCCCTTTTACTGAAAATGGTGAAAGGGTCATCAAGCGATTAGGACTTATACATGGTGATGTATGTGGTCATATATGTACGATGGCAGGATGTAGATTTTACTTCTTCATAACGCTCACTGATGATGTCAGTAGATACGGATATAGATATCTTTTGATGAACAAATCCGAATTGTTTGAAAGTTCAAAGAATATTAAGCTGAAGTAAAAAAGTTCAATGAAAGGAGTTTCTAAGAGCTGAAATCACATTATGTTGGACATAGTACGATGGATGATGAGTCAAGTGGATCTTCCAATAAGTTTCTGGGGTTATACCCTAGAGACAGATGCATATACACTAAACCTTGTTCCTACTAAAATGGTTCAGGAGAGACACCATATAAGATGTGGACTGAGAAAAGTTATAGCATGTCATTTATCAAAATTAGGGGATGCAAAGCGTTTGTGAAACATTTAACCTCTGACAAGCTAGGACCAAAATCAGATAAATGTAATTTTGTGGGATACCAAATTAAAACAAAAGGGGTATTACTTCTTTAATCCTCCAGAGAACAAAGTGTTTTTTGCTCGGACTGCTGTATTTCTTGAGAGAGAATTTCTTTCTAAAAGAAATAGTGGGAGGAAAATAGATCTCGATGAGGATCGAGAACCACGAGATAACATTGAACCGAAGTTGGAACAAGAGCAGAATGTACAAGAAAAGTTAATGACAATACTGCTCAAGAAACACAGGTTGTACGTAGGTCTGGTAGGATTCACCATGAGTCCGAGAGATATTATGAATTTCTCTTGACTCGATGGTGATGTAATGCTTGTGAATAATGATAATGAGCCTCTTACCTACCAAGACGCTATGAACATTCCAAGATCTAAAAGTTGGCAGGAGGCCATGAAATCTAAGATGGATTCCATGTATGAAAAACCAATTATGGACTTTGGTTGATCCACCTAAAGGGGTAAAACCTATAAGGTGCAAGTGTGTTTTCAAGAAGAAAACTGACATGGATAGTAATGTACGGACCTATAAGGCACGACTGGTGGCAAAAGGTTTCAAGTAAATTCATGGTATTGACTATGATGAAACTTTCTCACCAGTGGCAATGGTCAAGTCCATCAGGATTTTGCTTGCTTACTATAACTACGAAATCTGGCAAATGGATGTCAAGACTACTTTCTTAAATGGGAGCGTTGAAGAGGTTGTGTACATTACACAACCTGAAGGTTTTGTAGATCCAAGTTTTGCTAGAATGGTTTATAAGATAAGTCGATCCATTTATGGATTAAAGTAAGCCTCGAGGAGATGGAATATGTGTTTTGATGAAATAGTCAAATAGTTTGGCTCTATTCAAAATGAAGATGAACCATGTGTTTACAAGAAGGTTAGTGGGAGCCATGTGGCATTCCTAGTATCATATGTAGATGATATATTACAAATAAGGAATGACATTCTTTCTCAACAGACTGTTATGACTTGGTAGAGAAATAGTTTCTTGATGAAAGACTTAGGAGATGTGTCCTATATCTTAGGGATCGGGATCTATAGATATAGATCACGAAGATTTTTCGGCTTAAGTCAGAGTACATACATTGACAATGTATTGCACCAATTAGGGATGCAAAGAGGCTAAAAGGGAAATGTTCCCATGTCTATGAGATAGTGATCTCAAAATAAATGGTCTAAAATCATTGGATGATATGGACCACATTAGTATAGTTCTATATGCTTCGGAAATTGGTTTCATAATGTATGTGATGATATGTACTCGTCATGATGTCTCATATGCTTTAAGCATGACGAGCAAGTACCAGTCTAATCCAAGTGATGGTCACTTGATTGGAATCAAGAATATTCTTAAGTGCCTGAAGAGGACTAAAGACTCATTCTTGGTATATGGAGGAGATGGGAAGCTGGATGTAAAATGTTACACGGATGTTAGTTTCTAGACAGACAGGACGGTTTTGTGTCTTAGTCTGGATTTGTGTTTTGTCTAAATAGATGTGTTGTAAGCTAGAATAGTTCACAACAAGAACCGTAAATGATTCTACAATCGAGGCTTAGTATATTGATACTAGCGAAGTACCCAGAGAGGATGTTTTGGGAATTTACTAAGGCGATATCACCTTATTAATGAGATTAATGATCAAGGTTATATACTTATATGTAAAGTGCATACTATTGATAATATTGTAGAACCACTGACTAAGGCTTTGTCGCAGCAGAAGCATGTAAGTCACACTAGTTCCAAATGTATTGGATACATGGGATATTGGCTCTAGTGCAAGTGGGAGATTGTTAGTATTAGTGCTCTAGAGATAATACTTATGTTTTAAAGAAAACATTTTATTATTATAAATTATGTTTTATTGATTATTATTATTATTTTATTATGTCTTTATTTACTGCGTCATAAATGTTAGCATAATATATGTCCTTGGAATTATGATACGTTTTCGATATCTTTAAGTATGTGACTTAGAAATGAGATTATATGAATAGTATCTTTATTCCTAAATATCCCTAGTCGAGTGTTATTATTTAAGGACAATAATAATGCACAGAGACTAGTATGTTTGTTGACTGATGACCACATCTCATTGGTTATAGGTATGGTGATACTAAAGTCAAAACATAGGTGCATGTAAGATTACATGACACTGGATTGACCCGCCGTGAGATTACACATGTTAATAGTGTCATAAGTAATTCTCACTGTGATAATGGTGTAATGATCCTTAGACCTGAAATCATTATATTTTTATACGAGAATCAATATACTTTGATTACATTAAAAGTTACCTTTAACCAGGTGATGATAAAAGTGGACATTGGGTATATTATGAATCGTATGAGAAATATGAATGATCTAGATGAGATTTAAGCCTCCTAATTTTAGGAGCGATATTATTGGCCTCTTGTTTGAGTGAGACTAAGAAATGCACGGTCATGC
Source organism: Heracleum sosnowskyi (assembly GCA_030848705.1). NCBI lineage: Eukaryota > Viridiplantae > Streptophyta > Magnoliopsida > Apiales > Apiaceae > Heracleum > Heracleum sosnowskyi. The sequence continues at coordinate 74,447,167 of CM061237.1, forward strand.
TCAAATGTTGATTTGATTTAATAGTCTACTCATCGATCAAGAAAACTAATATTAAATTGTGAAGAGGATGACACATTACATGCCTCGAGTTTAATCTATAATATTAAGGTTAAAGGGATTATATTACATGGAACATTATTCACGAAAGGCTTAATCGAATCACCGATTTAATTATTATTACTTGGGTGGCAATGATGTATTACTAGATGTCGCTCATTGTTTACAATTTTAATTAGTTATTAAAATTGTTACCAACGTAATAATAACCTACAGGGTCACACATAAAGAACGCTTGAAGGAGAAATAATTTAAATTATGAATTTAAATTTAAATAAGTAATTTATTCTATTTATAATACTAATTGAGTATGACTTGATTAATTATTTAAATAGAAAATGGAATTACTTAAACTAATTCTGAAATTAGTTATTAATTAATTAAGTGAGACTTAATTAAATAATAAATTGGAATTTCGGATTAGTATTTTATTATAATTGGATTATAATTAGAAAACTTATTTTCCTCTGTATATAAACTCTCAAAGAGGGCTGATTTTAATGGTGGAAAAACGTTTTTATATTAAAACCCAAGCCGCTTATGAGAGCAAGAAAAGAGAGAGAGAAAGAAGCAGTTTTCGGGTGCTAGTACACATCAATCCTTCAAGAAAAGCGTTCGTGTGGATAACGTAAAGTGTAGATCGCGAGAGCGGGATACATGGTGATTGAACAAACTTTGTATCTCCATTAATCTTCCATTAATGAACTGTTAAAGCTTCTTAAGATATTTGTTCTTAATCTCCGAATTAAATCTTTTGTTTTCGCATGGATCCTGTGGAGGGGTTTCGAATTTTAGTTTATTTTCACGTTTTCCATTGTGTTTATGTGCTCAAAACCCTTCATATCCTTCATTCAGAATTCTCTGCAAGGGCCATGTCCTTTCTATTCCACCCTTGTAGACAAACACTAATCTTTCTGGCAGATTCTTGTGTTTATCAATGCCCCTTACTTCAATAATTTCATCCAGGAAGAGATCCAATGTTTTAAACTCTTGTATGTTAGCAATGAATAGAAAATCAGCTTTGTCTTCTATTGGCTTGACAACTTGAGGTACAATTTTGAAGTTTGATTGGCCCCTTTGGAGTTTTCTTCTTTGGTTCCCTTGCTCTTTTCTTCCTTTCAGCTTCTAAGATAATTTTTGGGAATACCAAATTATCAGACTCCATAGGTTATTCCTTGGGCTCTACTAGGGTGCTTGAAGGTTTGATGATGTCATCAATTATGAAGGTCTTTTTCTTAGGTTTCTCAGTCTCCTCTTGTTTTTCTGGGGAGACAGGCCTTTTGGATTTGAATTTTATTCTCCTAGAAATATGGTTTTTCTGAGGCACTGTCTTTCCTTTGTTTTTCTTAGGAGCAGTGAGCACTTCTTCTTCAGCCACATTTTCTTTTTCTAGCTCCTCCATCAGCTCACTGGCTAGTCTAGCCTGCTTATCAAGATTAGACTCATATCCCTCAGGATTGGCTTCTCTTGCAAGTGTAGCTACCTCCTCCCTTTTAGCTTCAACAAACCTGGGATGGTTGATTGTTATGTGAATTGGCTTTCTATTTCTGATGATCACAACCATCCCCTGCCTGGCTTCCACATCCCTAGTCTCCTTGAATGCTTTGATGTCTTTGCCCAAGAGTTTCTTAGCATCTGGCTTGGGAAGTGGAAAATCCACTTGGAGTTTATTCTTGCCATGCTTCTTGGTTGGAGAGCCAAACCTACCACTCCAAATACCTTCACACTCCTCGTAGAGAGATGGCTCAGCGTCATAGAAGATTTTTGGGAGCTCAACCTCAGGAGTTAGAACTTTGAGAATTGTAGTAGTGGCAGGCTCTGTGGTTGTGAAGGGAGTTGAAGTCACAGCTTTAAAAATTGATTCTTTGATCAACCTTTCTGTGTTGAGAATTCTTTTCTCTATGACTTCATTGGCTTTAGATATCTCCTTTTGTCTTGCAATCACTTCTTCTTCAGTTAAACCAGAGATGTCCAATTCTCCTGGTTTGATAACTAGAGGGACCATAGTGAATTGGAACTCACTTGGATTAGCTATTACTTCTGGAATCTTCCCCTCAGTTTAAGCTTTCTCCACTTCCATCCTAGCTGGTTCAGAGACCACTAGTGTACTCTCCCCCTTTTTTGTTATCATCAAGGGTTTGAGTAGCACTAGGGGCCTGCAGCAATTTTTGGAGGAGCTGTGTCCACCCTCCTTGATAGAGATTCCACACTCTTAGAGAAAGTGTTTTCTTCAACAACTCTTCTTTGAATAGTCCTGATGGTGGAGAGAGGGAATGCAGTATCAAGTCTCTTGTTAATGATGTCCTTGACATTGTCAATGATTTCCTTGACCTCATCTGTCTGTGTCCTGTGATGTAGAAGTTGCATCTTCTGTAGTTGGAGATTTGTCATGAAATTGGACAGGATGAGCTTCTTGGATGGATTAGCTTTAGAAATTGAGACTATGGCTGAATCTGTGGAGATTGATTTGAGATTTAGTGCCACAGATGGAGCCAAAATCTTAGAAAAGATGGATTGGTGGTCCAACAAATCATCAAGAAGATGATGACCACCAATGTCAGAGTGGGGTTTCTCCAAAAAGATTAAAGATGGAGAATCAGGAATAGATGTGTGAATCATGTCCACATCTAAAGAGACAGTAAGTGAGCTAGGAATTTTTGTTTCAGTTTGAATGTGTAAAGAGTGGGGCTGTGACTCCACATTTATTGGAGCCACATCAAAGTGAATTTGAGAAGGTGCAGAAACACAACTTGAAGTTGTGGTTTGCACTGTGTGTGTTCCTTGTGTAACCCCAGTTGTTTTAGACCTCTTTCTTCTTTCATAGGCATTTGATGTATCTTTAGGGCTTCTAGTGTCCCTATCCCTCTTATGATGTGTCCCTGGATGGGGACTATTTTTAATAGGAACATCCTTTTGGGAGGATGTCACTAGGGATGTGTTTGATTCCTTTTCAACCACTGATTCCTTTTCTTTGATTTTCACCCCTTCCCTCACCACTTACTACCTCCTTCACACTCCCCTCAGGTGGTTTGGTAGTGTTTACAACAGGTGCCTTTTGAGAGGCACCTGAGGTTGGCTTTTTGGATTTGGATTTTGGAATTTTAGAGGTGGCCACTTGGGTAGGAGGCTGTTAGACAGTTCCAGCCTCCATAGTGGCACTTGAAATCAAAGAAATTACAGTGGAGGAAGGTACAGTTGAGGAAGTTACCTGAGTTACCTGTGCCTCCTGAGCTTCATTGAAAATTGGTAGATATACCAATTGTACCTCCTTGTTGTGGTTCATCCTATTCAAGTCCTCAAGGACTCTCTTATTTTGAACCCAACAGTCTTTGGAGTTTGCAGGGAATTTTTGGATGGTTGTTCTTGGCGACCCGGATTCGTTCTTCCCGACCCGTTTACCCGAAGTTTGACCCGGTTTCAATCTTCAAAACCCTAATTCATTTTCTGAAAACTGTTTTTGGATTTTATTTTTAAATTTAATTCGAAAATAGTTTAAAAACTTTAAAAATTCATATTTTTATTTTAAAAATATATTTTAATATCAGAAAAATTCTGTAAAATCATATTTATTATTTTAAATCCGAAAATTGATTAAACTTAATTATTTTAATTATTTTTAATTAATAATTAATTTATTAATTAATTGGTTATTTCTTTTAATCAATTAATTATTAAAAATTAATTATTAATTAGATTTAATTAATTAAAAATTCAGTTTAATTATTTTCAAGCTTATTTATTTATTTAAAAATAGTTTGAGTATTTAAAAAGTGTCAATTAATTTTATTAATTGATTTATTTGCATTTAAATGTTTATATTGGATTTAAAAATCCGAGTTTTGATTTAAAAATTAATCGTGACTTATTTAAAATTAAAATAAGTTTCGTATGATTTTTTTAAAAATGTTTATAAGTGCTATATGGTTCATATTAATTGTGTGTTGTGTTTTATAGTCTGTATGTGCCCGTACTAGGGCAAATATCTGAGTTTTAAATATCGTAAATCATACCGGACGTCCGATACGTAACCGGTTACTTGTTTAAATGTGATTATTGATTGAATAAGTGTCGAGAGTAGAACGAGAATAGTTAGACTTATTGTGATGAGTTGTTTAATTATAGAATCGAGTTCCCGGAGCAAGGGAAAGGGAAAGGTAGAGTGAGCAGAGTCATTCCGACAGCAGCTTAGACCAGGCAAGTATCTGTGCCTTTACTTGTGATAAAAATTATTATTGTCTTGATTACTTGAATACTGTTATCCCCAGAAAAATTCAAATTATCAATATTTTAACCGCATTTGGACAACTGATTCCATTTCCTTAGAGATTCTTGATTCTTTGATTTGATCTGCATCGGAAACCCTTATTTCCAATTCACTTGATTATTGTTTACCACCATTTATTATTGATTATCATCCTTTGATTATTATTGACAACCCTTGATCATTTGACTTCCATCGTTGACTATTGATTACGGTCATCGATTATCGATTACCAATATTGATTTCCTTATTGAATGAGTACACTGTACCGTTGAAATTATTCCATGATTATTTCTCGATCTTCATTTGATACTGAGCAGTTGAAGCTCTTTTGCAATCATTATACATTGAGTTTATCTTATTGAGCATGTTATTGTTTATACCCTATGATAGATGTGGCATGTTTTTAAAATGGACCGGTAATTGGTCGGGCCGTATTTATGGTCGGAATAACTTAAGGCCCAGATTGGCCTAGGATCCAGTAGAGGACTATGTCGTGAGCTAGTCCGGGGTTGATGCGTGGCTGGCCAGCAGCACAACCTTTGATTTGAATAAAATGCATAAGCCAAATTCTAATTCTTTTTCTTCAATTGTTATTGATACAAAGCATGTGTTAGCTAAATATTGTTGATTCTGATATCATAAATTCATATTCTTACAACTGTGATAGAAATGATTCATATGATGTTTGCTGAGCACTTTTGGCTCACTTTTTCTTGTTGTTTTCTAACCCTATTCCAGTGAAGCGAGAGTATGAGTCGGCACAGCGTGACTGATAGTTCACCGTCAGCTAGGAGAGCCCCTCGTGTGGTTGTCATTGGCAGGGTAGTTGTTGTTTTGCTTTTCTAGATTAGATGTCTAGATTTGAACTTAAGTTGTGATGTAATAACTCTGATAAAACTGGTATTGTATTAATAGAAGATTGTAGTAGCTTGTGTTCATTGCCATAATCTGGATGCGGTCTTGGTTAAGGGGTATTTGTGTCTTTATATATTCTGCATGTGTTAAATAGTGTTCCGTTGGTCGGGTGACTCCTCAAATCTGTACCCCGAGTTTGGAGGGCGTCACAGGTTGGTATCAGAGCAACAGGTTATGGCAATTGAAACAAGTTAGGACTTAGGGTCCAGGATAACATAGAGAGTTAGGAATTCACTTAAGGATATTAGGAGGTCAACTAGGGATATCATGCGTAGTAATTAAATGTGGTTATAATTGCAGCCCCCTAGTTCTAGTTCAGACTCAGACCCTTCCGAGGATACGATAGCAGAGATACCTACACCCGTTGAGAGAGTAGGACCGTCTCGGCCAGTGCGATATCAGCCTAGGCATCAGCATCCGGTAGTCAGAAGAGATCAGATACCTTGTCATGTTCCACTCCGACAAGTAGCCCCAACACCAGTGTCTCAGGCATCAGTTTGTGGGCCTTTGTATCAGTTAGGTGAGCCACCAGTTCCACACCATGAGTATCAGAGGGTGAGTAGAGAGAGGGAGTACCTTTATGGACAGGTCATGGAGATGGGGAGGATTCGTTCGACTGAGGCAGCCGCTAGCCGAGAGAGGGACAGACTTAGAGATCAGATAAGGGACATTCAGATGAGGCTTAGGGTTACGAGGACCTTGGTTGAGACTCGATTGCACGGATTAGCTTCTAGTCGAGAGGGAGAGACAGTAGCATGAATGAGACAGATTTTGGATTATGCGATGAGTGAGATTGCAGGGATTGCAGGACCCCCGTTATGGCAGACAGGAGCAGGCGATCTGTGAGCAGGTTTAGGAATAGACATATGTGACATGGATGTATGGTTTCTAAATAGTTAGTATATAGATGCATATTGTAGTATCAGCAGTGCACCGGGCTTATAGGAACGCCTCGGGTTGTTGTTGCTTTTTTGTTGTATTGCTGGTCGGCAGTTATGGTTCAGCCATGATATATTTTCTTTTGAAGCATTCTACGCTTGTACTAACTCTATCTATATATATGTATGATAAACCTCTTTTACAGAACTGTATTTATTCCCTTGTCATTCATTTCCAGCATCATAACTGTTATTCTACTTATTGCAACGAGTGTATCCATACACCGTTGAGAAGATCTGTAAACCTTCGAGATACCAATTGTGATCCTTCCTTCTATTATATGAACTGTTTGATTAAGCCAATTATTGTTTATTCATCAGCGATATGCCTCCTAGACGATAAACCCATTCAACTGATACCTCTGACCAAGAAGGTCAACAAAATACACCTCCCACGGGCCACATGGACCCGATGGTAATCCAGTTGTTAAATACTCTTACTCAACAGACTGCCGCATTAGCACAGCAGCAACAAGCATTTCAGCAACAGCTCTTAGAACAGCAGCAACAACATCAGCATCAGCAACATCAACAACATCACCAGCAAGCAGCACCGGCGGTTACGTTCAAATCTTTCCAAGCAGCAAAACCTCCAGAATTTAAAGGATCAGCAGACCCTGTAGAGGCTAAGGCATGGTTCAAGGAGATGGAAAAGGCTTTTGCCTTGATAGAGGTGGCAGAGGATAAGAAGACGGAGTATGCAAGCTATTTTCTGAAGAATGAGGCCAGTTATTGGTGGGAAACGAGTAGGGCTATGGAGCCCGAGGGATTGATTACGTGGGCAAGATTTACAGAGTTGTTTTTGGAAAGTTATTTTCCGGACTATACGAGAGATCAGATGGAATTAAAGTTTTTGGAGTTAAAGCAGGGAAGTATGACAGTGCCCCAATATGAAACAAGGTTTACGGAGTTGTCAAGGTTTGTTCCAACCTATGTGGATACGGAGAAGAAGAAGGCCAAGAGGTTCCAGCAGGGACTGAGGTCTTGGATTCGTAGTAAGTTAGCTATATTGGAGTTGGACACCTATGCAGCGGTGGTCCAAAAGGCAATTATTGCGGAGACAGAGAGTGATTCTTACATGAAAGAGAGGGAGAACAAGAAAAGGAAAGCAGGGATACCCGATAAGGGACAGCAACAGGGAATTTTTCAAGGGCAATCAAATAAGAAACCGGGATTTCAGCCCGGAAGGAATACAAGTTTCAGGAAAACAGATACCGGGAGCGTAGGACAAGATAACCGTCTACCAGCCGGCAGTCAGCAGGGACTTTCTAGACCCCCACTACCAGAATGCAAGACATGCGGGAAGCGACATCCAGGGATATGCCATCGATTGAATGTCACATGCTTTAAATGCAATCAGAAGGGACATTATTCCCGGGATTGCAAGATAGGCATTGTGTGTCATCGGTGTAAGAAACCAGGCCACATAATTAAGGACTGCAGAGCACCAGCACCCGTGAACAATATGATTCGGGCAATTGAAGCACCCCCAGTTGTTAATGTCCAGCCGTTAGCCAGGACCTACATTATGTCAATGGGAGAAGCAGTGAGAGATTCCGACGTGGTGGCAGGTACACTTCTATTAAATTCTATTCCTGCTAAAGTATTAATAGATTCGGGAGCGACGAAGTCTTTTATTTCTGAAATGTTTGCTCGTAGATTGAATTGCGTAATGAAACCCTTAAGTGGAGTGTTGAATATAGAGATAGCTAATCAGGATCGTATAGCGGTCAGTTCATATTATCCTCGTTGTGAGATAGAGATTTTGGGAAATCGTCTTTATGTTGACTTGTTACCTTTTAAGTTAGGTGAATTTGATGTGATATTAGGGATGGATTGGTTGACTGAGTATGATGCGAGTATTGATTGTAAGAATAAGAGGGTTACTTTGATTACCCTAGAAAAGAAAGAAATAATATTTAGAGGAGAGAGGCAAAGAAAGAGGTTCCTGACGATGATTCAGGCTAAAAGATTATTAAGGCAGGTTGTGAGGCGTATTTAGCTTATGTGATAGATATAGAAAAGGAAGTTTCTAAGTTAGAAGATATTCAAGTTGTAAATGAGTTTCCAGATGTTTTTCCGGAAGAATTACCAGGTTTACCTCCAGATAGAGAGATTGAATTTGCGATACACTTAGTACTAGGCGCGGAGCCAGTATCTAAGGCCCCTTACAAGATGGCACCAGTGGAGATGAAGGAGTTGGCTAATCAACTGCAAGATTTGCTAGAAAAAGGAATTATTAGACCCAGCGTTTCGCCGTGGGGAGCACCAGTATTGTTTGTCAAGAAAAAGGATGGAAGCATGAGATTGTGTATAGACTATCGGGAGTTGAACAAGCTGACCATTAAGAACAAGTATCTGTTACCCCGAATAGATGATCTGTTTGACCAGCTGAAAGGAGCGGTACATTTTTCAAAGATTGACCTACGGTCAGGATATCACCAATTGAAGATTAAACCAGACGACATACCGAAGACGGCCTTTCGAACAAGGTATGGGCACTATGAATTTTTAGTAATGGCGTTTGGACTAACAAATGCACCCGCAGCTTTTATGGACTTAATGAACAGGATTTTCAAGAGATATTTGGACAAGTATGTAGTGGTATTCATCGACGACATCTTGATATACTCAAAGACAGAAGAAGAGCATGCAGACCATTTGCGGATTGTGTTGGAAACATTGAGACAAGAAAGACTATATGCGAAGTTTTCCAAGTGTGAATTCTGGTTGAGAGAAGTTCATTTCTTAGGACACGTGGTGAGCAGCGAAGGCATCAAAGTGGATCCAGCAAAGATAGAGGCAGTGAAAGATTGGGAGAGACCAAGGACACCGACTGAAGTCAGAAGTTTCTTGGGATTAGCCGGATACTACCGGAGATTTGTGCAAGATTTTGCGAAGATAGCTACTCCAATGACCAAGCTGACAAGGAAAAGCGAGCGATTCATATGGAATGATAAATGCGAAGAAAGCTTCCAAGAGTTAAAGAAGAGACTAACTACGGCACCGGTATTGATGTTACCAGACGATAAAGGTTAATTCGTAATCTATAGTGATGCGTCGTACAAAGGATTGGGTTGCGTACTTATGCAACATGACAAGGTGATTGCTTATGCGTCAAGACAGTTGAGGCCCCACGAACAGAAGTATCCTACACATGATTTGGAGTTAGCAGCGATTGTGTTTGCTTTGAAGATATGGAGACACTACTTGTATGGAGAGAGATGTGAAATTTACACCGATCATAAGAGTTTGAAGTATATCTTTACTCAGAAAGAGCTGAACATGAGGCAACGAAGATGGTTAGAACTAATCAAGGACTACGACGTTTCTATCAACTATCATCCCGGCAAGGCAAATGTGGTAGCAGATGCACTGAGCAGAAAAGAGAGATTAAATACACTGACGATGGCCAAAGAGTTATACAAGGAATTTGAGAAGTTAGAGATCGAAGTAAGTATTCCGAAGGATGCGACGGAAATGATTTATACCATGACGTTTCAACCGGAATTGTTGGAGAAGATACGGAAGTGCCAAGAGCAAGTTATGAATGATGATGTGAGTAAGATGACATGCGAGGAAATATGTAGCCAATCGGACGACAAAGGGATCTTGAGATTTGCTTCTCGGATCTGGGTACCTAATGTAGCGGAACTGAAAAGTGAAATTTTGCACGAAGCGCATAACTCGAAGTATTCAATTCATCCGGGGAGTACGAAGATGTATCGAGATCTTAAGACGAACTTTTGGTGGCCAGATATGAAAAGGGAGATTGCTGAATGGGTGAGTAAATGTTTTACATGCCAAAGAGTCAAGGCGGAACATCAGAGACCAAGTGGATTACTTCAACCATTGGAAATTCCTGAATAGAAGTGGGAACACATTGCGATGGACTTTGTGGTAGGATTACCTAGAACGAAGGCTAACCATGATGCCATCTGGGTTATTGTGGATCGATTGACGAAATCTGCGCATTTTCTTCCGATTAACGAGAGATTCTCGCTAGATAAGTTAGTTCATATTTACATAAAGGAAATCGTAGTACGGCATGGAGTTCCAGTATCGATAGTGTCTGATCGAGACCCTTGATTTTGGAGGAGTTTTCAAGAATGTTTGGGCACCGAGTTAAGAATGAGTACGGCTTATCACCCGCAGACGGACGGTCAAAGCGAAAGGACAATTCAGACTATTGAAGATATGCTTAGGACATGTGCACTTGACTTTAAAGGCAGTTGGGACGATCATCTACCCTTGGTGGAATTTTCATATAATAATACTTTTCACGCGAGCATCGGAATGCCACCTTACGAAGCTTTGTATGGACGAAAGTGTCGATCTCCAGTGTATTGGGAAGAAGTTGGTGAACGGAAGATGGTAGGACCAGAACTAGTGCAACAAACAAAGGAAGTGATTCAATTGATTCAAAGAAGATTGATAATAGCTCAGGACCGACAGAAAAAATATACGGATCTAGCCAGAAAGGATGTGGGATTCGAAGAAGGAGAGCAAGTGTTACTGAAGGTTTCACCGTGGAAAGGATTAGTTAGGTTTGGAAAGAAAGGGAAGTTGAGTGCAAGATATGTTGGACCGTTTGAGATTTTGAAGAAAGTGGGCAAGGTAGCTTACGAGTTAGCATTGTCGCCGCATATGCAGCACGTTCATAATGTATTTCATGTATCTATGCTTAATAGGTATCGACCAGATTCGAATCATGTAATAGAGTATGAACCCATGGAGGTCCAGGCAGATTTATCTTATGTAGAACAACCGATTCAGATATTGGATCGTAAGGAGAAAGTACTAAGGAATAAGACAGTAGCGTTAGTGAGAGTTTTGTGGAGGAATCCTAAAGTAGAAGAGTCTACCTGGGAGTTAGAGAGTGAAATGTTAGAGAAGTATCCCCAGTTGTTTCCTTGATCTGATTCTGAGGACAAAATCCTATTAAGGGGGGAAGGATGTAATATCCGTGAATTTTATTATCTGAATAAATGATATATTTGATATAAAAATATTTATTGTGGAGTATTGGGATATTATTAAATGATAATTATTGTGTGATTATGTGCTAAATGGTGAGTCGGAAGCCCCTTTCAAATATTTCGTCATTTGGAATTTTCTTCAAATCTGAGCCCCGTTTTGATAATTCAAGGGCCCCGTTGGAATTTCGTACATTAATTATTATCTCTTCGTCTTTCGTATTCGAATCATTATCGGGAGAGATATTCGTATCATTTCATTCCTACCTATTTGATTCTGCAAGAATAATTCATTTTGTTCAAAAAGGGAAAAATTGTTCCGAACCCTAATTGCTTAAGGGGACGGATATATCGTTTTATATCAATATTACATTTATTATAGCCCTAGTATTCTTGAGCATTAGTTATATAATGATATATATATCAATTGGATGATCATCAACCTTTTTAACCGATTATTCCTCGTAAAACGTGTTTTTAACCTAATTAGGGTTTTTAAACGAACCAATGGATCTATATCGATCCAAAAATGTTGTTTGGGGTATTATTTTTCCAAAAATATAAAAAGACGAATCGTACCTTGAAACTCATAGAATTCTGCAATTAATTATCGAAAAATTAAAAATTCCCGAACCGTGTTCTTCGTGTTCTTGAAGATTAATCCATTCGTTCAAGGTGTTATTGAAATCCAAATCTGAAGTTCTTGTACTCAAATCAAAGCTCTTGATCTCTAGTTTCAGAATCTTCCAACCTCATCATCATCTGGTAAGTTTTCGATTTTATATGAATTTTTCAATATTCGAATTAAAATTAGGGTTATTGGTCGATTTGGGGATTTTCATTCTGTTGATTCTCCATTCAATTGGTTGCTTCTAACATGTTCCTAGGGTTCTAAATAGCAAGAATCCATGATTTAATTTCATGTTTGAGTTCAATTTTGATGGGTTTGATTTTCGGGTTTTGACCCGAATTTTTCTTTTACTTCGTTCGTTCTTGTTGTTGATCTGACATAAGTTTTGATATGGGGCTTTGATTGTGTGAGTTATAAGCTTCATTTTGTGATATTAATCTTAGAGTCTTGGCGACCCGGATTCGTTCTTCCCGACCCGTTTACCCGAAGTTTGACCCGGTTTCAATCTTCAAAACCCTAATTCATTTTCTCAAAACTGTTTTTGGATTTTATTTTTAAATTTAATTCGAAAATAGTTTAAAAACTTTAAAAATTCATATTTTGATTTTAAACATATATTTTAATATCAGAAAAATTCTGGAAAATTATATTTATTATTTTAAATCCGAAAATTGATCAAACTTAATTATTTTAATTATTTTTAATTAATAATTAATTTATTAATTTATTGGTTATTTCTTTTAATCAATTAATTCTTAAAAATTAATTATTAATTAGATTTAATTAATTAAAAATTCAACTTAATTATTTTCAAGCCTATTTATTTATTTAAAAATAGTTTGAGTATTTAAAAAGTGTCAATTAATTTTATTAATTGATTTATTTGCATTTAAATGTTTATATTGGATTTAAAAATCCGAGTTTTGATTTAAAAATTAATCGTGACTTATTTAAAATTAAAATAAGTTTCGTATGATTTTTTTAAAAATGTTTATAAGTGCTATATGGTTCATATTAATTGTGTGTTGTGTTTTATAGTCTGTATGTGCCCGTACTAGGGCAAATATCTGAGTTTTAAATATCGTAAATCATACCGGACGTCCGATACGTAACCGGTTACTTGTTTAAATGTGATTATTGATTGAATAAGTTTCGAGAGTAGAACGAGAATAGTTAGACTTATTGTGATGAGTTGTTTAATTATAGAATCGAGTTCCCGGAGCAAGGGAAAGGGAAAGGTAGAGTGAGCAGAGTCGATCCGACAGCAGCTTAGACCAGGCAAGTATCTGTGCCTTTACTTGTGATAAAAATTATTATTGTCTTGATTACTTGAATATCGTTATCCCCAGAACAATTCAAATTATCAATCTTTTAACCGCATTTGGACAACTGATTCCATTTCCTTAGAGATTCTTGATTCTTTGATTTGATCTGCATCGGAAACCCTTATTTCCAATTCACTTGATTATTGTTTACCACCATTTATTATTGATTATCATCCTTTGATTATTATTGACAACCCTTGATCATTTGACTTCCATCGTTGACTATTGATTACGGTCATCGATTATCGATTACCAATATTGATTTCCTTATTGAATGAGTACACTGTACCGTTGAAATTATTCCATGATTATTTCTCGATCTTCATTTGATACTGAGCAGTTGAAGCTCTTTTGCAATCATTATACATTGAGTTTATCTTATTGAGCATGTTATTGTTTATACCCTATGATAGATGTGGCATGTTTTTAAAATGGACCGGTAATTGGTCGGGCCGTATTTATGGTCGGAATAACTTAAGGCCCAGATTGGCCTAGGATCCAGTAGAGGACTATGTCGTGAGCTAGTCCGGGGTTGATGCGTGGCTGGCCAGCAGCACAACCTTTGATTTGAATAAAATGCATAAGCCAAATTCTAATTCTTTTTCTTCAATTGTTATTGATACAAAGCATGTGTTAGCTAAATATTGTTGATTCTGATATCATAAATTCATATTCTTACAACTGTGATAGAAATGATTCATATGATGTTTGCTGAGCACTTTTGGCTCACTCTTGCTTGTTGTTTTCTAACCCTATTCCAGTGAAGCGAGAGTATGAGTCGGCACAGCGTGACTGATAGTTCACCGGCAGCTAGCAGAGCCCCTCGTGTGGTTGTCATTGGCAGGGTAGTTGTTGTTTTGCTTTTCTAGATTAGATGTCTAGATTTGAACTTAAGTTGTGATGTAATAACTCTGATAAAACTGGTATTGTATTAATAGAAGATTGTAGTAGCTTGTGTTCATTGCCATAATCTGGATGCGGTCTTGGTTAAGGGGTATTTGTGTCTTTATATATTATGCATGTGTTAAATAGTGTTCCGTTGGTCGGGTGACTCCTCAAATCTGTACCCCGGGTTTGGAGGGCATCACAACTATACTGTGTAATAAAAGTTCCCTTGCGGGTTTTAACAGTCAGTGCTACATCCGGTAGCCCAACCATGAACTCGATGGGAGTTCTTCTTATTATTATAGTTGCATTTATTATTCCTAACGCCCTATCGTTTCTGAGATTAATAACTATAGGCTCTTATACCATTTCTGTAACACCCCCAGATCCGGGGTCAGAGATCCAGGTTGTCACGTCCCTTTTGTTCCGTACAAACACTTGATACTTAAATCATAATATAATAAATCAACACACATGGTGACCCCACCATCACTATACTCATGCCAGTTATGTCTCAGAAACGAATTTGAAAAACAATAGTCATATGATCCACAAATTAAAGTTATTACAACCCAAAAGTAAAATGCTTGCAACCTACTGCCAGTATGATCTCTAAGTGAAACCAGAAAGGCAGATCAAAAGTTTGTTCTTGTTCATTAATATACATAAGTGATACTTATAAATAAACCAGAGAAACAAGAGTTACACTCTGAACCAACTCAGTACTTCTACCTGAGGTGCTGCAACTGCCATCCTATGGGCGGTCTGTCCGGCCCATACGCGCTTCCGAGCGGTATGACGAATCCTGGCCATCTACTCTAGCTGTTGTGTTGTGATATATATATATATATATATATATATATATATATATATATATATATATATATATATATATATATAAAAGAAAGCAGGAGTGAGCACTAAGCCCAACAATAATACAAAGCAGCATAAGCATATATGTAAGCTTATATCATAAAGGAAAACCTTTAAAACTTCATTCATATTTAGAATGATATACTTATTTGCTTTTCGTCAAAACATGCCATACAGTGCAACTACTGTATGAGAAACATCATTACTCATCACTGCCACCTTATCCGCAACTCAGCGCCTAGGCTTTCGTTACAATGTGCAGCACAACTCCAATTGGAGGAAAGGGACCTTTTTCCGGAGCACACCCCGATACACGATGATCAGTCATTGTATCATACTCACACTTTTCTACTAGTAGATGGACGACATCTTAACACGATTATCACCCTAGCCGCATACGGGCTTTGTATCTGCTGGACTGTCCCACAGCCTCCTACGCGAGATAAGTGCTGGACTTCCTAGCAGCCTCTTACGCTAAAATCAGAGATACTGTCCAACAGCCTCCTTCACGTTAACTCCTGGTCCCGGATAAAATCAATGAAACAGGAATCATAATTTAATCTTATTTCCCCCAAGTACAAATACTTGTCAAAAACTTTGAAACAGTTTAGATTCCTTACTCCAGAATATTTGAAGGGAGTAAGTCACAATGTGGGTTGACATCAGTCAACGAAGCTACGAATGATTACCACGTATTTTGAAATTACGACTTGGGAGTTCATTGACATTTTCAGAGTTCAGCGAGTTTGAAATTCTTTGATTAAATAGGGGAGTCATCCCCAGCTATAGGTACTCTAGGGGAATAGAGGAAGTAAAACTATTTCCTCGACTCCTTGAACTGGATTCCCAATTTTTGATAAGTTAGAAAATATTTAATCGCATTTAAATATTTTTAATAAACTTATAATAATATTTGAGAATCTTTGCTTTGAATATCTTTTCTGAAGATCAGAAATATTTGTGTAATTATTAGAACCTTAAATAATAATATAATAAGGTTCTATGATTTTTAAATCATATTTGGAATATTTAATAAATATCCAAATAATAAATATTGAATTATTATTCAATAATATTCCACTTAAGTGAATATTCAAATAATATTCACTTATTTAAATAATTAATCAAAATAATATTTTTAATAATATTATTTAATACCTCATATTAAATATCCAATAATATATATATATATTGGAATATTTAATAACATATTTAAAATATGACTGTCCCTGGACCCTCCAGTTTCTGACAATATAATCAAGTCAAAATAATAATTTAACTCCCGGTCTAATATTTTAAAAATCATTGTACGAGTGCTCTATCCTTAGAGCCTTTAAAGCCTCGGTTTATATCTAGTATTTACATAGCATATAAACCTTATCTCATATAAAGCTTTTTATATCAAAAGCATTAACAGTTATAATCCTTATACAACATTAAAGGAGGATATATATCACATGCACAATAGTTAATCACAACAGCATCACTTATATGATGCAGGGTTTGAAAACTTGCCTTGGTGTCTCGGTGATGTGGTAGAGGGAGCTTGAGAGTGTGCTCGTCGATATATAACAAGATACACAATTCAAAGTCAGTCCCCTAGAACCAATTAATGTGCCATTACTTAAGCGCTAAAGTTCGATTAATGAAAATCAAATGTCTCGCTCTTGGTCACCTAACACCTCATGACATTCCGTAAATCTTAAGTCAAAAGTTTGGGTGGGAATCTATCCTCAAAACCCAAGTACTTTTCCATTACTAACTCCTTGTTTTTAACTATCCCCTTAAGGGTATTTCACTCGCGCAACCTTTGTTCCCGCATTTTTATAAAATCGAAAACTTATCTTTTTGACACGAAACCTCCTAGGTTCCTTCCCTAACAATCCATGCTAGTATCCATCTTAATATCTCGAGACAATTCCATTTTTAAAGGGCTTGATCTCTATCTCAAAGTTCATGTAATAAACTACTTAGTTATCCGAAACCGCTTTCACTAAAACGGACGTTTCTCCTAAACCGTAAGATTCTTTCGCTAAAACAAACTATGAAACATAGTCTACATGATCATGGTCAGAAACCCTTATGGTTATGCCTTTAAGGTATTCTTGATCTCTATCGAAACTTCCTAAATGAAATTCGACATGGTAACGACGCTTAAACGCGATTCCCGTGTTTAAAACACTTTAATCAATCCACCAATCCACAACCAAACAATCACAACCCAAGGATCTCATCCAAACCACTTTATTTCTGTCTAAACATACTCATAACACTAATCACTAGTTCAACCATCACTTACTCCATTAAACATCATACATATCATGCAAATCATCTCTACATCATACTATCACTAACAATCATCCATTTACTCACTAATATCAAATCATAAGTAAAAGTGTGAGAGGGTTTATACCTTCCTTGGTACTTAGTATAGCCTAGCAATGGGTGGTATGACCTTCTTTGATCCTTGATTATCCTTTACAAGCCTTAAACTTCAAGATCAAAACAAGAAATCAAGAATTACTATTCATCTTTATCATCAACTTTGATTCCATTTTTGAACAAGCTAACAATCATGGATGAAGCTAAGATCAAAGATTTACCTTAGTTTATGGATGAGGGTGATTTAGAGCCCAAGAACATGAATTATGGTTGAGTGGAAGTGGTAGAAATTTTCTTAAGGTTTGGAAGAAGAAGAAAAGTCGAATGGTGTGGTTCTTCAAGAATGCATCTTCTTTTGATTTGTTTTCTTTTCTTTTTGTTTTGTCTAATTACTCTTAATTACTTGTCATTTGATTTGTGTGGCCATAAACAAGCCTTGTCACCAATGACACATCTCATTTTAATTTGTGGTTGTGGTGAAAGTGGTGACAAGGTGGTGATTCATCACCTTGTCATCACTTGGTCATCATCTTGTCACCCTCCTACATCATGCTTATGTCATCATTTGTATCTTCAATCCTCTTATATATTGCACTTGATGATCTTATATGATACTCCTCCTTTGGCTAGGGTTTAATCCATAATTTGTTACGCTTTTGTTTCGTGATAGTTTCAAGTGATTTTAAAAACGTTTTTCTGTACCAATGTTAGGGGATACTTCCTTGATCTTTCCATTACCTTGGTTTAATATATGGTCTTAGATTTCTCACCTTGGTTTAAGATATGATCATGGATTTCTCATTCTACATACTTTCTCAAAACGATCAAATCAATACATCCTCGATTGTCCGATGAATAGTGATTAAAAATTTGGATAGGAATCTCCTGATTCTGAGTACGTTTACATTCTTTTATTCTTCCTATACATCAATAATATAACTTCGAAACATTCATTCCATACCATCCACATAGTGTGGTCTGAAAAAAAATAATTCCATCAGCAAATTTACTATTCATCAGGGTTTCAATTATTACAAAATTTTGGGATATTACAGTCTCCCCTACTTAAAAGGATTCCGTCCCAGAATCAGATCAAAATAGATGAGGGTACTTTTCTAGCATTGCGCTCTCTAGTTCCCAAGTCGATTCTTCAACATTATGATTTTTCCACAAAAGTCTTACCCGCTTTATAACCTTGTTCCTTAGCACTTGATCCTTGCGGTCATTGACTTCCACCGGTTGCTCTATATATGACAGGTCTGGTTGTATATCTACTTGCTCGTATTCCACCACGTGTCTGGCATCCGGATTGTACTTCCTTAACATGGACACATGGAACACGTTGTGAACTTGTTGCATGTTTGGGGGCAAGGCTGGCTCATAAGCTACTTCCCCGATGCGTCTCAAGATCTCGAACGGTCCAATATATCTGGGCTTAATTTCCCTTTCTTTCCAAATCTCATCAATCCTTTCCACGGGGATACCTTCAACAGCACAAGATCTCCCACTTCATATTCCTTGTCTTTTCGGGCTAAGTCTGCATATTTCTTTTGTCTGTCTTGGGCTGCTACCAGCCGTCCTCTGATAAGGTCTATTGCCTCCTTAGTCCGTTGGACCATTTCGGGTCCGAGCATTTTTCGCTCTCCAACTTCATCCCAGTACAAGGGGGATCGACATCTTCAAGCTTAGTGGCAGTTGGCATGGGTGTTTTAGCATGAGAACAATCCATTAGATCAAACTTCTTTAATAGATCAAAGATGTATTTAGTTTGACTAATGAAGATTCCTTCTTTCACTTGCTTAACTTGTAAGCCAAGGAAATAGGTAAGTTCACCCATCATGCTCATTTCATATTTACTTTGCATAAGTTTGGCAAACCTTTTGCAAAGCTTCTCATCTGTAGACCCAAATATTATATCTACATAAATTTGAACAAGTATACTAGAGTCATTAACATTTCTAAAGAAGAGAGTTTTATCAACAGTACCTCTAGTGAAGTGATTCTCTAAAAGAAACTATGATAGAGTGTCATACCAGGCTCTAGGTGCTTGTTTTAGTCCATAAAGTGCCTTGAGTAGGAAGTAGACAAATTCTGGATAATTTGGATCTTCAAAACCAGGAGGTTGACTGACATACACCTCCTCTTCTAATTCCCCATTCAAGAAGGCACTTTTGACATCCATTTGATAGACCTTGAAATTGGCATGGGCTGCATAGGCTAGGAATATCCTTATTGCTTCCAATCTAGCAATAGGGGCAAATGTTTCATCATAATCTATTCCTTCTTCTTGAGAATAGCCCTTAGCAACCAATCTTGCTTTGTTCCTTGTGACAATGCCATTTTCATCCATCTTTTTTTTTTGAATACCCGCTTTGTTCCTATAACACTTAGGTCTTTAGGTTTGTGTACCAGCTTCCAAACTTTGTTTCTCTCAAATTGGTTTAGCTCTTCCTGCATAGCTAACACCCAATCTGGATCTAGAAGAGCATCCTCAACTTTCTTTGGTTCATCTTGTGAAAGAAAGCTGTTGTACAAACATTCATCTTGAGTAGCTCTTCTAGTTTGGACATTTGAGGATGCATCACCAATGATCAGTTCAAATGGGCGGTCCTTAGTCCATTTTCTCCTTGTTGCAGGTGTAGGTCTTGAAGATGTAGCATCATTGTCATAAGAATGATCATGTGGAATTGAGGTTGATCCTTGACTTAGAGAAACTCCCCATGAGTTTATTAGGGTGGTTATCATGTGTTGTGATCCACCTACAGATGCCTCAAAATGACTTCCTACGGATGCACCATTTTGGCTTCCTACGGATGTACCATTTTGGCTTCCTAAGGATGCATCATTTTGGCTTCCTACGGATGTACCATTTTGGCTTCCTACGGATGCACCATTTTGACTTCCTACGGATGCGCCATTTTGACTTCCTACGGATGCTCCATTTGTTCCTTCTATGGATGGCTCAGTAGAACTTGAGTTGTCCATGTTTTAAATAATCATTCTTGGTGGGACTAGTTCATCCTCATAATCATCATCTTCATCATCATAATATAGACCTTCCACCTCATTCTCAAACTTGAGAGTTTCATGAAAACCCTCATCTGTGAGACCTTGAATTCTGGCATCATCAAAAACAACATGTACAGATTCCATAACAATGTTGATTCTGTGATCGTAAACCCTGTAGGCTTTTCCAGCTGCATAACCCACAAAAGTGGCTTCATCTGCCTTTGACTCAAAATTTCCAAGATTTTCACCTTGATTTCTCAATACAAAACATTTGCATCCAAAGACATGTAGAAAATTCAAGGATGGTTTCCTTCCCTTGAGCAGCTGATATGGAGTCATCCATTTAGCTTGATTAATCAAAGAGATATTTTGAATGAAACATGCAGTGTTAACTGCTTCAGCCCAAAAATATGTGGGTAACTTTGATTCTCCAGTATAGGAAATATCATTAGCTTGATATTTATATCTCAAGTCAATGTCAAATAAAATTTGTCAAAGATGAATCCTAAGGGGGATTTACTATATGACTTACGAACTTCCTGAATCTAGTTTAATTTTCACTTTTATTTTGACAAATTCCACAATATGTTATCCAACATAGTCCCCTCCAAATGATCTTGTCAAATTTCTTCTGTGAGAGGGAACATGTTTGGTTTTCATAGTTGTAACTTCATTACTTGGAAACTCAGTTGCAAGTTTTAGATGGATAGTGACATTCTTCTTGATTTTTCTCCTTACAACTCCCCTTGCAGTAGTCTTCAAGTATCTAGATGGAGCCCTCAACTTCCTCATTTCACTTTGTCTCAATTGTCTAGTGGGAATTGGAAGTGATTCAACAGTTTCAGAAGTCATTTGAAATGATATTTGAGGATCTATGCTAGTGACATCTACCCTAGATATTTAGTCTTGTGAACTGATAAGAGTGTCATTTGCACAGTCCTTGACTTGTTGTTGATCACTTCTTTGCCTTGATCTTCTTTCTTTGACTTTGTTGTCTCCTCTTTTGTCATCTCCATCCTTTTTCTCATCCTTATGACTCCTGGAAGTTCTTCAACTAAGTTCTTCAACTGTCTCCACCCTTGTCACTCCCTTTGCCACCCTTCTGTTGATCATCTCCATCGTCTTTCTCAGAGGTCGGAGGTTTCATACTAGCAATTCCAGATGGATCAGCAATGTGTCTTTCAATGTGTCTTTCAGAATTCCAATCATATCAACTTCCACACCTTTCTTGTAAATCCTTCTTCCCAAAGCTTCAATATGGCTGATGATTAGGCTCTTATTTTGTGGCTTCAACACAGCTGGAACATTGAGCAAGTTTAATCCAGTAGTTGTGTTGAAGAGAACAACTTTTGGATTCGAGATTACTTCAGGCATTTTCAAGTTCATCTCATGACCAAGTTCATCAAAGAGTCTTTTATTTTGACATGAAGTTCATTCAATTTAAGGCATTAGCTAGTCTAGCTGAGATGCCTTTGCAAATAAGGATTCATTTTTTTTTACAGTGTAGAGCATGAATGTCAACATCAATTTACAACTCCAGAGACATGTGTGACGATGGTGCGGTCCTTTAGTACTGTTAAATATTTTATCAGTCTAGGAGTTAAAGCTAGAGTCAATTATGCAACAAGTATATTAAGCTTATCTCTTCACCTACTCAGCAACCTACAATGGAGGTGCTTTGACTTCAAATAGCTATGCTGCTTAGCTGATTCTGGTGATGAGGATATATAGTTTATTGGATGAGGATGTATGACTGTCTGCTTGTGGATGCTTCTAATTTAACTATCATAATTTTTAACTATCATAATTTTTAAGGGCTACTATGATTTTCTAGAGTACAATAATACTGTATAATAACTGGACTTGCACAATTGTACGATGATACAATGAAATGCATACCAGTTACCTCACAAACCTAGAGAGGCTTCAGATTTTCAATGCGGATCTCGAGTCTCGACAAACCAGAAAATTCAGTAATTCAATTCAAGTTGAGGTATTTTGTACTGCTCACACTAGATTTAATGGGAAAAGAAGATGAAAAACAATCACGAAAGGATGAATCAATGCAACCATATACAGGCATGCCTTGATTCAAAAACAGTAATAAGAGTTGTACACTTCAAGCACAACTACTGTCAGATTTGGTGGAGAATACGAAGAAGCTCAACCAGAATACAAAGTCAATCTGCAGCCACCAATATTCCTCAGGATCACACGACCTCAGGGAGTTTGTACAGTAATTAGCTCATCTTTTTGTATTCCACGACTTCAATGATCAGCAATCATACAGTATCATTGGCTATCTATTGAATCTGAATCTAATTTGACATACTACACTGGTAAGCTCTTGCAAGCTTGCTATTCAAGCTTAGGTTCCCTTTGTTTCACAAAAAATAACATTTAAAAAAATGTTTTCCAGATTTATGGCGTTTGTTTTGTTAATTGCACAAGAATACATTTTCCCAAGAAAAAATGCCATGTTTTCTTAGAATTTAACTTCCTACTCTTAAACTCATGGTTATAATTAAAAATATAATATCACATGATAGGTCTTAATTTGTGTTGTTGCGATCTGTATATGCATGTTGATTTATCAGATTTTGGGTTTTTAGGGTTAGTAAAAGCTTGATTCTGATGCTCTATGGTGCTTTGTATATGTTGTTTTACCTTATAATGCTTTATTGGATATGCATAGTTCCAGCATTGTTCCAGCTTGAGCTGATGCTGCAGCTGTTTCATGAGAAATGTAAAAACGAAGTTATCTAACTACCCCGTAAATATCTTGCAACTAATGCAAAAGAAATTAGACTTTACCATGACTCACTGCTCAAATCTAATGGTCTAGGTGGGATAATGAGAAATGCACGGTCATTTGAATTGGAATATAATAGAGTTCTAATTTATCAGCTGTTGCAACTGATCCTGCTGAACTTGGAAAGGTTGCAAGTAAGCATGTTTGATAAAAACATGTTGCCTTAACAGGGATGTTTTTTTAGTTGCGTGTGTCCCTGAGATCATTTCCAGCCATACGACCTTTAAACCAACATCTATTATTTGATTCTTTCACCTTTAAACCAACATCTATAATTTGATTCTTTCACCTTCGTAGCGCCTGAGACCTCTTCGATCCAGATGACCTTCAAACGAACAATATTTGTTACTTGATTCTTTCACCTTTGTAGCATACAACCATGCTATACCCTGCTTCTGAAGAAGCAAAAAAAGGTGAAAAGGTTCAGCTAAGTTTAATGAAGGATGTTGTGTTGCTTACAAATAACACTGATAGAGATGCTTATACATAACACTGACAGAGATTAATCATTCCGCTTTCTGGAATTGTAGTAAAATCAATTAACATTACTTTTAACTAAGATGTATTGGGAATCAAGAAGCTGCAATACTCGGAAATCAAAAAAATTAGCAGGACGTCAATTTTTTCCTCAAGACAAAGGGTTTGATTTTGGTTCCATGTTAACTTTCTCTTTCATTTCTACCCATGTTACAAAGTACAAACATATCTTTTTTTCATTAGACCCTTCAGCCAGTCTACCTCAAGGTTCACAACAGTGTTATCTTATCTGTAAAAGTATAAAACTATTGGGAGTTGTGTTGACACAGACTGAGCCTTTGCTCATTATGTTTCTGGAACTATCAAGCCATTGTGCTTCTTATCCGAGTTCTTTTTTAGTTAAAATTATAATTTTCATATTAAATCTACTCTAAAAACTCCATTACTTTTTTTAGTTGAGATTTAGCTCTGCAGTCTCTACATTTATCTCAGCATTAACCTCAAACTACAAACAAACACTTACCTGTCATGTAAATGTATTTCTACATTATGCATCTAAGACCTGAGTTCTATAAGTTTACTATTTCTACTAAGAACCTGACTTTATAAATAGGTAGAAGGGGACCTACATATACAGATAAGACAGCACAAATAGAAGAGATTCCTTTGATACTTTCTTTGAAACTATAGAGTTACCTACTTGCCTGTAGAAATGAAAACAAACATGCAATATCAGATAATACCATCCCTTTTCCTCTGTCCAAAAGACTAATCACTAAGCCATGTCTTGATCTCTGTAATATCATTATACTAAAACTGATCGACTTAAATGAAAACAGAAAGATTAAGGTTTAGGAAGGTGTCGCATATCAAGCAATGCAGGAATAATTGATATATAACAAGGTCTCTACTCCCTACTGATTCTCCACTTGTGCGGTTTCGGGGGTAAGGGGGCACAAGTGACTGTTCAAGATCTAGAAACAACAGCCACACATCAGAAGACAAAATAAAGTAGCAATATATTTTATTGCATGGTTTACCACCTGACGGAAAACCCATATGACCATAGGCAGTACTTTCAAACTATGACTGTAATGGACAGATGTCTAACTATAACACAGACAGCGTCCTGCCTAGATGGTGTGAGCAGAATCAGAATATAACATAAAAAATGTTTACAACCAGAGGCAGAACCAGAAGCTGACCAAGAGGGGGGGAGGGGGCAAATTAGTATGGGAAATTTTTTCCCATTTAATTTAAATTATTGAATAAATTTAATTTTATAATTTAAAATGAAAATAACAATTAATATTTAAAAACTAAAATGATTAATCATTAACCGTTCATTATTTTATATTATTTTTATATTTTACATATTTTTCGAATTACATTTTGACAAAGATAGCAACTAATACATAACGTTTGTTGAGTATAATTTTTTTTTTTTAAAAGGCCCGTCCCATTTTAGTAAAAGTAAAAGCTATGTTAGATCATCTATCCTTTTCTTAATTTGAATATATAGTCTGCAAACATGTTCTGTCTGTATATTCATCTTCTTCTCCGGTCACCAACCGGAGCATTTTTTAAGACAAAAGTAAGCTCTGTTTCTATATACTTGACCAATCATATATATCCAACTTTTAGCAACTTTAAGGAGGGAGAAAGAGAGGCAATTGAGTCTAATCTTTCAACTTCTACTTAATCGGAGACGATGGCCAGCGGCAAGGAGGGCCAGATGCCCACCCTGCCCCCCTGCTAGATCCGCCACTCTGTGCAACTCATAGAAACACCACATATCAATGCAAGAACTACAGTGTGTATTTAGCTCATCAAGTTCCCAATTTAGCAAAAACTAAATAGAATCTTTCCAAGAACCCTCTCTAGTGAATGCAAGCTTATGATTACAGGAATAACATCTCAAAGTATATAACATCTTAAAGTACTTCACAATCAAGTCAATAAGAAACAAACAAAACATATTTGACCTAAGAACTTACATGCTTGTTGATTATAGCAATGTACATCTGATCTTATAATAACCCTCTATGGGAACAGAAAAAAGGCGAGCCTAGCAGGTCGCAGCAAAGGAAATAAAGGGAATTTTTTTCTCTATTTTCCTCTCTAAACCCAAAAAAGATTAATTACCTCAATGAGGGTTCCATCAACTGAAACAGATTTCATGTTTTCCAACAAAAACCTTTCCAAGTTCGGAGGTGGGGATGGCTCCTGTAGATGAGATCATATAACATCGTTACAATAGTATTCTACTGATAGAAGTGACCACAATATGACATGATACTTGTCTACATGAAAAAGATGCATTTCATCTTGGATTAACCTGAAACTTAAATTTGAGAATGCAGAAAATCTGAACAGAGAAAGAATGGAAACTACATAAACAGAGGAAAACTAAATGAGATATTAACTGAATCAACAGCAACAAAAAGAACGGAATTAAGGACAAGTAAACCAGAATTCCGTAAGTTCTAGAATTATACCTCTGCGGCTCTGCAATATAACATCCACTGAAAAAAGAAAACAAAGCTAATAGACCACGAAGTAGACTTAATTTTTCAGCCCATCGAATTAACAAAAGTGTATATGAATTAACAGAAGGTAATATGAATTAACAAGTACTACTATTACTGAAGTTACACAAGCAACCAAACAACATAAGTTAATACAGATTGTAACGTTTAACATTGTCAAAAGTCAAAAGAAAACAGTACCACATTAAAACTTATATCTAGCCTGCCAAATGCATCAACAGGAACCAAAAACACACTTCCCTGCCCTGACTGATTACAAAGCTAGATTTGTTAGAAACCAAACTACAGAATATATACACTGCCATATTAAAGCTTATAACTAGCCTTTGCTAGATACATTTACAAACATCAAAAACCTTCACCGTCCACAATCCACTTAACTGGCAATTGTCTAGTCATCAATTATACATGACCAAATAATTTTCCAACAACATTCAGCTCATCTGCAATCTGCAATATAAATAGTAACTAGGATAATTGATATTAATGCGAGAAAATTTAAATGCATGTCAAAATACCTAAGCACAAAAAATGCCAAGCCAACAACACAAACATCCATTTTAACAAAAAGAATACAGATTTGTCATACATGCCATCAATTTTCAAACAAGACAGAGCATATAGCCAATTGGCTGTAGATTTGGGAAAAGCCCTGGGAAGAAGAGAGGAAGTTCAAAAGACCACAACGCAAGGCTACAATTGTTTAAAACCTCATTAAGAGGTGTATTATAACGGACCGAAAAGAGCACAAATTAAACTAACAATACAAAATCCAAAAATAAAATATTATAACAAAAACACATAACTGAAAATTCACAATCCATATCAAAGCGGGGAACATAAATTAACCCGGTCTACCAAACCATTACACGAATATAAAAAAACCCCTAAAATTTTATTATCACTATGAATAATAATGATACGAAAACTGGGCTCAAACGGGGCTGAGAAGCTGAGCAATAGAAGGTTTGGGCTCCGTGTTCATGCCGATTACAATGATTAACGGAATGAATCCGTAGTGAACGACGACCTTGGCCTTTTTAAGGAACCAAGTGGGCCATTCTTTAAGCGGTTTGGGTATTTCAATCTCGCTCAACCCACCTCCACTTTTGCCTCCTTTGGAGATGATCTTGTTGTTGTTTGTAGAGCTTATTGTCGACTTCCCCTTCCCCTTTAATGTTAGCTTCGATGCCATGATCTCTCTCCCTCGATCTCTCTCCCTCGATGTTGTGCGTAAGGATGTTATTATGTGGGTGTAGTGTGTTGATATATATGTAGACCTAATTTGCTAGACGCGGAAAGGCCGGGTGGGTGGATGGGTTTGTATTAGTCCAGCCCAAATAAATGCCTTTGAAAACCCACAAAACAATAGCAATTATACAAATACGAGTATAATTGTAAATCCATTATCAATCTTTATATATTGAAACGAAAGTCCTCATGAGCTCTAAAATCGCTCGATTCATATTTTTTTAATTTTTTAGAGCTCCTCAATTTTAATTCAATAAAATTAAATTTCCTCATTTACATTCAAATTTTTAGGGAAGACATTCCTTATTTACACTCAAATTTTTAGGAAAGATAATGAATATATAAAAGTCAATCCTACTTAAAATTTAATTAAACAAATATTACTTTTTTTCTCAACTAACTTAAATCTAAATATTACCTTTTTCCTCAACTAACTTAAATCATATTGAAGTTTTAATCTATTTTTCTATAGTTTAACTATTTTAATTCAACTAGTTTAAAACCTGTGCGATGCACGGATTGTTAATTTTTATTTTATTATTAAATTGTTAATTGTATTTGTTAAAAAAATTAAGTAGCCATGTTAAAATAACTAAACACTTTTAATTAATTAAAAACATTAAAACGGATTTTAAAATAAATAAGTAAGAGTTTGATCGTTATATTTTTGGAAAAGAAGGGTTTTAGTATGGAAAAATAAAATATGTAACATATATTTGGTTTAAAAAGGTAAATGCCCGTGATATTTTTGGAAAATGAGGTTTTAAAATTTAATAATTTAAATTATTTAAATACGTTTTAAAATAAATAAGTAAAGGGGTTGTCCGTTATATTTTTAGAAAAAGAATAGATTTTAGTGAGAAAAATAGAAAAAGGCAATTTCCCGTGATATATTTAGAAAATGAGGGACTTTGTAAGAAAAATCTATAATGTGTTTTAGCCGAAAAGATAATTGGTTATAAATAGATATTTGATTATTTATATTTTAATATTTTTAGTAATTGCATTTGTTAAGAAAAATAAGTAGATATGTTAAAATAGGTAAACTTTTAAAAAACAATTTATAATATTAGGTTTAAAAATAAATAATTAAATGTTTGTCCGTGATATTTTTGGAAAATGAGGGGTTTTAGTAAGGAAATATAGAAAAACTAACATGTTTTAGTTAAAAAAGGTAATTGTCCGTGATATATTTGAAAAAGTAGGGGAATTTGTTAGAAAAAATAAAAAAATAATGTATTTTAGGTGAAAAAGGTAATTGGTTATAAATAGGTAATATTATTATTTAATAATATATTTCTATAAATAAGTAAGGTTAATTAAGTAAAAACACGAATTTAAGAAAGGACAATTAAGTAAAATCACAACATACCATACCGACCAACCAAACTTTTAATGTTTCGTGTATTATATAATAGTATTGATTCGAATTTTTAGGCAAGACAATAAATATATAAAAGTCAATCCTATTTAAAATCAATATCTTTATATTTTTATATATATAAAGGAAAATCCCAGGAGCTCCACAATCGCTCAATTCATATTTTTCTAATTTTTTAGAGCTCCTCAATTTTAAATACTTACAATTAAACTTCCTTCTTTAAGTCCTATTTTTTAGAAAAGAAAGTCAAAGCTTTTTTTAAGTTGTATAAAAAAAACCATGGTATAAAAGGTAAGTTTACCTCTAATTGAAACCTTTTAAAATTGTATAAAAGGAAAAAAATATAGATCTTTATCTTTTTATCAATATATTTATCTTTATCTGTTAGATATGAATATCACTAAGAAACTAGACAGAGGGGGTGAATGGATAGTTTTGATATTTTTCGTTTTCTTTAAAACCAATAAGCTGTGAGAGATTGTGTTGTATGAAAATGCAGAATTAAAATAAACAGAACACACACAATCACTTTAATCTACTTTGTATTAAGCAAATTAAATACTATAACTTCCAAAATTTCACAAGTGGAATTCTGGCTTCTAAACAAGAACATTGTTTGCTTGTTTTTCTTACAGAGAAAAGAGTGCTTGAATATTTCTATGTGTTTCTCTCTTCCAGCTAACAATAGGGTGTGCAAGATATATATATCCTATACAAACTGGTGCACACTCATATTTACACAGTTACCCCTAACTGTAAGTCCAACTTGTCCTGCCATAAGAAGTTAACTCTGTCAGGAAGGACCACTTGCTTTTCGGAGTCTTTCCCGTTTCTGTAGCTGCTTTTCTCTAATCTTTCTCTCCAAGTTTTGCTGTAGATTTGCCATCTGTCTTTGGACCACCTTACCGTAACAGATGCTTCAGTATTTGTCTCCTTTGAATTTTGTTTCTGTACCTTGATTTGTCTTGTTATAAACGGCTAAGTGTTGACATCGTGAACTCCAGCATATTCCTGATTCTTTGACTTGTCGACATAGAGCATTCTTGACCTTGCTATATGAGGACTTTGCTATATGACTATTTCAGGAGTATGCGATATAGGTTTATTGAGGACTTCACGATATAGTATGACGCCCTCAAAACCTGGGGTTACGATTTTTGGGCATCACGGACTCCAACGAACAACATAAACCTGCTAGATAACAATATAAAATAACAAACCCCTGAACTACACACCAAGATCATATCAGGTTACAGTCTGAAACAGATACTACCACAAGATACTATAACAACCACTGCATGTCATTAGGACGCCCCGATAGAGAGCTATCACTAATAACCAAAAGTCTAATAATTTACATCTTCTAATAAATAAATTTGATTACAAACCATTAACTACTAAAACTTAAATACTAATACAATACTACAACCTCCTGCGTGAAAGTACATTCCTAAGATCTCGGTGGAATCTGAAAACCTAATGCGAACTGTCTCATGGTGTGACATCCTCTCATTTTACTGAAATGTCAAGATTAACAGCAAGAGTGAGCAAAGGCTCATCAAGTATGTATAAAACTGCACAATATGAGATAATGATACAACAATGGCAATGTATAGATAAAAATGAACGCAGCTGGCCAAAGACAATGGCGATATATGACAAGAATCAACTTAACTGCCAACTGAACAATAATAATAAACTGTGTCAAACTTTAAGTTAGAATTGGATTTTTACTTTGACGCACGAGTTAAAGTGGATGATCAGTCACACTAAATCTCCGGACCATACCCACGGTATGTCCAAATACTGAACTGGATCCAAGGCCACTTTGGCCCACATAATACTGATACTCTGACTGGCGTCTGCAGTCCTTAAAACATTTCATTTTCATAAAACTTCCAATTCAAACCTAATACTCGGAGTTAGGTGTCGGAACAATCGACTACCTAGTTAATTCAAACTATTATTTTCAACTGTCTGATTGAGTTTATCAACTAAATTAGGGTAATACAGATTCGTAAGAATAAGAATTCCCAATCACAAGATATCAAGGATTAAATCTGATAAATACAAGGTATTGCAAGTTTCAATAATAAAGAACCAGGATTAAATCTGGCAATTATAAGATGCTGCAAGAACTGGTTATGGAATGAAGTAGGATTATCAAGTTAAACAATAAGGTATTTCAATTTCAGGATAATAATGGAAACTGGTTATGAACAATAATTAAATAGGGAACAAGAATCTTGCTTCAAAAGAATACAAGTTGAGTCAACTTGCCTGGATACTGATTTAACTAGCGCTACTGGACTTTAGCCTTTCCTTTGTCTTTACTCGTCTCTATAATATCAAATTTCTAGATTAGATACTAACCAATAATCACAGCTCATCTCTATCACTACCTACCCAGCGCAATCTAACTAAATATAACTAATATAAACTAATAAGTACACATAACAGATAACAGATAAGCATGCATTGACTCGACGCTGGCATAATAATTAAACACTTAACTTGTTAACATATATAATAGCACGTAGCAGTCAATCACATTTATATATATAAACACAGGATTACATATAACTAACTGAAATCAAATAACTCATTTAATCAATTAAATCAATCAAATCACGTAGATAATAAAATAATAAAATACTAAAATCATAAAATAATTTGAAAATAATAATTAAATTTGATTTATAGATAATCAAGATTAAATAATAATCAATTAATAAAATTCACCAATTAACTATTAAATTAATTGGTCAATTAAATTAATCTCTCTATTATTTAGAATTGATTAAAAATAATCAAATTCAATTACTCTTTTAAACTCTAATGATTTTAAAATAAATAATAAAATAAATAAATAGATTTTACGAAATTTTGGCATGACCCGTTCGTAAATAGGACTAGCCAAAATTTTTGCATGTACTATGATGCGTCCCCAGTCACAGGACGGATTACATACTACAGCACAACAATAACCTGTATAATTAATAGCAAATAACATCACAAATACCTCAACCAACAACTATCATAATTCCCCAAGCCGGGAATCAAACCAGAATACTAAAATCACCATTACCGCTAATTTACAACTCAAAACCAAAACTTTAAATACATCAATATACAACTAACGATCACTCGAAACATTAACAAATTACGAAAATATAATTTGTAATCCAACTCGATATACTAAAATGAATTACTAAAATAAATAAGCTACTAAGATTTAAATAATATTGAACATAACTAAAAATCAACAGTAAATTATAAGGAAAATCAGCACCACACTCACCTTTGTTAAAACAAAACCTGCAAAACCAATAAAATATTAAATAATAGCAAAACAATTAAACTAATCGTTAACTATCGATTTAATAACAGAAAGCGAATATATAAACTAATCACATACAAAAACGGATTTAATACCCCTTTACTACAAAAACAAATTATTTGATAATTATTATCAAAACAACTTTATAACTTCAACACGAATTATAACACGATTTACTTAACGAATCAAAATGATAAATAATATATATATATATATATATATATATATATATATATATCTACATATATTATTTAGAACAAAATTACACACCTCATTACTATTTTAACTAAGCACATCTTATTTAGCACCCACAATTAACACAAAACGAATTATTCTCTAACTAACACCCAAAACATAATCATAAATAGCACAAAGTAAATAAAAAAAAACGAACTTATCGATATCACATAATTAGGGGAAAAAAACGAATTAGTTAACAAAAAAACAATGGATGATTGCCACACTATAATGATACAACAAAGTTATACTAAACACGTATTTCATAAAAAAAAACTAATTAGTAATCAAAGGTTTCGGGTTCATACTCACACTTACAATCAGAAAGAAACAGGGGATAGAAATGGAGGCTGTAAACGGAGCAGAGGAGTGGTGGATGCGCGTGCACGGCGGCGAGCATTGGTGGCGCAACAGACATCGGCGGCGCCGGAAAAATTTCCGGGAAGAAGCAGAAAACGGGTGTGCGACAGGAACAGAGGGGGAGAATTCGCGCGAGAGAAAGGACAAGGACAGAGAAGGCCACTAGATTCCTTCTCCTTTTTACTGATTTTTGCCGAAGGAAGAAATGGTGAAGGGGGTGTGTTTGTGTTGTGAGTTTTTGTGGTGTCTGTGTGGGGGTGTGTGTATACGGAAAGTAATTAGATTATGATGGATTAGGTAGAATGGATAAGAATAACAACCACTACACTTTAATTAGCCCACCGACTGCAATTAACAGGACTAATACGATACTGAAAAGTAATCCTTTTTAAACGAAATAACTCTAAAATAATTAATTTAACTAATAAAATTATTTATATACCCAACTTATTCTAAAAACATTTAAATGCCCAAAATTCATAATTAAATAGATTTTTAACTAATTTACTTAAAACAAATATGTCGGGCTCAAATTTACTAATAATTACCGAAAAATAATTTTAATCACATAATATCACATCACAAATCCACGTAATATTATTTAAACATTTAATCACATAATGCAGCAAATTTTAAAATAAATAAATATTTTACTATAATTATCATTTAAATAATTAGGAATTCGTACCTAATTTCCCAGATATTACATCCTTCCCCCCTTAAAAGGATTCTGTCCTCAGAATCAGCCTAAGTAAACAGATGTGGATACTCTGCTAGCATTTCACTCTCAAGTTCCCAAGTCGATTCCTCAACCTTAGGATTCCTCCACAATACCTTTACTAGATTTACTGTCTTGTTTCTTAATACTTTCTTCTGTCGATCTAATATCTGAATCGGTCGTTCCACGTAAGACAAATCTGGCTGAATCTCTATAGGCTCATACTCTATGACATGATTGGAGTCGAGATGATACTTCTTAAGCATAGACACATGGAATACATTATGAATGTGCTGCATATGGGGTGGTAAGGCTAACTCGTAAGCAACTCTTCCAACTCGCTTGAGAACCTCGAATGGACCAATATACCTCGGGCTAAGCTTTCCCTTTTTACCAAATCTCAAGAGTCCCTTCCATGGTGATATCTTCAATAGAACTTGTTCTCCTTCCTCAAATTCCATATTCTTCCTGGACTGATCCGCATACTTTTTCTGCCGATTCTGAGCAGCTACTAATCTCTCCTGAATAAGCTCAATCACTTCTTTAGTTTGTTGAACCAGCTCTGGCCCTAAAATTTTACGTTCACCAACTTCTTCCCAACACACAGGGGATCGACACTTCCGTCCATACAGTGCTTCATAAGGTGGCATTCCAATGCTCGCATGATAACTGTTGTTGTAGGAGAATTCCATTAATGGCAAATGATCGTCCCACGTACCTTTGAAATCCAATGCACAAACTCGAAGCATGTCTTCAATTGTCTGAATCGTCCTCTCACTCTGGCCGTCAGTTTGAGGATGATACGCCGTACTCATGTTAAGTTTAGTGCTTAAGCATTCTTGGAACTGCCTCCAAAACCTCGAATTGAACCTAGGGTCTCTGTCGGATACAATTGATACCGGAACTCCATGACGTACCACTATTTCCTTCAAATACAAATGAACCAGCTTGTCTAATGAAAATCTTTCGCTGATCGGTAAGAAATGCGCTGACTTTGTCAATCTATCAATAATGACCCAAATAGCATCATGATTAGCTTTCGTCCTCGGTAAACCTACCACGAAATCCATAGCAATGTGCTCCCACTTCCACTCTGGAATCTCTAATGGCTGTAGTAGTCCACTGGGTCTCTGGTGCTCAGCTTTGACTCTCTGACAAGTATAACACTTACTAACCCATTCTGCAATCTCTCGCTTCATGTTTGGCCACCAAAAATTTTGTTTCAAATTTCGATACATCTTAGTGCTTCCCGGGTGAATAGAATATCTCGAACTATGTGCTTCCTGTAGAATTTCCTGATTTAGCTCGGCAACATTTGGTACCCAGATCCTCGAAGAAAATCGTAGAACTCCTTTATCATCCTTTTGACTGCATACCTCCTCTCCTGTCAGCTCAATCACATTACTACTCATCACTTCCTCTTGGCATCTCCTAATCTTTTCCAATAATTTCGGTTGAAAGGTCATCGTGTTTCTCATTTCATTGTCAGACTCAGGAGTACAAACCTCTATTTCCAACTTCTCAAATTCCTTGCATAGCTCTACTGTCGTTGTCAAAATGTTTAGTCTCTCTTTTCTGCTCAAGGCATCTGCCACCACGTTCGCTTTCTCTGGATGGTAATTTATAGAACAATCATAATCTTTAATCAGCTCTAGCCATCTCCGCTGTCTCATATTCAATTCCTTCTGTGTAAAGATATACTTCAAGCTCTTGTGGTCCGTGTAAATTTCACACTTCTCTCCATATAGGTAATGTCTCCAAATCTTCAACGCAAATACTATGGCTGCCAATTCCAAGTCATGGGTAGGATACTTCTGCTCATGAGGTTTCAGTTGCCTGGAAGCATACGCAATCACTGCATCATGTTGCATAAGCACACAACCTAAACCTTTATGAGAAGCATCACTATAAATCACAAAGTCTCCTCGATCATCTGGTAGCGTTAACACTGGAGTGGTTACTAACCTTTTCTTCAATTCTTGAAAGCTTTCTTCACACTTTTATGTCCATACAAATTTTTCATTCTTCCTTGTAAGCTTTGTCAATGGTGTCGCTATCTTGGCAAAATCTGGAACAAACCTTCGGTAATATCCCGCTAATCCCATAAAACTTCTGACTTCCATTGGTGTCTTCGGTCTACCCCAATTCATCACGGTTTCGATCTTGGCTGGATCCACTTTAATTCCACCACTGCTGACCACGTGCCCTAAGAACTGAACTTCTTGTAACCAAAACTCGCATTTCGAAAATTTCGCATACAATTTCTCCCGTCTTAATGTCTCCAACGCTATTCTCAAGTGCTGTGCATGCTCTTCTTCTGTCTTGGAATATATCAAAATATCATCTATGAACACGATCACGAATTTATCCAAGTATTTCTTAAAGACTCTGTTCATCAGATCCATGAATGCTGCTGGTGCGTTTGTCAATCCGAAAGCCATAACCAAAAATTCATAGTGCCCGTACCTGGTTCGAAAAGTTGTCTTCGGTATGTCCTCCGGTTTAATCTTCAGTTGATGATAACCTGACCTCAAGTCGATCTTAAAGAAAAACACGGCGCCTTTTAATTGGTCAAACAAATCGTCTATTCTTGGCAATGGATATCTGTTCTTGATGGTCAACTTGTTCAGCTCTCGATAATCGATACACAATCTCATACTACCGTCTTTCTTCTTTACAAACAAAACTGGCGCTCCCCAAGGGGACACACTGGGCCGAATCACTCCTTTCTCCAGTAATTCCTGCAATTGCGTAGCCAATTCCTTCATCTCTACTGGTGCCATTCTGTATGGAGCCTTGGAAACAGGTTCTGTCCCTGGTGCTAAATCAATCGCGAATTATATTTCTCTGTCTGGAGGCAACCGTGGCAACTCGTCAGGAAAGACATCTAGAAATTCGTTCACCACTAGAATCTCCTCTATTCTCGGCGCTTCTTTGCTAACATCCACAACATAGGCAAGATAAGCTTCACACCCTTGGCATAGTAACTTCTTTGTTTGCATCATCTTCAGAAATTCCTTCTTTTGCTTTTGACCTTTGAATACCACTTCATTTCCGTCTGGATATCTCAACGTCACCTTCTTGTTTTTACAGTCTATGTGCGCATCGTACTCTGATAACCAATCCATTCCCAATATCACATCAAACTATCCCAAGTTAAAAGGTATCAAATCAACATAAAAACGGTGCCCTACTATTTCGATCTCACACTGAGGACAAATTTGATTTACAGGAACTCGTTCACAATTAGCAATTTCGACATGTAACACTTTGTCTAACACTTTACTGGCACAATTCAACTTACTAGCAAACCCTTTAGATATAAATGACTTAGAAGCTCCAGGATCAATTAACACCTTAGCACGTACTGAGTTCACAACAAGCATACCTGCAACTACATCCGCATCCTGCACTGCATCTTTCATGGTCATGTTAAAAGTCCTTGCCCTAGGTTGTGCTGGAACTGGTGGTCCTGCTATCCTTAGCATTTTGTTGACTGGCATTGGTTCCTTACAATTCTTTGCGATGTGTACTGGCTTTCCACAGTTGTAGCATACGATCAGTGGTTTAGAAACTGGAACTGGGGTCTGATTCTGACACTCGTTGGCAAAATGGCCCTTCTGGTTGCACTTGAAACAAACTGAGTTAGGCTGCTGACATATTCCTGAATGCTTTTTCCCACAAGTCTTGCACTCTGGTATAGGCGGTCTCTGCTGCCTCTGTTGATTAACAATTTGTTGGCGGTTACCCTGCTCCACACTTGCACTTTCTGGCTTCTTAAAGTTTCCACCCCTTCCTGGTTGGAATCCTGGTTTCTTATTAAAACGGTTATGAGAGTTACCTGGGTGATGACTTCCCTCGGTGCTGTCAGCTTTCCTTTTCCTTGTTTCCCTCTCCTTTTGGGACATATCACTTTCAGTCTCTGCAATTATTGCTTTCTGCACCACTGCTGCATAAGTATTTAATTCCAAAATAGCCAACTTGCCTCGAATCCACGCTTTCAATCCCTGCTGAAACTTTTTCGCTTTCTTCCTTTCAGTATCCACATAGGCTGGTGCAAATCTAGCCAACTTTGTGAACTTGGCCTCGTACTCGGAAACAGTCATGTTACCTTGTTTAAGCTCCAAAAATTTAAGCTCCATCTGATCTTGCATGTATCCCGGAAAATACTTCTCCATAAACAACTCTTTAAACTTTTCCTAGGTGATCACACCTTCTGGCTACATTGCCTTCATAGTCTCCCACCAAAAATTGGCTTCATTCTTCAAAAGATAACTTGCAAATTCCGTTTTCTGATCATCCCCTACTTTGACTAACGCAAAAGCTTTCTCAATTTCTTTCAACCATGTATTAGCTTCCACTGGATCTGCTGATCCCTTAAATTCGGGTGGTTTGACTGCCTGAAAGGACTTAAAGGTTATCGGGGACACAACTTGTCCTAGCGGC
The DNA here is from genome assembly GCA_030848705.1 of Heracleum sosnowskyi. NCBI lineage: Eukaryota > Viridiplantae > Streptophyta > Magnoliopsida > Apiales > Apiaceae > Heracleum > Heracleum sosnowskyi. The sequence goes on from CM061237.1 coordinate 74,484,993, forward strand.
TGATGTTGTTGCTGATGTTGCTGCTGTTGCTGCAGTAACTGTTGCTGAAATTGCTGTTGTTGGTGCATTAACTGTTGCTGCTGTTGAGCAAGATTAGCTGTCTATTGAGTTAAGATCTGAAGAATTTGTGCAAGAGTTGGGTCCATCTGACCCCCTGTTTTGGAAGGGTTTTCATTGGTTTATGAGTTCTGATTATTAGAACGAGTGGCTCTTCTGGGAGGCATGGTTCTGAGAAATAAACAAGCAACTCATTTAATACAAAGTTTATGATCTGATTATGATAGTGTATACAAACGGGTTAATCAACAATAAATAAAAGCTGTTCACTGTCTTGTGCAATACACCAAGGTATACAACAAGATTATCACAGGGTATGAAATATCTGTCAACAATAACATCAGAATGTATGTGTGCGGTATAAAAAGAATGTTGGCTTCAAGGGTGACAACCTGTAAGGATAGAAAATATAGATCACAAGAGTGTAGGCAAAATATAGAAAGTCGAACAAGGTTGGCAAAAATTGAGTTGCATTGGTATAATCAATTTAAAGTGCATAAAGTAATGACAGGTATATGAAACAGAAATATAGCGAGCCGACAAAAGTGATATATAGATATCGAGTTAAGCGTATAGAACGCTCAGATACATCAAAAGTACTGTACAAAATAAAGACAAGCTATCTGCTACTCAGCAGTGCAATCAAGTACCACTATCAAAACTGGGTCCTACTATACACCCACTGCTCTACTGATGATCTACACACTAAGTCAGATATATAAAGGCATAAGTACGGATGAGATCGGCTGCCACTATGTACAAGACCTCACCCCCAACTTCCCCCATCAACTCTAGTCACAATGCTCGATACCATCGAGCTCCTCCAACAAGTAATCCACCAAACTACGCAACTGTGCTGTCCTCGGCTCTCTACCATCTGCCGTCATCCCGTGCAGCCTGGCAGAAGCTACCATACGGGCGACCATTGCCCAACCTCGTAAGTCCTCCACTGATGTACTAGGTGGTGTGGTAACGGGAACAAGGGCTGACCTGAGATGCATAGGTCGGGAGAATACATCGGCGGGTAACTGGACGACCGGTGGTGCTGGTACTGACTCGGGTGTACCCTCGGAATCTTGAACAACCCGAACCTCTACAGAATCTACCTCGGTCCTCGGGGCACTAGAAGACTGTCACAACAACAATGTTAAATAATATATATAAAAATAATCTGTAGGTCATCCTATCTCACGGTCAAGATCATATCCGATGATCTGCAACTCAAACTCGACATGAGTTTGCTAAAAAATAATCCCTATCTCCTAGGACTCTAACCTATATCTGTTTCAGTGACTGATGACCTATCGCTCTGATACCAACCTGTGACACCCTCAAAACCCGGGGTTACGATTTTTGGGCATCACGGACTCCAACGAACAACATAAACCTGCTAGATAACAATATAAAATAACAAACCCCTGAACTACACACCAAGATCACATCAGGTTACAGTATGAAACAGATACTACCACAAGATACTATAACAACCACTGCATGTCATTAGGACGCCCCGATAGAGAGCTATCACTAATAACCAAAAGTCTAATAATTTACATCTTCTAATAAATAAATTTGATTACAAACCATTAACTACTAAAACTTAAATACTAATACAATACTACAAGCTCCTGCGTGAAAGTACATTCCTAAGATCTCGGTGGAATCTGAAAACCTAATACGAACTGTCTCGTGGTGTGACATCCTCTCGTTTTACTGAAATGTCAAGATTAACAGCAAGAGTGAGCAAAGGCTCAACAAGTATGTATAAAACTGCACAATATGAGATAATGATACAACAATGGCAATGTATAGATAAAAATGAACTCAACTGGCCAAAGACAATGGCGATATATGACAAGAATCAACTTAACTGGCAACTGAACAATAATAATAAACTGTGTCAAACTTTAAGTTAGAATTGGATTTTTACTTTGAAGCGCGAGTTAAAGTGGATGATCAGTCACACTAAAACTCCGGACCATACCCATGGTATGTCCAAATACTGAACTGGATCCAAGGCCACTTTGGCCCACATAATACTGATACTCTAACTGGTGTCTACAGTCCTTAAAACATTTCATTTTCATACAACTTTATATTCAAACCTAATACTCGGAGTTAGGTGTCGGAATAATCGACTACCTAGTTAATTCAAACTATTATTTTCAACTGTCTGATTGAGTTTATCAACTAAATTAGGGTAATACAGATTCGTAAGAATAAGAATTCCCAATCACAAGATATCAAGGATTAAATTTGATAAATACAAAGTATTGCAAGTTTCAATAATAAAGAACCAGGATTAAATCTGGCAATTATAAGATGTTGCAAGAATTGGTTATGGAATGAAGTAGGATTACCAAGTTAAACAATAAGGTATTTCAATTTCAGGATAATAATGGAAACTGGTTATGAACAATAATTAAATAGGAAACAAGAATCTTGCTTCAAAAGAATACAAGTTGAGTCAACTTGCCTGGATACTGATTTAACTGGCGCTACTGGACTTTATCCTTTCCTTTGTCTTTACTCGTCTCTATAATATCAAATTTCTAGATTAGATACTAACCAATAATCACAGCTCATCTCTATCACTACCTACCTAGCGCAATCTAACTAAATATAACTAATATAAACTAATAAGTACACATAACAGATAACAGATAAGCATGCATTGACTCGACGCTGGCATAATAATTAAACATTTAACTTGTTAACATATATAATAGCACGTAGCATTCAATCACATTTATATATATAAACACAGGATTACATATAACTAACTGAAATCAAATAACTCATTTAATCAATTAAATCAATCAAATCACGTAGATAATAAAATAATAAAATACTAAAATCATAAAATAATTTGAAAATAATAATTAAATTTGATTTATATATAATCAATATTAAATAATAATCAATTAATAAAATTCACCAATTAACTATTAAATTAATTGGTCAATTAAATTAATCTCTTTATTATTTAGAATTGATTAAAAATAATCAAATTCAATTACTCTTTTAAACTCTAATGATTTTAAAATAAATAATAAAATAAATAAATAGATTTTACGAAATTTTGGCATGACCCGTTCGTAAATAGGACTAGCCAAAATTTTTGCATGTACTATGCTGCGCCCCCAGTCACAGGACGGATCACATAGTACAGCACAACAATAACCGGTATAATTAATAGCAAATAACATCACAAATACCTCAACCAACAACTATCATAATTCCCCAAGCCGGGAATCAAACCAGAATACTAAAATCACCATTACCGCTAATTTACAACTCAAAACCAAAACTTTAAATACATTACTTTACAATATACAACTAACGATCACTCGACACATTAACAAATTACGAAAATATAATTCGTAATCCAACTCGATATACTAAAATGAATTACTAAAATAAATAAGCTACTAAGATTTAAATACTATTGAACATAACTAAAAATCAACAGTAAATTATAAGGAAAATCAGCACCACACTCTCCTTTGTTAAAACAAAACCTGCAAAACCAATAAAATATTAAATAATAGCAAAACAATTAAACTAATCGTTAACTACCGATTTAATAACATAAAGCGAATATATAAACTAATCACATACAAAAACGGATTTAATACCCCTTTACTACAAAAACAAATTATTTGATAATTATTATCAAAACAACTTTATAACTTCAACATGAATTATAACACGATTTACTTAACGAATTGAAATGATAATATATATATATATATATATATATATATATATATATATATATATCTACATATATTATTTAGAACAAAATTACACACCTCATTACTATTTTAACTAAGCACATCTTATTTAGCACCCACAATTAACACAAAACGAATTATTCTCTAACTAACACCCAAAACATAATCATAAATAGCACAAAGTAAATAAAAATAAACGAACTTATCGATATCACATAATTAGGGGAAAAAAATGAATTAGTTAACAAAAAAAACAATGGATGATTGCCACACTATAATGATACAACAAAGTTATACTAAACACATATTTCATAAAAAAAACGAATTATTAATCAAAGGTTTCGGGTTCATACTCACACTTACAATCGGAAAGAAACAGGGGATAGAAATGGAGGCTGTAAACGGAGCAGAGGAGTGGTGGCTGCGCGTGCACGACGACGAGCAATGGTGGCGCAACAGACACCGGCAGCGCCGGAAAAATTTCCGGGAAGAAGCAGAAAACGGGTGTGCGACAGGAACATAGGGGGAGAATTCGCGCGATAGAATGGACAGAGAAGGCAACTAGATTCCTTATCCTTTTTACTGATTTTTGCCGAAGGAAGAAATGGTGAAGGGGGTGTGTTTGTGTTGTGAGTTTTTGTGGTGTCTGTGTGGGGGTGTGTGTATGTTAGGTCCCGAAGTATCGTAGAAGGGGGGGGGGGTTGAATACGATACTCACAAATAATTCAGTTTCGTTCGCGGATAATTCATTCAGTTCTATAACGAAATCAAACACACCAAACCAAACCAAGAGTCGGGGAATATATCTTTTTATAAATATAAACCTCGAGGGGTGCTACAATTTCTAATCCGTATATTAGCTTCAATGAGTTCTAGGTTATTCATAATCAATACAATGAAAGAATTCTGAGCACTATAAATTTCTATGATCTTCTCCGGCTCAAAACTCTCTCTCAGTAGTTGCTACTATGAACTAACCTCGACTGAGGAAGACACTACCTCTCTCTGTGTAATTATAGACTTAGTTTTTAGAAAACTATCGAACCTTAATTGTTAAAACAATCTTGGCCGTCCAATTCTCATCAACCTGTCAGACAAACTAACTTTTCACCCACTTTTCCAAATGAAAACTATCGAATGAATAAAGTAATTATTCAATTCGATAGTTTTTAAATAAAAACTATCAAATAGAATACTTACTTTATGCTTTCCATTCGATGGTTTACTAAACTAGAAAACTATCAAATAATAAAGTAATCATTTCATTCCATGATTACATACATTCGATGGTTTTCTATTTTAGAAAACTATCAAATAATAAAATAATCATGTCATGTCATGATTACATATATTCGATGGTTTTCTATTTTGAAAAACCATCGAACCTTTTCTTTGTTAGTCTCCAGAAAAGTTTCAGGGTGTTTAAGTTTTAGACTGTATCAATTTCTTCCGAGACGATAAAACAATTTGATCTTTTCAGTGCCGTCACCTAGTGCAACTGGTCTGGTTCACAGATGAATAACACTTGATCAATTCTTCTTTTATGTCTGCAATTCAATGCTGCTGATAAGTCCTTTGTCGTCCTGGTTGCTTCATCACTGGAATCCTGTGGTACTGACTCTAAATCATTCACATACTTATGTTGTCTTGAAAGTCTTGTTTCTTTTGTTGTCACTGAGGCTTGAACATTTTCATGAACTTCTTTCCGTGACCTGTTTACGGACTTCAAGAATACATAACGTATTTTGATTTTTTGAGTTTACCTTTTCTTCTTTGATTCTGGATTCCTGTGCTTCTGTTAATATTATTGTCTGTCTTGTCCTTTGTTGAGTTGTAGTTATCTCTTTTACATCTTATGTTACATTATGCTTTACAATCTCCCCCTATTTGATTGGATAGAGTTCGACAAGCAAATACTTCGAGGATAACTCAACTAACTAAGGAAACATGAAACTAATTAAAGTAAGACAGCGTAATAATATTAAATGCATTCTGGATCAGATATATATACATTTCCAGATTTCATAACTCAAAGAACAATAAAACTTTTCACTTTGAAGTTGCTCCTCTTGTTTGAGCTGACAGTTCTCTTGTTCTTTGCTTCAGTTCTTCAGTCCATTCCAATCTCACCTTCTTCACTCATTGGATCGGAGTTAGCAGCTTGATAATCAATCACTGATAGATAGTGCAGTGGTTCTCCAGGTTTAAGGATTACTCCTAGGATGTGTCTTCCAATATATCCAACCTCTTGACCCACTCCAGCCCACAGCCATGCAATGTTAACATCTTTCTTGTTTAGCTTTGGCATGTTTGATAGTCTAGGAAGCACTTCCAATCCTTTCTCCACTCTCTTCCTATAGTAGGGAACATTCTCCATAAGATATTTTCTTAGAGTGTCGGCTGCTTTTGTCCTTTTCCGTTGATGTGAATCCAGTGGATCTAAGATACTTCTCAACTGATATTAGATATTCGTTTGGGTAATCTCTCAGTTTGTCCTCCGTCATGTAGCAGATTCTGAACAAGTCATTCGTCATGAATCTAACCATAGGAGAGTTTTCAGTAATCTCTGGACTGACCTTCATCAAGATTTCCTTAACATGCTCACAGAGCAGTTCATTTAGCTTTGTAGTTCTTTGGATCTTGATGAGAATCACCTTCAGTGGTGTCTTTCTCTCTTAGTGATAGAGAATTTGCTTCTTCTTCCATATCATCATCCAAGATAGGATGTTCTATTGGCTCTGGATGATATGGCTCATGCTCCTCCTGAATCGGTTGCTCTTGCATGACTTCAAATTCCTCCTCACTTTTTTTTTCTTCTTGCACAATGTCTTCAATCCAGTACTATCTAACTGGAATAGCTTCATTGGTTTCCCAAACTCCCCATCCAGTTGTTTTCCAACCTTCATTAGTCACTTCATTTGTTTCCCCTTCTCCAACTTTCTCCCCCTTAGTTGAGGAATCCTCGATGAAGTTATCCTCATTGTAAAAGGTAGCAGAAGGATCAGGTTGTTGCTGTGAAGGTCCGGGTTGTTGGTTCCTCAACATATTCCATAATCTTCTTGAGGGTGGATTGAACATGTACCTCCAGGTAATAGTAAATCTTCAATATTTGAAAGGGTTAGGGTGTCACTCCTCACGTTTGGCTCTGGGTGTACACTCAACGTTTCTGTTAGTGTTTCACTCATTTTTCCTTTCCCACTCAGGCCAGGTGTAAGTGTTTTTATTTCACTCAATCCCTTTGTGCTAGTTGTACCTGCAGAAGAAAACACCGTAGCCGTCCTTAAGGAGGTCACCGGTGGTGCAATGGGGCTTCGCAAGTCCCCGTCCTTGGTTAAACCAAGTTGCTGATCATCCGTGGATGATGTATCCTTTAAAGGATCTAGAGTTTGAATCTCTAGGGGGTTAGAAACAGGCTCTTTAACAGCAGAGATCCCGAATCTTCCCCGTGAGTCTGTAAAGACTTCACCTCAGTTGACTTGTCAATAGTAATTGATTCATCGTCACCGAGTTGCCGATCTGCACCTACGTCAGACCCTGTACCCGCAGGATCCAGATATGTTCCATCTGGGGAGTTAGGCAATGACCCTTTAGATTTTGCATTGGGGTCAGAACCTTCTCTCGACGTCTGTGAAGACTCTTGGTTCATTAAAGAACCTTCAATCAGTGAACCTAACCGTAATATGGTCGGAACACTAGTTGCTTCCGTCAATTCTTCCTTACTTGATTGAGCTATTGGTTCAGATATAGCTTTCGTTAGCGTAGCCCAATCAACATCAGAAAAATCAATAAAGGGCGCTTTGGATGAGAGAAATGAACTATCAACAGTTGCCTCGGTTTTTGTTCTTCTCCTTTTAGATGTAGGCAGAGCTGTTGTTGAAAGGTGTGTCTCCTTATGTGGTGCTGCTTTGGCACTATCTCCCTCTACACTCATGGATGTCCGAATATTGGGTATAGGAGGGTAAGGAGGTTCGTTTGTGGTTTCATTTGGCTCTTCCAAAGGCTCTTCGACCGTGGTTAGAGATTGTGGGTTGCAATCTCATGGTCTGGATGGCCACTGAGGGCTCTGGATCAACATCCATTGTTGTGGTTCAGGAGCCAGTTCAGGTTGAGGAATGTTACCTTCATTTACCTGTTCCCCTGGGGGTAGAAGTGGTAGGGGCACCGTTCTTAGATATTCAAGTTTGAACAGTGGGTACCCCTGGAAGATATTCTTTCTTATCAGAGCGGTTATTGCATTGCTCTTCATCTTTATGCACTCCATGGTCTCCTCTTCAGCGAATGTCTCACGCTCATCATCTGTTAAGATATCATTGAGAATTAGTTGTAGGAACCTAGGATAGAAACAAAGCACATCATCTATGCATGTTCTTTCATCCAGTGGTCCCATGTCAGGTAATGCTTAAGGAACTCTCCCACAAAGAAGTTAGGTTGTTGACTTCTTATGAGAGTGAAGAAAGCATGTATCTCCTCAGTTGTGGGATCCGGAACATGGTTTTCTATAGAAAAATGTAGTATTCTGTTAAAGTCATGTTCCGTCACCCTTATTGTTCTGCCCCCTGGCACAACAAAACTGAAGGATCTTACGTTATTCTCACTTGTATCCGTGGCGGTTGTGTACAACGCAGTCAATTGATCGATGCAAAGGACTACGGGAGTACTCAAGGCATATGCCACTAATGAACGTGTGTTCAGAAACTCTGCCCATGCACGAAACTGTAAATTCGTAATGGCTTGCAAGTTTTGAAACGAGACATGATTAGTCTTGGTTACTTTTAAACCAAAACTAAAACAAATTAAATTTAATTAATTATTACTAATTAATCAAACTTGACACAAAATATCCTTAAAACAAAATTACCCCTTTTTCTTAAAAAAAAAACACAACTTCGAATCACTATTATCAAGAACCTTACTTTTGGTAACACAAATAATCAGAATTATCTGAAGAAATCAATTGAAAACAATTAACTTCTAAAGAACAATAGTGAAAATAGTTTTCTTAGAAACAAGTTCTTGAGGCAGTGATGTTCTTGGTTATATGTATTCTAGTAAGTATAAACAAAAGCCCTTAGATCTGATAATAAGAAAAAAAAACGTAAGGGGTTGTTAAATACTTATTGAATTGACAGGGGCAATATTGTCTTTACAGTGTTCGATGTTTTTTAATAGTATGTTCGATAATTTTCAGTTGGGGGTAAAACTGTCAACTTTACTTCGATAAATTTTGAAAAATAACGAAGAGTTTGAAAATCAGAATTTAAAAAGTTTTTCTGAAAAACTATCGAACTTGTTACCTTTTAAAGCTTGAAAAACTATCGAGGGATCCTTTGTGGAAAAACTATCGAGAATTAAAATAAAGGAAAAATTAATTCTCTCAGATAGACTTTCATTTTAATTCAAAAACCATCGAGAATTTAGATAAAGAATAATGAAATTCAATTCGATGCTTTTTCAAATTTTCCTCAAAAAGTATCGAGAAATGTTTTCAATAGTTTTTCTTTTTCCTTTTCAAAAACTATCGAAAATTTATTTCGATAGATTTATCTATGTACGTGAAAAACTATCGAATTTCCTAAATTCGATATTTTTTGCTTCTGTCTTCATTTTAAAACCTGTTCTTGTTTTAAAATTTAGACTGTTTTATTTCCTGTCAAGTTTTAATTCTAATAAATCTTTTCAAATTTACCAAAATCAATTGTCAACAGAAAATTCACAATTTTCTCAGAATAAAATCGACTAAATATCATTGAATGATATTAACCAATTAAAATCCAATAAATTATGCTGCATATTTATTTTATGTATTTTAAATTATGGAGCAAATAAGATATTGAACTGCTTCAATTTCCATAATTCAAATTTCATTAAATAAATAATAATAAATTAATACTAAATATCTATGAGTTAGATATTAGCACTAAATTATTAAGATGAGGACTGGATGTTAAATAAATTCACAAGTCCTTAAAATATGAACAATTTTATACTTGTGAACTTATTTAAGAGTTTCTTGCAGATGGGATTTTCAAATGAGGTGCGTGTCTGCAAGTTACTCTATGAATTGAAGACATGCTCTCGAAAGAAATGATACCTGTTGTCAAGGTGCATTGTCGTGGATTGTTCCACAGAGTTGTTGGAGATAAAGTTATTTCCTGAAATAATAACAAGAAATCAATCTTCCTCCACGAAGTTGACAGCTTTTAGAGATGCTCCTCCTGTCATTCAGAGATGCTTCTCCTGTCTTTCTTACAACCTGCGTATTTTATATCTAAATAGCTAAACATGTTAACAAGTATCTTTAGGGTACCATATACTGAGATTTGGTATTCCCTTAAGATATCTCAAAATCATGTTGATAACTATAAGACTAGATTTTTGAAATCCACTTGGAACCTTGCACATTGGCAACTTGAGAATACAATATGTGTTGTCAATTTGCAGCTAATAACTTAATGAGATGCATACCTCTTTAGCTTGTCATTTCTGTCTTTTACCTGATTTGTCCTGATCAAGCTTTAGTGGCTGCTATTGGTAGGGAGTCTTGGCATGTCTGGAATCTTCTCAATTGTGCACATTCAAAAGATTCTTGACTTACTTTTATTGCCATCACTCTTTTGGCTTACTTGTGCTCCTAAAAGAATTAATCTTCTGGCTTGCTCAACGTAAATCCAAAAAGAATTGCAACTTTCCCAACATACTCATCTTGTACATTCTCTGCAATGACTTGGCAAATTTCTTGCACAAGTTTTCGTTAGTAGACCAACATATAATATAATCATGATATCACTGCACATATATGACATTATGTTTGTGCCTTATGACAACTCTAATAAATTCATATTCTGTAAAAGTTCAGTTAGAGTGTCATACCATGACTTTGACGATTGCTTGAGTATTGATACCGGCTCATACCAATCTGTAGTGATCTTGTGAAGAGAAGTTATACAACGTCCAATTGATCTGCAACAGCAAATGCCAGGATCTGTTGTATATTGACTTCTTCTACTATCTCACCAATTAGGAGTGCACTTGATCATATTCACCATATAGATATTAAAGTTTGAATATGCAGCAGGTGCCAGATATATCCTGATATCCTCAAGTCTCGTCACTGGTGCTTCTTGTTAGATACTGCTTCCTAATAGTAACCTAGCATCCAGTTTGGCCTTGTCCCTCATAACAATGCCAACTTCATCCAGTATTCTGGATACCCATCTTGTTCCAATAACAGATTTTCCCTTAGGCCTGGGTACCAGCTTCCAAACTTTCTGCCTTTCAGATTGATTGAGTTCATTTTGCTTTGCAATCACCCAATCTGGATCCATCAGAGCTTCTTTACCTTTCTTTGTTTCTTCTTCAGAAAGAAAACCAAGAAAATAATCATTCATACTCTATAGCTCCAGTCTTTACTCCACCACTAGGATCACTAAGAACTAGACATCAGGAATGATATTGAATCTAAACCCTTTGTCTTGACAGATACGTTCTTGAAGTGTCCTCTAGATATTAATTGTGGTGTTGATCTGACTAATTGATCCTTCTTTTGCTCCCCCTAAGCTGTTGCTGGGATTTCCTGAGAATCCTCATCCTCGCTGAGTGGTTCTGTTGAAGTACTGAGCTGTGTAGTTAAACTACCATTACCACTGCTTGGATTTGAATAATCATTACCATTAATTTCACACATAACAGCTGAGAGCTTGGAGTTGTTGAACATCATATTCAGACTTTCAATCACCTCTTGTTGATTAATCAAATTTACCTCGTAGGCTTTAGATTCCACTGATTAGCCGAGGAAAATATCCTTAAGAGCCTTAGCTGCCAATCTTGCCAAGATGCTTACTTGTAAAACATTTTCCTCCAAACCCCTGAAAGAAATTCAGAGTTTGCTTCTATTGGCCATTACAGGGTCTTCCTGTATTTGTTACTGATCATGGAAATGTGATTAATCTCATCTGTGATGTCATGTCCTTCAGATTGAATAAACAACACCAGTTTGTATTAAGAGTAGTCATCAACCATCACTGAAGTATATCTTTACTTTGTTGTAGATAAGACATTAACTAGTCCGTAGAGTTCCATACGTATCATCTGAAGCGGCTCAGTAATGCTTATCACATTATAGCTTTTCTGTGATGTTTCTTTGACTTCCCTTAATGACATGCCTCATATATTTCATCTAGCTTGAATCCCAGATGAGGCAGTCCTCTCACCAATACCATCTTTAGAAAAGAGTTCCTTGTATTGTCATGCAAGGGTGAGAGCTTCTCAACCTTCCTGCTTGAGATAAAACACTGCTCCTTCATTGAATAAAAAGATTTGTGCTTTGAATCTTCAGCAAGAGAGTTGCTTCTAATTGTTATCCTTGACTCCAACTATTAGTTGTTATCAATGATACCAATTATTGTAAACATGATGACATTCCATTTCAAACGTAGCCATGTCCCGTGATGAAAATCTTTGCTGTCATCTCCAAAGATTATTAACGGAACAGCTTTCTCAATCACATTTGATGGCAAGATCTTTCTTCGATCATATGTCTTCAGTAGTAAAGACCAAGAAAGCATATAAATCGATTAACCTGATTTGCCTGCACTCACAAATGGATTGACAGTTCTTGGTACCCAACTTATTTGCTTGGGTCCAGATGGATTAGAGATTTTGCTTTTAAAAGTGGTAACAACAGCTTCAACCTATACATGCTTATTCTTATCTCTGACTGACCTTGCAGTCGTTGCTCTAATGTAATTCTTAAACATGCTTTTTCTATGATTAATGCAAGTTCTAAGATATGCATTCATAATATTTAAATAAGCAAACATGTTAATAAGAATAAATGGCATACATTGAGCATTTTGACATTGCAGATAAGAGATGTGCAAATTAGGCATGTTCTGCTTTTTAGAAAATTCAGTACTTTCTACTTTAACCAATATACACAAGTGTAACAGGTAGCAAGTAGATTTACAGATATTCAATAATTTTCTAAGCACACATGGAATAAAAGAATTAACAATTAAATCACTAATTCTATCTAATCCATTCTGTTGTTGTATGGCATCTAACTTTCTCTATTACCTAAGTCAGTTTTAGATACAGCTTGGTGTTCTACAAATTCTACTGACTCTAAAGGTAATTCCTCCATCCTTCAAACTGATTATCCCTTAACAAACAATTCAGAATAAATGAGCAAATCTTGTTCTACTAGGGATACTGAAACTTAGCTTTACTAAGGTCTTATGTGCCAGAAACTTAACCCCTAAAACTAAGAGTTGTTTCTTAAGAAAGCTTCTATCTCACTTGCAAATCTTATTCTACAAATATTCATACACACATATATAAGTTCTCCCATGTACATGCTTTGAATATTGAGAATTAAATACTGCATTGGTTCAAGGAAAAGATACCTGAGATATGTGAGGTGAATCATCTTCAGAGATTGCTATGAAAGCAAGATATCCATGATCTTCTCGTCATCTGATCCATCCCAACTCTTTCCTTAAGCAACATAAGTTTTGTGCTGATGCTTCTTCAACAAAGCATTCCACTTCTGTTTCAGCTCATTAACTGAGTCCCTATTCTTCTTTGTTTGTTAGGCTTCTTCATTGTGTAGCACACCCTGATAGTTTCTCGTTACATAGTTCTTATCATAGTTGAAACTATCACTCTTGTTTTTGTTACCATCTCAGTCTGTAACTACCTCTTTGAACTGAATCCTGAAGAATCTTTGCTTCGTAATAAATAAGCCTGATCCATGGATGTGGCTTTTGTACTCCTTCTGAATCTGATGTGACTAAACTTCCTTGACAAGTGAAACACTGATCTTTAGTCTAGTCTCTCGAGGTTTTCTACCTGAGCTTCTTCTGATTCAGCTACTAGTAATTCTTCTATTCTTTTCTGAGGTTCCAACATTAATAAACGTTACTGAGATATTTGTTTGTCCGTTCAATTCTCTAACACCCTTTATTCCTCGCTTCATAATCTCTTTTGATTTAATTAAATCTCCTTAGAAAAAAAATATATCCGTAGAAACTTCTTCCTGAAATCAGCTTCATGGTCATCTTTTTCTTCGAAAGATAAAAATCAGTTTAACACCCGGAGGAATCTTCTTCTACAAGCCCTTGAGCACCCTCAATTTAATACTTAAGAAAAATTTAAATATTCAGAATTTTTAATTTTCCTTAAAAATAAATTAATCAAAAATAAACATTTACAAAACATTTAATTTTCAAGAATTTCGAATTCTTAAAAATTAAATCATGTAAATTAATATTTAAGAAAAATTAGAATTTAAGAAAAAAAATTTTAAACAAAAATTCGAAATAAATAAATAACTCAGAAATATATTAATTCGGGGTGTTTTTGTAAAGCTGGCCAATTCAAGCACTTCGATTGTTTTTAAAACAAAAACTATCGAAGAAACTTGGCTGACCATTTTTGATAAAAAGAAATACCACTTCGATTGTTTTTTTAAAAAAAAACTATCGAAGTCATACTACTCAGGTTCAAAATTGGCCACCTAAATTGACTACAATTCACAAATTCTAAGGGGTCTCTTTAGCACACTACAAATTGCTCTGTGCCGCACCTCTAAAATAAATTCATAACATAAATTAAATTTACTTAAGTTTAAAATATAAATTTATTTAACTTGAATTTATAAAATAAATTTATTTAAATTAAGTTAATCAAATAAACTTATTCAAGTTTAAATAATGAACTCATTTAAATTAAATTTATAAGATAAATTCATTTTAACTTAAATTTATAAAATAAACTTATTAAAATATAAATTCATAAAATAAATTTATTTAGAAGTTGGCCTCCTCAGAATTCTTGTCTGACTGGTCTGAAATACCCGGATCTAATCTGTATGTCGATTAACAAGCTCTGATACCAATTGTTAGGTCCCGAAGTATCGTAGAAGGGGGGGGGGGGTTGAATACGATACTCACAAATAATTCAATTTCGTTCACGAATAATTCATTCAGTTCTATAACGAAATCAAACACACCAAACCAAACCAAAAGTCGGGGAATATATCTTTTTATAAATATAAACCTCGAGGGGTGCTACAATTTCTAATCCGTAGATTAGCTTCAATGAGTTCTAGGTTATTCATAATCAATACAATGAAAGAATTCTGAGCACTATAAATTTCTATGATCTTCTCCGGCTCAAAACTCTCTCTCAGTAGTTGCTACTATGAACTAACCTCGACTGAGGAAGACACTACCTCTCTCTGTGTAATTATAGACTTAGTTTTTAGAAAACTATCGAACCTTAATTGTTAAAACAATCTTGGCCGTCCAATTCTCATCAACCTGTCAGACAAACAAACTTTTCACCCACTTTTCCAAATGAAAACTATCGAATGAATAAAGTAATTATTCAATTCGATAGTTTTTAAATAAAAACTATCAAATAGAATACTTACTTTATGCTTTCCATTCGATGGTTTACTAAACTAGAAAACTATCAAATAATAAAGTAATCATTTCATTCCATGATTACATACATTCGATGGTTTTCTATTTTAGAAAACTATCAAATAATAAAATAATCATGTCATGTCATGATTACATATATTCGATGGTTTTCTATTTTGAAAAACCATCGAACCTTTTCTTTGTTAGTCTCCAGAAAAGTTTCAGGGTGTTTAAGTTTTAGACTGTATCAATTTCTTCCGAGACGATAAAACAATTTGATCTTTTCAGTGCCGTCACCTAGTGCAACTGGTCTGGTTCACAGATGAATAACACTTGATCAATTCTTCTTTTATGTCTGCAATTCAATGCTGCTGATAAGTCCTTTGTCGTCCTGGTTGCTTCATCACTGGAATCCTGTGGTACTAACTCTAAATCATTCACATACTTATGTTGTCTTGAAAGTCTTGTTTCTTTTGTTGTCACTGAGGCTTGAACATTTTCATGAACTTCTTTCCGTGACCTGTTTACGGACTTCAAGAATACATAACGTATTTTGATTTTTTGAGTTTACCTTTTCTTCTTTGATTCTGGATTCCTGTGCTTCTGTTAATATTATTGTCTGTCTTGTCCTTTGTTGAGTTGTAGTTATCTCTTTTACATCTTATGTTACATTATGCTTTACAGTGTATACTGAAAGTAATTAGATTAGGATGGATTAGGTAGAATGGATAAGAATAACAACCACTACACTTTAATTAGCCCACCGACTGCAATTAACGGGACTAATACGATACTGAAAAGTAATTCTTTTTAAACGAAATAACTCTAAAATAATTAATTTAACTAATAAAATTATTTATATACCCAACTTATTCTAAAAACATTTAAATGCCCAAAATTCATAATTAAATAGATTTTTAACTAATTTACTTAAAACAAATATGTCGGGCTCAAATTTACTAATAATTACCGAAAAATAATTTTAATCACATAATATCACATCACAAATCCACGTAATATTATTTAAACATTTAATCACATAATGCAGCAAATTTTAAAATAAATAAATATTTTACTATAATTATCATTTAAATAATTAGGAATTTGTACCTAATTTCCTGGATATTACATATAGCCTTCTTGAAGACTTCACGATATAGCATTCTTGAGGACTTCACGATATAGCCTTCTTGAGGACTTCACGATGTAGTACATTCTGACTTTGCGATCTCAACACTTCACACATTTTCCCAGAAGAAATGCATTACTTGTTTGGTGGTTATCTTGGCTAAAGGTTTAGCCTTAATCCACTTGGTGAAGTAGTTGATTGCCACTATCAAGAACTTTCTTTGCGCACTTGCCATCGGAAATGGTCCAAGTATATCCATCCCCCACATAGCAAATGGGATAGGTGAGTTTATGGATGTCAACATCTCTAGCGGTTGTCTAACCACTGGTGCATGCTTTTGGCACCGTTCACATTTCTTTACATAGCTTTTAGCATCTGCAAGTATGCTTGGCCAATAGAAGCCTAGATGAGTGATTTTATGAGCAAGGGCTCTGCCCCCCAAGTGCTGCCCACAAATTCCTTCATGCACTTCCCTTAGGGCCAATTCTGCCTCTTGGGGTCTCAAGCACTTCAGATAAGGAACAATGAAAGACTTTTTGTATAGGATTCCCTCAATCAGGGTATACCTTAGTGCTCTCACATACAACTTTCATGCTTCTGAGGTGTCGTTGGGTAACCAACCAGTTTCCAGATGAGATTTGATGGGATCCATCCAACAGCTAGTAACATCAATAGGTGCTACCAACTTTCCATTGATGTTTGGGGTCTTCAAGACTTGGAAGTATACACTTCCTGCGTAGTTCTCAATTTCAGAAGAAGCAAACTTAGACAAGGCATCGGCCTTCATGTTCTCTTCCCTTGGAATGTGTTCCACATAACATTCATCAAACTGAGTCATGATGGCCTTGACAAGTTTTAGGTACTTGGCCATGACTTCATCTCTGGCCTCAAACTCCCCATTTACTTGGGAAACCACTAGCCTCGAGTCTCCACATACTTTCAGAGTTTTAACTCTCAAGGCTCCAGCCAGCCCTAAGCCAGCTATCAGGGCTTCGTACTCAGCTTCGTTGTTGGTCGTTGGGAAGTCCAGTTTTAATGCGTACTCTATGAGAAATCCATCAGGACTTTGTAGCACCAAACCTGCTCCACTTGATTTTATTTTTGATGCTCCATCAAAATAGAGCATCCAACATTCTTTGAACACCATCTCTTCATCTTTCTTGTCTTCCACTACTACTTCCTGCCCCCCGACTTCTTGGTTGTCAATGGTGCATTCAACCATGAAGTCAACGAGTTCTTGAGCTTTTATGGCCGTTCGAGGCTTGTACTTGATGTCAAATTCTCCGAGTTCAATAGCCCATTTGATCAACCTTCCACTAACTTGAGGGCTATGCAAGATGTTTCTTAGAGGCTGATTGGTCAAAACCTCTATCTTGTGAGCCTGGAAGTATGGGCGTAGCTTTCTTGAGGCCATAATCAAGGCTAAGGCAAACTTCTCTATCATAGAGTAGTTTATTTCTTCCCCATGTAGAATCTTGCTCACATAATAAACGGGCTTCTGCACTTTCAATTCTTCTTTTATCAAAACAGCTCCAAGGGCTGTATTAGAAACCGCCAAGTACAAATAGAGAGTTTCTCCTGGCTTTGGCTTTGCCAACAGTGGCGCCTCAGCCATATACTTCTTCAAGGCCTCAAAGGCCTCTTGGCTTTCAGTTGTCCATTCAAATTTTTCACGTTTTTGAGTGCTTTGAAGAAAGGTAAGCACTTCTCTCCTGACTTGGAGATGAATCTTCCCAATGTTTCCACTCTTCCCGTTAGTTTCTGGACATCCTTGACAGTCCGTGGTGGTTCCATGTCTAGAATTGCTTGGATTTTGTCGGGATTAGCCTCAATTCCTCTCTTGGAAACCATCAGGCCTAAAAACTTTCCCAAGCCTACACCAAAGGCACACTTAGCTGGATTCAACATCATCTTGTGGTGCCTTAGCACTTCAAATGCTTCCCGTAGATGGTTTATATGATCAGCCTTATCGAGGCTTTTAACCAACATGTCATCCACATAAACCTCCATGGTTTTTCCAATCAGGTATTCAAAAATTTTGTTCACTAATCTTTGATAGGTTGCCCCTGCATTCTTAAGTCTAAATGCCATGACTAGATAACAGAAAACACCAAAGTCAGTGATGAATGATACCTTGGAGATGTCATCTTTGTGCATTTTAATTTGGTTGTATCCACTGAAGCCATCCATGAAGTTGAGCATCTCGTGCCCAGCTGTGGCATCTATTAGAGCATCAATCCTTGGTAAGGGAAAACAATCCTTAGGACATGCATCGTTCAAATCAGTGAAGTCCACACACATTCTCCACTTTCCATTGGCCTTTTTGACCATCACTAGGTTAGCCAACCATTCTGGAAATTGAATTTCTTCAATGAACCCGGCCTCTAGAAGTTTTTCTACTTCTTGCTTAATGGCCTCTTGCCTCTCTGGAGCAAAATTTCTCTTCTTCTGTTTCACCGTCTTCCTTTCAGGGTCCACATTCAGTTTGTGGGTTATCAACTGGGGATCAATCCCTGGCGTGTCAGCCGCTGTCCAAGCAAAAACGTCATTGTTCTCTTGAAGAAAAGATATGAGCTTGCTTCTCAATGGTTCAAGCAATAGTGCTCCAACATAAGTCACCTTCTTCGGTTCACCAGGGACTAAGGGAATTGGGATTAAGTCCTCAACTGGTTTCCCTCTTCGGTCCTCATTATCACTGGTATCCATGTCTTCAATGGGGAGAACCTGCCCCCCGATTCCATCAGGCCTTAACTCGGCTACGTAACAACTTCTAGCCATCTTTTGGTCTCCCCGTTCTTCACCGATTCCATTCCTCGTTGGGAACTTGATTTTCAGATGATAAGATGAGGCAACGGCCTTGAACGCATGAAGACCCGTCCTTCCCAGGATTGCATTGTAGGTCGAAGTTGCCTTTATAACTATGAAGTTCAACATCTGAGTAGATGTATTCGACCCTTGCCCCATTGTCATTGGGAGTTGGATAGTGCCTTCCACTTTCGACTCCACTCCATTGAATCCATATATGGGCCTATTCGAGGGTGTCAACTGAGAGTCAGTATAACCCATCTTGATAAAAGCACCATGGAACAAGATGTCCACTGAAGCTCCATTGTCGACCAAAACTCTCTTTGTTTCAGAATTCCCTATCACAGGTACGATGACTAAGGGATTATCGTGGGGAAATTTCACTCCCTCCAAGTCAGAATCATCAAAACCTATTGATATTTCTGTTCGGGCACGTTTCGGTGCTTCTCCGACCACAGTCATTACTTCTCGGGCATAGGCCTTTCTTGAGTTTCGGGAGGACCTAGCAGCAGTTGGTCCTCCGAATATCATGTTGATGACTGGCCCTCGGGGCTTGGGATTTCGATCTTGATCGTTGTCCCTTCTGTCATAATCCTTCCTTTCATAGTTTCCTCTTTGACTCCCTTGATTTCCATCCTTGGTGAATATTGAGCTTTCATCTCCGTATCAGAAACTCGATCTCATCTTTCAACTGTCTACAATCGACGGTGTCGTGACCCACTTCCTTGTGGAATTGACAGAATTGGTTTTGATTCCGTTTAGACATATCAGTCCTTAGTGGCTTCGGCCATCGGAGATCCTCCTCCTTTGCTATTTCCATCAGAATTTGGCTCCTGGAAGTGTTCAATCTTGCATACTCCGTAAACTTTGGCCCAAAACTGTTCCTCTTGGGTGGAGAATCAGAATCCTTTGACGTTCTAGGAAACTTTTCCTTGACGTCATACTCCTATGTTTCCTTTCTTTTCTTTGAATTTCCACTACCACCAGCAGTGGGTTCATACTTTCTCATGCTTTCTTCAGCCTTGATGTACTTTCCGACTCTATCTTGGAGCTTTAACATGCTCTCGGGTGGATGTTTTGCCAATGATCTTTTGAAGTGATCATCAGTGGTTCCTTGCTGTAGGGCTATCATAGCTACTTTGTCCTCCAAGTCTGGGACTTTCAGAGCCTCCCGGGTGAATCGGTTGATGTAATCCCTTAAAGTTTCATTCTTTCCTTGCTGGATTCCCATGAGTGATGCAGACTTTTCTCATGCACCCTTCCACTAACAAATTGGTTGATGAATGCTTTGCTTAGTTCCTTGAAATACCCAATAGAGTTGGGAGGAAGACGGCTATACCAACGTAGGGCCATGCCCGCCAAGGTTTGTGGAAACGCCCTACACTTGACCGCATCATTGGTTGGCTGCAACAGCAGTGCATTAGAGAAGGTTCTTACGTGATTTACGGGATCCCCCATTCCATCATAAGATTTGATCGTTGGCATCTTAAATTTCCTAGATATGGTAGCTTTCATGATTTCTTGAGTGAACGGTGGTATAGGATCATCAGGATCTCCTAGGGGCAACAAAACACTAGGATCACCCCTTGGGGCTTCAGCCCTCTTGGTTCTTCTTGGTGTCGGGTCCAGGTTGATTATCAGAACTCTTCCACTTGCTTGGCTTTGTGCGGCCTCCTGTTCTGCTAGTAATTTCTTAAGCCTTGATACCTCTGCCTCATGGGCCGCAATTTTTTCCTTAGTAGTTTGGGGTTGTTCCCGATTTGTTTGGGAATAACGTCTCCTCCTTGGGGCAACATCCCTCTATTCTCCAGATGAATAATTCTCGTCCTCAGTATAGGGACCCGAGTAGTCTCGAATCAGGGGAGTCCGTCGAGTTTGAGTTTGTTGATTTATGGGTCCCATGCCTTGTATGTAAGGGGGAACATATGCTTCATGATAAGTGGGATTGAGACCACTGCTGCCCATCGGGGGTCGAGGGGGCATGCCATAGCTTGGCATCCCAAGAGTTTGAGTTGCGTATTGGGGGAGATCCGTGGTATGAAGTTGAAGGCCACTTGGTGAATTCATGAGCAATGGAGAGGTTGCGATTGGTTGCTGAAGAATGGTCTCTTGTGGATCAGATCTATGAACGACCATTTGCAGTGGATTCGTCCCTTCAACCGAAATTGGGACTTCCGGTCCTTGAGTGGTGGTGATCGGTGGTGGCTGGCTTCCTTGAGCGCCTGCTTGAGAGGTGAGAGGAAGCTCTTCAGAAGTTTGAGTATCTCTAGTTGTTCTTCGTGTGTTTGTCATGGTTTATTTTGTTTTCCCACAGACGGCGCCAAATGTTATGGATTAAAAAATGTGCTTGTAAATTAATTGCTAGGGTTCAGAGAGCTTCGAGCTTTAATGGCTGCTCTTGTGTTTCGTGACTAAATCAGTCCTCACAAGATGCCTACGTATCTCAATCAATACTGAGAATCAAGCCAAAAAAAGCGTAGTTCTAATGTGAAGGATCAGGGTCCTTATATAGGCGTCTGGAGCCTTGTATTTAGAGTAAGTTTAGAAGACCTAGCGAATAAGTCTCCTTTTTGATAACTGATAAGGATTGCATTACTTGGCCGACAAGTCTTTTCCTTGTTGTAGGATAAGGATTGTGACTGATTATTTCCTCTGATTGGGATTCTAGATCTTTCTTTGAAGATATTACTGTATTTTGAACTCTTTTATGAGTTGTATATTTTCCCTATTTATTAATTACGAAATTAATAAATAATTAGGGTTTCGGGCCTTGATTTTGGGCCATTCTAGATAAATCATCAATTATATTTCTATGATTACTTTTCTGTCCATATCAAGATAACTTCACATGATTAATATCTTTTGTTATAAACGTAAATTATATATTTTAGTATTTTAAGATTATATATTAGTATTTTAAGTTGACCTATGTAGATTATAAATATGGGTTATATGTGAAAGCTATTGACTTAATAAATTGTGTACTTTTATATATTAATATTTTTGTTTAATTTCAATGTCATGGTTATTTCACTTTATTATTATGTATATAGCCGAGTGTGTCTTAGTTTTGTGTTATTTGTGTTTATTATTTTCATGTAATATCACCGGGAAAGTTGGCCACCTATTTAGCATATAACGGGTTCAAAAAAATGTTTAATAAAATTAGTAGTTGTTAGTACTTGTTACTACATGGCCACGTGAAGTACCGTAGGTGATGTCCAGAGCATGTGTAGTGACAACTTTAATTAATAACTAGTTGATAAAGGTGCGCTTCGCGACGGCGTTATAATATTTTTTTTAAAAAAATTATCTATAAAATTATAACAATTACTCATTTATCCCTAATAAGCCGTCCTCCCGTCAAACACATTTTCCTTGTTAAGATCGAACTCCCAAATTTTATACATTGAATACTTGTCTTACATATTAATTTTCATGTTAACATGTTCCTTTTTAATTAGTCGTCTTCTCGTTGAAAAAACACATCGGAATTTTTTTAATATGTATTTCTTATAAATTCGAACTCTTTTACTCTATAAATTCGAAAACCTATTATACCTATAGAATATTTAATTATATGTCTAACCTAAAAATTGACAAAGTCGCGCTTCGCGGTGGTGTTATAACTTTAAAAAAAAACTCTATATATAAAATTACAACAAACACTCATTTCTCCCTAATAAGTCGTCCTCCGGTTAAACACGTTTTCCTTGTTAAGATCTAAATTGCAAATTTTATATATTGAATACTTGTCTTATATATTAATTTTCTTGTTAACATAATCTTTTTGAATGAGCCGTTCTCTCGTTGAAAAAACACTAATATAAATTCGCAATCCTATTTTATTCTCAATAGAATTTTTAATTATATATGCCTTACAAACACCTATTTTACTTCCAATATAACTTTCTAATATAAATTCGCACTCCTATTTTATTTTCAATAGAATTTTTAATTATATATGCCTTACAAACACCTATTTTACTTCCAATATAATTTTTTTAATATGTATTTCTTATAAATTTGAATTCTTCTACTCTATAAATTCGAAAATCTATTCTACTTCCCATACGAAAATCTATTCTACTTCCCATAGAACTTTTACTTATATGTCTAACCTATAAAGTCTCTATAATTCGAACTCTTCTCTTCTATAAATTCGAACACCTAATCTACGTTCAATCGAACTTTTAATTATGTCTTACAAACGCCTATTCTACTTCCGATAGAACTTTTAGCAAGTATTTCTTATATATTCGAACTTTTCTCCTCTATAAATTCGAACACATATTCTACTTTAAATAGAATTTTTAATTCTATGTCTTACCTATAAATTCAATTTATTCACCTTTATAAATTCGAACACCTATTCTACTTCAAATCAAACTTTTATTTATACGTCTTCCCTGTAAATTCGAACTCTTCTCCTCAATAAATTCGAACACCTATTCTACTTCTAATAGGTTAAATGATATTTTTTAATTTATTCGTATTTAGAATTCAAAAATTCTAAAAAATTAGAAAAAAAGATTAAGACAGTCTTAGAGGCGCCACCTAACATGCCGCGTATATATATATATATATATTACATGAAGAGAATGTAAGTTAATACTCCCTCCGTCCCTCTCATTTTTTATAGATTTTTTACACTGCTTGACATGTATTTTAAGGCTCCTATAAATTATAGTTCTACAACTTATTTTTAAAACTTTCTTTTTCTAAATAAAAATTTAAACATTATATTTTTATTCAGAAAAAGAAAAAATTTAAAATAATTTATCGAAGTATATATTAAAGGAGCCTTAAAATGTGTGTCAAGCCCCGTCCCCCAATGTAAAGAATTGAGGGGGACGGAGGGAGTAATATATTATAATTTTTGTAATTAGATCGGGAGCTGGGAAATTAGCATATTGTTTATGGATTTTATTAGTTCTTGAGATTGCGATTTCGAGGTACGGATTCTTTCCTATTTTATTCAGTGATACTCCTCTTAGGAATCTTAATATTAAATTCATTTTGGACCTCAAGTCTGTTCGTTTGGTTTTTAATCATTTTGATTTTGAAAATTTGTTTTGACTTAAAAAAATTATTTTTTTAAATCTGTTTCGAATTATCTAAATATTTGTTTCTGCGATTTTCTGATATTGCGTATATTTTATATCTGTTGGAAATATTGAAAATATCTGTTTCTACGATTTTAAAAGTTTTGCAAAATATTATATTTGAACCCTTAATGATATAGGGTATACCGAGTTAACCAGCTGTAGGGGTACTACAGTCATGTCATTGCGGCACCAGTTACATGACACTTCTATGGCAGTGTGATTGGTCATAGTGTATCCTTCTGATAACTCAGGAGGCGAGCTTTTGTGCATTTGATATTTGTTTCAGGATACGTGGGTGCACCCAGAGTTTGTGATTTGTGATTTGGCGGTGACGTTGTATATGCCGTACACGTTGTCTGATTTGTTGCACACATTAGGTACCCTATGATGTGTGTATTTGTATCTGTTCTGTTCTGATCTCGGTATGAAATATCCTACCCCTTTCGTTGCTTCAGCCGCACTTGTTTTTAAATAATTATTTTGTTATAAATTGTCAAATATGAATAAATGCTTTTCTGTTTTATAAACTGTATTCCAAATCCATATCGGGCGATTGACTCACGTCGTATTCTTTTTCTAGAATGTGCTTATGGGGATCTAGAACTGTGTGATGGAGAGCACCCTTTATTCCATTGAATAGGATTTGCATATTTCTAGCATTATTAGACTTTATTGTTCAGTCGAGATTTCAGATTTTCGTATTTATTACTTTGAACTATTTTGGAGGTTTAATATTGCTTTGGAGGTTATGAGACCATTTATTTATTATTTAGATATTAATAGTGCTCTATTTGCAGGTTTAATAACTAGCCCTTCATTTAAAATACTGTTAGGCCCAAAGTATCGTAGAAGGGGGGGGGGGGTTGAATACGATACTCACAAATTATTCGATTTCGTTTGCGGATAATTATATGTGTTCTTGTCCGAAATCAAATTTACCAAATCAAAACACGAGTCGGGGAATATATCGTTTTATAAATATAAACCACGAAGGGTGCTACAATTCTAATCCGTAGGATTAGCTTCAATGAGTTCAGTTTACAGTAATCAATACAAATGATAGAATTTAAGGCACTAGTAATTTCTCTGTCAAATTTCAAGCACTTAACTTCTTCTCCATAAATGATCTTTGTTAACAACTGACTGAAGAAGACACTGTCTTCGATTCTCGAATTGTAGACTTTAGGAAAACTATCGAAGGCCTAGAGTGAATCATGGCCGTCCGTTTCCTCACCAACCTCTGACAAAAATTGAATGTATACTACCTGCTCCACTTTTAAAAAAACTATTGAAGGCAAAGTTCTTTTCCTTCGATAGATTTAAATAAAATCTATCGAAAGAACTACTTTGTTTATTTGAAAGTAGTTCGATAGTTTTATAAATAAAACTATCAAACTAACACCTTTTGTCCACTTCGATGGTTTCTTAAAAAGAAACTGTCGAATTGGTTTTCCTTCTTTGACAGTATTTATCAAACCTTTCTTTCTTCTCTCGATAGTTTTTCATAAATGAAAACCATCGAATGTCTTTATTTGCAGTTTGATCCTTGAAGATTCTATCTTCTTGTAGCAAGAATATTGCACTTCAATTTAACCTAAACATACCTTATAAATTTCTTTTAACTTCCAGGATGTTTCAGGTCTGACTTAAATCAATTTCTTCCGAGACGATAAACATGTTGATCTTCTTAGTGCTGACAACTAGTGCAACTGGTCTGGTTCACAGATGACTAACACTAGATCAATACCTCTATGTCTTCAATACAATATAGTTGATAAGTCCTTTGTCGTTCTGGTTGCTTCATTATAAAATCATTGAAATCCTCTAGTACTAACTCTTTATCATTCAAATACTTCTGTAGTCTTGAAAGTCTTGTTTTTTTATTTGTCACTGAGGTTTGAACATATCAATGAACTTCTTTCCGTGACCTATTTACGGACTTCAAGAATACATACCATATTTTGATTTTTTGAGTTTACCGTTTCTTCTGTTCTTCTGGATTCATGTGCTTCAGTTAATATTATAGTTTGTCTTGTTCCTTTGTTGAGTTGTAGTTATCTCTGTTACATATTATGTTACATTATGCTTTACAATCTCCCCCTATTTGATTGTTAGAATTCGACAAGCAAATACCTAGAGGATAACTCAACTAACCAATGGAAACACGAAACTAATTAAAGTAAGACAGATTGATAATATTAAATGCATTCTGGATTAAATATTTACATTTCCAGATTTCTAATTTACAAAGAACAGTAAAAAGTTTAACAATTAAGTTGCTCCTCTAGCCTGAGCAGATTGTTCTTTGCTTCATCTTCAGTCCATTATGATCTCACCTTCTTCAGCAACATGATTAGAATTTGCTGCTTGATAATCAATTATGGATGGATAGTGTAGTGGTTCTCCAGGTTTTAGGATTGCTCCTTTGATGTGTTTTCCAATGTACTCAACATGTCGACCCACTCGAGGCCACACCCATGCAATGCTGACATCTTTCTGATTATGCTTTGGCATGTTGGGTAGTATGGGATGCACTTCCAATCCTCTTTCCACTCTCTTCCTATAGAAAGGCATATTCTCCATGAGATAGCTCTTTAGAGTGTTTTCAGCTTTAGTCTTCTCAGTAGTCATGAAACCAGTGGATCTCAAGTACTTCTCAACTGATATCAGATAGTTATTTGGATAATCCTTTAGTTTGTCCTCAACCAGATAGCAGATTCTGAACAAGTCATTTTTCATGAATCTTACCATTAGAGGATCTTCAGTTACCTCTGGACTTACTTTCATTAAGATCTCCTTAACATGCTCAAGGAGCAGTTCATTTAGCTTTGTGGTTCTCTGGATCTTAAAGAGTATCACCTGCAATTCAGTGTATGTTCTTTGTTCGAAAAACTTTGTGGAGATCACAAATGTACCTCTATCAATGAAACTGATTATTATGTTCCAGGCACCATTTGCTTTTACTCCAGCCTTCAGGTAGATAACAGATTGTCTCAATGCAGTGAAATAAGTCTGAGTGTCTTGATTTGCACTTCTGATGTCCTGAATGATCACTTCCACATCAGCATTGTCGTTGACTTCTAATCTGTCTTCAACTCCGCAAAATGTTTTGTAAGCCATCTCCCAGTCCTTTCCTTGCTTTTGTGCCAAATCTATCAACTTCTTCTTCCTTATCTCATTATACATCTTGAACCTTTTTAGCTTTTCACTTCTCTGAATTGCTTGGTGTTTCTCCTTTTCAGCTTGCCTTGCTTCCCTTTCTGCTTTCTCAGCTTTCAATCTTTCCAAGGTAGCTTCTTGTTTCATTGTCAGAGGATTTGCTTCTTCCATACTATCATCAAAGATTGGATGTTCAGTCGACTCCGGATAATATGGTTCATGCTCTTCTTGTAATGGCTCATGCATGAATTCAAATACCTCTCCAATTTCATCCTCTTCTACAAGCTCCTCAATCCAATATTGTCTCACTGGAATAGTCATTTCCATTACTGCTCCCTTCTCCCCCTTAGTTGAGTAATCCTCCGTGAAGTTATCCTCAGCATAGTGGGTAGACGGGCCAACTTGTTGATTTTAAACATATTCTAGATTGACTCCAGACCGTCACCTTGATTCTCCATAAACAAAGCAATGTCTTTGGCCATCTCTTCCACAGAAGCAAGCTTGTTGTCCAAGGTGTTTAGTCTCGAGCTGGTAGTCTGCTCGATTCTGTCCAATGTCTTGTTGAGGCGAGACTCCACTCTTGACAAGGTATTCATTGCATCCTTGACTTTAGCTTGACCATCCCGGATCATCAGAATGTCCTCAGATAGAGCTTCTTGACCCTGTTGTAGAACATGTACTTCATTTACGAATCCATCTCTTAGGTCCTTAACGTCTGTTCTTAATTCGATGAGTTCTTCCATAGTATCCTTCTTCAGTGAGTCCATAGCCTCCTTTGTACCCGTTATCGTACCAGATGCACTGCTTAACGCTCTATAAGTTCTTCTAGAATCAGTTGCAGCCAAGTCAATCTTCGTTTGAATTGAAGTTAAAGAACTATCGACTTGACCGGAGGAGATCCCTTGGGCAAAAGAAGGTCTGAGAGGGACTTTGAATAAAGGGTTTCCCACTCTGTCATAAACTGTCATCTCCTTAAGAGTGGATTGTACTTGTATTTCTCTTTGTGTTGCCGGTAGCAGATCATCTATGTTAATCACAGTTTGGGTGTCACTCCTCACATTTGGCACTGGGTGTTCACTCAACGTTTCTGTTGGTGTTTCACTCATTTTTCCTTTCCCACTCAGGCCAGGTGTTAGTGTTTTTGTTTCACTCATTCCCTTTACTCTTTGTGTACCTGCAACAGAAATCACTGTAGCCGTCCTTAAGGAGGTCACCTGTGGTGCAATGGGGCTTCGCAAGTCCCCGTCCTTGGTTAAACCAAGTTGCTGATCATCTTGCAATGATTTATCCTTAACAGGATCTAGAGTTTGAATCTCTAGGGGGTTAGAATCAGGCTCTTTTAATAGCAGAGATCCTGAAACTCCCTTTATAGTCTGTGAAGACTTTTCCTCAGGTAACTCCTCAAATGAAATTGATTCATTGTTACCAAGTTGTCGATCTGCACCTATGTCAGACCCTGTACCCGCAGGATCCAGATATGTTCCATCTGGGGAGTTAGGCAATGACCCTTTAGATTTTGCATTTGGGTCAGAGCCTTCTCTCAACGTCTTTGAAGACTCTTGGTTCATTAAAGAACCTTCAACCAGTGGTCCTGACCGTAATATGGTCGGAGAACTAGTTGCTTCCGTCAATTTTCCTTTTTCTGTTTGGGGTAGGGGTTCAGATATAGCCTTGGTTATTGCTGCCCAATCAGCTTCAGAAAAATCTATAAGAGGCTCGGTGAAAGAAGGTAATGAAGGTTCAACAGTTGCCTTGGTTTCAAGTTTTCTTCTCTTAGCAGAAGGCAGAGCTGTTGTTGAAGGGTGTATCTCCTTATTTGGTGCTGCTTTGGCATTGTCTCCCTCTACACTCTCAGTTATTTGAGTGGGTGGTATAGTAGGGGTAGGAGTTTCCGTTGTTGTTTCATTTTGTTCTTTCAAAGGCTCTTTGACCGTGGTTAGAGGCTGTTGGTTTTCAACCTCTTGGTCAGGAATGGCCACTGAGGGCTCTGGATCTATGTCCATTAGTGCAGGTGATTGAGGAACAACAGGTTCAGGATTTATACCTTGGTTTACCTGTTCCCCTGGGGGTAGAAGTGGTAGGGGTACCGTCCGAAGATAATTTGTGAGAACAGTAGGCACCCCTGGAAGATGATCCTTTTTTATTAGAGCTGTTATTGCATTGATTTTCATCTTCATGCACTCCACCTTCTCCTCATCTGCAAATATCTCTTTCTCTTCACCTGTTAACACATCATCCAAAATTAACTGTAGAAACCTTGGATAGAAGCAAAGCATATCAGTGTGCCCTGTTCTTTCTTCCATAGGTCCCATGCACTGAAGTATTTGATCAATCACAAGTCTACCAATGTTAATATGCCTATTGTTAGAAATGGCAAACCCTAATTTCTGAAGAATTAAAGGAATACCATGCAGATTTGTAGTTTAAGCAGTAAACACATGGATAAGTGTGTGAAAGAAGAAATTCCAGTGCTTAGTCAAATGATGCTTTAGAAACTCTCCCACAAAGAAGTTGGGTTGTTGACTTCTTATGAGAGTGAAGAAAGCATGTATTTCCTCAGTTGTGGGATCAGGAACAAGATTTTACGATGGAAAATGAAGAATTCTGTTCACATCTTGTTCCGTCACCCTTATTGTTCTGCCCCCTAGCACAACAAAACTAAAGGCTAACACATTATCTTCTGATGTGTCAGTGGTAGTGGTGTACAGTGCGGTTAATTTATCAACGCAAAGAACCGCGGGAGTACTTAAATCATAGGCCACTAGTGAATGTGAATTCAAAAACTGTGCCCATGCACGAAACTATAAGTTCGTGATGGTGATAACAAATTCTCCGGCCATTGTATTTTCACAAATTCCAGAAAATTAAAATTAAAACCAAAATTAACCCGAATTAACTTAGAACTAATTAATTAACTTTAAAATATCCCTTTTTACCAATTTAAAAACCTGAACCAAATGAAATCCCAATTTCAAGAACCCTAATTTGTAATTCAAAAAATTTAATTTAATTGAAACTAAATTCTTGAATCGAATTAGTTCACAACTAAATATTACTAATCAAGAACAATTAACAATCCTTAAGGTTCGTAATATGTCACTCTCAATGGATTCTTATAAAAACGTATAGAAACCTCAATGAAATCACTAACACACAACACTTACACAGTAAAATGAGAGTTTTACTATTGTAAAAAGTGAATTTTGTAAGTAAATCATGGTTAAACACAGAGAAACTGTCGAGAGCTTGGTTCTGGTTTTGTATGTATATGTAAGTATATAAAAACTGACTTAGATATGAGAATAAAACCAAGAAAAAATGTCTAAGTGTTACTTATATACCTACTATATTGTCAGGGGTATTTCAGTCATTTCATGTTCGATTGTTTTCAAAATGTACTATTGATAGTTTTTCTTGAGGGGCATAAAAGTCAAATCACACTTCGATAGTTTTGGACAGAATTTAAACCGACTTCTATCTAAAAACTATCGAAGGTTTAAAATTTAAAACTTAAAAACCATCGAACAAAAGTTCTGTCTGAAAAACTATCGAGATTTTCGAATATTAAAGATTTGAATTTATTCGATAGATTTCATTTTTCTTTCAAAATATATCGAAAAACTCCTTCGATAGTTTTCATTTTCCTCTTTTAAAAATCTGTCCAAATGAATTTCAGTCACTTCGTTAGTTTTTGTCAAAGTAATAGAAAAACTATCGAAACTTCTATTTCAATAGATTTTTCTCCTGATTAATTTTAAAGTTGTTACCAGTTTTAAAACCAATTTTTTTGTTTTCTGTTTTCTGTGAACTTTTTCAGATCAGACTTTTAATAAAATTCACAGTTAACAAATATCTCAAAATTTTCTTAGAATAAAATCGACTAAATATCATTACATGATATAAATCAATTAAAATCCAATAAATTATGCTATATCATTTTATAATGTTCAATGCAGAATAAAATAATTCGAATTAAATAAATGCATAATATTTAGAACAAATATTAGCACTTAAATAATTTTAGAATTATTAACTAATTAAATGCCACTAGTACAAAATTGGCTTTTTACATCGCCTATTTTACGTCGCACTTATACAAAACCGATGTATATACTACTTTTATACGTCGGGTTACTATAAAATCGACGTATATTTAAGTTTTATAAATACTTTTTACATCGTTTTAGTAATTACCCGACGTATATGATTATTATATACGTCGGTTCATAGAATGCCGACATAGAAAACCTTTTTTTACGACATATTTTTAGGAGTCAGACGTATATAATACTAACTTATATGACGGTACTTTTAATAAACGACGTACAAAAGCTTTGTCTCAAAATAATAATAGTAATAATAAATATGGAAGTACTCTGTATAGAAAAGCCCCAAATTGAAGTCTAGAGGCGGAAACTCGGTGTCTATCCATTCAAGCCGTAGGAATACTATCTCTGAGCATTTGGGAATCTAAATAGATATAGGGCTCGAATATGTAATTGGGATCGTCCCCTGATTGGAATATTCATAGGATCAGTGGATTAAAGAATGTTGGTTCGTTTCAAATCGGACTCGCACACTCCGCTCTTCGAATTCAATTGGCTACTATGCTCAAAATCCCTACTTCAGGTATATGAATATGTATGTGTGTCTGTGTATCGACCTTTTTAAGGTTATTATGTGTGTGTGTATCGATTTGCTTACTGTTTATTGGTTGATGTGTAAATGTACTACAATTGATATGGGGTTTTGATTGTAGCTAGCTTTTTTGGTCATAAGCAGTTAGTTTATGTTGATGTTTTAGGTACAAATGGTTCGGATATGATTAAGAGTGTCGGATTATGGATGGACTACTCAAAAGGTCTTCCATTTTCTTAATTTCTTGGTAAATTGAGGTTTGTAAACATTATTGACTTATATAAAGTTTTATAGTGATTCGTGTCGAAAAAAGCTACGGTTTGTCAAAATTTCTCTATCTTCATTTCATATATAGTTTTTGTGTGTAAAATGTATATATATATATATATATATACAAATTTGTATTGGACTTTGTATAGATTAGCTTACGCACACCAAGTGTTTGATTTGGGGTTTCTAAGGTAGCTTAAGAAAAATTATTTGATAAGTAATTTAAATAATTTTAACATAAAATGTGTTTGTTGTACACAAGTAAATTTGTTTAAATTATCTATACAATTTAGTGTTCATCTTAAATTTTTTAACTACAAAAGTTAAATCTAGAAATGATGAACAAACCTGCATGAGACTGGAAAAATCCCCCACGTGCTTGCTTCAAGTACTATCCTTCCTTGTGGATGCTATATACCTCTCTTGTTTCGTTGAATATACAAATCTGCCAGCACTTTCTGATTCGAAATTAACTATATTTAGCTCTTCATTAAATTTCTATATTTCTGTTGTTTTATATGTTTCTGAAGAGCTGCTTATAGAGACACGTTCCTTGTGAATGTTCCGTTTTAGAAGCAAAGAAACTTGTTTTGTTCTTTAAACTGTCTTTGCGCAATCATTTTCCACTAAATAATTATATCCCTTGCATAAATGGGTTATTTTTGTAACCTATTGACTTGGTCGTCGTTGAATTAACAGGTACAGTTGCCCAGATCATGTAAACCCCGCTGAATTTGTAGCTGATCTTATATCTGTAGACTATAGTTATGCTGAAAGTGTCTACTCTTCTCAGAAAAGGATAGATGGTCTAGTGGAAGCATTCTCGCAACAAACGTCATTGATGTTATATGCTACTCCTATTACTGTATCGGACACCTCTAAGAAGAGTGCGGGTGCAAGGAAAAGAATTGTCGTTAAAAGGAAAAGCAACTGGTGGAAGCAGTTTTGGTTGCTCCTGAAACGTGCATGGATGCAGGTACCGTCTCTCTCCTCTATAACTCATCGTTTTACACAGATTTTCAATATTGCAAGGTTCCATCAACTTAGAAGTCAATGCCAACAGACTGTGATTTTTCTTAGAATTAATATGAGGAAACTATATACCAAACCTATTCATTGGGGAGCAAAACTTGGGTCAAATTTGTATCTACAGTACTTCAAATTAAATCTGTCATTAACTGTTTTCGAAATGTTTAGGAGTTATGTTTGAGTTTTAAGACAGTGGGAGATTTACTTTCATTATTTATGGCATTTCTGTGAAGTTGAAAACCAAGCAGATTGGTCAGTGTTTGATACTCGTTACAAGTATGAGATATCTAACACAATTTATTCTTTTATGCACTTCTCTTACTTCCTCTATGTATAGAATAAACTCGTAAGTTCCCTCAACTACAGACAGAATAGTAATGTAGTTTAATCATATTGTGAATTCGTGAAACTTTTGTAGTTATATTGTTATTCAGATTTTTTTATATAGCATATTTTTGTATTACTGACCTCAACAATATGGATGTACCCTGGGACAGTATGGGCTTTCTCATGAATTTTAAATTTGCACCTAGTATTCAGTAAACTATATATTTTTTGAGCTATAGTTTTGTACAATATATTGAAGAACTCAGGGCTTAAAATATCCGCTTCTCGAGAACTTGAATAGCAATTTTATGTAAGAGTTTGATCTCCTCTTACAATTAAGTTACATGTTTGCTTGGTTCAGTGTTCTCTGTTTTGCTGACAAGTGAATGACAACCGTTCAAACTACACCAGGCTATTTATATCCCTAACTTCTAATTTAAATTCGTATTCATTAGTCAATTGTGCAATTTAAATTTTTAATCAGTTTAGTAGTTTGGTATCCTCGTTTGTAAAATTTGATGAATTCATATGTTTTTTTTCTAGCTCTTCCACTTTATTAAGGTGAAAGGAGGAGTATGATCAAAGAGTTCAATAATAATAATTTTGGTTAGCACTTTCCTTTGTAGTTGTTAACAAGTGCTCCCATTTTGTGTTTCTCTAACTCCCAATCACAAAATTTTGACTCCCAATCATCTTAATGACTTATTTTTCTATGTTGATACTAATTAGCTGTTGTGTTGGTATCTGTTTTTAAAAAAAAAGATGAAATGCAGATTGTTTATTGTTTCCATTTCAATTGAACTATCTACCTAAATAACAAACAAAAAATATATACACATGTATCCGAATTTGGAAGGCAGCCAAATTAATAGGAAGCAGCCGAGTTTAAAATTCTACAGAAGTAGGAATGATATACAAGTTAAAAAGCAGGAACACAACTTATGACAATAATCACTCCCTGATAAGTTTTGAGAACACAGGTTAGGTGGAGCTTCCCCTGTTTTTTTCTTTTTCTCATCAGCTACTTTTTTTTAAGTTTATGTACATTTTTGCTCTCCACAACTCCTTTTGAATAGGTAGATCATTATATTTTTTATATTTGTAATATCCCCAAGTTAATTTACCTCTTATTTTCTTCCTCGCAGTCTTTTTGTTAATGTATATGAGCATATTTCGTAGACAATTTTATTCTGTCATATCATTCCTATAGTTGTTGATAGCCTTTGAACTGATGATTATGATTGTTAAGTTTTACCTGGTACTTAAGTAAGGCCAATTCACTTATTCATCTGCTTTTTTCTGGCCAGGCCTATATTCATCTTTTTTAAAATTTTCACTCTTTTGTTTTAGTTAAATTGTGTCTATTTTTTGATTAATTGCTGCAAATATTTTATCAATGCACTAATGTAATGTGTGATAACGTTTTTGTATGGACAGAATGCCACCAAGTGAAGACCACCACTTGATCCTTTACAACAGTCTTTGTCCGGGAGAGTAGAGTATCATTTGATCCTTTCTTGGAGTTTTACAATGGGATTCATTTTTTTACAGATTTGTTGTTAACGTGATGTATGATATATGGTTGAAATGTTATGATATGATTGACACATTAGATCAATAATTTAAGAATTATCGTGGATGTATATGTCAAGTTTGTTATATTTGTTATTTTATTAATCCATATTGAATTTGGGAGTGTATTTTTCAAGTTTCATGTTTTTTGTTGTGCAAATTGTAGTTACTAACAGGTTTTTGGTTAGGCAAATTGCAATAGCATTCTGAGCAAGAAAAAAACTTGTTTTTTTTGACATTTTACGTCAGTTCCTCGAGCGACGTATAAAACAGAAGGTATATACGTCGCTTGTCCATCAAACCGACGTAAAAGGTTTGACAATATACGTCGGTTGTTGGATTTTTTACGCTACCTTTTTGTTTTTATACGTCGGCTTTTCTTACTAATATACGTCGGTTTTTGTTTTTTTTACGTTGGCTATTTAACCGACGTATATTCTACATTTTACGTCGCCTTTTTATCCGTCGTAAAAGACCAAGTACTATATACGTCCCCCCAGAAGATATATCATTCATAAATATGACATAAAATTAGTACGATAATTCTAACTTACGAGAATTGCTCCTGAAAATAAATTCACAAGTCCTAAGGATATAGAAATTCTTAAACTCATGGATTTATTAGGATTATCTTACAGTTACTGACTTCTAATTAAAATCAATTAGAAAGATTTAACATCCCAAGTTCACCAACCGGCTTAGAAAAAGTGGATTTATCAAGCGGTTTAGTAAAGATGTCTGCAATTTGTTCCTCTATGGGTACAAAATGTAACTCCACAGTTCCATTCATGACATGCTCTCAGATAAAATGATACCTGATATCGATGTGCTTAGTCCTCGAGTGTTGAACTGGGTTGTTGGAGATTGCTATGGCACTTGTGTTATCGCAGAATATTGGAATCTTGGTCAACAAAAGCCCATAGTCACGGAGTTGGTTTCTCATCCACAAGATTTGAGCACAACAGCTACCAGCATCTATGTATTCAACTTCAGTCATCGACGTGGATACTGAGTGCTGCTTCTTGCTATACCAGGAAACTAACCTTCTTCCAAGAAACTGACAACTTCCTGAAGTACTCTTCCGATCAATCTTACAACCTTCAAAATCTGAATATGTATAGCCAATAAGATCAAATCTTGTATCTTTAGGGTACCAAATTCCAAGATTTGGGGTTGCCTTAAGATATCTAAAAATACGTTTCATAGCTATAAGATGAGATTCTTTTGGATCAGACTGAAACCTAGCACACAAGCATGTTGCAAACATTATGTTTGGTCTACTTGCATGGAGATATAGTAAGGAGCCTATCATACCTCTATAGCTTGTGATGTCAACCTTCTTACCAGTTTCATCCTTATCAAGCTTAGTGGCAGTTGGCATTGCAGTCTTTGCTGTAGATGAGTCTTCCATTTGATACTTCTTTAGCAGATCCTTGATGTACTTAGACTGGAAAATGAATATTCCATCTTGCCTTTGATACACTTGTAGTCCAAGAAAGAATGACAATTCACCCATCATGCTCATTTTATATCGACTCTGCATTAACTTAGCAAATCTCTTGCATAGATCATCATTAGTAGAACCAAATATTATGTCATCAACATATATGCACTAATATCAAATCATTTTTGTGCATCTTATAAAAAAGAGTTTTATCTATGACACCTCTAGTAAAGTTATTTTCTAGTAAAAATTATAATAGAGTGTCATACCATGTCCTTGGAGCTTGTTTGAGTCCATAGAGAGCTTTGAACAGAAAATATACAAAGTCCACCATGTTTGAATCCTCAAAGCCTAGAGGTTGTTCTACATAAACTTCTTCCTC
The DNA here is from genome assembly GCA_030848705.1 of Heracleum sosnowskyi. Classification (NCBI taxonomy): domain Eukaryota; kingdom Viridiplantae; phylum Streptophyta; class Magnoliopsida; order Apiales; family Apiaceae; genus Heracleum; species Heracleum sosnowskyi. The sequence continues at coordinate 74,522,076 of CM061237.1, forward strand.
TAGCTCCCCATTCAGAAATGCACTCTTCACATCCATTTGATATACCTTGTAATTGGAATGTGCTGTGAATGCCAGAAACATCCTGATTGCCTCAAGTCTTGCTACTGGTGCATAGGTTTCATCATCATCTGTACCCTCTTCTTGAGAGTAACCTTTAGCAACCAGTCTGGCCTTGTTTCTCGTTACAATGCCATCTTCATCCAATTTATTTCTGAATACCCATTTTGTTCCTATAACAGATTTTCCTTTAGGCTTGGGTACCAGCTTCCAAAATTTCTACCTTTCAAACTGATTGAGTTCATCTTGCATTGTAATCACCCAATCTGGATCTTCCGGGGCATCTTCAACTTTCTTAGGTTCTGATAGTAACCCAGAATAGTGACATTCATTTTGTGATGTACTTCTAGTTCTCACTCCTGAGTCTGGATCACCAATGATCAAGTGAAAGGGATGTGCTTGACTCCATACCCTTTGTCTTGGCAGATACAATCTTGATGATTCTCCTTGTTCATAATTTTGTTGAGTGTGACTCGTTGATCCTTCTCCTGCTCCCCCTGAGTTGTTGCCAGTACGATCTGTTGACCCTGTTGTTTGACTAGTGGATCCAGTAGTAGTTTGAGGATCTCCACCACTGTCACCACTTGGTCCAGAATCATTATCATTATCATTATTATTATCACCATGAACAACTACAGGTTCTTCTTCATTATCAGAGAGATCTCCTGATAGATTTTCAAATACCAAGGATTCAGAGTTCTCTCCTGTTTACAAGCTTGGTCTTTTGGTGTCATCAAACGTTAAATTTAAGCTTTCCAACACCTTATCTTCAATCACATAAACCCTGTAATCTTTAGATTCCAGAGAATAGCCCAGAAAAATGCCTTCATCTGCTTTGGCATCAAACTTGCCTAGATGTTCTCCATCTTTTAATACAAAGCACTTTGCACCAAACACATGAAAGTACTTCAGTGATGGTTTCTTGTTGGCCATTAACTCATACAGAGTCTTTTCATGATCTTTATTAATCAGGGTACGATTCTGAGTGTAGCAAGCTGAATTTAGTGCTTCAGCCCAAAAATAAGTGGGAAGTCTTGATTCACTTAGCATAGTCCTTGTTGTTTTAACCAAGGTTCTGTTCTTCCTTTCCACTACTCCATTTTGTTGAGGAGTTCTTGGTACTGAATACTGTCTGGATATTCCTTTCTCTGTGCAGAAGTCATTTAGAACTGCATTTTTGAATTCAGTTCCATTGTCTGATCTGATTGTCCGCACAGGTAGGTTAGCTTCTACTTCTATCTTCTTTATGTGATCAATGATTAATTGTGTTGCTTCATCCTTTGATGGTAAGAATAACACCCACGGGTACTTGGAGTAGTCGTCAACCATCACTAATGCATATATTTTCCTTGAGATTGACATGACATTTACTGGACCAAATAAATCCATATGGATCAGCTGAAGAGGTTCAGAAATGCTTGTCAGTTCTTTTCTTATGTGTGATGCTTTCTTAGACTTCCCTTTTTCACATGCTTCACATAGTCCCTCCTGATGAAATTCCATCAGGGGTAACCCTCTCACCAACTCTCTCTTTACCAAAGAGTTCATAGTTTTGAAGTTCAAGTGTGAGAGCTTCTTATGCCATAACCAACTTTGATCTGTTGAAGCCTTGTTGTAGAAACATTTGACTTCTCCATCACTAGCAGAACTTAAGTTAGCTATAAACAAATTTCCTTTTCTTACTCCTTTTAGAGCAAGCTTCTCATCTTTCCTGTTTGAGATCAAACATTTATCTTTTCTGAAATCCACATTGTATCCTTTGTCATAGAACTGACTGATACTTAGTAGATTATGCTTTAATCCTTCAACAAGAGAGATATTTTCAATGATGATATTCCCAATTTCCAGATTCCCATATCCCGTAGTGAATCCTTTATTGTCATCTCCAAAGGTTACTATCGGGCCGGTCTTCTTAACCACATTTGTAAGCAGGGACTCTTCTCCTGTCATGCGTCTAGAACAACCACTATCCAGAATCCACACGACCTTTGCATTATTAACCTTACCCTGCAATCACAGATTGATTAAGCGGACTTTGGTACCCAAACTTGTTTGGGTCCTGAAGGTTTAGAAACTTTAACAGGAGTAACATTTGATTCAGTCTTAACCTGTTTGACTTTCATGTTGACTGTGGCTTTCTTAGTTTCAGTGCTAGTGCTACAAGATGCATTCATTAACTTAAAATAAGCATGCATGATATTGTATGTGCACAGTAAGCACTCTTTCTTACCAAAGGGTTCATGAAGATCAGGCATGTCAAACATGTTATGCATTTCAGAAGTAACATCATTTTCTACTTTAACCTTTTTACATGCATGTGTAAGGTGACCAGCAGAATTACAATTAGTGCACAACTTCCTAGATGCAATGGGAGAGGATGAAACAATATTCTGATTAATAACACATGTTTTCCCATTCCTGTTCTTTTTAGCCTTTCCTACTTTATTGCTTATATCAGTTTTAGGTAATTCAGTTTTTACTGATTTCCTAGGCAACTCAGTTTGTATCTCTACCTCCTTCTTTGAATCCTCCTCAAGCAATTCTTGTCTAATGATTAAGTCTCCTTCATTGATAGGTTCTGAAACAAGCTTAACGAACACTGGAGAACTAACATTCTTAAGAATGTGTGGAATATTCTCCTTGACAGCTGGAGGTGTCACAGGAAACTCCACTTGCTTCTTTCCAGCTTTCCTACTGTAGTCAAATCCTATAGTAGTTTTATTCCCTAAGGTCTGATTATCAATTATTTCCTTAGCAATTAGGGCGGAGTTCTTATATGCATTCAGTTTCAACTCTAAGTTTGAAATCTGCTTCCTAAGGATAGTCTATATCTCTTCATTACATTTGACCTTGTTCTCTAAGTACTCATTCCTCTGTTTAAGATCTTCTAAGGTGACAACTACAAGCTCTAGTTCTTCATTTTTAGATTCTAGATTTTTAATCTTAAGAACTAGTTTAGCATTTTCAATTTCAGATGCTAGCATGCTTGTATGTACATTAAAAAATTCTACACTTAGATCTTGCACAGTTTTCTTGTACTCAGTATTTGACATGTGAATTTTAGTTAGGATAGGTACTTGAGATGATTGTGGTGATTCCTCTGAAGAGTCGGCCATTAGGGCAAGATTTACATATTCTTCCTCTTCATCTGAATCAGTATCATCCCAGCTTTTACCCTCTGCAATATAAGCTCTTCCTTTCTGCTTTCCAGATATTGCTTCCAGTTGTTGTTTCAGCTTTACATTTTCTCTTTTCAAATCCTCATAAGAATCCTTCTTCTTATAGACACCTTTCTTGTCTCTTGCTTGAAGAGGCTTCCGGCATTCAGTGGCAAAATGCCCTAACTCATTGCAGTTGTAGCATCTTGATTTGCTCCTGTCAATCATGTCTGTCTTGTAGCCTCCCTTAGAGCCAGAGCCTGAAGAATACTTGTTCTTCTGAAATCTAATTTCTGAACCCTTGAACTTATACTAAGGTTTTCTCTTGAAACGAATATGACTAAACTTTGCAGCTAAGTACGCCATGGTTTTGTCTTCCATTTGCTCAAGTTCTTCCAAAGTGTAGTAATCACTTTCATCAGCACCTAGATTTGCAGAATCCAACTTAGCTTCTATTATCTCTTCTTTTCCAGCTTTAGGGATATGAACTTGAATATCAGAAGTTGTTGGTTCATTCACTACAAGTGCAGCTGATTTTGCGAGTGCAGTATTTTTGGTGTCCAGTGTCCCTGGTCCATTGATTATTACTCTTTCTTCTTGTTCCATCTCATAAGTCTTAAGCTTGCCATAGATCATCTCTAATGACATCTTAGTAAAATCTATTCTTTCTCTTTATATGGATGAAGACTTGTGTTCTACATGGTGGGGCAGTGTCATCATGAACTTCCTGTTTGTCTCTCTCAGAGGATAGGTTTTCCCTTTCATTGATAATTCATTTAACAGCTTAGTATATTTCTCAAAGACCTGAGTTATACTTTCACCGGGAAGTGACCTAAATGATTCATATTGAGATGTCAGGATATCCAATCTATTTTCCTGCACATCTTCAGTACCTTCCATTATTAGATTTATGGTATCCCATATTTGTTTCCCACTTGTACAATTCATAATCTGATAACTCATTTCTTTATCTGTGGGGTCAGTTAATATTAACATTAGACCTGTATCCAATCTAACCAGTTCCTTGTCTGTGTACTCAGTCAATTCCTTTGGGGTTGAACGTTGGGGAACTCTAGTACCATCAGGATTTGTCGATTCGCTTACTGGTTTCATTGGTACAAACAGTCCGTTCTCCAAGATGCCAATATACAAAGGATTTGAATCTTTGATAAATAATATCATCTTCATTTTCCACAGACCGAAATCATCTCTCGTAAAGGGGGGAACTTTGATACCAGCAGTTGTTAGGTCCAAAGTATTGTAAAAGGAGGGGGGTTGAATACGATACTTACAAATTCTTTAATTTCGTTCGCGGATAAATAATTCAGTTCAACTAAAAAATCAAATACACCAAATCAAAACAAGAGTCGGGGAATATATCGTTTTATAAATATAATCCGTGAGGGGTGCTACAAATCTAATCCGTAGATTAGCTTCAATGAGTTCAGGTTATCGTTATCAATACAAACTATAGAAATCAAGGCAACATAAATTCTCAGTAGTAAATGTTCTTGAGCTCTTAATTTCTTCCGTTTCTTTTAATCTGCCAACAACCAACTGAAGAAGACACTCTGTCTTCATTCTCGTTTTGTAGACTTCTTTTTAGAAAATCTATCGAACCAAAACTAATCAAATATTCTTGGCCGTTGGATCGTCATCAACCTGCAAAACAAATTAACTTCCCACCTGCTCCTCAAAAAGAAAACTATCGAATGAATAAAGTTAATTTTCCATTCGATGGTTTTTTAATAAAACTATCGAATGAGAAATTAACTTATATTAGTTTTCTGATTGATTTCTTGAATCACATTCGATGGTTTTCATAAATGAAAAACCATCGAACTCTTTTCTTTGTCCTTGATCTATTAGAAAATCTTCTGAGTTTCAGGGTGTTTAGTTTTAGACTGAATCAATTCCTTCTGAGACGATAAAACAACTTGATCTTTTTAAGTGCTGTCAACTGGTGCAACTGGTCTGGTTCACAGATGAATAACACTTGATCAATTCTTATATGTCTTCAATTCAATGCTGCTGATTAGTCATTTGTCGTTCTGGTTGCTTCAAATAAATCACTGGAACCCTATGGTACTGACTCTAAATCATTCACATACTTCTGTAGTCTTGAAAGTCTTGTTTCTTTAATTGTCACTGAGGCTTGAACATTTTCATGAAGTTCTTTCTGTGACCCGTTTACGGACTTCAAGAATACATACCATATTTTGATTTTTTGAGTTTACCTTTTCTTCTTTGATTCTGGATTCCCGTGCTTCTGTTAATATTATTGTCTGTCTTGTCCTTTGTTGTGTTCTAGTTATCTCTGTTACATCTTATGTTACATTATGCTTTACAATCTCCCCCTATTTGATTGTATAGAGTTCGACAAGCAAATACCTCGAGGATAACTCAACTAACTAAGGAAACATGAAACTAATTAAAGTAAGACAGCGTGATAATATTAAATGCATTCTGGATGAGATATATACATTTCCAGATTTCATAATTCAAAAAACATTAAAACTTTATACATTGAAATTGCTCCTCTAGTCTGAGTTGATAGTTCTTTTGTTCTTTACTTCTGTTCTTCAGTCCATTTCAATCTCACCTTCTTCAATCACTGGATTGGAGTTAGCAGGTTTATAATCAGTCACGGATGGATAGTGCAGTGGTTCTCCAGGTTTAAGGATTGCTCATTTGATGTGTCTTCCAATATATTCAACCTTTTGTCCCACTCCAGCCCACAACCATGCAATGTTAACATCTTTCTTGTTTAGATTTGGCATGTTTGGTAGTCTGGGACACACTTCCAATCCTCTCTCCACTCTCTTCCAATAGTAAGGAACATTCTCCATTAGAAATCTTCTAGGAGTGTCTGCTGCTTTGTCCTTCTCCGTTGATGAGAATCCAGTGGATCTAAGATACTTCTCCACTGATATCATATAGTTACTTGGATAATCTTTCAGCTTGTCCTCAGTCAAATAGCAGATTCTGAACAAGTCATTCGTCATGAATCTAACCATTGGAGGATCTTCAGTAATCTCTGGACTGACTTTCATCAAGATTTCTTTAACATGCTCACAGAGCAGTTCATTTAGCCTTGTAGTTCTTTGTATCTTGATGAGCATCACCTGCAGTTCCGTGTATCTTCTCTGTTCAAAAAACTTAGTAGAAATCACAAATGTACCTTTCTCAAGAAAATTGATCATTTTGTTCCAGGCACCATTTGCTTTAACCCCAACTTTCAGAAAGATCACAGAATTTCTCAGTGCAGTGAAGTAAGTCTGATCTTCAAGATTTGCACTTCTGATGTCCTGAATGATAACTTCCACCTCCGCATTGTCGTTGACTTCTAATCCGTCTTCAACTCCACAGAAAGTTTTATAAGCCATCTCCCAGTCAATACCTTGTTTCTTTGCCAAATCCATCATCTTATTCTTCCTTACTTCAGAATACACCTTGAATCTTTTGAGCTTCTCACTTCTTAGAACTGCCCGATGTCTTTCCTTCTCAGCTTGCCTGGCATCTCTTTCAGCTCTTTCAGCTTTCAATATCTCCAAGGCAGCTTCCTGTTCCAGTGATAGAGGATTTGCTTCTTCCATATTATCATCCAAGATAGGAAATTCTATAGGCTCTGGATAATATGGTTCATGCATTTCCTGTTGTTGCTCTTGCTCATGCATCTCAAATCCCTCTTCACTTTCTTCTGCTTCCATGTTTTCAATCCAGTACTGTCTAACTGGAATAGTTTCATCGGTTTCCCATACTCCCCATCCATCAGTCTCCCATCCTCCATTTTTCTCCCCCTTTGTTGAGGAATCCTCGATGAAGTTGTCCTCATTTTAAAAGGTTGTAGTAGGATCAGGTTGTTGATTTGAAGGTCCGGGTTGTTGGTTCCTCAACATATTCCATATCGACTACATCCCGTCACCTTGGTTCTCCATGAAATCAGCAATGTCCCTATTCATCTCATGCATAGAAGCCAACTTCAGGTTAATGTCATCGAGTCTCAAGTTGGTAGTCTTTTCAATTCTATCCAATCTCTGGTTAAGCTTAGACTCCACTCTTGACAGGGTGTTCATTGCATCTTTTACCCTAGCTTGACCATCCCGGATAACCAGAACATCTTCTTTCAAAGCTTCTTGTCCTTGTTGCAAAGTATTTACTTCATTCATGAATCCATCCTTCAGCTCTTTGACATCTGTTCTCAAGTCGACCTGTTCTTCCATTGCTTCCTTCTTCAAGGAGTCCACTGCTTGTTTAGTACCTGTTATAGTGCCAGATGCACTGCCTAAGACCCTGTAGGTTCTTCTGGAATCAGCTGCAACCAAGTCAACCTTCTCTTGAATAGTCATTTAAGAAGCATTGGCTTGACCGGAAGAGATCCCTTGGTCAAAGGAAGGTCTTAGTGGAACCTTGAATAATGGATTTCCTTGTTTATCATGAACCGTCATCTCCTTGAGAGTGGATTGAACATGTATCTCTCTTTCAGTAGGTAGTAGCAAATCATCAATCTGTGGTAGGGTTAGGGTGTCACTCCTCACATTTGGCTCTGGGTGTTCACTCAACGTTTCTGTTGGTGTTTCACTCATTTTTCCTTTCCCACTCAGGCCAGGTGTATGTGTTTGGGTTTCACTCATTCCCTTATTTCTCTTTGTACCTGCATCAGAAAACACCATAGCCATCCTTAAGGAGGTCACCGGTGGTGCAATGGGGCTTCGCAAGTCCCCGTCCTTGGATAAACCAAGTTGTTAGGGTTGACCGATTTGGAATGATGATAACAAAATCCTCAAGACAATAATTTGATCTTGACACCGAAGCTGATTATCAGAAAGCTAGTTCACAGAAGCTGATAAATCAGGAAGCTAACTAGAAGGCACATTATCTATCCAAGGTCTAAGAGCCACATCAAATGATGGGAGGATATTCTGTCATCAAGTTAGGAAGCATTTCAGAAGCAAGCCAATGGACTACTAATCAAGCACCAAGTGTTTCAGTGGTAAGTCTGCCTAAATCAACTCAGTAATGGTGAATCAATAAAGATGACAAGGTGTTTTATCTAAAGATGAAGCTAAGAGTATCCTTTCTACGGATCAAGCTATGAAATCTCATTTCATCTACGGATACAAGTTGAAAACATCATATGCCCTCAATGGATAGAAGCTGAAGGCATCTTATCTCATCAACGGATAGAAGCTAGGGACAACTTATCTCATCTACGAATAAAAGCTGGGGACATCATATCTACGGATAAAAGCTGAAGGAAGTTGATCATCAGAAACAGCTGAGGATGTTACGTTTTATCTATGGATGCGGTTAAGGAGGTCATGGTCTATCTATGGATGCAGTCAAGAAAGTCATGTCTCATCTATGGATACCGTTATGGAATATTACTTCTATGGATATTCTGAGATTACCTTTCTACGGCTAATTGACGTAAAATGGTAGTCTACGGATATTGTAAAGCATAATGTAACATAAGATGTAAAAGAGATAACTACAACTCAACAAAGGACAAGACAGACAATAGTATTAATAGAAGCACAGGAATCCAGAATCAAAGAAGAAAAGGTAAACTCAAAAAATCAAAATACGTTATGTATTCTTGAAGTCCATAAACAGGTCACGGAAAGAAGTTCATGAAAATGTTCAAGCCTCAGTGACAGCAAAAGAAACAAGACTTTCAAGACGACAGAAGTATGTGAATGATTTAGGGTTCAGTACCACGGGATTCCAGTGATGAAGCAACCAGAACGACAAGGGACTTATCAACAGCACTATATTGAAGACATAAAATAAGAATTGATCAGGTGTTATTCATCTGTGAACCAGACCAGTTGCACTAGGTGACGGCACTGAAAAAGATCAACTTGTTTTATCGTCTCGGAAGAAATTGATACTGTCTATTACTTAAACACCCAGGAGCTCAGTGGAATCATTAATGGATAAAAGACAAGAAAAAGTGATTCGATAGTTTTTCTTTTTAGAAAACTATCGAATGATATAAAAAGTGATTCATTGAAAACCAAGTTAAGTTAATTTGGTATTCGATAGTTTTAATTAAAAAACTATCGAATGGTGAATTAACTTAATTCATTCGATGGTTTTTTATTAACGAGCAGGTGAAAAGTATTCTTGTTGTCAGGTTGATTTTGAAGATCCAACGGCCAGGATTGTTTCCACAATCTAAGTTCGATGGTTTTCAAACAAAAGTCTGCAGTTAATACAGAGTGAAGAATGTGTCTTCTTCAGTTAAGGATTTCAACACAGAGACATTACTGAGAGAGAGAAGAGCCGGAGAAAATTATCAGAGAAATTAATAGTGCTCAGAACTTGATCATTGTTTTGTATTTGTGTAACCTTAAACTCATTGACGCTAATCTACGGATTAGAAATTGTAGCACCCCTCGAGGTTTATATTTATAAAAAGATATATTCCCCGAAACTTGATTTGGTTTGGTGTGTTTGATTTCGTTATAGAACTGAAAGATTAATCCGCGAACGAAATTAAATTATTTCTGAGTATCGTATTCAACCCCCCCCCCCCCCTTCTACGATACTTTGGACCTAACAATTGGTATCAGAGCTACTTGATTGATATACAAATCAGATCCGGTGAATGAGACCAAAATCAAACGTAGCGTGAAAATACGAAGCAAATTTTTTAACTTTCAAAATTTTTCATTTAATTGGAATTTCTTGAATTTTAAACAATTTGAAATTTTCAGAAACCATGAGTGCTCCAAAGACAACCGCTGGTATTAAAGTTCCCCCGTTTACTAGAGATGATTTCGGTTTGTGGAAGATGAAGATGCTGTTATTTATCAAGGCATCTAATCCGTTGTATATTGGCATATTAGAAAACGGACCGTTTGTACCAATGAAACCAGTTAGTGAATCTACAGCTCCTGATGGTAGCAGGATTCCTTCAGGCACCCAACCTAAGGATATAAGTGAATTTACAGATTCGATTGGACACCGGTTTAATGTTGATATTGGCGGACTCCGCAGACAAGGAAATGAGCTATCAGTTGATGAACTGTACAAGCGGGAAACATATGTGGGATACCATTAACCTAATAATGGAAGGAACTGAAGACGTGCAGGAAAACAGATTGGACATTCTGACTTCTCAATATGAAGCGTTTAGGTCCCTGCCAGGAGAAAGTATAACTCAAGTCTTTGAGAAGTATACTAAGCTCCTCAATGAATTGGCAATGAAAGGAAAGACCTATCCACTGAGAGAATCGAACAGGAAGTTCATGATGACGCTGCCCCATCATGTAGAACACAAGTCATCATCCATTGGGGAAAGAATTGACTTCACAAAGATGTCATTAGAGATGATCTATGGCAAGTTGAAGACCTATGAGATGGAACAGGAACAAAGGGTGATAATCTACGGATCAGGGACAGTGGACAGCAAGCACAATGCACTTGTGAGATCAGCAGCACTTGTAGTGGATGAACCAATAACTTCTGAGATTCAGGTTCAAACCCCTAGAGCTGGAAAGGAGGTGATAATAGAAGCAGAAATGGATTCTGTGAATCTGGGTGTTGATGAAAGTGATTACTACACCCTAGAAGAGCTTGAGAAAATGGAAGACAAAACCATGGCGTACTTAGCTGCAAAGTTTAGTCATATTCGTTTCAAAAGAAACCCTAAGTACAAGTTCAAGGGCTCAACCAACAGATTCTAGAAGAGCAATTATACACCTAGTACAGGCTTTAAGGGAGGCTACAAGACTGGCATGATTGATAGAAGCAAATCAAGATGCTACAACTGCAATGAGTTAGGGCATTTCGCCACTGAATGCCGGAAGCCTCGTCAAGCAAGAGACATGAAAGATGTCTATGGAAAGAAGGATTCTTATGATGAGTTGAAGAAGGAGAATGCCAAGCTTAAACAGCAATTGGAGGCATTCTCTGGAAAGCAGAAAGGGAAAGCTTACATAGCAGAGGGAAAGCACTGGGATGATACTGATTCGGATGAAGAGGAGGAATATGTAAATGTTGCTCTAATGGCTGACTCTTCAGAGGAATCACCACAATCATCTCAGGTACCTATCTTAACTACAATTGATATGTCTAATTCTGAGTACAAGAAAACTGTGCAAGATCTTAGTGTAGAATTGTTTAATGTACACACAAGAGACTAGTTCTTAAGATTAAAAAGCTAGAATCTAAAAATGAAGAACTAGAGCTTGTAGCTGTAACATTAGAAGATCTTAAGCAAAAGAATGAGTACTTAGAGAACAAGGTCAAGTGTAATGATGAGATAGAGACTATCCTCAGGAAGCAGATTTCAGATCTAGATTTGAAGCTGAATGCTTTTAAGAATTCCGCTCTAGTGGCTAGGGAAATCATTGATACTCAGACCATAGAGAATAAAACTGCTATAGGATTTGACTATAACAAGAAAGCTGGTAAGAAGATTGTGGAATTCCCTGTGACATCTTCAGTTGTCAAAAGGAATACTCCACATGTTCTTAAGAATGTTGATTGTCCAGTTTTTGTTAAGCCGTTTCCACCACTTTTTCATGAAGATGACCTTTTCATTAGACAAGAATTGTTTGAGGAGGATTTTTTGAAGGAAAAAGAGGTAAAGACTAAGTTGCCTAGGAAATCAGTAAAAAATGAATTACCTAAACCTGATTTACCTAAAACTGAAGTAGGTTCCTTAGTTAGTAATGTTAAAAAGAACAGGAATGGGAGGAAGAAGATTGTTATTCAAGAATTGGTTCCATCTTCTCCCATTGCATCTAGGAAGTTGTGTTCTATTTGTAATTCTGCTGGACACCTTACACATGCATGTAAAAAGGTTAAAGTAGAAACTTCTAATACTTCTGAAATGCATAACATGTCTGACATGCCTGATACTCATGAACCTTGTGGAAAGAAAGAGTGTTTGCTATGTAAGTACAACATCATGCATGCTTATTTTAAGTTGATGTCTGATAGTAGCAATAGCACTAGTAATGTTAAATCCACATATACTATGAATATCAAACAGGGTAAGACTAAATTGAATGTTACTCCTGTTAAATCATCTAAACCTTCAGGACCCAAACAATTTTGGGTACCAAAGTCCGCTTAATCAATCTGTGATTGCAGGGTAAGGTTAAAAGCTCAAAGGTTGTGTGGATTCTGGATAGTGGCTGTTCTAGACACATGACAGGTGAAGAGTCCCTGCTTACAGAGGTGGTTAAGAAGACCGGCCCGATTGTAACCTTTGGAGATGACATCAAAGGATTCACTACGGGATATGGTAAATTGAAAGCTGGAAATGTCATCATTGAAAACATCTCTCTTGTTGAAGGATTAAAGCACAATCTTCTAAGTATCAGTCAATTCTGTGATAAAGGCTACAATGTAGATTTCAGAAAGGACAAGTGCTTGATCACCAACAGGAAGGATGAGAAGCTTACTCTACTGGGAGTGAGAAAAGGGAATTTGTTTATAGCTGACTTAAGTTCTACCAATGAAGGAGAAGTTACATGTTTCTATGCAAAGGCATCTTCAGAACAAAGTTGGCTATGGCACAAGAAGCTCTCACATCTGAACTTCAAAACTATGAACTCTTTGGTAAAGAGAGAGTTAGTGAGAAGGTTGCCCCTGATGGAATTCAATCAGGAGGGACTATGTGAAGCATGTGAAAAGGGGAAGTCGAAGAAAGCATCACATGGAAGCAAAGGAATGACAAGCATTACTGAACCATTACAGCTGATTCATATGGATTTATTTGGTCCAGTTAATGTTATGTCACTTTCAAGAAACAGATATGCATTGGTGATGGTGGATGACTACTCCAAGTACACGTGGGTGTTGTTCATACAAACAAAGGATGAAGCAACACAACTAATCATTGATCACATCAAGAAGATAGAAGTGGAAGCTAAGCTACCTGTGCGGACAATCAGATCAGACAATGGAACTGAATTCAAGAATGCAGTTCTAAATGATTTCTGCTCAGAGAAAGGAATATCAAGACAGTTTTCAGCACCAAGAACTCCTCAACAGAATGGAGTAGTGGAAAGGAAGAACAGGACCTTGGTTGAAGCAGCAAGGACCATGTTGAGTGAATCAAAACTTCCCACTTACTTTTGGGCTGAAGCAGTGAATACAGCTTGCTACACTCAGAATCGAACCCTGATCAACAAAGATCATGAAAAGACTCTGTATGAGTTAATGGCCAACAAGAAGCCAACACTGAAGTACTTTCATGTGTTTGGTGCAAAGTGCTTTGTACTTAAAGATGGAGAACATCTTGGCAAGTTTGATGCCAAAGCAGATGAAGGCATTTTTCTGGGCTATTCTCTGGAATCTAAGGCTTTCAGGGTATATGTGATTGAAGATAAGAAGGTGTTGGAAAGTTTTAATGTAACATTTGACGACACTAAAAGACCAGGCCTGCAAACTGGAGAGAACTCTGAATCTTTGGTATTTGAAAATCTATCAGGAGATCTCTCTGACAATGAAGAAGTACCTGAAGTTGTTATAGTCATTAATAATAATCATAATGATTATGATTCTGGACAAAGTGGTGACCTAAGTTGAAATCCTCAACATACAGGATCCACTAGTCAGTCTTCAGAATCAAGAGATCAAACCGTCAACAACTCAGGGGGAGCAGGAGAAGGATCAACTAGTCACACTCCACAATATCTAGAATAAGGAGAATCATCAAGATCGCATCTGCCAAGACAAAGGGTATGGAATAGAGATCATCCCTTTCACTTGATCATTGGTGATCCGGACACAGGAGTGAGAACTAGGAGAACATCACAAAATGAATGTCACTATTCTGGGTTTCTTTCAGAAACAGAACCTAAGAAAGTTGAAGATGCTCTAGATGATCCAGATTGGGTGATTGCTATGCAAGAAGAACTCAATCAGTTTGAAAGGCAGAAAGTTTGGAAGCTAGTACCCAGGCCTAAGGGAAAATCTGTTATTGGAACACGATGGGTATTCAGAAATAAATTGGACGAAGATGGCATTGTAACGAGAAACAAAGCCAGACTGGTTGCTAAAGGTTACTCTCAAGAAGAGGGTATAGATTATGATGAAACCTATGCACCAGTAGCAAGACTTGAGGCCATCAGAATGTTTCTGGCATTTGCTGCACATTCCAATTACAAGGTATATCAAATGGATGTGAAGAGTGCTTTTCTGAACGGGGAGTTAGAAGAAGAAGTGTATGTGGAACAACCTCCAGGTTTTGAGGATTCAAAACTGGCAGACTTTGTGTACTTTCTATTCAAAGCTCTCTATGGACTCAAACAAGCTCCGAGGACATGGTATGACACTCTCTCTGAATTCTTACTTGAAAATGATTTTACAAGAGGTGTTGTAGACAAAACTCTCTTTGTCAAAAAGCATAAAAATGATTTGATATTGGTGCAAGTATATGTTGATGACATAATATTTGGTTCTACTAATGATGATCTATGCAAGAGATTTGCTAAGTTAATGCAGAGTCGTTATGAAATGAGCATGATGGGTGAATTGTCATTCTTTCTTGGATTGCAAGTATACCAAAAACAAGCTGGTATATTCATTTGTCAGTCCAAGTATATCAAGGATCTTCTTAAGAAGTATCAAATGGAAGACTCATCTACAGCAAAGACTCCTATGCCAACTGCCACTAAGCTTGATAAGGATGAAACTGGTAAGAAGGTTGACATCACAGGCTACAGAGGTATGATAGGCTCATTACTTTATCTCACTGCAAGTAGACCAGATATAATGTTTGCAACATGCTTGTGTGCTAGATTTCAGTCTGATCCTAAAGAATCTCATCTAATAGCTGTTAAGCGAATATTTAGATATCTTAGGGGACCCCAAATCTTGGAATTTGGTACCCTAAAGATACAGGATTTGATCTTATTGGATACACAGACTCTGATTTTGCAGGTTGTAAGATTGATCGGAAGAGTACTTCAGGAAGCTGTCAGTTTCTTGGAAGAAGGTTAGTTTCCTGGCATAGCAAGAAGCAGCATTCAGTGTCCACATCAACAGCTGAGGCTGAATACATTGCTGCTGGTAGCTGTTGTGCTCAGATCTTGTGGATGAGAAACCAACTCCGTGACTATGGACTTTTGTTGACAAAGATTCCAATATTTTGCGACAACACAAGTGCCATAGCAATCTCAAACAACCCAGTGCAACACTCGAGGACGAAGCACATCGACATCAGGTATCATTTTATCCGAGAGCATGTCATGAATGGAACTGTGGAGTTACACTTTGTACCCACAGAGGATCAAATTGCAGACATCTTTACTAAACCACTTGATGAATCCACTTTCAATAAGCTGGTTGGTGAACTTGGGATGTTAAATCTTTCTAATTGATTTTGATTAGAAGTCAGTAACTGCAGAGAATCCTGGTGAATACATGAGTTTAAGAATTGCTATATCCTTAGGACTCGTGAATTTATTTTCTGGAGCAATTCTCGTAGTTAGGATTATTGTACTAATTGTATGTCATAATTATGGATGATATATCTTCTGGCATTTAATTAGTTATTAATTCTAAAAATTATTTAGGTGCTAATATTTGTTCTAAATATTCTAGCATCTATTTAATTTGAATTAATTTGCTTTGTTTTTAACATTGTGGATTAATGCAGCATAATTTATTGGATTTTAATTGGTTAATATCACTCAATGATATTTAATTGATTTTATTCTAAGAAAATTGTGAATTTTCTGTTAAGAATTGATTTTGGTGAATTTTAAAAGATTTATTAAAATTAAAACTTGACAGGAAATACAAAAAGTCTGATTTTTAGAACATGAACAGGTTTTAAAATGAAGACAGAAGCAAAAAATATCGAATTTAGGAAATTCGATAGTTTTTCAAGTACATAGATAAATCTATCGAAATTAATTTTCGATAGTTTTTGAAAAGGAAAAGAAAAACTATCGAAAGCATTTCTCGATAATTTTTGAGATTTAATTTAAAATATATCGAAGGAATTTTCCTTATTTAATATTTAAATTCTCGATGTATTTTAGAAATCAGTAGAGAAAGTATCGAAAAGAATTTAATTATTTCCACATTCAAATTCTCGATAGTTTTTCTAATAAAGTATACTTCGATAGTTTTGGAATTTTAAAAGCACGGACTTCGATAGTTTTCAGAAAAGACTTTTCAATTCTGATTTTCAAAACTCTTCGATAGTTTTTCAAAAAACTATCGAAGGATAGTTGACCTTTTTGCCCCTCTAAGAAAACTATCGGTAGTTCATTTAAATTCTATCGAAAGTAAAAGGACATAATTGCCCCTGAAAAGTCAGTATGTATAAATGTAGCACTTAGACGTTTTTCATTCTTTATTCTTGCAGATCTAAGTGATACATATATACTTACATATATTTTCGATTAAGAACATCAAAAAACTTGATAGTTTTTCAGTTTTAATCAAGAATTACACACAGTAACTTCAGTTTTTACAGTGATCTCGTTTTTAAACAGTGAAGTCTCTGTACTTTGTGAATTCTGTGGACCTAATTCGTGGTTGTGGTTAAAAAATACTATCGAAAGCCTTTTCTCAAACTTTAACTGTTAGAATTGTTCTTGAATAGTCCATTCTGATTGATCTTTTTCAATTAGAATTGTTATCCTTGATTTAGAAAGTTCGAGTTTTTGATTTGGGAGTTTTTCAGTTGTTCGAAATTGTAACTGATAAAAAGGGTAATTTTGTTGGAGTTTGATTAATTAGAAATAATTAATTAAATTTTAGTGTAAAATTAGTTTTGGTTTAAAATTAATTTTCTGGAAATTTGAAACATAATGGCTGGAGAATTTATCGTAACCAAGACTAATCATGTCTCGTTCCAAAACTTGCAATCCATAACGAACTTACAGTTTCGTGCATGGGCAGAGTTTTTGAACACATGTTCATTAGTGGCATTCGCTGTGAGTACTCCCGTGGTCCTTTGCATTGATCAATTGACTGCGTTGTACACAACCGCCACGGATACAAGTGAGAATAATATAAGATCCTTCAGTTTTGTTGTGCCAGGGGGCAGAACAATAAGGGTGACGGAACATGACTTTAACAGAGTACTTCATTTTCCTACAGAAAACCTTGTTCCTGATCCTACAAATGAGGAGATACATGCTTTCTTCACTCTCATTAGAAGTCAACAACCTAACTTCTTTGTGGGAGAGTTCCTTAAGCATTACCTGCCAAAAGCATGGAACTTTTTCTTTCATACCCTAATCCATGTTTTTACTGCCAAGCTAACAAATCTGCATGGTATTCCCTTATTCCTTCAAAAGATAGGGTTTGCCATCGCGAACAATAGGCATATTAACATTGGACGGTTACTGATTGATCAAGTAATCATATGCATGGGACCACTGGATGACAGAACAGGCATAAATGACGATGTGCTATGTTTCTATCCTAGGTTCCTACAGCTAATTCTCAATGATATCTTAACAGATAATGAACGGGAGATCTTTGAAGGTGAAGCCAACCAGGAGTGCATGAGAATGAAGAGCAATGCCATAACCGCTCTCATTAGGAAGAACAACTATCTTCCAGGGGTACCCACTGTTCTCACTGAATATCTAAGAATGGTGCCCCTACCACTTCTACCCCCAGGGGAACAGGTAAATCAAGGTAATATTCCACAACCTGAACCTGTAATGGCACCTATACCAATGGATGTTGATCCAGAGCCCTTAGTGGCCATTCCTGACCAGGAGGTTGCAAACCCACAACCTCTAACCACGGTCGAAGAGCCTTTGGAAGAGCCAAATGAAAACATAAACGAACCTCCTTCCCCTACTATACCCATTAAAGAACCATCCATGAGTGTAGAGGGAGATAGTGCCAAAGCAGCACCACATAAGGAGATACACCCTTCAACAACAGCTCTGCCTTCCTCTAAAAGGAGAAGAACAGAAACCGAGGCAACTGTTGATACTTCATTTCTCTCATCCAAAGCGCCCTTTACTGATTTTTCTGATGCTGATTGGGCTACGCTAACGAAAGCAATATCTGAACCAGTAGCTCAATCAAGTAAGGAAGAATTGACGGAAGCAACTGGTGTTCCGACCATATTACGGTCAGGTTCACTGGTTGAAGGTTCTAAGAACCAAGGGTCTTCACAGACGTCGAGAGAAGGCTTTGACCTAAATGCACAATCTAAAAGGTCATTGTCTACCTCCCCAGATGGAACATATCTGGATCCTGCGGGTAAAGGGTCTGACGTAGGTGCAGATCGGCAACTCGTTGACAGTGAATCAATTACTATTGAGGAGTCAACTGAGGTGAAGTCTTTACAGACTCACGGGGAAGATTCGGGATCTCTGCTGTTAAAAGAGCCTGTTTCTAACCCCCTAGAGATTCAAACTCTAGATCCTTCAAAGGATATATCATCTAAGGATGATCAGCAACTTGGTTTATCCAAGGACGGGGACTTGCGAAGCCCCATTGCACTACCGGTGACCTCCTTAAGGACGGCTACAGTGATCTCTTCTGCAGGTACAATTAGCACAAAGGATTTGAGTGAAACAAAAACACTTACACCTGGCCTGAGTGGGAAAGGAAAAATGATTCAAACACCGACAGAAACGTTGAGTGTACACCCAGAGCCAAATGTGAGGAGTGACACCCTAACCCTACCTAATATTGATGATCTGCTGTTACCAACAGAAAGAGAGCTACAAGTTCAATCTTCCCTCAAGGAGATGACAGTTCGAGACAAAGAAGGAAATCCACTTTTCAAGGTTCCACTGCGACCTTCCTTTGACCAAGGGATCTCCTCCAGTCAAGACAATGTTTCTTTAAAGTCTATTCAAGAGAAAGTTGACTTGGCTGCAGCTGATTCCAGAAGAACATTCAGGGTCATTGGCAGTGCATCTGGCACTATAACAGGTACAAAGCAGGCAATGGACTCCTTAAAGAAGGAAGCTATGGAAGAACTAGTCGAGCTGAGGATGGACGTCAGGGAACTTAAAGATGGATTCATGAATGAAGTAACTGCACTGTCTCAAGGACATGAAGCTTTGAAAGAAGACGTTCTGGTTATCCGGGATGGTCAAGCGCGGGTAAAAGATGCAATGAATACCCTCTCACGAGTGGAGTCTAAGCTAAACAAGAGGCTGGATCACATGGAAAAGACTACCAACTCAAGATTGGAGAACATTGACCTGTCGCTAGCTTCTATAAATGAGTTTAATAAGCAGCTTATGGATTTCTTGGAGAATCAAGGTGACGGAGTACAGTCTATATGGAGTATGCTAAAGAACCAACAATCTGGACAACCTGGTCCTTCCTATCAGCAACCTGATCCTTCTAATATCTTTTATGCTGAGGATGCTTTTATCGAGGATTCCTCAACTAAGGGGGAGAAAGTTGGAGAAGGAGTGAAGGATAAATGGGGAGTTTGGGAGACTGTTGAGGCTATTCCAATCAGACAGTACTGGATTGAGGAGCTTGTAGAGGAAGACAAGGAAAGTGAAGAGGAATTTGAGGTCATGCATGAGCAACCTATTCAAGAGGAGCATGAGCCATATTATCCAGAGCCAATAGAACATCCTATCTTGGATGATGATATGGAAGAAGCAAATTCTCTATCACCTGAAGAAGAAGCTGCCTTGGAAGCAATAAGAGCTCAGAGAGCTGCAATAGATGCCAGGCAAGCTGAGAAGGAGAAACAGCAAGCAATTCTGAGAAGTGAAAAGCTAAAGAGAATGAAGGTGTATAATGAAGTGAGGAAGAAGAAGATGATAGATCTGGCAAAGAAAGATGGTACTGAATGGGAAATGGCTTATAAAACCTTTTGCGGAGTTGAAGACGGATTAGAAGTCAACGACAATGCTGAGGTGGAAGTTATTATTCAGGACATCAGAAGTGCTAATCTTGAAGATCAGACTTACTTTAAAGCACTGAGAAGCTCTATAATCTGTCTGAATGCTGGGGTTAAAGCAAATGGTGCCTGGAGCTTATTAATCAGTTTTCTGGAGAAAGGTACATTTGTGATTTCCACTAAGTTTTTAGAACAGAGGACATATACAGAATTGCAGGCTATACTCATCAAGATCCAAAGAACTACAAGGCTAAATGAACTGCTCCGTGAGCATGTTAAGGAGATCGTGATGAAAGTCAGTCCAGAGATTACTGAAGATCCTCCAATGGTTAGATTCATGACGAATGACTTGTTCAGAATCTGCTATTTGGCTGAGGACAAACTGAGGGACTACCCAAGCAACTATCTTATCTCAGTTGAGAAGTATCTTAGATCCACTGGATTCTCATCAACGGAGAGGACAAAGCAACAGACACTCTTAGAAGATTTCTAATGGAGAATGTTCCTTACTATAGGAAAAGAGTGGAAAGAGGATTGGAAGTGCATACCAGACTGCCAAACATGCCAAAGCTAAACAAGAAAGATGTTAACATTGCATGGCTATGGGCTGGAGTGGGTCAAGAGGTTGAATATATTGGAAGACACATCCAAGGAGCAATCCTTAAACCTGGAGAACCACTGCACTATCTATCAGTGATTGATTATCAAGCTGCTAACTCCGATCCAATGATTGAAGAAGGTGAGATTGGAATGGACTGAATGTTGAAGCAAAGAACAAGAGAACTATCAGCTCAGACTAGAGGAGCAACTTCATTGTATAAAGTTTAATTGTTTTTTGATTTATGAAATCTGGAAATGTATATATATCTGATCCAGAATGCATTAATATTATTACACTGTCTTACTTTAAGTAGTTTTATGTTTCCTTAGTTAGTTGAGTTATCCTCGAAGTATTTGCTTGTCGAACTCTATCCAATCAAATAGGGGGAGATTGTAAAGCATAATGTAACATAAGATGTAAAAGAGATAACTACAACTCAACAAAGGACAAGACAGACAATAGTATTAATAGAAGCACAGGAATCCAGAATCAAAGAAGAAAAGGTAAACTCAAAAAATTAAAATACGTTATGTATTCTTAAAGTCCGTAAACAGGTCACGGAAAGAAGTTCATGAAAATGTTCAAGCCTCAGTGACAACAAAAGAAACAAGACTTTCAAGACGACAGAAGTATGTGAATGATTTAGGGTTCAGTACCACGGGATTCCAGTGATGAAGCAACCAGAACGACAAGGGACTTATCAGCAGCACTATATTGAAGACATAAAATAAGAATTGATCAGGTGTTATTCATCTGTGAACCAGACCAGTTGCACTAGGTGATGGCACTGAAAAAGATCAAGTTGTTTTATCGTCTCGGAAGAAATTGATACTGTCTATTACTTAAACACCCAGGAGCTCAGTGGAATCATTAATTGATAAAAGACAAGAAAAAGTGATTCGATAGTTTTTCTTTTTAGAAAACTATCGAATGATATAAAAAGTGATTCATTGAAAACCAAGTTAAGTTAATTTGGTATTCGATAGTTTTAATTAAAAAACTATCGAATGGTGAATTAACTTAATTCATTCGATGGTTTTTTATTAAGGAGCAGGTGAAAAGTATTCTTGTTGTCAGGTTGATTTTGAAGATCCAACGGCCAGGATTGTTTCCACAATCTAAGTTCGATGGTTTTCAAACAAAAGTCTGCAGTTAATACAGAGTGAAGAATGTGTCTTCTTCAGTTAAGGATTTCAACACAGAGACATTACTGAGAGAGAGAAGAGCCGGAGAAAATTATCAGAGAAATTAATAGTGCTCAGAACTTGATCATTGTTTTGTATTTGTGTAACCTTAAACTCATTGACGCTAATCTACGGATTAGAAATTGTAGCACCCCTCGAGGTTTATATTTATAAAAAGATATATTCCCCGAAACTTGATTTGGTTTGGTGTGTTTGATTTTGTTATAGAACTGAAAGATTAATCCGCGAACGAAATTAAATTATTTGTGAGTATCGTATTCAACCCCCCCTTCTACGATACTTTGGACCTAACAGATATGGAATTAATACGCCTACTGATGTTCATCTCATTCAACATGAAAACAAATCTATGTAACGGAATCTTTTGGAGGTTTCTTTATTTTAACAGGTTGAACGGAGGACAGTCTCAGAGATCATCATTACACACCCGTGACTAAAAGATGCTAGATGACGATGCAAAAGATGTATGGAATAGGGAGTCAAAATTGTAAATATTCGAAGGCTCAAATCCCTACAAATGAAATGTGAAGTCATCTATTGTCTCTTGTGTCTCGATGGATAAATAAGAGTTAAGGCAGCTACCTAGATGGTTAACTTCTAGCTAGACACAATGAAAAAGCTTGACAAGCATGAAGACCTATTTGAATACTACAAGTTCACTTATCTCAGCTGATAGTGACTTGACAGTCGGGTTATCGAGGAGATGTCTCTTTTATGCAGATGTCACATGGGCTTGGAAGCTAGGTCTATTGCATGGACTTAGTAATTTTTGAAGAGAGCAGCACACTCAATCAGAAAGCACCATTTGGGAGTATACAAGCTTATCTTTGATGCCAGCCAAGGCATTTCCCGCATAGGATAGTTTCTGATACGAGCATGTGAACAAGCAGAACCAAAATGTAATATTTTATTATGTTGTAGGTTTTGTTTGTAACACACAGTCGATGTATATAAGACTGTGTGGAGTAGCATAGTAATGTATGTGTAGAGAGCACAAAGCTGAAAGAAAAACACTTAGGCTCTCTTCCATCATCTGTGTAAGTAGCTGGAGTTTGTTGAAAAACAAAACCAGAGAATTCTTCAATATACATCTCAGGTGGGCTTTTTCAGAAAAAAACCACCTGAAAAGTTTAAAAAGTTTGCTTGTCTCCTGCATGTCTTTTTAACTCGAAGAATTCATATATGTTCATGGTTTTATTTCAATTCTTAGTTAATTTACCAACTCATATTTCACACTGCAAAAGGTTTGAAAAAGTTTTGTAAAATTAACTAGATTGTATTCAACCCCCCCCCCCCCCCCCATCTACAATCTAGGTTGCATTGTTCTGGGAATAACACAAGTTGCTGATCATCCGTAGATGATGTATCCTTAGAAGGATCTAGAGTTTGAATCTCTAGGAGGCTAGAATCAGGCTCTATTATCAGCAGAGATCCTGAAACTCCCTCTAAAGTCTGTGAAGACTTTTCCTCAGTTAACTCCTCAATATGAATTGATTCATTGTCACCGAGTTGCCGATCTGCACCTAGGTCAGACCATGTACCCGCAGGATCCAGATATGTTCCATCTGGGGAGCTAGGCAATGACCCTTTAGATTTTGCATTTGGGTCAGAGCCTTCTCTCGACGTCTGTGAAGACTCTTGGTTCTTAGAACCTTCAACTAGTGAACCTGACCGTAATATGGTCGGAACACCAGTTGCTTCCGTCAATTCCTCCTTGCTTGATTGAGCTATTGGTTCAAATATAGCTTTGGTTAATGTAGCCCAACCAACATCAAAAAAATCAATAAAGGGCGCTTTAGATGATTGAAATGAAGTTTCAACAGTTGCCTCGTTTTCTATTTTTTCTCCTTTTAGAGGAAGGCAGAGCGGTTGATGAAGGGCGTATCTCTTTATGTGGTGCTGCTTTGGCACTATCTCCCTCTACACTCAAGGATGTATGTATGTTGGGTATAGTAGGGGAAGGAGGTTCGTTTAGGGTTTCATTTGGCTCTTCCAAAGGCTCTATGACCGTGGTTAGAAGTTGTGGGTTTGCAACCTATTGGTCAGAAATGGCCACCGAGGGCTCTGGATCAACATCCATTGGTTGTGGTTCAGGAGCCATAACAGGTTCAGGGATATTACCTTCATTTACATGTTCCCCTGGGGGTAGAAGTGGTAGGGGCACCGTTCTTAGATATTCAGTTAGAACAGTTGGCACCCCTGGAAGATGATTCTTTCTTATCAGAGCTGTTATTGCATTGCTCTTCATCTTCATGCATTCCATGGTCTCCTCACCTTCAAAGGTCTCCCGCTCTTCATATGTTAACACATCATTCAGAATTAGTTGTAGGAACCTAGGATAGAAACAAAGCACATCGTCCATGCCTGTTCTTTCATCCAGTGGTCCCATGCACAGAATAATCTGATCAATCACCAATTTCCCAATTTTTATATGCCTATTGTTAGCAATGGCAAACCCTATCTTTTGAAGAAACAGAGGAATGCCATGCAGATTTGTTAGCTTACCAATAAAAACATGGATTAAAGTGTGAAAGAAAAAATTCCATGGCTTAGTCAGATAATACTTAAGGAACTTTCCCACAAAGAAGTTTGGTTGTTGACTTCTTATGAGAGTGAAGAAAGCATGTATTTTCCTCAGTATTGGGATCAGGAACAAGGTTTTCTGTTGGAAAATGTAAAACCCTATTAACGTCATGTTCCATCACCCTTATTGTTCTGCCCCCTGGCACAACAAAACTGAAGGCACTTACATTATTCTCTGATGTGTCAGTGGCGGATGTGTACAAAGCAGTCAATTGATCAATGCAAAGGACCGCCAGAGTACTCAGTGCATATGCCACTAAAGAACGTGTATTCAGAAATTGTGCCCATGCACGAAACTGTAAGTTCGTAATGGTTTGCACATTCGAATACGAGACATGATTAGTCTTAGTTACGATAAATTCTCCGGCCATTATTTTTCAAATTTTTAGAAAATTCAATTTAAACCAAAACTAATTTTTTTAATTAATTATTTCTTATTAATCAAACTTTTAACAAAAATACCCCTTTTTCTGAAATACACAACTTCGAACAATTTAATTAAGAACCCTAAATTAGTGAACTTCAAACAACCACTGAAATCCAAAGAAATTGACTGTTAAACAATCAACTTCTAAAGATAAGAACTGTGAACACTTTTCTAAGGTTCAAAACTTTAGTTCGATGGATTCTTCCTTAGTTTGTTCTAAAAACTTAAAATAATCAAGTTTTCACGGTTATAAATCAATTAACAGTGAAAAACAGTAACTTTTTCAAGCTTTTCTCGGTTAAAAATGAAGAATTCTATCGAATGGGTGTTCTTGGATGTGTATATATATTCTTGTAAGTATTGTAAATGGCTTTTAGCTTTCTTTAGATCTAAAAATTGTACAGAAAACAACTAAGGCATTGATTTATACTATTTGAAACTGTCAGGGGCAAAATTGTAACTTAACGTTCGATAGATTTTAAATGTACTGTCGATAGTTTTATTCTAGGGGCAAAAAGGTCAAAAACATTTCGATAGTTTTGGAAAAAACTATCGAAGTGTTTAAATTCAAGAATTTAAACCGACCTTTAAGAAAAACTATCGAGAAGTTTCTGCTTTTCAAAACAAAAACTATCGAACACTTTTTAGAAACCTATCGAGAATGTTAATTATTGAATGAATTAAATTCCTTCGATATTTTCTCAAATTAATTTCAAAAACTATCGAAAAATGTTTTCGATGGTTTTTCTTTTCCCTTTCAAAAACTATTGAAATTGACTTCGATGGTTTTCTTCCAGTACTTAGAAAAACTATCGAATTTTCTAAATTCGATGGTTTTTGCTTCTCATTCAATTTTTAAAACCTGTTCTTGTTTTTAAAAATCAAACTTTTGTTTCTCTGTCAACTTTTAATCTGAATAATCTTTTTCCAAAAATTACCAAAATCAAGGTTAACAGAAAATTCACAATTTTCTTAGAATAAAATCGACTAAATATCATTAAATGATATTAACCAATTAAAATCCAATAAATTATGCTGCATTAATCTACAATGTTTAAAACAACGTAAATTAATTCAAATTAAATAGAGGCTTAAATATTTAGAACAAATATTAGCACCTAAATAATTTTTAGAATTAATAACCAATTAAATGTCAGAAGATATATCATCCATAATTATAACATAAAATTAGTACAATAATCCTAACTACGAGAATTGCTCCAGAAAATAAATTCATGAGTCCTAAGGATATGGAAATTCTTAAACTCATGTATTCACTAGGACTTTCTTGCAGTTACTGACTTCTAATCAAAATCAATTAGAAAGATTTAACATCCCAAGTTCACCAACCATCTTTGAAAAAGTGGATTCATCAAGCAGTTTAGTAAAGATGTGTGCAATTTGTTCCTCTGTGGGTACAAAATGTAACTCCACAGTTCAATTCATGACATGCTCTCGGATAAAATGATACCTGATGTCGATGTGCTTCATCCTCGAGTGTTGCACTGGGTTGTTGGAGATTGTTATGGCACTTGTGTTGCCACAAAATATTGGAATCTTTGTCAACAAAAGTCCATAGTCACGGAGTTGGTTCCTCATCCACAAGATTTGAGCACAACAGCTACCAGCAGCTATGTATTTAGCTTCAGCTGTTGATGTGGACACTGAGTGCTACTTCTTGCTATACCAAGAAACTAACCTTCTTCCAAGAAACTGACAGCTTCCTGAAGTACTCTTCCGATCAATCTTACAACCTGCAAAATCTGAGTCTGTATATCCAATAAGATCAAATCCTGTATCTTTAGGGTACCAAATTCCAAGATTTGGGGTCCCCTTAAGATATCTAAATATTCGCTTAACAGCTATTAGATGAGATTCTTTAGGATCAGACTGAGACCTAGCACACAAGCATGTTGCAAACATTATATCTGGTCTACTTGCATTGAGATATAGTAAGGAGCCTATCATACCTCTGTAGCCTGTGATGTCAACCTTCTTACCAGTTTCATCCTTATCAAGCTTAGTGGCAGTTGGCATTGGAGTCTTTTCTGTAGATGAGTCTTCCATTTGATACTTCTTCAGAAGATCTTTGATGTACTTGAACTGACAAATGAATATACCATCTTGCCTTTGATACACTTGCAGTCCAAGAAAGATTGACAATTCACCCATCATGCTCATTTCATATCGACTCTGCATTAACTTAGCAAATCTCTTGCATAGATCGTCATTAGTAGAACCAAATATTATGTCATCAACATATACTTGCACCAATATCAAATCATTTTTATGCTTTTTGTAAAAGAGAGTTTTATCTACGACATCTCTTGTAAAGTCATTTTCAAGTAAAAATTCAGAGAGAGTGTAATACCATGTCCTTGGAGCTTGTTTGAGTCCATAGAGAGCTTTGAATAGAAAGTACACAAAGTCTTCCAGTTTTGAATCCTCAAACCCTGGAGGTTGTTCCACATACACTTCTTCTTCTAACTCCCCGTTCAGAAAAACACTCTTCACATCCATTTGATATACCTTGTAGTTGGAATGTGCTGCGAATGCCAGAAACATCCTGATGGCCTCAAGTCTTGCTACTGGTGCATAGGTTTCATCATAATCTATACCCTCTTCTTGAGAGTAACCTTTAGCAACCAGTCTGGCTTTGTTTCTCGTTACAATGCCATCTTCATCCAATTTATTTCTGAATACCCATCTTGTTCCTATAACAGATTTTCCTTTAGGTCTGGGTACTAGCTTCCAAACTTTATGCCTTTCAAACTAATTGAATTCCTCTTGCATTGCAATCACCCAATCTGGATCATCTAGGGCATCTTAAACTTTCTTAGGTTCTGTTTCTGAAAGAAACCCAGAATAGTGACATTCATTTTGTGATGTCCTTCTAGTTCTCACTCCCGAATCTGGATCACCAATGATCAAGTGAAAGGGATGATCTCTATTCCATACCCTTTGTCTTGGAAGATGCAATCTTGATGATTCTCCTTGTTCTAGATGTTGTGGAGTGTGACTAGTTGATCCTTCTCCTGCTCCCCCTGAGTTGTTGACGGTTTGATCTGCTGACCCTGTTGATTGACTAGTGGATACAGTAGTAGTTTGAGTATTTCCACCACTATCACCACTTGGTCCATAATCATTATTATTATCTTCATTATTAATAACTGTAACAACCTCATGTTCTTCTTCAATGTCAGAGAGATCTCCTGATAGATTTTCGAATACCAAGGATTCAGAGTTCTCTCTAGTTTGCAGGCCTGGTCTTTTGGTGTCGTCAAATGTTACATTAAAGCTTTCCAACACCTTCTTATCTTCAATCACATACACCCTGTAAGCCTTAGATTCCAGAGAATAGCCCAGAAAAATGCCTTCATCTGCTTTGGCATCAAACTTGCCTAGATGTCCTCCATCTTTTAGTACAAAGCACTTTGCACCAAACACATGAAAGTACTTCAGTGTTGGTTTTTTGTTGGCCATTAACTCATATGGGGTCTTTTGATGATCTTTGTTAATCAGGGTTCGATTCTGAGTGTAGCAAGCTGTATTCACTGCTTCTGCCCAAAAATAAGCGGGAAGTTTTGATTCATTTAACATAGTCCTTGCTGCTTCAACCAAGGTCTTGTTCTTCCTTTCCACTACTCCATTCTGTTGAGGAGTTCTTGGTGCTGAATACTGTCTTGATATTCCTTTCTCTGAGCAGAAATCATTAAGAACTGCATTCTTGAATTCAGTTCCATTGTCTGATCTGATTGTCCACACATGTAGCTTAGTTTCCACTTCTATCTTCTTGATGTGATCAATGATTAGTTGTGTTGCTTCATCCTTCGATTGTAAGAACAACACCCACGTGTACTTGGAGTAGTCATCCACCATCACCAATGCATACCTTTTTCTTGAAAGTGACATAACATTGACTTGACCAAATAAATCCATATGAATCAGCTGTAATGGTTCAGCAATGCTTGTCATTCCTTTGCTTCTATGTGATTCTTTCTTCGACTTCCTTTTTTCACATGCTTCACATAGTCCCTCCTGATTGAATTCCATCAGGGGCAACCCTCTCACGAACTCCCTCTTTACCAAAGAGTTCATAGTTTTGAAGTTCAAATGTGAGAGCTTCTTGTGCCATAACCAACTTTGTTCTGAAGATGCCTTACTGTAGAAACATGTAACTTCTCCTTCACTGGTAGAACTTAAGTCAGCTATAAACAAATTTCCTTTTCTCACTCCCAGTAGAGCAAGCTTCTCATCCTTCCTGTTTGTGATCAACCACTTGTCCTTTATGAAATCTACATTGTAGCCTTTATCACAGAACTGACTGATACTTAAAAGATTGTGCTCCAATCCTTCAACAAGAGAGATGTTTTCAATGATGACATTCCCAATTTTCAATTTACCATATCCCGTAGTGAATCATTTGTTGTCATCTCCAAAGGTTACAATCGGGCCGGTCTTCTTAACCACCTCTGTAAGCAGGGACTCTTCACCTGTCATGTGTCTAGAACAACCACTATCCAGAATCCACACGACCTTTGAGCTTTTAACCTTACCCTGCAATCACAGATTGATTAAGCAGACTTTGGTACCCAAACTTGTTTGGGTCCTGAAGGTTTAGATACTTTAACAGGAGTAACATTCAAGTTAGTCTTAACTCGTTTGATATTCATTCTTTCTGTGGATTTGACATTATCAGTACTATTGCTACCAGATGTATTCATCAACTTAAAATAAGCATGCATAATGTTGTATGTACATAGCAAACACTATTTCTTTCCATAGGGTTCATGAAGATCAGGCATGTCAGACATGTTATACATTGCAGAAGTATCAGCAGTTTCTACTTTAACCTTTTTACATGCATGTGTAAGGTGTCCAGCAGAATTACAAATAGTGCACAACTTCCTAGATGCAATGGGAGAAGAAGAAAAAATATTCAGATTAACAATATTCTTTTTCCCATTCCTGTTCTTTTTAGCCTTGCTAACTAAGTCACCTACTTCTTTTTTAGGTATTTCAGTTTTTACTGATTTGCTAGACAACTTAGTCTTTACCGCTTTTTCCTTCAATAAATCCTCCTCAAGCAATTCTTGTCTAATGAATAAGTCATCCTCATGAAAAGGTTCTGAGAAGGGCTTGACAAAGACTGGACTGACAACATTCTTAAGAATGTGTGGAATATCCTTCCTGACAACATTAGATGTCACAGGAAATTCCATAGTCTTTTTCCCAGCATTTTTGGTGTAGTCAAGTCCTATAGCAGTCTTGTTCCCTATGGTCTGAGCATCAATGATCTCCTTAGCAATTAGGGCGGAATTCTTAAAAGCATTCAGTTTCAAATCAAGATTTGAAATCTGCTTCCTGAGGATAGTCTCTATCTCATCATTACACTTGACCTTGTTCTCTAAGTATTCATTCTTCTGCTTAAGATCTTCTAGTGTGACAGCTACAAGCTCTAGTTCTTTATTCTTAGATTCTAGATTTTTAATCTTAAGAACTAGTTTAGCATTTTCCATTTCAGATGCTAGCATGCTTGTGTGTACATTAAACAATTCTACACTAAGATCTTGCACATTTTTCTTGTACTCGGAATTAAACATGTCAATTGTTGTTAAGATAGGTACCTGAGATAATTGCGGTGATTCCTCTGAAGAGTCAGCCATTAGGGCAATATTTACATACTCTTCCTCTTCATCCGAATCAGTATCATCCCAGTGTTTTTCCTCTGCTATATAAGCTTTCCCTTTCTGCTTTCCAGACAATGCCTCCAGTTGTTGTTTCAGCTTGGCATTCTCCTTCTTCAAATCCTCATAAGAGTCATTCTTTTCATAGACATCTTTCTTGTCTCTTGCTTGACGAGGCTTCCGGCATTCAGTGGCGAAATGCCCTAACTCATTGCAGTTGTAGCATCTTGATTTGCTTATGTCAATCGAGCCAGTCTTGTAGCCTCCCTTAAAGCCTGTACCAGGTGAATACTTGCTCTTCTGGAATCTGTTGGTTGAGCCCTTGAACTTGTACTTAGGGTTTCTCTTGAAACGAATGTGGCTAAACTTTGCAGCTAAGTACGCCATAGTTTTGTCTTTCATTTGCTCAAGCTCTTCTAGGGTGTAGTAATCACTTTCATCAACACCCAGATTCACAGAATCCATTTCAGCTTCTATAATCACCTCTTTTCCAGCTCTAGGGGTTTGAACCTGAATATCAGAAGTTGTTGGTTCATCCACTACAAGTGCTGCTAATCTCACAAGTGCATTATGTTTGTTGTCCACTGTCCCTGGTCCGTAGATTATCACTCTTTGTTCTTGCTCCATCTCATAAGTTTTCAGCTTGCCATAGATCATCTCTAATGACATCTTTGTGAAGTCTATTCTTTCCCTTATGGATGAGGACTTGTGTTCTACATGATGGGGCAGTGTCATCATGAACTTCCTATTTGTTTCTCTCAGTGGATAGGTCTTCCCTTTCATTGCTAATTCATTAAGCAGCTTAGTATATTTCTCAAAGACCTGAGTTATACTTTCTCCAGGAAGAGACCTAAATGATTCATACTGAGAAGTCAGGATGTCCAATCTGTTTTTCTGCACGTCTTCAGTTCCTTCCATTATTAAGTTTATGGTATCCCACATATGTTTCCCGCTTGTACAACTCATAATCTGATAGCTCATTTCCTTGTCTGCGGAGTCTGTCAATATCAGCATCAAACATGTATCCAATCGAATCAGTTCTTTATCTGAATCTGTGTACTCAGATATATCCTTAGGTGTGGTGCCTGGGGGTATTCTGGTACCTTCAGGAGTTGTCGTTTCATCAACTGATTTCATTGGTACATATGGTCCGTTCTCTAAAATTCCAATATACAACGGATTAGATGCCTTGATAAATAACAGCATCTTCATCTTGCACAAACCGAAATCATCTCTTGTAAACGGGGGAACATTAATACCAGCAGTTGTCTTTGAAGCACTCATGGTTTCTGAAAATTTCAAATTGTTTAAAATTCAAGAAATTCCAATCAAATGAAAAATTTTGAAAGTTAAAAAATTTGCTTCGAATTTTCAAGCTATGTTTGATTTTGGTCTCATTCACCGGATCTGATTTGTACGTCAATCAAGTTGCTCTGATACCAATTGTTAGGTCCAAAGTAACGTAGAAGGGGGGGGGTTAAATACGATACTTACAAATTCTTTAATTTCGTTCGCGGATAAATCATTCAGTTCAACTACGAAATCGAATACACCAAATCAAAACAAGAGTCGGGGAATATATAGTTTTATAAATATAATCCGCGAGGGGTGCTACAAATCTAATCCGTAGATTAGCTTCAATGAGTTCAGGTTATCGTTATCAATTCAAACTATATAAATCAAGGCAACATAAATTCTCAGTAGTAAATGTTCTTGAGCTCTTAATTTCTTCCGTTTCTTTTGATCTGCCAACAACCAACTGAAGAAGACACCCTGTCTTCATTCTCGTTTTGTAGACTTCTTTTTAGAAAATCTATCGAACCAAAACTAATCAAATATTCTTGGCCGTTGGATCTTCATCAACCTGCAAAACAAATTAACTTTCCACCTGCTCCTCAAAAAGAAAACTATCGAAAGAATAAAGTTAATTTTCCATTCGATGGTTTTTTAATAAAACTATCGAATGAGAAATTAACTTATATTAGTTTTCTGATTGATTTCTTGAATCACATTCGATGGTTTTCATAAATGAAAAACCATCGAACTCTTTTCTTTTGTCCTTGATCTATTAGAAAATCTTTTGAGTTTCAGGGTGTTTAGTTTTAGACTGAATCAATTCCTTCTGAGACGATAAAACAACTTGATCTTTTTAAGTGCTGTCAACTGGTGCAACTGGTCTGGTTCACAGATGAATAACACTTGATCAATTCTTATATGTCTTCAATTCAATGCTGCTGATTAGTCCTTTGTCGTTCTGGTTGCTTCAAATAAATCACTGGAACCCTGAGGTACTGACTATAAATCATTCACATACTTCTGTAGTCTTGAAAGTCTTGTTTCTTTAATTGTCACTGAGGCTTGAACATTTTCATGAAGTTCTTTCCGTGACCTGTTTACGGACTTCAAGAATACATACCATATTTTGATTTTTTGAGTTTACCTTTTCTTCTTTGATTCTGGATTCCTGTGCTTCTGTTAATATTATTGCATGTCTTGTCCTTTGTTGTGTTGTAGTTATCTCTGTTACATCTTATGTTACATTATGCTTTATAGCAGTTGTCTTTGGAGCACTCATGGTTTCTGAAAATTACAAATTATTTAAGATTAAAAAAAAATCCAATAAAATAAAAATTTTGAAAATTAAAAAATTCGATACAAATTTTCGAGTCTTGTTTGTTTTTGGTTTAAATCACCGAATCTGATTTGTACGTCAATCAAGAAGCTCTGATACCAATTGTTAGGTCCAAAGTATCGTAGAAGGGGGGGTTGAATACGATACTCACAAATTATTCGATTTCGTTTGCGGATAATTATATGTGTTCTTGTCCGAAATCAAATTTACCAAATCAAAACACGAGTCGGGGAATATATCGTTTTATAAATATAAACCACGAAGGGTGCTACAATTCTAATCCGTAGGATTAGCTTCAATGAGTTCAGGTTACAATAATCAATACAAATGATAGAATTTAAGGCACTATTAATTTCTCTGTCAAATTTCAAGCACTTAACTTCTTCTCCGTAAATGATCTTTGTTAACAACTGACTGAAGAAGACACTGTCTTCAATTCTCGAATTGTAGACTTCAGGAAAACTATCGAAGCCCTGGAATGAATCCTGGCCGTCCGTTTCCTCACCAACCTCTAACAAAAATCGAATGTATACTACCTGCTCCACTTTTAAAAAAACTATCGAAGGCAAAGTTTTCTTTTCTTCGATAGATTTAAATAAAATCTATCAAAAGAACTACTTTGTTTATTTGAAAGTAGTTCGATAGTTTTATATATAAAACTATCAAACTAACACCTTTTGTCCACTTCGATGGTTTCTTAAAAAGAAACTGTCGAATTGGTTTTCCTTCCTTTACCGTATTTATCAAACCTTTCTTTCTTCTCTCGATAGTTTTTCATAAATGAAAACCATCGAATGTCTTTATTTGCAGTTTGATCCTTGAAGATTCTATCTTCTTGCAACAAGAATATTGCACTTCAATTTAACCTAAACATACCTTATAAATTTCTTTTAACTTCCAGGATGTTTCAGGTCTAACTTAAATCAATTTCTTCTGAGACGATAAACATGTTGATCTTCTTAGTGCTGACAACTAGTGCAACTGGTCTGGTTCATAGATGACTAACACTAGATCAATACCTCTATGTCTTCAATACAATATAGTTGATAAGTCCTTTTTGTCGTTCTGGTTGCTTCATTATAAAATCACTGAAATCCTCTGGTACTAACTCTTTATCATTCAAATACTTCTGTAGTCTTGAAAGTCTTGTTTCTTTATTTGTCACTGAGGCTTGAACATATCAATGAACTTCTTTCCGTGACCTGTTTACGGACTTCAAGAATACATACCATATTTTGATTTTTTGAGTTTACCATTTCTTCTGTTCTTCTGGATTCCTGTGCTTCAGTTAATATTATAGTCTGTCTTGTTCCTTTGTTGAGTTGTAGTTATCTCTGTTACATTATGCTTTACAAATACAGTTGGGGGTGTTACACCAATATCCTGGAAAATTGAAAATCATCAGAAGAAAAATTCAGACATTCACTATATCTTTCAATGATTGAAACTTAGTCTATAGCAATAAAATATAATTTACCACGAATGTGGTAAAATTAGTTCAAACTCTAGAGTTTCAAGTTTCAACGCCTTCACAATAATCTAAAATCACCTCATACAATGTTGATTCTTTAGTGGTGAGCGTAAAATGTTTAATTAAAATAATTAATTGTGATATTTGTCCAACATCAAATTTTTCTTTCTCTTTCTTAATAACTCAACCATTTTATTTCTTTTGAAGCAAGTGCATAATTTAGCTAATAATGATAAACTAGAGTCAAAATCGGAAAAAAAAACAAGCGCATATCCATGTGAACCCATGTGAATGATAATGGAGTTGATAAGAAGTATAATCCTTAAATGGGTTAGGACGTTCAACATTCTTATTAATTTAAAAATTGATGTTACTTTTCAAGAATATTCTAATATCGCATTTTATGTTATTTTGTTATGATGGTAACATTTTATATATTTATTCAATCAATATTTTATGTGTTGAATATTTAATTTTTAATTATCAATATTTATTTTTTTAGCAACCAATAACAAAAATTATATTTATTCATACATGCATGTGTATATTTAGTAAAACTATGTGGGGAAAAAAAAATTAATATGAGTTCTATTATATAACATTTTTATAATTACATTAAAGATTTTAAATTTGTGTTTTCGGTGCGTAGCACGGGTAAAATGCTAGTGTATGATAATTTGCGATGTGTATTAATGAGTTATATATATTTTATTAATGATTGAAATATATAATGTATGATATTTTTGGTTGTGCATTAATGATCAGAAGATATAGTATAATTGGTATTTTTAGGTGTGTTAATAAAAGGTAAGATTGTTTAATTAAAAGGTAACATGTTTTAATTAGATAAGACAATATGTCAATATTAATGATTGAAAGATATAATGTATATATTAATTAAAAGATAATGTGTTTTATTAAAAAAAGACAATGGACTAGTTCCTATTATTTTATTATTTATTAATTAGAATATATGGCAGAAAACCGAAAACCAAAAACCAAAACTTTCAAAGTTTCGGCAATTATATAATAGCATAGATATAGATTTATGTTGGGGGTTATCTTAATTAGCACATAAAAAAAATTTATCTTCGAGTATATTAACTACCAAAAATATATTTATTATATATATAATTAATTATTGATTTAAATATGAGTATTTTAACTAAAAACAGTGAATATATGAATTATAAAATTTTGAAATATATTAATTTTAAAAACCAAGAATATACTAATGATAGTATATGATTTGTGAAAGGTTGATTTACAAGCAAATATAAAGCCCAAGTCCATAACAAGGCCTGCAAGGTCCACAATGTCTATAAGCACGCATTGCCTATAGGTTCACAATGCCTGTAAGGTCCAACAATGTTTACAAGGTCCACAATGTCTGCAGGGTCCAACAATGTTTACAAGGTTCGTAATTCCTGCAAGGTCCACATTGCCTGGAAGTTCCATAAATCCCACAAAGGTGTGTGCAAGGTTCACAATACCTACAAGATCCAACAATGCATGCAAGGTCCGTATTGCCTATAAGGTCCAACAATGTCTGCAAGGTCCGCATTGCCTACAATGTCTATATTGCCTGCAAGTTCCACAAAGCCCAAAAGGGTTGGACATGGCATGTTGTACAATGGGCAAGGTATGTGCAAGACAAAGCCAGCGTAGGACAAACCCAAGTTATAAACAAAACCTACAATGTCCACGAAGCCTACAAGGTCCACAAGTCCCACCCAGACTGGACATGACATGTTGTACAACAGACAAAGTACGTGTAAGACAATGCTACTAACACATGCAACAAAGCTGACATAAGGACAAGTACATGATCTATACATCATGACAAGATACAACTAACACAAGGTTGACATTGACCCCCGACCAGATCCTAATTTATAGCCCTTAATTATCCCCCCACGTGGACATTCTATCATGTGCCTATAAATACCCCATATTCACTTCAATGTAAGGGGTTCACAACATTCATTACACTCACACCACATTCAATTTCTGATAGGTTTTGTTCTACCTTCTCTCTACTTTCTCTCTCTAGAAATTAATACACATTTATATACTTGTATTATGATTTCCGTTCACCGAATACTTATTCTT
Organism: Heracleum sosnowskyi; assembly: GCA_030848705.1. Taxonomy (NCBI): domain Eukaryota; kingdom Viridiplantae; phylum Streptophyta; class Magnoliopsida; order Apiales; family Apiaceae; genus Heracleum; species Heracleum sosnowskyi. The sequence goes on from CM061237.1 coordinate 74,558,831, forward strand.
TCGCCGGAGGTACTTACGAGGACATAACCCTCGTGGGAATTTCCGTTTTAGGGAGCTTGGAGGCAATTTCGGCAAAGCTCAACAAAGCTTGACAAGCTCAACAAGCCAAACAAGCCCGACAAAGCCCAACAAGTCTGACGAGTCAAACAGGCGCAACAAGCCAAACAAGCCAAACAAACATCTATTCCAGCATAATAATACCAAGGAAGTAGAGCCCGACGATAGAACAACTTATCAACTAATAATTTGTATATCTATACAAATATTAATTTTATATACTAATATATCTTCTACTATATTAATTTAAAACAATATTATAATTAATATATCTCCAAATAGGAGTTCTATAATAACTCTATATTTATAATTATTATCTCTTATAGTATAATTATCCAAGAACATTGTGTTAATACAATTACTATATCTCTTACCACTACTACGAATGAGCATTTCATCTTTTCGTTAAAACACAATAGGACTAAAAACCAAATTTTGGTTATTATAATATAACTAATTAATTGGTTTCATTTCAAACTCGGATTCAATTTGTTGCAACCACATAATTATACAAGTTATTTTATTTATTTAATTTAATTTCTTTGATTTCGCCCAATAATTAAAAGTTAATCCGTAAAATTATTATTTAATTTTTCATCAAAATGATACTTTGATAAATGCAAGTGTTATATAGATATTTTGGCGTTTAATAATAACAATCAATAATGTTATTCTTTTCGATAATTTTGGATACGTAGGTACGTGGTGTACTTGTACATAGTACTAATATTGGTTACTTAACATGTATCATAGCGATCCCAATATTCTCATAATTTATTGTGTACAAAAAGATAAATGATTGCTCTAAAGATAAGCATAAATTATTGCTCCAAAGATAAACGTTTGTGATTCAATCCAAAAAATGGAGCGTGGGGCTAGTGAGGGGAGTGTTACAATAATATAGACCTTCCTTTAACAACTTACTTGTTCCTCTAACAACTTAGGACTGGTTACTCAACAACAACCCTAGCTATATATTAAGCCGCTTCATCTTGTTTTATTTTGTGATCACGTCAAATCATTATGGGATCGACATTTAACGACATACCAGTTGATCTGTTGCTCAAGATTTTTATGCTACAACCCCTGAGTTCTCTGGTACTATTGAGCTTTGTCTGCAAATTATGGGACCAGATCATTAGCAGCGACCATTTCAATGATTTGCGTCTCGCCCGAGAAAGAACATCCTCCAACACAAACAAATATCTTCTACTCGGAGGTCTCCGTGGTTCCAAATCAACCAGTCTCGTGGACAGCGATAAATATGTTTATCATGATATTCCCATGAAAAATTACGAGTGTTACGGAATTTGTGACGGGTTATTATGTTTGGCTTCCATTAAAGATTATTTAAAAGCATACTCTAGGATAATTTTATGGAATCCCATTTTCAGGAAACTACTTCCTCCACTAGAGATCAGGTATTCGCAAATTACTTACTTGTGTTTTGGGTATCACGACGATGATTACAAGGTAATCAAGGTTGTAGTTCTCCGACACATGTACTACGTTTGTATCTATAGTTTGAGTACCCATTGTTGGAAAGTTTTAAAATTTCATGGCCTTATTTCTGGTATTGATGATTATCGTGATTTTAAGTTACGTGACTGGTGTCGACAAAAATCAAAGGGAAGGCTGGTAAATGGTGTTGCATATTTTGCAGGCAAAAATCGTATTTTATGTTTCGATCTAGGTTCTGAGACATTTAGAGAACCTGAAGATTTTTGGGATAGTGGTGGCATTATTATGGAAGAATACAGAAAATCACTAGTTGTTATAGGATGTAGCAAAATTGATTCTTGGGCCGAGTATATTAATCATTATATTGAGATGCGGATACTGAGAGAGGATGATAACTCCTTTTCATATATCCATGATCAGATGTTAACTGTCAGTGGGAAAAGCAATGATGATCATCTGCCGGTGGGTTTTATAAATACAGATGAACTAGTAATAAGGATTACCACCCACAATCCAATACAAAAATATTCCTTCTATTTGTACAACGTAGATAATTCATGTGTACGCCCATTTACTAGTCAAGATACCTGTGCGACAATGGTGCAGTACTTCTCTAGTAATGTTGAATCTTTTATTGGAGCTGTGGGAGTTGAGGATGAAGTAAGTTGGTACATGAAGCCTATCCAATCCCCTGCTCCGCAACCTCAGCGACCTAAAAAGAAGAATCTGGCTTCGTCTTTTAATAGCTATGCTGCATTAGCTGATTATGGTGATGATCTATTAGATGAGGATGCATAGTCTGCAGTGCGGGTGTCTGTATTTTGATGCTTCAAAAACAGCCGTCATTGATGCAATCACATCTTGCATTATGTAATAATGTTTGCTTAATGACTTTAATCATGTGTCTGTTCCTCTATCCCCTTCTTTCATTGCATAATGTTCCAGTGTTTTTTTATTTCACCAGTTACACTATTGGAAGTCGAGTAATAAAAGCTTGCTAATTAGTGTTTTGGGTATCACAATGATGATTACAAGGTAATCAAGGTTGTACTTTTATTATGCATGTACGATGTTTGTGCCTATAGTTGGATTTCAAATTTGATGGCGTTATTTCTAGTAAGTATGAATGTATGATTATGATTTTGATTTTATGCTACACACTCCTCGTCTCAGCCGTTTTTAAAGGGCGGGTTGGTAAATGGTGCTGCATATTTTGTTTTAGTTGTAGGGGAGTGTAGTCATGGAATTGTATCTTTCAATTTAAGTTGTGAGATATTTTGAGATTCTTGGCTACAGATAATCATTAGCTCTTATAAGATGGTTATATCCTGACTTAATTATGGAACAATATAGAGAATCACTAGCTCATTCCAAGTATTAACCCGTGGGTTTTGTGCAGTGTAGAGAAGCACTGTCTACGCCAATTTATAACTCAAGAAACATGTGCGTGACGATGGTGCAGTCCTCTGGTGTGATTGATATTCGAAGGCCAGGTTAATAAATGGCTCTGCTAACACTGTAAAAGAATCATGGAAATGTGACCATGGACTTGTGTCTTTCAGTTTAAGTTCTGAGGTATTTCAAGAAACAAAACCGTCTGTTGATATTTGATATAACGATGAATTTGTATAGGACATGTTCTTAGGAACCCTGGTAATGTTGTTCTGATGTGGTTATTTAGGGTTAGTGGCAACTTGTTTTCATAGGATGAGATGTCAGTTATCTGCAGGTGGCCAGAAATAATCTCCCCTTAGGTCTTATAAATAAAGATGAACTTACTTTTAACCTCTCGTTATAAGTTTTTCATTTTTCTCATCTGTTCAGATACTAGAAACAATCTTTGCATTGGTAGGATATATAATCTTATCATTAGATCCGGCTCTCTGTTGCATTCAGATCCGAGTCACCCCCAAGCACATCTCCCAAACTGCTTAAATAAAAATATATCTTAGAATTCAGTGGCAAATTCAACTGTTTTAAATTAGATAAATTGGTGATCTGGTAATCTTTCCATAAACATACAACCACTAAGATGAAGAAGATCTTTAACGTTCGAGAGCTGACTAATATCAGGAAGCCTTTCAAACACAGTAGCATCCCTTGCATTTAGCTCCCTTAAGCTTGTAATCATCCCCAGTTGATCCACAAATTCTTTTAGCTTCCACAATCACTCATATCTAGAACACCAAGTGATCTCAGGTTGCTAATGCTGAATATTAGCCCAACAAGATTACTTTGGCGTCTGACCGAATATGGGAACTTAGATACAATTACTCTGGCTCCATTGAGGTTTTTAAGGGATTCAACGTTCCCAATTCTACGGGCAATGCTTTCAGATTACTTGAATAAGTAATAGTTTGAACTTTCTATGCTCTGAAGGTGTCCGGAAGACTTCTTGGATCAATACAATACCCTGAGTTGAAGAAAAATAGCCTCGCCAAATTTCAAACTGATATGTGGATCTCCTCCAAAGTACCGCAATCCCCAAGATCTAAAGTTTCAAGAATAATGTTGATTTTTACGAATATGCAAAGGAACCGAAAGAGAGAAAAAAGAATAGCGGAACTCTGATTTTATTTCATTCGAGATAGATTGCACTATACACCACACTCAGTGACAGCAAGCTGCCAAGTTTAGAGCAGTGATGAGGAACTGAGCTAGCTAACTTGAAAAATACAAACATGAGCTGCTAAAGAAAAATACAAGACTTTAAGTTGAAATTGTACAGCAATCTGTTTTGAACATCTCCACCAGCATGTCAGTCTCTTCACTGTTGCAGATGGTTTAGATCACTAAAACAATTCTAGTACCATACATTCGTCAACTTTTCCACATTGTTTCCCTTACAAAATGTCAAAATCTCGGCCTCTCTTTTAACAATAACAAGAACCGAATCAATCAACTCTGCACCTTCAGCACCTCTTAGTGGATTCTTGACACAAAATTCACATTGGTATTTGTTAGAAACATTTCATCAGACACAATCTCACTCCACGTTCCCAGAGTAGTCGAGGTATATTGTAGATAAGGAGAGGAACTCCACGTTCCACAACCTCACTCTTGTACAACCATTCATCCGCATTTTTGTATCAGCCACAGGCGCCAAAGTCACCTCGAAAACAATCCTGACCTGCGGTCCTACCTCTTTCTCCTCCTCCACCTCCCTTTACCCCTCAAACTGCTACAATTTCTTCTATTAATGCTCCCAAACTGAAATGTTATATACCAAAATATTGAATTTTTAAATTTATTATTTCAACTTAGTACAGTTAAAAGAAGTAGTTAACGGAAAGAGAAATGTGAAGTTCAGGTCCGATATTTAAAGCTAAGAAGAGATATCAACATACCAACCAGATGATATAATTAAGATTTGACTCCTTAAGTACCTCAAGCCTATCTATGCCCCTACTCGGCAACCTCAGCAACCTTATAAAAAGAAGAAGCTGGCTTCGTCTTCTAATAGCTATGCTACATTAGCTGATTCTGGTGATGATCTGTTGGATGAGGATATATAGTTTGCACGCGTGTCTGTAGTCATGGTTTTAAGACAGCATCCTTTGGAGCTTATACCTTGTTTTCGTATGTCAAATATAGGTACCATAATATTGTATGATCTAGAGACTTGGACAAATGTATGATGATGCAATGGAGTACTTGAAGGGTCTTCTCTAAATCATTTTGCAATATTGTAGCTCCATGATTTTAATCATGTGTTTATTTTAATCATGTGTTTATTTTCTTTCTCGTGAAACAATATTTTTTCTTCATAATAATTTTATTTAGTTCTCAGAATTTCGTACTGTTATAGTGTTTTAGCTAAAGCACTTTGAATCAATGGGACTAAAATAACTACTCTATTATGAGGTGACAACGTTGTTATTTGTTATATTTGGTCTTGTTGCTCCACTACATATAGTGATGAGCAGGTAGAGATAAGACAGACTGAATCATTATCTTCTTTATCATATTTTTTTGAGTAAATAGTATTTTGTATCCATTATCTTTAGTCACTTTTTTAATTTGATCTCAAATTTTTAGTTTCGGCCGAATGCATCCCCAACTTTAAATTTTGCTTCAAATTGCACCCCTTTAATCATTTTCCGTCCAAAATAACTGTTACAGTTAATTTATCTAGGGGTTAAATCGGAAGAAATTTTTTAAAATTTATGTTTTGACGAAATGCACCCCATAGTTTTCTTATTGTGGCAAATGACATCCTAATAAAAAATTTCACTCTTTTAAAATAAATAAATTCATGGATATCTATAAAATGTGTTTTTAACATATATTTTATTTTACGTGTATCATATTTTGTAAATTAATTAATAGGTATGTTGTGTAATTACAAAATACTGAATAATTTTTTTATTTTTAATGATAGAACAAAATATATATTTAGAATGTGATTGAAAAACTGAAATATAATTGAGATACTCAAATATGCATATGCATTGAGATACTTAAAATATTATGTAAGTTAAAAAGAAAACGTAACATAAAATTCTTTTTCAATTAAACCTACTGTGAAACTTAGGAAATCTACTTATATCTAGTTTAGATTATTAGTATACCTTTTTTAATTTTAAATCCAACGGTTTTCATTTATCTATTTTACAATCTAACGATCTTTATTATTTTGGTATATAAAAGAAATTGATTTAGATTATCAAAAAACCCTTTTTAGTATTTGAATATTGTTCTACCAACAACCAAAACACTTTTTAATTTTAGATCCAACAGTTCTAATCGATCTATTTAAAGAGCTAACGATCCTTATTATTTTGATATATTATAGAAATTGAATATAATTACGTATTAAATAAATTGGTCTCCTTACTACGATATAAATACCTTTTAGTTTAGACTTTTTCAAAATCAAATTCTAATACAATCTCTTTTAACTTACATCATTTTTAGATTATCATTGCTTCTTTTTATATGATATAATCTTGAACGTCTAATTTCAAATATATTAGATCCGACGGTTAAAATTGTTTTTCATATATTAAAGTAATATTTTTTATTAACAAAATAGAGTCAAATTATAATTACGGTGTAATGTGTTACAATACTGTAACTATGGGGTGCACATTGTTATAATTTAAACCTAATGAAATACTCTTCCGATTTTACCCATGCCTATATTAACGGTGATGGTTGTTTTGGACGGAAAATGATTAAAGGGTGCAATTCGAAACGAAATTTGAAGTTGAGGGATGTATTCTGCCGACATTAAAAATTTGAGACCAAATCGAAAAAGTGACCAAAAATAAAGGGTGCAAAGTGCTATTTACTCTATTTTCTTCTCTTTGTTCTCTAAGTCCATCTGCAATAGCGATCGGTTTCATTTAGTCTTTATGCTCAGTCCTAACGTGGGGATTAAAAAAAAAAAAAGAGCTAGCCCGCCAGCATCCACTTATAAAAAGAACTGATAGCTGCTTGTGTACATAAACACACTTATGCAGCAGAGTTTTCTTCTAGTTATTGATTAAAAATGGAGAAAGGAGTTGTTTGTGTAACTGGTGGAACAGGGTATGTAGCTTCATGGCTGATCATGAGACTTCTTCAACAAGGGTATGCTGTTAACACCACTGTTAGATCTCACCCTGGTAAGTTTATTCCTCTGGTAGATCATGAGACTTCTTCAACAAGGGTATGCTTGCAGTGATTTTTTTATCCCGTAAATTGTTTAGGTCAATGGTTTTTTTTTATGAATGTTTTTTTACAGTGCCAGTACTATGTCTAGTGTTTATCTTGGTTGAAGTAAAACTAAAGAGTAAGACTAACTAAATTAGAGTTGTTTTACAAGAATTTCGAAAGCTTTAAGCATTAGAGTTGACCATTTAAAAATTGTAAATCAGCTTGTGCATTTTAAATTTATGTTTTCATGAATCGGGATGCAATGATTTCTGTTGAGAAAGACGTTTTGATTTTTTTTGTGTACCCTCACTTCCTGTTTTCGAGTTTGAGTTGAGCTGTTTATTTGTTTTTTAATATTGTTCTTTAGGGTATGTTGTTAGTGCTTCCAATTTTACTAAGATGATCGTTTAATGATGTCATTTTGGCTTTCTGCTCTTTCCAAATCCCATGTTCCAAGCATAGCCTAATATTATACTGTAACCTGTAGACAAAAAGAAGGATGTCAGTTACCTCACAAACCTACCAGGAGCATCAGAGAGGCTTCGGATATTCAATGCAGATCTTAACATACCAGAAAGTTTTAATGAATCCATTCAAGGATGCATTGGGGTATTTCATACCGCTCATAACACCGATTTTGAGGGAAAAGATGGTGAAGAAACAAACACGAAAAGATCAATTGATGCAACAATAAGCATTTTACAGGCGTGCGTTGATTCAAAAACAGTGAAAAGAGTTGTATACACTGCAAGCTCAGCTTTACCTGAGGCTCTCAAGGAAACACCTTTAAACAACTATTTTGGGTTTCTCTTCAGAAGCAATATACATAGTTTCTCTTCAAAGTGTAATCATATAAACGAAACAAGCCAACAAGCCAGTTAGGAGTGACAAGAACATGAAAAGATTTATCGCCCTGGTTAACTCCGGTCTACTTTGTCCTGCAACACAATGTTATACACAAACCATACCATCTTGTCAGGTAAAAAAAGTTCAATGGATAAAGTACAAACCAAACACTCAAAACTTGCAACAGTAAACAAAAAAGATAGCCATCGGAGATGCTCTTAGCAAGAAAATCGTCCCTACAACACATATTGTCAACAAATGGAAAAAGTATCAGTGAAGAATAGCCATTTGCCAGAGAATGAATATATATATATAGCCTGTCGTGTGATTGGTAAGCGCTAACCACTGATTGCTACTAATATATCTTTATAATATACACATTATTCAGATATTCTAATATATCTGCTTCAAATTAGCTGTCGCTTCTTAGTTCTCCTTTGGATTGTTAATGTAAACTAGCTTTATAGCCCGTGTTCTTGAATATTGCGTAATTTTTTTTAATTTCAACGTATTTTATGAGTTACAGATATATTGATATAAGATAATTATAAAATAGATTAAAATGTCATTTTGAAATTTGAGAGTTTAATTATCATTTCGCATTGAATAAATTGACTCATTGAAATTTTTAGTTCATTGAAAAATTATTGCATTCTCCACGGTGGTGGCTGCTTTCTATTTTCGACATCACTCTTTGGAGACCCCTCACTTATCCTTCTTATCCTCTTTTACTGTCTCTTTGAATTTTATTTTCTTTCTTTCCGTCTCCTCCACCTTTTCTTCTCAACTTTTGTTTAGGATCTGTATTTTGATCGCTCTCCCTATCTCATGTGATGATCATCGGGAAGACGTAATATATTACAACACATTTACTGAAATGCATGTTATGTTTCGTTTATTTAGGGTGCGTCATAATTGTTTACTCAAATGCATTCTTTGACTGTTTAGTTTGTATTTATTTAGAGTGTGTATTATGTGTTTGATGGAATGTTTGAACCAAATTTGTAGGCTTTGTGCATGTAAATGCACTTGGAGTTGGTCTGCTCATTTAAGTAAATATTTATCATGGGTTGTTGTTTGAGCTGGCAGTGACAAATTGTTTTTTGTCGATATTGTGGAGTTTGTACTTTTTTTGGGGTTAATTTATTTATGTTATTTGCCTCTCTCTCTCTCATGCCTCCTCCTATGGTGGTGGTTGCCTTCTATTTTCGGTGTCACTCTTTGGAGACCCATCTCTTATCCTTCTTATCCCTCTTTTCTATTATTAAACATGATTTACAATATAAAAATATTAATATAATTCTTTTTTCAATGGACCAATTTCAATTTATAACATTTTGTATATCTATTTTGCATGAGTTTTTCTCTAATATGGTCAAATATATGATTTTAAGGCATTTGTGAAAACAGATTATCTATTTTACCAAGTAGATTACAAGAAGAGACCAAAATAGAATATAACATATTGAGTATTTGCACATATTAATAAAGAGTTTTATGATATAACCAAAATTGATGTGTAGCATAGTGGTTAGAAGTGTCATCTCTATAGTTTGAGGTCAAGGGTTCAACTCCCATTAAGAACAACTTTTTTATCATTAATATAATAAGTAGGGGTAATTTGGTAATTTCACACCGATTAAATTGTCTCAAGCAACCCCTAGTTGCTCTATTATAAATACTAGCTTAAAAGATTATTATTAATAATTATTATTTTTATTATTTATGTTTTAATATTCTATTAATCTGCATTTGCTAAAAAAAATAAGTAGGCGTGTTAAACTTTTTTAAATAATTAAAAGTATTAAAATAGATTTTAAAATAAATTAATAACTGTTTGCCTGTGATATTTTTGGAAAAGGAGGGGTCTTAGTAAGGAAAATAGAAAAAATAACATGTAAGTGTCCGTAATTAAAAGTATTTAAATAGGCTTCACAATAAATAAGTAAGAATTTTCCGGAATATTTTTGGAAAATGAGGGGTTCAGTAAGTGTCCGGATTTTTTTAGAAAAAGAGAAGATTTTGTTAGAAAAGATAATGTATTGTAGCTAAAAAGGTAGTTGGTTATAAAAATGTTATTATTTAATAATAAATTTTTAGAAAATGAAAAAATAGAAAAAGTAACATAATTAAAAGTATTAAAATAGATTTTAAAATAAATAAATAAGGATTTGCCCGTGATATTTTTGGAAAATGAGGGATTTTAGTAAGAAAAAATAGAAAGAGTAGCATGTTTTTGTTAAAAAAGATAATCGCCCTTGTTTTTTTAGAAAAAGAGAGGATTTTGTAAGAAAAAAAATAAAAAAAGGTAATGTATTTTAGCTGAAAAGGTAATTGGTTATAAATAATGTTATTATTTAGTGATAGTTTTTTTTTTAAAAATAAGTAAGGGTAATTAAGTAAAATCACTAAGTACCGACTGTCCGTCTATCCGACTACCAAACTTTTAATGTTTCGTCTTTAATAATATAGCTTAAAACTCGTACGATGCATGAGTTGTTTTTAATAATTGTTAATTTTATTATTTATATTTTATTAATTGCATTTATTAAAAAAAATAAGTAGGCGTGTTAAACATTTTAAAATAATTAAAAGTATTAAAATGAATTTTAAAATAAATAAGTAACGGTTTGTCCGTGATATTTTGGAAAAAGAGGGGTTTTAGTAATAAAAATAGAAAGTAACGTTTTTTTGTTGAATTTTAAAATATAAAAGTAACGATTTGTCCGTGATATTTTTTTAAAAAAAGAGGGGGTTTAGTAAGAAAAATAGAAAATGTGACATGTTTTAGTTGAAAAATATAATTGTCAAATAAAAGTATTAAAATAGATTTTAAAGTAAATATGTAAGGGGTTTCTCGTGATATATTTGAAAAATGAAGGATTTTAGCAAAGGAAATAGAAAAAGTAACATGTTTTAGCTGAAAAGGAAATTGCCCCTGATTTTTTAAGAAAAAAATGATAATATAATTTAATTGAAAGAGTAACTGATTATAATAATTAAATAAATAATTAAATAAGGCAAATATCGTATCGAAAAATAGGTACAAAAAAACAGGTACCAAACTTTCAATGTTTCGTCTTTGATAATATAGTATAGATATAGAGATATATTCATAATATTAGTATTTTATGCTACTAAATGGAATAGCCCGTGATATTTTTGAGGTTTTAGTTAAGAGAAATATTAGTTAGAAAATATAAAAAAAATATACGTTTTGGAAAAAAAAGCTAATCGGTTAGTCATTAATAATTATAATATTATTATTTTATTTTATTAAATAGAACTATTCGTGATATTTTTGGAAAATTAGAGGTTTTATTTAGGAAAAATAGAAAAGTAGAAATTTTAGTTAGAAAATATAAAAAACAATATACACTTTGGCTAAAAATGGTAATGAGTTATTTATTAGCAATTATAACCTTATTATGTTATTTTATTAAATAAACTGTCTGTGATATTTTTGAAAAATGAGATGTTTTAGTTAAGAAAAATAGAAAAGATATTCTATATACTAATTTTAATATTTTATCTAACGGTTATCAATGATTTGATCAAAAATATCTAACGGCTATGAATGGAGTGACCAGACTACAAAAACTTTCATGACCAGACTACAAAACTTTCAATGCTTCGTTTTTAATATAATAGTATAGATAACTAGCGTAAAAGCCCGTGCGAGGCACGGACTTGCTTATAGACTGAAATAATTTCTCGAACGAACATGTATTGATATCATAATAATTTTGTAATTAAAAATATGGAAAATAATATTATTTTGAATTTATCTTTTATTTGTATGAAAATTCTTTTAACTTTTTTTTTAATTTAATAAAATTTTACAAAATTTGAATGAATTTCAATATGATAAAGATCAAATTATTATTTTTTTTGCCAAAATTTTATTTAGTTTTAAATGATATGAAATGCATTTTATCAAATTTAATAATTAATTATAATATAAATGATAATTTAAGTATAATTGTCCATATATAATATGGACGTATCTAAACTTATGTATATTTAATGAAATAACATTATACTTGTAAATACAATATAAAGTTGGTCACATATGTAATACTATACCGTGATCACATCATAAAATCTTCGATCATCCTATTAATCTCTGAACGGTGACTCAATCGAATACTCCGATTAGGGGTGTTCATGGTTTACCAACCAGATTACCGAACCAACCCAACACTATTTTTGGCCGACCAAGCCATAGAAAAAAACTCGATACTTGATTGGGTTAAAAACATTTCAAACTGATTTAAATGGATTGGATATGAAATGTATATTTTTAGGCCAACCGGATTTAACTTATAATTAATTTTTGTTTGATATTTAAATATATATTGTACATACAACCATACATTAGATAATACATCATACTGACATTTATAGATATATGTGTATATAATTATATTATTAAAAATTATAATTATTCAAAAATAAAATATTAACACTAAATCGTAAGTTATGTGTGTTTTAGTTTACTTAGATTTTCTAAATGAGAGGTGTTGTATAATATTAATTTTTTAATAAAATTATTTAAACCATTCAAACTGATGCAACCGACCCAAACTAATGTATTATAAGCAGGGTTGGGTTGCAAATTTAAGTTTTGCGGGTTGGATAAAAAAAAATTTCAAAATGATATATGTTAATCTCAAATGACCTAACAGAATTGTAGAAGGGGGGGGGGGGGTTGAATACAATTCTTGATATTTCTTAAACTTAAAAACAACTTACAAATAAAAACTGAACTTAATGTAAAAATCACAAGCACATAAATAATTTCAGTTGGATTGTTTGATGATCCAACTGAAGTGATTTTTATTGCGGAAATAATTTGTGATACAAAATGTACACAGCTGCTCAGTTACAAGAGTGTAGAGAAGTATGCTCTCAAAGATAGCTAATACAATCTATTTCTTTTTCTTCTCACACTTCTATTTTAACTGCTACACTTGGTTATATACATTCCCAAGTTTACAATACTATTTTGGTTACACTAAAGTACACTAGTAATAACCATCAGTAGTTTGCTTTTCATTCCTTTTGTCCAATGGTCCTTGGAGATCCTTGCTTTTGTCTTCACGCTTATTATGATCACTCCCAAGAGCTTTATTGGAAATTGGAATGTTTCCTTATTTCCAGTAACCATTTTGATGGCTTCCAATGCACAGTACACTTCCATATCTCCTTTAGATCTGTTCAGTAAACTGTCACTATCACTTTGTCAACTATTCAAAAAGTAATAGTGATTCGTTGATGGCATGGAGATGTGTTTCGTTGATAGCTTTATTCTTCATTTCGTTGATGGTGTATTCCTCGTTTCGTTGATAGAGTAATCTTCATTCCGTTGACAGACTAATCTTCATACCGTTGACAGACTAATCTTCATACCGTTGATAGAGTAATCTTCATACCGTTGACATGTCTTCACTTAGGCAGAATTACATGACATAATATATTTACAATTCACCAACTTATTTTGCCTATCTAGTACTTAGTCAACATGACTTAGAAAAACCTATCTAATACATACAACAAATTGCATATCAAACTGTGAAGTATTGTACAGTACAATTGCTACATCACTCATTTCGTTGATGAGCTTCTTGTCAACGAAACACTGCAAAGCATGTCATTTCGTTGACAGTTACAAAATGACTTAATACAAAATCTACTAAGTGTTTTTATAATTATCATCAAGAACAACATATTCCTAACAATATAACTGGGTCGAGTTACAAAAATTCTTCCAACTTATAAACAACTCCTCACACCGATTCCCAATTTTTACAATGATGTGTGCAACTTAAAATTTATTTTTAAATAATAGAAGTAACCGACAATATGTTACTTATAGATTTTAATATTATATTTATGTATTAGCACCTGAATATTTCATATAAAATATAATAAGTAACATATTATTATATAAAAATATAAATCTTATAACAATTAATAACCTAATTGATATTTAATCGAAAAAATATAATTGAAATAATTTTTTTTAAAGATAATTGAATACATTACTGTATACATAAAAACACGAAAACTAAAAACTACGAAGTTGTATAAATAATATGAACTAACATTTCATTTGGAAAAATTAAAAATTAAAAAAGTAATTGTATAAACATGTTATGTAAATAATATAAAATAACATATTGGTCACTCAAAAGTTAAAGTATTAAAAGAAAATAGGAAGAGAGAATTATACGCTTTATCTAATAATTGTTTTAGAGTAAACTCAAAATTCAATGTAGCACTGTTGATAATGAAAAGAAATTTATATAAGGAGATATTAGTTCGATTTTCAATGGCTACACAAATTCAACCTCTTTTAATTTAAACACTGATGAGATTGTTTCTGTAATTTTTATAAATACAAGGATAAAATTGTAAATTCACTATCATTTTTGGCATATTTTGCCTTTGGTTGACTTTTAACATAAAAAGTAGATATATAGATACGTTGCGAATTGTCAAAATATGCTAATCTGAACCGACTAAAATCGAATGACTTGATTTTGTTAAATTATAGATTAATAGTTTACATGTTGTTTGAATATTTTGAAAATCGTCACCATATATGATTACGTATGATAAGATATATTGTACTATATAGAAGTATACATTTTGACAACTAATATATAATTGATCTATGTTTAATAAAAAAAATTAAATATAATTTAAATTTTAAGAAAGATGATTGAATATGTAGTTATACATAAAACCAAAAAAAAATAGTGTTATATAAATATTATAAATCAACAATTTACTTACTCAAAAGTTTTTAAAAAAAGGATAATAATGAAAAACGGGGGTAATCTAATAAGATTTTTAATTAAAGCTCAATAATTAGTGTAGTGCAAGTGGTTATAACATAAACCCTCTTAGAGGAGGTTAATTAAAGCTCAATAAGATTTTCACAGCCATTTTATTGGCTCAATTTGCCCCTAGACCCCATTTAATATATAGAAATAGATAGATAGATAATAGATAATAGATTTTATTCATGTTTTCATCCATAACAGTGAGGTTAAATAAATGACTTGTTGGATTACCTCAAATATTTTCCCAAATGAAGTAGCATGTCAGGTGTAAGTTTTTAATTCGTGGGTTCATATTTATGCACGCGAGGTCCTCATAATATTATTAGAAAGTTACCAAATATTCATATACACATAAGCATTTGGCAACACTTTTGAGAATTTTTTTGGGGTACTTAGCATTTTCCTTGAATAATATATCCTTCAACCAACCAAGTATTAGAGGTCCCTATTCCAACAAAACAAAATTAATCCTAACAAATTTTTGTACAACATGGGATAAGAAAATTAAAAAAATTATAATCTTATCATATACTTAATATCATGAAACAAACATGGTCTTATTAATTTTTAACACAAGTATAATCCTTCTTTATTTATAAAAAAAAGTACAATCCTTGGTCCTTTTTTTTTTAGTTTTCAATGCTTTGACCTGGATAACAAATTTCTTTTCCATAGATACAAAGAGCAACTCTGAACAAAAACCATCTTTCCATTTTGTCAAGTTCAGATTCTTAAAACAAACTTAAAGAGATTTTGACAGAAAAAATAAAGTTAATAATAAGTTTTTTCTTTGTAATTAAAATAGACAAGGGCATGGAGAAAGGTCTTGTTTGTGTAACAGGTGGAACAGGGTATGTAGCTTCATGGCTGATCATGAGACTTCTTCAACATGGCTATGCTGTTAACACCACCATCAGATCTAACGTCCCTGGTAAGTTGTTGGGTTGTTTTTCTTAATCTACAGTTCTTTTAGTGATTCTTCAAGTATAAGCTTTTTTGTATCTTATTTTTACCAGTTTTGTACAGTGAAAGTGTGGCAGTATAAGTATAGTATTAGTATAGATACTATTAGAAGATGCATTTGAGAATCTTTAGGTATTAGAGTTGATCATTTAGGGATTTTAGTAGTACAGTACTTAATCTACTTCGAATGTTATGAAATGATAATATAGTGTATTATGATGATCCTGATGAATTCGTTTCTGTTGAGAAAGTTCTTGGTTATTTTCTTTGATAAAGTTGTTATTCCTTTCTATCTGGTTGATCCACATCCCCGTTTTGTGTGCGAATTGAGCTGTCGAGACTTGATCTTTAATCTTGTTGCTTAGGCTTTCAGATTTGATTGAGTTATAATCTTGTATTTTTGTCCTTTTCAATATTCTCTGATTTTTCCGATCAATCAAATTATTAACATAGCCTAAGATTTGTTTTGATCACTTTTAGACCAAAAGAAGGATGTCAGTTACCTCACAAACCTACCCGGGGCATCAGAAAGGCTTCAAATATTCAATGCAGATCTTGACAAACCAGAAAGTTTCAATGACTCATTTCAAGGGTGTGTTGGGGTGTTTCATGTTGCGCATACTATAGATTTTGAGGGGAAAGAAGGTGAAGAAACAGTCACCAAAAGATCAATTAATGCGACCATAAGCATTTTAAGGGCATGCCTTGAATCAAAAACAGTGAAAAGAGTTGTGTACACTTCAAGTGAATCTGCTGTCAAGTTCAATGGAAACGCTTTAAGTGTACTGGATGAAACTTCATGGACCGATGTAGACTTTGTTAGATCTTCAAAGAAATACGGTGGACCATATTACATTTCTAAGACACTAACTGAAAGAGCAGCCTTAGAGTTTGCAGAAACACATGGACTGGATCTTGTCACTGTAGTTCCTACTTTTATTCATGGTCCTTTCATTACTCCTCATTGTCCGGGCTCAGTGCGCGTTTCAATGTCACCTATACTTGGTATGTACTTCACGTTTACAACAAATCATTCCCCTCTGAATTTATAAACTGATGAGATTTCATGTGAACAGGATTTCGAATACTAGAGAAAAAACTCTACAAAATGTCTCTAACAGAATTCTCAGTGTCCTTGTTATACTATATAGACAATTAACGTCATTGCCCTTTGATTTTCCATTTTTTTAAGGAAATTGACAGCATCCATGTAGTCTTTGTTGTTCTTTGGCTCCTCCTTAAAAGTAGAGCTCTAGGGGTTTTTCTTGTTAGGCAATTGATGGGTTCGGAAGTTTGGTCACTCAACCCAAGCATGAAATAACACCGTCAACTGTTGACTTGTTTTGTCTTTGCACAATGTATGTGTGGGAGATGAGCCTATTTCTGCTTGTAATTAAAGAGGATGGCTGCATCAAGAAAATTGTCAGATTTAAGAGAACCTATAGAGCATGACTTAAAGTGGTTTGTTTTGTGACAGTTTTTTTCAACTTTGGAGAAACACAAAATACGGGGTTATTAGCGAATATAAATTTATTTGTGCATGCTAGTAGTAAAAAGCACATATTTGGCTACAAGGGCGACGGGATAATGTCCCCTTGCAGACTATGTAATGAAATCTGTTTGTTGTGCTTCATGTACTGATGTACATGACCACTCCGGTTAACACAATGTTTGCTAAACCTCGATATGCATATGCTAAAAATACATGAATTTTGTTTCATGTTCTCAATTTGAGCAGGTGATGACATTCTACGTGAGTTTCCAACTTGTATATCCATCGTGCATGTGGATGATGTGGCTAGTGCACATATCTTTCTTTTCGAATACCTGAATGCTAGAGGAAGGTACATTTGCTCAGCCGTTGATATAACAGTTCATGAGCTCCAAATATTTATTAAAGAAAGATATCCTGAATACAATGTATCTTCACTCAGGTATATTCTTGTTTTTGTTTGAACTCTTTATTGGTTTTTAGTATAGAAGATTTAAGTGACTGCCATAGTTATGTTTCTGCAGTTTATTAAAGCATGAAGAATCCAAAAAAATTCTAATCTCGTCAAAGAAGCTCTTAGACACTGGATTTGAATATAAATATGGACTTGAGCAAATGTATGATGATGCAACTGAATGCTTCAAACAGAAGGGTCTTCTCTCAAATTAATGTTTGACGTTACCTATATCAGTAGATTTATAATTGTATTCACAAGTAAACAAGATGTGTGTGTATTTTACATTTCTGGTCCCTGTTTGCCGTGCTGAATATGTTTGGTTTAGCTTGATTATCTGTAAACAATTCTTGATTTATTGCAGTGTAATGTAAAACTAGCTCTAAATCCCGAGCAAGGCATCGGTCTGCACGTCTATTATCTTAGTCTGTGTTTGTGTTGGTAGAGTAATCACTTCCTCTCTAAAGTATCTAATAACAAGATTTCAAAAAACAAACATAAAAAGATCAACTAATGCAACAAGAAGCATTTTACAGGCACGCGTTGATTGGGAAACAGTTATATACTGCAAGCTCAGCTGTCATGGTTTAGTGGAAAAAAATGAGATCTGTTTGATGAGACAACATGGACCGATGTCGAATTGGAGCAGCATTAGAGTTAGAAAAGCATGAACTGGAGCTTGCGACTGTAGTTCCTACTTGTATTCATGGTCCTCTTATTACTCCTCGTCGGGCTCAGCGCGCTCTTTAATGTCAGTATGGTAAGTACTTCCAACAGAATCTGTGTAAGATGTCTTTGGGAACTAGTATTTGTCGATATACGTGTGGGAGAGGGAGCTCTTCCGATAAATTGAACGCTGGTTGCATGAAGACAAAACATTCAAGTCAACATGAGAACTTAGAGAAAGATAAACAGAGTTTTTGTTTCTTTGGGGAAAGACCCTGGACATATTATTGTTAAAGATTCATAATTAATCCCTCCTCCTGTTACACCTTAAGGTAACCTTAAGACGGTTGGTAACTTGACAATTATTAGTGGGCAAACTGCCGTACCACTTAATTCTGTGTGTTTTGTTTTACTAATACTAGACGATAACCCGTGCTTTGCATATGGAAACCTAAACCTGAGTTTTCACGTACACAAATAATGGTGGAGCTACTGAAAATGCAATGATAACAATCTGTGGTCAGCTAAATTTGAATTCGAAAGCAGAAACATCATTAGCATCACAACACTTAGTAGCATTCGGAGTTTCTACTGTTGTTTTTTTCTCTACTAAAACACTTAGTAGAATTCTTTAACCTATTTTTGTTGTTTGATTCTTTAATATGATAATTAATTTTAAAAATATATTGTTTGGACATCTCTTTGATAATTGCAGATTAAGAAAGTTTAATATTAATAATATAAGCTGGTGGCTAATAAATGTTATATGATTATAGATTACAAGAATGTGTGGTTTTTAGCATAAATAAGGTGTGCATATGTTGATAAATCGGTGCCTGCACCTGAGGAAATGTTAGATTAATAGTAATTCTCCTTGCTATAACCGTTAATGTGGATTAAAATTATCATTGTACAAAAAGGACTACTTGATGAAATTCTTTAAACCGTTAATGTGGATTAAAATTGTGAACTTAGTTTCTATGATGAGTCACAGATATGTGGTGTAAAGCCAGGTCTTGAGGTATCAGATGTGTGGTGTAAACCGTATCTGATTGCAATCATAACTTTAATAATCCTTGGCTTTTCCTTTTTACGTACATAGAGGTGTATTACATGATTAAGTATTTTTACTATCTTATTCACATTGTTACTGGCAATAATAGCTCTAACGTTACAATTATAACTTTCCAATTTTTATAGTATCATTCTTGAACAAAGCTCCGGATCCAGAGAGGGATAGTGCTGTTGTACAGGATTTTTTGTCCAAAATGGAAGTCAGGTCTATATGAATTTTGGTTCGGCAGTTGGTGTCTATTCATTCTTGGTGAGGTGAGTAAATTCATGGCACATATATTTTAATCCCGCTTCCTATCGTAATTTTTATCGATTTTTGCAATGATATGTGTAGTGCTATATACTGATGCTAGCTCCGGCTATTTTATGTTTATCACTGCTTCTAGGCTCTCTCTGTATTTGTACTCTATGTAAGATGCACAACTATTGATCCTGCGAATCTTGGAAATTTTAATTCAATGCATCATGTTGACGAGGTCCAAGGGATTGTGGAATTTATTCAAGCAGCCAAGAGACTAAATTCAGCTGATGGTGGCCGCGGGATATTAGCCAATAGACTACATTGATTCAAATGTGCAAAGGTTATATATTTTGGTAGTAGGTTTGTATTTTGACATGAAAGACTAAGTTTAATGTAGAATTGTGGTGTAAGTCGACACGTGTTTCGACTTTAGACATGTTAGATGATATTGTGATAAAAGTTGATTAATTATGTGGTTTATTGACATGTTGTGACAACCCGGGTCAAATCCCGAGTCTTTTTCGAAAATCGGGTCAAGTCCCGCTTCCGAGTCCGAATAAGCTGAAGCCTACTGGCCCAAACACAACCAACTTGGGTAACGACAAGCCCACCACAGGCCCCCAAAATATCATGATTTTATTGGTGCTTATTGGTAGTAGTACTTTACCTTATAAACTGAACAGAAGTCCCAAATCTCCTCGATGTGGGACTGGGGTGTTACACATGTGTATTGCTGGTTTTGCCATTTAGGAAAGTTGAAATGTCATTTTTGGTTTGGTATATGCTTTTGTGCATGGTATATTTTAAGTTTCAAACATGATATTGCAATTTGGACTAATATAAAGTGTTGAAAATAAGTGTTTCCAGGAATATTAAAAAATATTACAATAGGGATAAAAATGTTGCTGATAATTGTTGCAAAAAAATCAAAATGTATTGCAAAATGCATCAAAATGTTGCACCAAAAAGTTGCAATAAACCGACTTTGTAACATTTTAACTCAATAATGTTGCAAAAATGTGTTGCATTAGTCTATTGTAACACCTTAAAAATGTTACTGAAACATACAGAAGTGTTACAAATAAGTGATATTGTAATACTTCAAAAAATGTTGCAATGAGTACATAAAATGTTGTTATAGAGGTATAGGCAATGCCAGAAAACACAACGCCGAATTTTGGCCAAAACAATACATAAACATCCAATATAACGTATTTGGGGTCTAACAATACACTTTTTTGGGCTTGCAATAGGGCATATATGGTGTAGTGTCACTACAAGGAAACAGGACAAAACCGACCGTACAAAACCGACCGACGCAAAACGGGAGGGATCGAAACCGACTGACTGTCAGTCGGTCGGTTATAACTGTAGATTCAAACAAAACGACATCGTTTAGGCTGATGTGGCACAGTCAAAATCGACCATATCATAACGGTCGGTTATATTGCTGACATGGCAATGTTAAAACCGACCGTGATTGACAGTTGGCCCGAAAATGAATTAAAAATATTTAAATTTGAATTATTTTGTACCGCGCTAAGGCAAAACGGCGTCGTTTAGTGTGGATGTTAAAACAGACCGACGTCGGTCGGTTATGTCACGCTACTTAATTTTTATTTTTGTCTTAAAACACTCATTTCTTCAAATGAAACAAAACATAGAAAAGAAAGATAGGAGAAAAGAAGAAGAGGATTGAAGAAAACAAAAAAAAGAAGTGATACAAATCATATAATGTAAGTTTTCTTTTTTCTCTTTTGTATTTAATTATGATTACATATATTAATTTGTTTATAATTCAATGTATATATGTATGTGTTTTTACAATTATATGTGAATGTTAAATCATTTGTTTACATATATCATGTAGATGACAAATATGGATAGAAGTTGGATAGGTAATCAAATACAAAGCGATAAAATTTCTTTAACTCCCGAATATAGGAATGGTGTAGAGGTTTTTTTAAATTTTGCAAAGGAGAAAAAAGTGGAGGAGGATGGTAAAATGAAGTGTCCTTGTAAGAATTGTAAGAATTTAAATTGGTTAGACATTGATGAAATTAGATTTCATTTGATATCTAAAGGGATGCTTGAAGGTTATACGGTGTGGAAATCGCACGGTGTGGACATCGCACGATTCGGTTCATAATAAAGTACGTCGTAATGACGTTTTGTTTGATGTAAAAAATTCTGATAAATTAGAAGTTTTTAGATATCCAATTGAATGTCTTGGAAAAGAAAGAGCGAGATATATGGATGATGATGAACGCCTGCTTGCAGAAGAATATGTTATTTTAAACTCTCCTGAAGTTCAACCTTACCTAAGGTACCTATATCTTGTCCTAATTTAGTGATATAGTCATATTTGCATTATTTTATGTTATTTACACGTTTCTATTATTTCTCTATTCCTATATTTTAGAAGGTACCAAAATCGCGTTATGAAACAACGTCCGGGGACAACTCCTCAAGATTTAGATCGTATTGTCAAGACTCGATTTAAAACTTGGCTTAAAAAAAAGGTATTTGTTACATTTAGCAAAATTTAAATCTCGATTTTGATTTTATCATTACATGTTTTATTAATTTTTTTATAACTAGGTTGAGAATGATGAGACAGAGGGACCTCGTTTTAAGGACTTGCTTGAAGGACCATCACTAAGAGTCATGACTTTTGAGACTTGTCAAGTTAATGGATATAAATTTTCGATGGCATCCGCATCCGGTTCCGGTATTATTGTCAAAGGCACTTCACACGAAAATAATCTTGATTATTATGGTCAACTACAAGAAATTATGAGACTTACTTATGATGGATACAATCATGTATATATGTTCAAGTGTATATGGTTTGACAATATCGGTGACGGTGTTAGGATGGATAAGAATCGAGTGGTGACGATTGATATAACTTCAAGATTGAGGTCTAATGAGATCTTTATTTTAGCTAGTCAAGCCTCTCAAGTATATTATGCTCCAAGTGTATTGAATCCATGAAGCAATATATATACGGTGGTCAAGTCTAAAAGTCGTCCAATTGATGAAACTATTGTTAGGAATATGTTGTTCTTGATGATAATTATAAAAACACTTAGTAGATTTTGTATTAAGTCATTTTGTAGCTGTCAACGAAATGGCATGCTTTGCAGCATTCCGTTGACAGGAAGCTCATCAACGAAATGAGTGATGTAGCAATTGCACTGTACAATACTTCACAGTTTGATATGCATTTTGTTGTATGTACTAGATAGGTTTTCTAAGTCATGTTGACTAAATGATAGATAGGCAAAATAGGTTGGTTAATTGTAAATATCTTGTGCCTTGTAATTTTGCCTAAGTGAAGACATGTCAACGGAATGAAGATTACCCATCAACGGAATGAAGATTACCCATCAACGAAATGAAGTTCACTCATCAACGAAATGGAGAATAAAGCTATCAACGAAACACATCTCCCTGCTATCAACGAATCATTATTGCTTTTCTGAATAGTTGACAAAGTGATAGTGACAGGTTACTGAACAGATCTAAAGGTGATGTGGAAGTGTACTTTGCATTGGAAACCATTAAAATGGACATGGGGAATAAGGAAACATCCCAGTTTCCAATTGGGCTCTTGGGAGTGATCATAATAAGCATGAAGAAAAAAGCAAGGATCTCCAAGGACCACTGGACAAAAGGATGAAAAACAAACTATTGGAGGTTACCTTTAGTGTACTTTAGTGTAGCCAAATATAGCTTTGTAAACTTGGGAATATATAACCAAGTGTAGCAGTTAAAAAAAAGAGAAGAAAAACAAATAGATTGTATTAGCTATCTTTGAGAGCATTTTTCTTCTCTACATTCTTGTAACTGAGCAGCTGTGTACATTTTGTATCACAGATTATTTCCGCAATAAAAATC
The DNA here is from genome assembly GCA_030848705.1 of Heracleum sosnowskyi. Taxonomy (NCBI): domain Eukaryota; kingdom Viridiplantae; phylum Streptophyta; class Magnoliopsida; order Apiales; family Apiaceae; genus Heracleum; species Heracleum sosnowskyi. Next base: position 74,582,479 of record CM061237.1, read on the forward strand.
ACTTCAGTTGGATCATCAAACAATCCAACTGAAATTATTTATGTGCTTGTGATTTTTACTTTAAGTTCAGTTTTTATTTGTAAGTTGTTTTAAGTTTAAGAAATATCAAGAATTGTATTCAACCCCCCCTTCTACAATTCTGTTAGGTCATTTGGGATTAACAATTGGTATCAGAGCAAGCTTCTAACATACAAGAAGTTTAAAGATCAAGACCAAAACAGTAACCATGGTGAAGAAGGATGCAGGTGTAAAGATACCAGTTCTTGATAAGGACAATTACTTTCACTGGAAAGTAAAGATGCACTTACATCTCATGTCTATGGATGAGAGATATGTAGACTGCATTGAGAAAGGTCCACACGTTCCCATGAAGTTTGCATCTAGAATTGGAGTGCCAGATGATGCTCCTGATGTAGAAATTCCAAAACTTGTCTCAGAATGGACTATTGAAGATCTTGCAGAAATCCATAAAGATAAGAGGACCATGAACATTCTGTTTAATGGTTTGGAGCAAGAGATGTTTGACAATGTCATCAACTGTACAACCTCCAAAGAAATATGGGACACTGTTAGAACTCTCTGTGAAGGTACTGAGCAAGTTAGGGAAAACAAAATGCAGCTCCTTATACAACAATATGAGCATTTTCATTTTAAAGCTGGTGAAACCCTAAATGACACGTTTAGTAGGTTTCAAAAGCTTTTGAATGGATTAAAGTTGTATGGGAGGATCTATCAAACCAAGGATTCAAACCTTAAATTTCTTAGAGCTCTTCCAAAAGAATGGAAGCCTATGACTGTTTCTCTCAGAAACACTCAAGAGTACAAAGACTACACTCTTGAAAGGCTTTATGGAACCTTGAAGACATATGAGTTGGAAATGGAGCAAGATGAAGAAATTGCAAAGGTACAGAAGAAGGGTGGATCTATTGCATTGATTGCATCTGTGAACCAACTGGAAGATGACACTGAAGAAGCTGCAAAGGCCACAACTAGTCGAGCTAGTTGTAGAAGTGATGTTAGCAAGGGTAAAGGCAAGATGACAGAAGAAGAAGAACCAGAACCAGCCAACTTGGATGACTTAGATGAGATTGATGAACACATTGCTTTTCTGTCAAGAAAATTCTCTAAGTTCAAGTTCAAGAGAAACTCAGAAGCAAGGCCACCAAGGAGAGACTTTCAACCTAACAAAAGTAACTGGATTGAAAAGTCTAAATCTAAATGTTTCAATTGTGGAATGCTTGGTCACTTTGCTGGAGACTGCAGAAAGCCCAAGATTGAGAAGGGCAACAGGAAATTTGAGCCTGTTGATTATAAAAAGAAATACTTTGAACTTCTCAAGCAAAAAGAAAAGGCTTTCATGTCTCAGGAGTATGATTGGGCTGGTAATGGTGAAGATTCTGATGATGATGTTGAATATGTCAACTTGGCTCTTATGGCTAACAATCATGAGCAGGAAGCAAGCTCCTCAAGCAACCAGGTAACAATTACTAATCTTTCTGAGCTTTCTAAAGAGGAATGCGATAGTGCAGTAAATGAAATGTCTACTGTATTATATAATTTACGTGTTACTCTTAAATCACTTACCAAAGAGAATTCAAGAATAAAAGAGACTAATTTGCTCTTAAGTGATAGGAATGCAATGTTAGAAGCACAACTCATTGAATTTGAGAAAATGAGATGTGTTAGTAGGGATGCTAAGAAGGAACTTGAGAACGTGTTACAAAGGGAAGAAATTCTTAAGACACAACTTGAAATAGAACAAAGTGTGATTGCTAAATGGAAAGATGCCAGGAATGTTGCTACCAACATCATTAATGTTCAAGGTATGGAATCTTTCTGTGAACAATCATGGAAAAAGAACAAAGAGAAACTAGGGTATGTTTGTGAAACCTTAGAATCAGAAACAGAGTCAACAAACAACAATGATCGTTTGTTGAAGGTTGATATGTCAACGGAATGCAATGTTTCGTTGACAGATGAACCATCAACCGATCAGGCTGTTTCGTTGACAGAAAAAAGAAAAGATGAACTCACTAGACTTAATAATAAGTATGGTCCTGTCACCAAGAACTTTGTTCAAGGTGAGTCTAGTAAATCAAAGAAAGTTGAGAAGCCTGTTGAGAGAGCTAATGTAGGTCACTTGTCCAACAAGTAATTGAAAGATAAGTTAGAGAATGTTCAAGTTGAGGCTAAGGGAAATAAAAAGAATAACAGGAATGGCAAAGTAGGAATTAACAAACACAACAATTACACACCTGATAAATATGCTCCTAGAAAGACATGTGTTAATTGCGGAAGTGTTAGTCATTTATCTACTAACTGCAAATCTGTTAAGAAGACTGTTAAAGTGAAAATTCCCAATCCTGCAATGAATAGTTCTATGCCTACAATGCCTGTTATGCCTAACATGTTTGCTCCATATGCACAATTTCAAAATCCATATGCCAGCATGCCATTTGTGTCTAATCCATACATGAATATGTTTAATGTGCCACAAATGCCATGGAATATGAATAACATGTTTGTTCCTCCAACTATGCATGATGTGAATGAAAATGTGAGCAATCCTCATAAATCAACACCAAGGATAAAGATTGATTTAAATCAATCTGAGCCCAAGGTGAAAAATGATATAAAAGGAAAAGCAAAGGCTAACAAAACAGGACCCAAGGAAACTTGGGTACCAAAATCGACTTGATTTGGTTTTATTGTGTGCAGGGAGACAAAAGGAATCTTTGGTACTTGGATAGTGGTTGTTCAAGACACATGACTGGTGATTCTACCCTGCTCACAGAGTTTCAGGAAAGAGCTGGCCCTTGTATTGCTTTTGGAGATGACAGCAAAGGCTACACTACGGGATATGGCTTGATTTCAAAAGAGAATGTCATCATAGATGAAGTTGCATTGGTGGATGGTCTTAAGCACAATTTGCTTAGTATCAGCCAACTTTGTGACAAAGGATTCTTAGTTACTTTTTCTAAAGAAGCCTGTGTTGTTTCTAAAGGAGGAAACAACAATGTGGTAATGACTGGATTCAGAAGAGGGAATGTGTACATTGCTGACTTTAGTAGCACAAGTCCAGAAACCATCACTTGTCTTTTCAGCAAGGCAAGCAAGGATGAAAGTTGGCTATGGCACAAGAAATTATCTCATCTGAATTTTAAAGTTATGAATGATTTGGTAAGGAAAGATCTTGCTAGAGGAATTCCACAGGTGGAGTTTTCCAAGGATGGTTTGTGTGATGCCTGTCAAAAAGGGAAACAAAAGAAGGCATCATTCAAAAGCAAGACAGAGTCATCAATTGTCCATCAGCTTGAGTTGCTTCATATGGATTTGTTTGGCCCTGTAAATGTCATGTCTATTTCAAAGAAGAAATATTGTCTTGTGATTGTTGATGATTTTTCTAGATTTACATGGACTTTCTTTTTGCTCTCCAAAGATGAGGCAAGTGAAATCATTATCAATCACATCAAGATGGTAAACAATCATCCTGACTTGAAAGTAAGAAGGATTAGGAGTGACAATGGGACAGAATTCAAGAATTCAAGCATGAAGGTGTTCTGTGAAGAAAATGGTATTTTGCATGAGTTTTCAGCAGCAAGGACACCACAGCAAAATGGTGTAGTTGAAAGGAAAAACAGAACACTTATTGAAGCTGCAAGGAAAATGCTAGATGAATCAAAGTTACCAACTTATTTTTGGGCTGAGGCAGTTAATACAGCTTGCTTCACTCAGAATATTTCTTTGATTAATCAGGCCAAAGGAATGACCCCTTATCAGCTACTCAAAAGAAAGAAGCCACTATTGGATTTTCTTCATGTCTTTGGATGCAAGTGCTTTGTTCTGAGAAATCAAGCTGAGCATTTGGGGAAATTTGAAGCAAAGGCAGATGAAGCAATATTTGTGGGATATGCAGCAGGGAAAGCCTACAGAGTCTATAATCTCAGAACCAACATTGTTATGGAATCTGTACATGTTGTTTTTGATGATCTCAAAATTCAAGGTCTCTGTGATGAAGGTTTCCATGAAAGTCTTTCTTTTGAAAATGAGGAAGGAGATCAAGTGAATCATGTCAAGGCTACTGAGAAACAGCCTAAAGTTGTTGTATCTAGCACAGATGAAAGCAACAGTGAAGATGAAATTGCTGCATTAAGATTGAAAAGAATAGCTGTTAGCAGACCAAATGGTCATTTCGTTGACAGTCATGATGGTGGATTCATTGACAGTCAAAATGAGCGTTTCGTTGACAGCCAAAATGGTAATACCGTTGACAGTCATAGAAATGCTTCTAGAAGTGATCATTTAGGGACAACAAACTCAGGGGGAGTTTCTCAAGGACAAATATCCAATCAAGGCAATCATGATCATGAAGCTACCTCTTCAAGAGCAAATCTACCTCCCTCAAGGAAATGGACTAAAGATCATCCCTTTGAACTTATTATAGGTGATGTGTCTTCAAAAGTCCAAACTAGAAGAGCAACTCAAGAAGAATGTCTATATAGTAGCTTTCTGTCTCAAGATGAGCCAAAGAAAGTTGAGGATGCACTTCTAGATCCAGATTGGGTTTTGGCTATGCAAGAGGAGCTAAACCAATTTGAAAGGAACAATGTTTGGAAGCTGGTGCCCAAGCCTAAGGACAGGAGTGTCATAGGCACAAAATGGGTGTTCAGAAACAAGATCGATGAAAATGGCATAGTCACAAGGAATAAAGCTAGATTGGTTTCAAAAGGCTATTCACAGGAAGAAGGAATTGATTTTGATGAAACCTTTGCTCCTGTTGCAAGACTAGAAGCAATAAGGATTTTTCTAGCCTATGCAGCCCATGCCAATTTCAAAGTCTATCAAATGGATGTGAAGAGTGCTTTTCTGAATGGGGAATTGGAAGAGGAGGTGTATGTAAGTCAACCTCCTGGTTTTGAAGATGATGACTTTCCAGAATATGTATATTTCCTCCTCAAAGCACTCTATGGTTTGAAACAAGCACCTAGAGCCTGGTATGACACACTTTCACAGTTCCTCCTTGAGAATCACTTCACTAGAGGTACTGTAGATAAAACTCTTTTTCACAGGGTTGTGAATGGCTCTACTATACTTGTTCAAATTTATGTAGATGACATAATCTTTGGGTCTACAGATGTGAAACTTTGTCAAAAGTTTGCCAAGCTTATGCAAAGTAAATATGAAATGAGCATGATGGGAGAATTAACTTACTTTCTTGGTCTTCAAGTGAAGCAAGTTAATGAAGGCATTTTCATTAGTCAAACAAAATATATTCATGATTTATTAAAGAAGTTTAATTTAATGGAATGCTCTCCTGCCAAAACTCCCATGCCTACTGCCACCAAACTTGAATTGAATACTAAGGAAAAATCTGTGGACATTTCAGGTTACAGAGGCATGGTAGGCTCACTTTTGTATTTAACAGCTAGTAGACCTGATATTATGTTTGCTACATGTCTATGTGCTAGATTTCAGGCTGATCCTAAGGAATCCCATTTAGTTGCTATTAAAAGAATTTTCAGATATCTCAAAGGAACACCAAACCTTGGCATTTGGTATCCTAGAGAATCTGGCTTTGAACTAATTGGTTATTCAGATGCAGATTTTGCAGGATGTAAAATTGACAGGAAAAGCACAACAGGCACCTGTCAATTCTTAGGAAACAAGCTTGTCTCATGGTTCAGCAAGAAACAAAACTCAGTTTCTACCTCCACAGCCGTGGCTGAGTATATTGCAGCTGGAAGTTGTTGTGCACAGATTTTATGGATGAAAAATCAACTACTTGATTTTGGAATAAGAGTTGAGAAAATTCCTATTTTCTATGACAACACTAGTGCCATTGCCATTACTGAAAATCCAGTGCAGCATTCAAGGACCAAGCACATTGACATCAAGTACCATTTCATTAGAGAACATGTTATGAATGGTACTGTGGAGTTACATTTTGTTCCAAGTGAACAACAACTTGCAGACATCTTTACCAAGCCACTTGATGAATCCACATTCTCAAGATTAGTAAGTGAGCTAGGTATGCTAAATTTCTCTTAATTATTTTGAGATTTTTGCAAGTTAAAATGCAGCCAGAAACTTGCTATGTTTTTCTGTGAATTAATTTTCTCAGGAAAAAAGTGAAATTTTGTCTAAGTCAAAATTACTATGTCAACGAAACGAACTATTTCGTTGACAGTCTTAGCATTTCTCTGGGTGTTTCGTTGATAGCTCTTTTATATCAACGAAACGCAGCTTTATCAACGAAATAAGACGGGACTTTAACCGCCCAATCCTGATTCGTTGATTTAGCGCTTTTAATCTGAACCGTTGAAATTTGACACGTCCGTTACCACGATCTATGCATACACCCCTGTAAGTATAAATCATGGTAATTCTTTAAAAGTAACGGTTATATTTTTAAGCCAATCCAGTAATTTACATTTATTATTGGACTCTTTTTCTGAGAATTTTTGGGGGAGTATTTAAGAAATTCTATTTTCTTTATTTTCTTTTTACCTGTTCTCAAAAATTCCAAAGGCTTTTCTCTCTTCTTCTCTCTAACAAGCAATTCAGTTTGAAGCTTTTCTTCACACAACAATGGCACCCATAGTCAAGCTTATGTCAGCAGGAGGGTTCATTTATGAAAAGAACAACTCAATCCCATTTGTTGTCAAGGAGCGTCCAAACAGTATCTTTTTCAAGATGATGGACTTCATGAAGAACTGCAAATTGAGCTATGCAATGTTTCACTCCACTCCTCTCTATAATGAGATAATCGAGGAGATTTGGACCTCGTGTGAGTATAGTGGAACAAACTGCACACTGCAATTCACCATACAAGGTAAAGAGTACATAGTTAATTCTGATGTATTGCAAGCATGTTTACATATTCCTGAAAATAATTGTGATGCTTTGCCTACAATCACTGAAATGGTTAACTTGCTAAATTCAATAAACTACTCTTTGCCTACTGATAATCTGGGTAGAATAATTAGGAGAGGTTTGGTTAGGGAATATAGTTATTTAGCTGATGCATTTATCAAGGTCTTTTCTGGAAAGATTAGTAATTTTGATGCATTAACCAATTCTATGTTAATTCTATTTACCATGCTCCTAACTGATAGATATTACAACTTTAGCACCCAACTTATGTATGAAATTGGTGCTAAGTTGGGTGATAAGGCTAATAGGAAAAAGAATATCTATTATGCTAGGTTTCTGATGATGTTGGCTAATCATGTTAGTCCAACACCATTAGTTATTTCTAACCCTGTTTCCAAGTTTGAGTGTTTTGTGCAAGAGAAGAGAGTATTAACAGACATACTGAGGCTGAACCACAATGGTGAAGTTCCAGTGGTGTATCTGCCAGTAATTGAGGTAACTACTGCTATCTCTTCTAGTACAATTGTTACTTCAACTGTATCACCCAGTACTATTGCTGTGGAGTCTGTAGTTGTGACCCAACAGGCTCCTGCCCCAGCAACAAAACCAAAATCAAAGAAATCCTCCAAGCCAACCTCAGGTGCTTCCCAAAAGGCACCTGTTGTAAAATCCACTACACAACCTAAGGGGAGTGTTGTAGGTGCTGTGAGAGGTGAGGGAAGGGGTGAACATAAAAGAAACCCTAAGGATAAGGAAGGAAAGATGAGTAAGATCCAGCCAAGCCCCATTGTGTCTTCCCAACAAGGCACAATGAGTAATATGGATTTAAACACAAGTCTAATTGCATCCTCCCAAAAGGATGTAATTATTGAAACAAGCTCTTCTCCAAGAGCACACTCCAAGAGGGTAAGGGACACTTCAAGCCCACAGTCTACTTTTTCCCAATACCAAAGGAGGGTGAAACAAAAGTCCAAGGGTTCACAGGGTGCACACACTCTGGAAGCTACACTTCCAGTTTCACAAATTCAGTTTGATGTAACCCCTATCATTACTCTGGGGTTACAGTCCCATTCTCTAAACATCAACCTTGAACTATCTCCATCAAATTCACCAACTTTATCTCTAGATGTGGACATGATCCATACATCTATTCCTGATTCTCCAACTCTAATCTTGGAGAAGCCCCACTCTGAAGCTGGTGGCCATCACTTGTTAAGTGATTTGTTGGGCCATCAACCAATTTTTTCTGAAGTTGCAAGAGGATCTGTGGACCAATCTCTAAAATCAATCACCACAGATTCTACTGTAATTTCACTTTCTCAAAGTGCTTTATTGACTTCATCAACGAAACAGCTTCTTTCGTTGACAAGTGTTTCTCCATCAACGGTATCCATACCGTTGACAGTTCAAACTACCATTCCGTTGATAGGTCAATCTACACCCCTTATTGAAAATCCAGTTGTTTCCACAACTAGTGTAGATGACCTGGTGGTAGTTGAGACACTTTTAGGTTTGAGAGGGAGTGAAATTGAGAGGCTGGCTTGCAGCCAGGCAAAAGGAGAGTCTGAGAGTGAGAGGCTGGCTATTTCTTCCAGCCAGGCAAAAGGAGAGATTGAGAGTACCACCTTAGTAGGTGAAGGTGAGGGTGTGAGAGGTGTGAGCCATGGGGAGCCCATGATGCAAGAAAAGAGTGGAGAGAGAGAAGGGACTACATGAGCAATAAGGATGGAAGCAGCCATTGCAAGTGAGTTAATGGGGGTCAGTGAGGGAGAAAGGGAACTTACCTTCCAAGAGCATTATCAACAAACTCTGGATAGTATTTCCCTGGATCCTGAGACCTTTACTCATCCTGTGTCAGCCTATCAAGTTATGGCTCAACAGGGCAATGTGGAGGCAGAAAGGTCACTCAATTTAATTCATACTACTGCATCAATGCAAAGAGCAAAGGATGCCTTGACCAATCTACCTCCAGGAGCTGCAGCAAGTGGAGAATTTGAGTTTTCTGATGATGAAGATAGCTTTGGTGACAATCTACAGGTGGCCACTACTACACAGACTGGGACTTCTGTGGTGCCTCCTACACCAAACTGGCTTTCTCAAGATATGCATGGTAGATCCAACTTGGATGCTGCTATTACAAGGCAATACAATGAGGCATATCTAGCTCATGAGTCAGCAACTGCAAGGGACAAGAAATTCTATAAGGCCATAATGGATTCTCTGGAAATTCAAAGGCTACAAATGTTGCAGACAAGGATTGAAGCTACAGAAATAAAGGATTCAATTAGCAACCTTAGGGATGCTACTGACAGGAGGCTAGATGAAAAGCTTCCTCTTCACACTGTCTCCAAGATGTCAAGGTTTTTCACCAAGGAACCTGAAGTGTCCTCATCTTTGAAAACTCTCTCCTCTAGAGTGGACAAAGTTGAGGCTACACTTTCTCACATGCAGAAGGAACAGGAGAAGCAAACTAGCCTACTCACCCAGCTTCTGGCAGCTCAAGGAATCCCTATTATCTCACTTGATGATAACAAAAAGGGGGAGAAAACTAAGGAGCTAGAGATACAAATTACAAAGGTTTTGGTCCCAGCCATCTCCTTTCCAAAAGAGCCATTAGCAATGGGGGAGTTTGGAAAGAAGAAAAAGGATGGCATTGACCTGATCCAGGAAGCTTCTATGAGGATGAGACTTGCAGAACAAATCAAAGACCATTGGTCCAACATAGAAGCAAGGGTCAAGAAAATTGCTGGAACTACAAAGGACTCAAATCCATCAACGGATCAACCATCAACGAATGCCATGGTTCTAGTGTCAACGGAATGGGAGCCACAGACCAATTCTTTCTATAAGGTAGAGCCCCTTCTACATGGAGTCACTCAAGGTCCAAGGAAGGAAAAAGGACAAACTTCATGCATTAGGGATGTGGAACAAGCTACACTCCAAAGAAGCCTATCTCCCAAGTCCCCTGCTAAACCAAAGGGCAAAAATATAGCAAGGACTTTCTATCCTGCACCTTATCCAGATGAGCTCAAGCTTCTTGGTCTACTTATCACAAAAAGCAAGGAAAGCAATGATTATGAGATAAGGAAGCAAAGGGCAATTGTCTACAGGAATGGACAACAAATATGTGTTTGGGCTGGTCACCCAAACTTTGCTGAAGCTAAAGCTGAAGAGTCAGAAAGAGCAGCAATGCAAGCCCTTCCTGTTGCTCAGTCTCTTGATGAAGAATAAAGACAGCAAGAAGAAAGAGCAAGAGAGGAAAGGAGTGCAAAGAAGAGCACAAGGCAACCAAAGGCAAGAGCTAGAAGAAACATAGCCTTTGAGAATGATGACTTTCAGAACACTGCATCAGACTCTTCTGCACCAATTGCACCTCCAACAAGTCCTGATCCAGTTTCAGAGGTAAAGTTAGCCTGTGATCCTAATCATCCTGTAAATTTCCATGATCAGCCAATTGAGCCAAAGGAAGAGCCAATTGAGTTTGATGAGGCCAACTTTCCAAAATTCCTCTTTGAAATGGATCCAAAGAAGAAATCTAAGCAAAGGGCTACCAAGGCTAAGCCATTTCTGATAAGGAGATCACAAGTTGAGAAACCCCCTACCAACTTAGAAGACTTCATCTACATTGCTGATATCAGGGAGGAGTCTGACATTCATATCAATCTTGATGACCTGGTTAAAGTGAGAGGAATAGCAGCTTCTTACAAACTACCAGAGAGATTGGTATTTGTCTACAAGGGTGGGAGAGAACAGGTTTGGCCTCTACACAGGATTCTGGGAGAAGACTATCAGACACTGCTATCTGTGTTTAAATGTTTGAAGAAAGATTTTGGTTTTACCAAAACAGCCAAGTCTGAGGTTGTCTCCAAGATTTTCCAGATCAAAGCTAGCTGGAACAAGCCTGGTGCACTTCCTAGAGTATTGAAGGTCCCTCAAACAGGAAAGATAATTCATCTCCAACCTTTTTGGATGATGGAATTCAGAGATAAGGACAACTGTAGAAGATTCTTCAGAATAGAAGACCAACTGGAGAAGGCATCCAATGAAACTCTAAGGTTAATGTAATCCAAGTTGGGAAATCAAGATGAAGAAGAGAAGATTTTCTACATAAGACTTCAAGCTCAAATTGAGGAGAACAATGCAAGAAAAGGGAAGAAAACAAGACCACAGAGGCAAAGATGAAAAATCTGCTCAGTCTAGAGGAGCAACTCTGTGCACTTGTTTTGTAAGATTTTCTACTTTGCATTTCAATTAAATTCAATGAAGCTCAATGCAATTTCTACTTTCATCATGTGTAATATGTCTGAGTGTTTTTGTTATCATCAAGGCTCTTGATTTATGGCTGTTATTCTATCAGTCATAAATTGGGGGAGATTGTTAGGAATATGTTGTTCTTGATGATAATTATAAAAACACTTAGTAGATTTTGTATTAAGTCATTTTGTAGCTGTCAACGAAATGGCATGCTTTGCAGCATTCCGTTGACAGGAAGCTCATCAACGAAATGAGTGATGTAGCAATTGCACTGTACAATACTTCACAGTTTGATATGCATTTTGTTGTATGTACTAGATAGGTTTTCTAAGTCATGTTGACTAAATGATAGATAGGCAAAATAGGTTGGTTAATTGTAAATATCTTGTGCCTTGTAATTTTGCCTAAGTGAAGACATGTCAACGGAATGAAGATTACCCATCAACGGAATGAAGATTACCCATCAACGAAATGAAGTTCACTCATCAACGAAATGGAGAATAAAGCTATCAACGAAACACATCTCTCTGCTATCAACGAATCATTATTGCTTTTCTGAATAGTTGACAAAGTGATAGTGATAGGTTACTGAACAGATCTAAAGGTGATGTGGAAGTGTACTTTGCATTGGAAACCATTAAAATGGACATGGGGAATAAGGAAACATCCCAGTTTCCAATTGGGCTCTTGGGAGTGATCATAATAAGCATGAAGACAAAAACAAGGATCTCCAAGGACCACTGGACAAAGGGATGAAAAGCAAACTATTGGAGGTTACCTTTAGTGTACTTTAGTGTAGCCAAATATAGCTTTGTAAACTTGGGAATATATAACCAAGTGTAGCAGTTAAAAAAAAAAGGAAGGAAAACAAATAGATTGTATTAGCTATCTTTGAGAGCATTTTTCTTCTCTACATTCTTGTAACTGAGCAGCTGTGTACATTTTGTATCACAGATTATTTCCGCAATAAAAATCACTTCAGTTGGATCATCAAACAATCCAACTGAAATTATTTATGTGCTTGTGATTTTTACTTTAAGTTCAGTTTTTATTTGTAAGTTGTTTTAAGTTTAAGAAATATCAAGAATTGTATTCAACCCCCCCCCCCCCTTCTACAATTCTGTTAGGTCATTTGGGATTAACAACTATCATTGTACAAAACGATATTAAGGATGCCTTTCAAGAAGATAGATCTAATGCCGGGAGCTTTTCACTCTTTGTTGATTTCGCACAATATGGTCCATTCATTCGGCATGAAGAAGAAGAAGAAGAAGAAGAAGAAGAAGAAGAAGACGAAGAAGAAGAAGAAGAAAACGAGGATGAAGAGGAGGAAGATGAAGAAGAGGAAGAAGAAAGAGGATGTGATGATAATGATGATGAAGACGATGATGGTTTTGACGATATTGAATAATATTGTTTGTAATTTGAACTTATAATGAATGATCAATTGTTATTACTTGTATTGACAATATGAAGGATTAATTGTTATTGGTTGTATTGGAAATAAGAAGGATTAAATGTGAATGATCAATTATAAGGGCTTCCCAGAAAACCGACCGATTCTACACATAACCGACCGTTTTTTACCATTAGGGCTTCCCAGAAAACCGACCGATCTGGGACATAACCGACCGATTTCATAATAAACATCTCAGAAAACCGACCGATTTCATAATAAAGTGGTCGGTTATGAAGTGGTCGGTTATAACATGTGGTCGGTTATGAAGTGGTCGGTTATAACATGTGGTCGGTTATGATGTGGTCGGTTATAACATTCTAATGACAAACTGCTAGAAAACCGACCGATTGCGCATTTTGACCGGTCGGTTATGACTATCTCAGTCAACTTTTATATATTTTAAATATATAAATAAATAAATTTCTTAAAAAAATATTATAAAATTACACTCGCTTTTCATTATTATAATTGTACTAGTAAGTTTAAAACCAATATTTTACCGGATCTCATTGCTTGAATTACAGTTTAAATTATATTTAAAAATGTAAAATTAGTACATTTAATTGTGAATTAAATTGATATTAAAATTTATTATATAATAAAATATCAACATAAACGGATATTGTGAAAATTATTTTCATATCATTTAAATAAAATTTAAAAATATAATAAACATAATATCATGTTGAACAATAGCTCTTCAAATGCATATCTCGTTTATTAGGTATGCACTTTCAGTTGAATGTAACCCTCGATTAACATGACATAGAAAATTAAAATATTATTTTAATGATCCAACCGTACGAATGTTATAATCACGGAAAAATATATTTATACACAAAAAATTAGCCTATTTTGATGATTACAAACACATTTTTATAATAAATATATGAATATATCACCTAAAACTCTAAAATAATTAAAATAAAATTTAAATTACACGATCTACATGATCCAACCGTACCAATTTTTAGAATCAATGAAAATTGATCTATGTACGAAAAATTACGCTATATAATTAATTGTAATTATCTTTTACTAAGGTTTATTTGGTTTTAGCGGTTTCTAGGGTTCACTAAAATTGACCATTAGGGTTTCTAGGGTTCGTTAAAACCGACCGATTAGTGTAAAACCGACCGTCATTTTTTTCGGGGAAAAATTTTCACGAAAAATTAAACCCCCCCCCCCCCCCGCCTTTAACAAAGCGACGTCGTTTTGCATGTGTTACAAGTCCCAATGACATAACTGACCACTACGTCGGTCGGTTTTAGTCTGGGTATAATTAAAACAAAAGAACTGCTCCCATTCTCTTTTATACAACTCTCAACTCTCAATTCTCTTTTCTCTCTCAATCCATGGCGAAAATCATCCGTTCAACTCGTGCAAAATTTGTTCGTTCAACTCAAAGCCGTGCAAATCAATTTCGTGCTTCCTCATCCCCACTTTCTCAACTTGATGTGAGTTTTTAAACCTATATCTCTATATATATATATATATATATACGTGTGTGTGTGTGTGTGTATGAATTGATGTATGTATGATACGAATTTTTCTTGTATTTTTTGTTGGGTTTAAAGTCAATTTCGATTATTTAGTTTCTTAGTTTCGATTATGTATTTTGCTTGTATTTGATTGTATGCATGTGTATTTTTTGTTGGGTTTATTAGTTTGATTATGAAGGTTTACTTGGTTTGATTCGATTTATGGTTTCGATTATTTGTTTATGGCTTCGATTAGTTGTTTGCTTTCTCGGTTTGTATAATTTGGTTGGAAACACGTAAAAATTTCTATTAGTCTTTTTTTGCATGCACGTATCGGTCGGTAATGATACTACCATTTGATATGTATTTGTTTTATTAGTCTATGTTGATATTGAGATATTTGTTTCGCTTTGTTTAATTTGTATTTTTGCTCGATTTAATTGGATAGGATTTAAGGATTCGATTTACTTGCTTTGATTATTTGTTTTTATATAATGTTTTGGATTTGATTTATATAATGTGAAATATTTATGATTCATTTGATTACAAAACATGAACTTGTGACATAGAGATATGAACTTGTGGTTTTATGATATTAACTTGTTATGTACTTATTTTCGTGTTTTTTTTTAAATTTTAGGGGCTCTTTGGTTGGCTAGTGTTTACCGTATTGATTGGAATGGTGATATTGATGATGGCAAGGAAAGGGAAAGGCAAAGAAGTTGAAAAAGATAAGGGAAAGGGCAAGAGCAAGGGAAATGAAAAGGGAAAGGGAAAGGGAAAGAGCACGTTGGCCTTGCGTGATGAGCCAACGGATTCGGATGGCGATTCGGACCCAACAAATGCAGAGGAACATGTGTATCGACTAAGGAGACCGCGATCACATTCAAGCGGAATTTCCGGAGCTAAAAAACCACTTAAACCACAACGTATCAATATCTCCGATGGACAGTAAGTCTACTTTTATTTATTTGTCCTAGTATAATGAGTTGTTTAATAGTTTTGTTTCTACTAGTTTCGTACTTTGTCTCTTTTTTAAATTATGCAAAGATAATGAATATACATATTTATAGGAGGCATATGATATTTATAGTAAATCTAGATTTTGTACTAGGATCATACATAGTGTTTCTTTTTTGTATTAACAATATTTTAGATTTATGAACACTTAACTTTTATAATAACTTTACAAAAAGAATACAAAAATTAAAATTCTTGAATAAGTTTGAAAGTATCTTAAATACATGAAATATTAAAATTTAAAACCATAAAGAGTATTGAAATCAAAGTTGTCCACTTGAAGAGCATTTTGCACCAAATATTAAAAATAGTTAATGTTAATGAATCGAATTGGGAAAAACTTATAAATAAATAAAAAGTCCTTCGATATGTATGTTGTGTTAATAATTTCATTTGTTCTATATAGTATCGAAGATAATACGGCAAAAAAGACTTTGCTTGGGATGATTCGTGAGAAATGGCCGATGGGTCATTACACTTTTAGTGACATTGACGCGGCTTATCCAAAATGGTTGGAGCAAAGGACTAATCAGTTTTTTGTAAGTAATACAATGTTAATTTTTATTATATTTGTTTTTTTATTTAGTTATGAACTTGATTTGAATATGAATTTGACCCTATCACTTGTTTCTATTTTGTAGGATTTTTATAAGCATGAAATGGGACAAAGCCTTTCACAATCAAGAAGGATTGTTGAAGATCACATAAAGAAAACAATAAAAAGGACTATGAATGAGCTTAATAAGAGAGTGGAGACAAAAGTGGAGGAGACCGGGGTTTCGAAGTTGTCATTAAGGCCCCCTTATTGGTCTCTTGCATTTTGGAAGGATCTTTTAAATTATTGGGAGACGGATGAAGGACACTTGCATAGGGCAAAGGTTGGAGCTTCAAACCGCGAAAATGTTGAAAGGTTGCATAGTGCCGGTGCTCGGTCATTCAACACCGTGAGAAGGGTAATAATATTTAAATATGTATACACACACACAAGGTTATTTCATTTTATAACATAACTAATATACTAATATAAGCTTATTTTATATTTGTAAGGAAATGACAAGGAAAAGCCGTAAGCCTCCAACTAGACTTGAGGTGTGGGATAAATGCCATAAGAAAGTTGGCTCCAATCCGAATAACCCTCAATACACTACTCCGGGCGCCATGCGCATAGCGGTAATCTCAAAATTTTATTTTTTTCACCTTTATTATAAGTGTAAAAAAAGTTTATTTGTTCTAATAAAACTTGAAAATTGTGTAGGAACGATATGCCGCTATTCTTGATCGTATGTCGGTGGAGATAACTCAAACGGGTGACCGAGATGAGCCTTGGGATTGGTGGATGGAAGCAATGGGGGTTCCCGAAGGTGAAAAACCTAAAAAGAATTATGTTGTCGGGTTCCCCACTCTTCGAGCTAGTGATCTTATTCCCACACTTGCCACCCGCTATAGGGATTCCACCCGAGGTGAAGCCGGCTCATCTTCATCCACTCCAAGAAACCGTGAAGTCCTCCCCGACAATGTGTATATCTCGATTGTTAGAATTGTGCTCACGGAGATTCGCGCCAATCCTGATCGATTCGCTCGCCAACTATCCGATGAAGAGATAGCCAACTTTGCACGCACCGCCCTCGAAGCCTCTGATCCATCCGCTGATCCAAGTCAAAGACTTCAATGGAATAGTCTCATTGGCGATGAGATTGTACATATTATCGGGACCTTGATTGATGATGTCCTTCAAAAAACTGAAGCGCGTATGGAAGCGTTAATAATTAGCTCCTATTTTGTATTTGTGTCCATTTAGAATATAGTATTTCATTTTAATTGAATTATATGTGCATAAGAAGCGGCAAATCGGCTTGTTTTGGAAGAAAAAGATTATACGGATGTGGACGAGGCCTCAGACGTGGCCTCAGACGTGGAGGTTGGCGACGGTGAAGGCAATGGTGGGGATGGCCAAGATGGGAATGAATCTGACGACTCTCCGGTTTCTTGGTCCTAAATACCGCAAAAACATTATCAACCGTTAGATCCAATACTTTTAAAAATAGATGATCAAGATTATATCATATAAAAAGAAATTATTATCTAAAAATGATATAAGTTAAAAGATATTATATTAGGATTGGATTTTCCAAAAAGTTAAAACATAAAAATAGTTATAATTAAATAAGGAAACCCATTTATAACCAAAATATAAAAATCGTTTAATCTTAAATAGATAGGTGAAAACCGTTAGATTTAACATTAAACCCTGTATTTGGTTAATAAAGGTTATTCTAATAATCTAAACTACATATAAGTTAAGTAGATTTCCTAAATCGAATAGAATTCTCAACATTAAATTTCGTCACTTTATTCTTTTTTTAGTTTTAAAATAGTTTTTAATTGAAAAAGAACTATTAAACCACAACTAAATTAAAGATTATTTTGTGAATTTCATGTGAACCGTAAAATTGGCCAAATCTAACTTTTATAACTCAATATAAACAAATATTAAATTGAGCGTGTAAAATATAATAAATATCAAATTTTTAACTATAATTTTTTTTGGCTAAATCTTTTTTAACAATAATTTAATCATGTAAACTAATAACTTTTAAATATTAAAATATTCATAAATAAATATAATTATAAATATCAAAAAACAATCGTGTGTTGCATCGTAATAAAAATATCAAAAATATCACAGATTATTATCTTTTTTTAACTCAAACATGTTATTTTTTCTATTTTTTTAATTAAATTTTTTAATTAAAATCCTGCATTTTCCAAAAATATCACAAATAAACCCTTACTTATTTATTTTAAAACCTATTTTAATGTTTTTAATTATTTAAAAATATTTACATATTCTAGCATGCTTACTTATTTATTTACTAAATATAATTATTAAAATATTAAAACGTAATTTCTATTTTTTTCTAATAAAATTCTCCACTTTTGCAAAAAAATTACGGGCAATTAACTTTTTCAACTAAAACATGTTATCTTTTGTATTTTTTCTTAATAAAACCCCTTATTTTCCAAAAATATCACGGGCAAACCCTGACTTATTTATTTTAAAACCTACTTTAATGTTTTTAATTATATAAAAAAGTTTACATATTTTAACATCCCTATTTTTTTTAAACAAATGCAATTAATAAAATATTAAAATATTAAAAATAAAATAATAATTTTTAAAACAATTTGTGCATGACACGGGTTTTAAGCTATCTATATTATCAATACTATAATATAATAGACGAAACATTAAAAGTTTGGTTGATCGGTACGTAAATGTTTTTAACTAATTACCCTTACTTATTTATAAAAATAAAATTTTATAAATAATAACAATATCTATTCATAACCAATTAACTTTTTCAACTAAAACACATCACTTTTTTTATTTTCTAATAAAATCTCCTCTTTTTTGCAAAAATATCACGGGTAATTACCTTTTTTAACTGAAACATGTTATTTTTTCTATTTTTCTTACTAAAACCCCTCATTTTCCAAAAATATCACATGCAAATTACTTATTTATTATAACACCTATTTTAATGCTTTTAATTTAATTATATAATAGACAAAATATTAAAATTTTGGTTGGTCGGTACGTAAGTGTTTTTACCTAATTATCCTTAGTTATTTATAAAAAAATATTATTAAATAATAACAATACTTATTTATAACCAATTATCTTTTTCAACTAAAACACATAACTTTTTCTATTTTCCAATAAAATCTCCTCATTTTGCAAAAATATGATGGGCAATTACATTTTTTAACTGAAACATGTTTTTTTTCTTACTGAAATCCCTTATTTTCCAAAAATATCACAAGCAAATTACTTATTTATTTTAAAACCCATTTTAATATTTTTAATTATTTAAAAATATTTACATATTTTAACATGCATACTTATTTATTTAACAAATATAATTAATAAAATATCACGGACAAACCCTTACTTATTAATTTTAAAACCTATTTTAATGCTTTTAATTATATAAAAAAAGTTTAGATATTCTAACTTGCCTATTTTTTTAACAAATGATAAAATATTAAAACTTAAAAAATAAAATAACAATTATATAACAATCCAAGCATCGCACGGGTTTTAAGCTAGTATATATATATGCAATTGATCAAATAGAAACCAATTTTAAAATAAAAACTAGAAACTAATATTAGCCATTGATCTTTTTAGTACAATTAAATCTGGATCACACAAATCTTATCTTGACTATCGCCCTCTCTCCTCCCTTATTTTTAACTTTTCACATGATTTCAACCCCCGCTACACATCTGTACATACTCCATCATATACATAATACATACAAACTTGTATGTATATATCACCCATGTACATAGTAGTCACCATGGATTCCGCCAAGATCGTCATGAATTCTGACATCAATCATTATATGTTTCGATGATATCACAATCTTCCATTTCTCTATCCATTCATTTCCAAGTGCATAAATTATTCAACGGGGTTGGTGATGATATATATCAGTTTTGTAATATGAATCAATGATGGTGGTGCGGATTAGAGGTGTTGGTGAACGAATTATTTTATATTTTTGATATTTTCAAATTGTGATGATAAGAAGTAACAATCGGAGATTCGGATTTTTATCAGAGATTGTGGTACAACTGAAGATCGAACTTATAGAGCAAAGAGAAATGGAGGTTGAAAAGGGAGACAGGCTGTCGTATAATTAGTGATTGTTGTAGTACAAATTAGTGATTATTGCAAAATAAATTGGTGATTTTTGTGATATAAATTAGTAATTTTTGTGTAAGTCTAGTTATTTATGTTCCTATATTATGTTTAATTTTCAGATTGCTATTTTTTAAGAGATGTTATGTTTGTAGTAGGCATTTGTTGGTGATAATCGAATTTGTAAGAGCATCTCCAACGTGGTTAGCTAAAATCGTTGGCTAAAATACTATAAAATAATAATTGGCTAAAAATTACTGAATCTGTAAGGTGTTGTGCTACAATGGGGTTGGCTATAATGATTGGTTATATATTGAAAGTAGTATATTATATTAACAATCATCATTTCCATATATAATAAAATATACAAACATGATAGAAAAGATACATACTTGTGCAGGCGGGAGAGAACAAAAAGAGCGGAGAGGGGGTAGGGCTTTGTTACAGATTGAAGGGATTCAACAAATATGGCCAACCAACTGAGGTTGGCTATAAATATACAGAAGGGCTTTTGCTGGTTGGAGTAGTGAAATCAACACAACTTATGTAAAATATTCACTGTTGCTTTGCCACATCAAATTTTTTAGACAAGGGCATCTCCGGTCGGAGATGCTCTAAAGTAGAGGGATATAGAAATCGAGGAGGGAAAAGAAAGTTAGCCAAAATTCATGGTTTTCGTCGGAAGTGGTAGCCGAAATTCGTGGTTGGTGGTGGTAGCTGGAATTCATGGTGATCGGAGGGCTGACCGGAGTCAATAGTGATCGGAGATGTGACTAGAATTAATGGTGATTGTATAATAACAACACAGTAGTAAGCGTGAATTTGCATATTTTATGATTAGTTTCTAATTTTTATTTTTATTTAGTTTATAGTAAAGTAGGACCCTATATATATATATAGGGGTTTACTCTAATACAAACTACTCTTAGACTATAAACTACAAACTAATTTTTTTTTTTCAAATCGCGTTAAAACATAGCACATATGGTATTCAAATTGATCGTTGGGAGATGGAGAAAAATACGGTGAAGTCGGATTTCAAAAAAAGCTCTCCGATTGACGGGAAAAGTCAAATTAAAAACGAAGGGGAATATGTGTGATTGAGTGTGGAGGGTGTATTTTAGTTGTGTGTTGTGTATATAGGGGGTCATTAGATTAGATTAATCTAAGGGATTAAATTGGTTCTTAGTTTGTATTTTAAAAAAGGTTTGTATTTGATCACTAGACTATATATATATATATATATATATATATATATATATAGGGTCCTATTCAACTAGAAACATGTACTAATTAAAAACTAGAAACTGCACCACACACAGTTAAATACACCCTCTCACATACAAACCCACCTAATCCCCTCCATTCGTAATTATATTTTTCCCGTTAATTGGTGATCTTTTTTTGAAATCTGACTTCACTGTATTTTTTTTCATCTCGCAACAATTAGTTTGCATACCATATTTGATATATTTCGACGATAAATCACTATTTATGCTTGCGAGAATCACTAAAATGTTGGTGATTCATGTAAGAATAAATAGTGATTTCTGCGTATATGTTGTGATTTTTTCTCCAGACCTATACGTAAATTACAAATTTTGTACTGCAAAATCACTAAATTTATACGTATATAAAAATAAATCGCTAGATCTATGCTGAAATCACTATTTATTATTACAGAAACCACTAAAATTTTAGTACTCCGTAATATAGCACATATGGTATGCATATTGATCGTTGGAAGATGGAGAAAAATATAGTGAAGTCGGATTTCAAAAAAAGTTCACCGATTCACGGGAAAAATCAAATTAAAAATGAAGGGAATTAGGTGGGATTGTGTATGTGAGAATGTATTTTAACTGTGTGTGGTGCAGTAGAGGGCTATTAGATTAGATTAATCTAAGGGCTTAGATTAGTTTTTAGATTCTATTTTAATTTTAGTTTCTAGTTGAACAAAAATATATATAGGCTTTTGTTCAACTAGAAACTAAAATTAAAATAGAATCTAAAAACTAATCTAAACCCTTAGATTAATCTAATCTAATAGCCCTCTACTGCACCACACACAGTTAAAATACACTCTCACATACACAATCCCACCTAATTCCCTTCATTTTTAATTTGATTTTTCCCGTGAATCGGTGAACGTTTTTTGAAATCCGACTTCACTATATTTTTCTCCATCTTCCAACGATCAATATGCATACCATATGTGCTATATTACGGAGTACTAAAATTTTAGTAGTTTCTGTAATAATAAATAGTGATTTCAGCATAGATCTAGCGATTTATTTTTATATACGTATAAATTTAGTGATTTTGCAGTACAAAATTTGTAATTTACGTATAGGTCTAGAGAAAAAATCACAACATTTACGCAGAAATCACTATTTATTCTTACATGAATCACCAACATTTTAGTGATTCTCGCAAACATAAATAGTGATTTATCGTCGAAATATATCAAATATGGTATGCAAACTAATTGTTGCGAGATGAAAAAAAATACAGTGAAGTCAGATTTCAAAAAAAGATCACCAATTAACGGGAAAAATATAATTACGAATGGAGGGGATTAGGTGGGGTTGTATGTAAGAGGGTGTATTTTAACTGGGTGTGGTGCAGTTTCTAGTTTTTAATTAGTACAGGTTTCTAGTTGAATAGGACCCTATATATATATGCTAGTGATCAAATACAAACTTTTTTAAAATACAAACTAAGAACCAATCTAAACCCTTAGATTAATCTAATCTAATGGCCCCCTATATGCAAACACACAACTAAAATACACCCTATCACATACAATCACACCTATTCCCCTCCGTTTTTAATTTGACTTTTCCCGTCAATCGGAGACTTCACCGTATTTTTCTCCATCTCCCAACGATCAATTTGCATACCATTTTTGATATATTCCGACGATAAATCACTATTTATGCTTGCGAGAATCACTAAAATATTGGTGATTCCTGTAAGAATAAATAGTGATTTCTGCGTAAATGTAGTGATTTTTTCTCCAGATCTATACGTAAATTACAGATTGTTAGGCCGAATACACAATATATAATCAATATATGTATGAGAATAACAATCAAGAACACTGTTTATGAACAATAAACTGAATTATATTAAATAACTCTTCTCTCAGTGATGTAGAATATCACAGAGAGCTTCTAGGTTACAAGAATAATGTATTCAGTATTCGCATCCCTTTTAGGGTTAACATATCTGTGTTTATATAGAACACAGTTACACAATCAATCTCTAATTGATATTCCTATAAATCAGCTATACAATTTATATCAATTTAGGATTGCTTCTGTCTTCTGTCCCGTTTCTTTAGCTATCTCAATATATCTTGCTTCTTTCCATCTTCAAGATATATTGCTTCTAGAATCTTCAAGTATGCACCGACAACTAAATAAACTCTCATCCCGTCAGACTTTAACAAACTCTGACTAGCTTCTAGTGTAAACTCTGATAAGTACCTGTTTCTTAAACACTGATAAACAATCATCAGCAATTATATCTAACAATCTCCCCCAACTTGTGCATAACAAAAATGTACAAGTTAAAAGATAATTGATGATGTCAAAACATATAACAAATGCAGTGTTTATAACATAACAGAGTTTAACTTTTACTTAGAACAAAAAACTTTAAAAACTTACAGTCAGCCTTTACTTAATTTCTTCAATGTCAGGCACTGTTCTGAGATAATCTGTAAGTAGTCTTCTTTCAGATTTTTCTAGCTCAGCAATCATAATCTCTTTCAGCTACTTAAGTTCTGGTTCTCTTTCACCAGTCTGATATATGGCAGCCCTCAGAGAATAAATGCTATTTTTATTCATCTCATTTCCAAGTCTTATAAAGAAAGACTTATCAGATTCTAGATTGAACTCTAAGACTTTTATTCCCAGTGCAGTTCTGAACTTAGCACTATTCCTCTTCATCTCTACCAGCTTTCCATGAGCATCTCTATATTTAGGAATATAAGCACTTGAAATTCGAGCTCTGAGCAAAACTTTAGACTTCATCATCCTATCTCTCAAAACATGAGCAGCATTATGAGTACTTTGATTTTTCACTTTCAGCAAATACAAAACATACTCCAACTCTTCCCATAGCTTTAGATGAATATCAGATTCTCCAACTCTATAAACTCTTCCATCAGCCATAAAGTATAACAGAAACTCCTTTCTAATTCCCTTGTGATAAATCATCTGAACAGACTCTAACTTGTCAAGGCTTTCTTGAGTTACCCCAACACCAGGTTCTGCCAGTGATGTATGATCTAAAGGACTGTTATTTATTCTTTTCTCTCTATGTGATCCCAAACCAGATTTATCATAAGATTCCTTTCCTAACACTGTTCTGGTTTGAAGAAAATTCACATTTTCTGGCTTCAGAGTTTCATCTCTAGTTGGTCTTGCAAAAGTACCTTGGAGTTGTGGAGATATCAATTGAATTTGTACAACTTGAGCAGTGTCAGAGGTTGTCACAACTTTAGCAGAATTATCAACTTGAGCAACGTCAGTGGTTGATTTATTAGGTCTTGATTCAACGTGAGCCATGTCAGAGGTTGAATGAACCTTCTTTGATAATTCAGGTTCTTCAATCAGTTTGCCTTTACCCTTATCAGTACTTGCTTCAACAAGCCTCCTTGAGTATTGTAAACTCTGTTGAGAGTTCACATTCTCTTTAATAAAAATTCCTTTTTCCTTTCTTCTAGGAGCCTTGGCAGCCTTTTGCTTATAAGTTCCAGCTTCAACCTTCTTCTTATGTTCTTCAGCAAGAATCTGCATCTCAGCATCTATATCTTCAACTGTGGCATCACCACCATGTTCTTACAGAAACAGTTTAGCAGCAATCTCTTCATCAGTAATTGGATTAGCTGAAATCACTAGACTTTTAAGTCTTGAAGAAGATTGAGCACCAGAGTTTACTCTATCAGAGTTTGTCATCTTAGCAGAGTTTGACCTAAGTCTCCCTTGCTCTTGAGTAGATTTTGACCTTCTCTCTGATTCTTTGTTGCCACCATCTGTTGCATCATCCCTCCGTCTCAGAGTTTGATCCCTTTTGCATTTGTCTTTAGGAACTCTCTCCCCCTTTTTGACATCATCAGGAATAAGTACTGATGTTAGCAATTCCAAAGATGCAGCAATAGAATCAATTTTTGTAGACATTTCATCTTGATTGCTCTCAACTTTTCTTAGTCCCTGCTTGATCTTCATATGATCCTTTAGCATAGAGGAATATTTAGCTCTATCATTCTTCAAAGCCAGTTATAACGACTCAGAAAAACGCTTGTATAGTATTAATATTTAATAATATTTGAGATCTATGATATGTGAATATTGTGTGAAAGGTGGATATGTGAAAATGTGATAAATAGATGTTTACTTGGTGAATGGTATGGATTAAAATACATGTGTATGCTTTTAATTGCATTTTATATGAATTTCTTATTGAAAATTAGTTCTTTTTTGACCTTCCGGGAATTTTATAAAATCAACGGAGACTCTTTTTATTGTGAAATCTTTTTCACAACCTTTATTTTATATTCTAGTATTTTATAAAATTAATGGAGGAATTTATTTTTGACTTTAAGGATTTAAAACTGATTTTATGAGTTAAATGTCATTTATGTGATCAAAACTTTGAAAATTCATATTTAATTCAATTTTGATCATAAAAATATTTTAAAAATATGAGTGAGCTTGTAAATTCGTATTGTTTGTTTTAAAAATAAAATTGTGATTTTTAGATATTATCTTCATTTTATTTCGAATTTTAGAAAGGGTATTTATGTTGGTTTTGTTTATTAGAAATCAGATTTTAATTAGCTAATTACCATTTTACCCCTGGGCTTATAAAACCCCTGCATCCATTTTGCCCCTTTTCTTCACTCACCGCTCAACTCTCTCTTCTCTCTTTCTCTCGATTTTTCTCTCGGCTATCTCTCTCTCACTTTGTAAAATCTCTCTCCCTCATTCTCTCTCATTCTCTCATGGATATTGATGATTATATGTATATATATAATCGTGTATATGTGTGAGTGTATGACCGTGTGTATATGTGTGTGTATCGGTTTTGCATGCAAAGGATTTTGGCGATTTTGATTTTTGATTCAATCCCGAACCTTTGTTTTGTGATGATTCCGTGATAAGGAGATTGTTTGATTTGTATTGGTGAGGTTTGTTGAAGGAAATCCGATTTTCCGGGCACCTCCGAACCATGCCGCCGTCGGCAATGAGCTCCGGCGAGCCGACGGGGACGATGATGATGCTTTTGAGTCCGATTATTGTGTTAATACAAGTATTTAGTGGAGTTATGAATTGCATGCTGAAAAACCGAAGTGCATGTGTATTTTCGATTTTTCCTCTTTTGATAATTAGTTTGAAATTTGATTATAATGGATGTTTGATGTGTAAATTCAAGGTTATAGTGATTGCATGTTAATTGTTTGGTTAAGTTAAAGAATTTCAGATTTTACATGATTGGTATTCGATTTTAATTTGAAAGTTTAAGTTGGGTTTTGCTCGGATTTGAATTATAGTGAGCATGTTAGTTAATTTCGGTATTTAGTGATTATATGTATATGATTTGAGTATTTGTCAAAGAGGTTTTGGTTTTTAAGAATTGGGGCAGCCAAACCAAGAAGTGTTGAGTGTGATTAATTGATGATTAGTTGTGATAAGTTTTATGAAGTAAGAATGTTAGTGTTTAAAAGTATAGTTGAAGAATGCTGAATTTTCCAGAAAACTGTCTGCCTGTTCTGTTTTGATTGTTTTCATAATGTTTCTGCCTGTTTTAGACAGAGAGCCTAGAATGTCAATGTTCTAAATTAAATCTAGTTTGTGCACGCGCTAACCTTGTGTCAAAAGAGTTAACGAATAAAAAATTATGCTTGTTTTACTAAAAGTTGCGCAACAGGGATTTTTCTGTGCTTTAGTACCTAGTTATACAGTTCGTTTTTAATCTAAATAAAGTGTTCTGAAGTTGAAACTTTTATACTAAGTTCAGTTAGTAATCAGGAGGTAGCCTGTCAAATTTGGTAATTGTTTGATTATATTTGGATTTATGAAAAATGTTTTAGTAAAGTATGCGCAGCAGATTTTTCTGCTTTTTGAGATAAAAACATTGTTGTAAAAGTGTTAAGGATATGGTTGGCATGACCAAATTGATTTAAGGGATACCAAGTGTGGTATGATTTGAAAGATATATTATTGTATATATATATGTATAAGGAGCATGTTATGTGTATTTAAATGACAATGTGAGACTATATGGTTGATTGTCTATTACATGATTATAATTGTTTTATGGTATAACTATTATGTGTTTACGCGCTTAGGATGCGTTGGGTAGTTTAGAGTAAAGGATTGGCATTTGAGAAAGGGCGTTCTAAGATAGAATATATTCTTTTGTAGAGTCCAAGGAAGTGGAACTTAGAGAGTTCAAGGAAGTGGGACTTAGAGACAAAGGAAAGACTAAGGTGGAGAATCAGTGATTGTTCATTACCCTTTTTAGCTACTTAAGGCAAGTAATACAAACTTGCTTTCGTATTTCGATTCCATTGTTTCATTTTGACATATAAGAATTGTTACCTTTCCTTGATATACCTTTTAGTTCTGAAAACACTTATTGTTCATTGATAACCCTTATCTTTGTTCATATATACCATGTTGAATTATATACCATGCTTTGTTTCGTTCTTTATCCTTAAACCTTTATACCCTGTTCATATCCATGAATTGAAACCTAATGACCTATGATTCTATAACCTGAACTTGATCATATACTTATGCATTCCCTTTTATACCTGAAAGTGAATACACCTAACTCTCATTCTAGTACATTTCCAGAACAGACCCGATGATAAATATTTCCTATATTCCACTAATAGAAATCCAAATTGTTTTGATTGAACTTATCTGATTTCCAAAGGACTTCTTTATATCTGAACATGTTTTAAAAAGGAATAAAGTTTAGACTCATTTAAATTCTGAGTTATGGTTTCCATGGATTCCTAAGATTGGAGGCGTAAGAGGCCGAGTAACGCCGGTCCAGCATTTTTTTTAATTATAATAAATGGACTAGGGATGGACTAGTCTAAAGGCCAATGTGTTGCCTAATGGGACCCAATACAAGGACCAGAGGGACTGTGTGTCCGGTATGGGGACTTTACGTGGCTGATCACCCGTATTGTCCGGTGCGTTGTGAAAAATCTCCAAAATTACTTAATGCTTTTCTTGAAACGGATATCTTGAAAATGAAATTGGTTTACCCTTTGAAATTGCATATTTATGCCATTGTTCCGATAACTCCTTAATATGGATTATGCTAAAACCATGCTATATATATTGATGACGGAAACTGTTTTGAAGCTATATATTCAATTCATTGTTTTAATAATCCCATTGATACGGATTTTGCTATACCCATGTTATACATATTGATATTGGAACTGTTTCCTAGTGGATAACTGTATGGTCATATTATTATTACTTGCTGGGCAGTTGGCTCATTCTTTTTCCCTATTCTAACCCACAGTGAAACGAGAAGATGGTACGTACATTTCAGACAGCTAGGAAGTCTTCTTATAGGGTTGTTTTTGGGATGCCAGCTCAGGTAGGTGATGGCCATATCTAGAAGGTGTTTTGTAATAGAGAACGTAGAACTTTTAAGACATGGATGTAATAACTTTTGAGACTTATGTTATGTATTAATGAATTAGATAGTGGATGCTTGTTTCACACCATCAACTGTTAAAGATCTTGGTAGAGTTGGGGTCTAGTCTGCATGTTTATATTATTGTTTATGGGTTTAATTATGTATAGAGTTTGTAGTGACTCCCCGATCATGACCCCAGATCGGGAGGGCGTCACAGGTTGGTATCAGAGCGGTCAGTTTTTGGTCACTGAAACAAGCCAGGATTAGGATCCCTATTAATAAAAGATTAGGATCCCTATTAATAAAAGGTGACTAAGATAGTTATGTAAGGAGTATGAATCTGTTAGGATATTAGGTTGATAGATGCTAAGTAGCAACGTTAGGCGTAAGTACTTTCCTTTTAAGTTAAGTCTTTAGGATTAAGATACCCTGTTATTATATAAGTATCTATATCTATATTGCTATCGCAGGAGATGGACGTTATTGGTGGAGACACGCCCCCTCACCCATCTATCACATCATCTGACCCTATGCATACTTTGTCTGATCGTGAGGAGGATCCAGTGGAGATAGGTAGTCCTAGTGTTCAGCCCGTTGAGCTACCATTTGCACCTGTACCTGTTCAGACTACTATCCCTTGGAGAGCAGCATCTGTTGATTCTCGTATTTCAGTTTTGGGAGATCCTGCACCCATCTTTCTTCATGCTCATGTAGACCTTGCTAGAGACCTAGAGACCCTTTCCGGACAGAATGCCGAGCTTCAGGCCCTTGTAGACCAGATGTCTGATGAGGCGGACCGTCGTGTTGCTGTTACTGAGGCGGAGTGGCAGGATAGGATTCGTACTGTAGAGGAGTCAGCGCGAAAGCGCCTAGCTGAGGGACCAGTCACTGTTGATGCTTTAGAGGAGGCCAGGAGAGTGACTAGGATTGTTAGCTGGATGCTGTGTGAGCTGAGAGCTGTTCGTGGTGGACGAGACTAGCTATGGTTGGATTATGAGAGTGGGACATCTGTTAGAGCCCATTGGTTTTAGTATTGATCATTTGCACGGATGACTACTAGTTGTTAGGATGTTTTCCCATTTTTCCTAGTACTAGTAGACATTATTATATTATCTGCTTTGGCATTGGCTTTGCTTTGACTTTATGGGGTGATCATGTGGCCTATCATCTATTGTACCTGACTCTTATCTTTATATTATGCACGTACTTTTCTTATACCTTGCTTTAAACTGTTACACCTTTTATTGTTAACCTGTTCCTATAATACCTATGTTTACCCTGTTACGGAGACAAGCAAATTATCTAACAATATGGCTAAAAGTTTTTAAATTTTTTTTATGTACATACAGTTTTATAAACGTTTTCAAAAAAAAAAAAAAGAGTTTACATTGCGGTATATATATGCATATTGTTTCATAAATTGCTTATCTCTTATCA
This sequence comes from Heracleum sosnowskyi, assembly GCA_030848705.1. Classification (NCBI taxonomy): domain Eukaryota; kingdom Viridiplantae; phylum Streptophyta; class Magnoliopsida; order Apiales; family Apiaceae; genus Heracleum; species Heracleum sosnowskyi. The sequence continues at coordinate 74,612,390 of CM061237.1, forward strand.
GAAAAATGCCACCAAAGAAAAAGACTACTGCTTCTACTCAACAAACAACTGATACCGAGGCTCAGAACCCGGTAGACCCAACTATAACTCAGATACTTCAATTACTTCAACAACAAACTGCTGCCTTGACTCAACAACAACAACAACGAAATGTTCAACCTTTGACAACCTTTAAATCATTTCAAGCTGTCCACCCACCTGAATTCAAAGGTACTCTAAACCCTGTTGAGGCGAAATCATGGTTAATCGACATTGAGAAAGCTTTTGCGTTAGTTAAGGTTGGGGAAGATTAGAAAACTGAATTTGCTAGTTACTACTTGAAGGCAGAAGCTAATTTTTGGTGGGAATCTGTGAAGTTAGGAGAAGGAGAAATTACTTGGCAAAGATTTACAGAACTATTTCAGGAGAAGTATTTACCAAGGTACCTACAAGATCAGTTGGAAGTTCAGTTCTTAGAATTAAAACAAGAAGGGATGAGTGTGGCAGATTACAAAGCCAAATTTACTGAATTGGCAAGATTTGCACCTAGGTACGTAGGAGATGATGTCAGTAAGGCTAGAAAGTTTCAGCACGGATTAAAGCCATGGTTAAGGAGTAGAGTTGCAGCTTTTGAGTTGAGAAATTATACTGCGGTAGTACAGAAAGCGATGATCATTGAGGGCGAAAGCGAATTAGTTCAAAAGGAGAAATTTGGAAAGAAACGAAAGTTTGGAGGATCTGAAAGAAGCCAAGGTGATGAAGGACAAGGAAGTTCTCAGAATAGAAAAAGGTTTGGAAATCAATCAGGAGGAGATAGGAATTTTCAGAAGCAGAGGAGTGGATTTGGAAGTTCAGACAAGAAACCTCAAGGAGGAAAGACGCCAACTATCACGGGAAAGCCGTCTATACCAGAGTGCAAGACGTGTGGTAAAAGACATTCGGGAATCTGTAACAAGTTGAACATCACATGTTTTAAATGCAACAAGAAGGGACACTATGTTGATGGATGTCCAAGTTCAAAACCAGGAGGACTAACATGTTTCAAGTGTGGAAAAGCGGGACATTTTGCGCGAGAATGTAAGGAACCGGTCCAATCTGCTAATGTACTTAGGCTCACTGCACCACCAACACGGTCACAGTCATCTCAACCTCGAGCAAGAACTTTTAATATGTCAATCAATGAAGCAGTTCAGGACAGAGATGTAGTAGCAGGTACGCTTCCTGTGAATTCTGTTAAAGCTAAAGTGTTAATTGATTCTGGAGCGACTAGATCTTTTATATCTGAAAGATTCCTTGATAAATTGCAATGTGAGGTAAAACCATTGGAAAGGACGTTAGTAATAGAAGTGGCTAACCAGGATAGAGTTCCCGTAGACCAAATGTGTCCTAACTGTAAAATAGAGATCGGTGGATATCTTTTTCATGCGGATTTGATACCGTTCAAAATGGGAGAATTCGATGTTATCCTAGGAATGGATTGGTTAGTAGATTGCGATGCACAGATTGAATGTAGGAAAAAGCAAGTAAGATTGCGTGTGGACGAAGATCAAGAAGTGGTATTTCAAGGTCAAAGACAAACTAGGAAGTTCTTAACGTTTATGCAAACGACTCGGCTACTGCGACAAGGTTGTGAAGCTTATTTGGCTCATGTTGTGGATGTGGAGAAGCAAGTGTTGAAGATGGAGGAGATACCAGTTGTAAATGAGTTCCCTGAAGTTTTTCCTGACGAACTACCCGGATTAACTCCAGATCGAGAAGTAGAATTTACGATTGATTTGGCACCTGGAACGGAACCAGTATCAAAGGCACCTTACAGAATGGCACCGACAGAAATGAAGGAATTGGCTACGCAGCTACAAGATCTTTTGGATAAAGGAGTGATAAGGCCTAGTATATCGCCGTGGGGAGCGCCAGTATTATTTGTCAAGAAGAAAGACGGGAGTATGAGATTGTGTATAGATTATCGAGAACTTAACCGGTTGACTATAAAGAATAAGTACCCATTACCGCGAATCGATGATTTATTTGATCAACTCAAAGGAGCAGCCTATTTCTCAAAGATTGATTTAAGATCTGGATACCATCAACTGAAGATCAAACCTGAAGACGTTTCGAAGACTGCTTTTCGCACGAGATATGGACATTACGAATTTTTAGTGATGCCATTTGGATTAACTAATGCCCCGGCTGTGTTTATGGATTTGATGAACTGAGTGTTTCGAACGTATTTGGATAAGTTTGTGATTGTATTTATTGATGACATCCTGATATATTCAAAGTCTTCGGAAGATCATGCGGAACATCTAAGGATTGCATTGGAAGTCTTGAGGAAGGAAAAGTTATATGCGAAGTTTTCAAAGTGTGAATTCTGGTTGGAGGAAGTACAATTTCTTGGTCACGTTATTAGTCGAGAAGGAGTGAGAGTGGACCCTGCCAAGATTGAAGTTGTGGTTAATTGGGAAAGACCAAAGACCCCTACTGAAGTGAGAAGTTTCTCGGATTAGCTGGATACTATCGGAGATTTGTTCAAGATTTTTCAAAGATAGCTACACCGTTAACTGCACTGACTCGGAAGAATGAGAAGTTTGTTTGGACTGAGAAATGTGAAGAAAGTTTCCAAGAGCTGAAAGGAAGATTAGTGACAGCACCAGTGTTAGTCTTACCAGATGATCAAGGAAATTTCGTTATCTACAGTGATGCTTCACACAAAGGATTGGGATGTGTTTTAATGCAACATGGAAAAGTGATCGCGTATGCTTCACGACAACTCAAACCGCACGAACAAAAGTACCCAACTCACGATTTGGAATTAGCAGCTATTGTGTTCGCACTGAAAATTTGGAGACATTACCTCTACGGAGAGAAGTGTGAAATCTACACGGATCATAAAAGCTTAAAGTATATATTCACTCAGAAGGAATTGAACATGAGGCAACGGAGATGGTTGGAGCTAATTAAGGACTATGATTGTAGTATTAACTATCACCCGGGAAAATCGAATGTTGTGGCGGATGCGTTAAGTCGAAAAGAGAGATTGAATTTTGTTGGGATTTATGGGTGATAGCATAGAAACATCTTAACTTTGATTGTACTTAATTTTTTAAATTAAGTAGAACATACTGTCATAGCCAAAGTATGTTCTTGTAATCAGTATGTAATGTTATTCTAGTTGTATTGTTTGAAAGAAGTTCACTTATGTGTTCAAGCCTCAAAGAATGCTTTTTGGATGACAACATGAATAAAGGTTACTGTCCTAAAGCTGTGACAGTAAGATTACAAGAAGACAGAATGTTGCAAGTCACGACAGCATATTCACTCTGACAGCAACATTGGCGGAAGACTACGCGACAGCAACTATTGCCCTCGACAGCAAGTTTGGGATCCTCGACAGCACCCTATGCGGGGAACTCATACTGTCACCAAAAGATCATTCCTGTGACAGCAAGCTTTGCGGCAAAAGTAACTGTCTCAATAAAGATCCTTATGCTAGGTATCTTTCTCAGTCAAATCCCGTGACAGTTTAAATGTTCAAGAAACAGGCGTGATGCAGCATCCCTAAGCTGCACCAAGTCTGCAAGACTACGACAGAAGCTTCAAGGCACTACAAATCAAAAGCGAATCAATTCAAGAGCAAGGTCAAGTCTTTATCTGCTGAATTGGTTTAGCTGGAAATAGAATGAATCTAGGTTGCTTTCTTTGTAATGTATATCTGACATGTTAGCAATTTAGGAAAGTCACATGGGTAAGACAATCTGTAAGAAGCTGCCACTTGACAGTGACAGCAGCTTCACAAACCCGTGACTGATAGTGATAGGGTTAGTCCTATACCTTCTATCAACTCATTCTAGAATAGTAACGAAGACAAGCAAGTGTCTTTGAAGAAAACCCGCAGCTCGAGAATTCTTTCTTGAGGTTGTAGCAACACTTTGCAAAATAAATAAAACATTTATTTTGTGAATCTTGTTCTTACTAAATACTGTTCGTGATTGCATATATTGCTGATAACGTTTAATCTTGATTTTAGTTGTTGAAATTTAGATTGAATTTTATCAGTATTGCATTCATCCCCCCCCTTCTGCAATACACAAGGACTAACAACTGGTATCAAAGCTTTCAGATTAACATACATATCTGAGATCCCGGAGAAAATGCAGAAATCAAACAGTATCAAGATCCCAGCTTTTGATAAAGAGAACTACAGCATTTGGAAAAGAAAAATCTTGTTGTTTATCAAAGCTGCAAATCCACTATACCCAGGTATACTCGAGAATGGTCCTTTCATTCCAAGAAAGGAAATTGAAGCCACAACAGTGAATGGTGAGATTATTCCTGCACATTGGGTTCCCAAAGATCCCTCAGAAATCTTGGAACCTGAAAAGGAGAAAATGGTGCTAGATGATCATTTGCAACTTATCTTGCTCGATTCTCTCACGCTGGATAAAGCCATGTGTGGAAGTGTAATAAGCTGCACATCAGCCAAGGAGATGTGGATCAGGTTAGCCTTACTCTGTGAAGGAAGTGAAGAGGTTAAGGGCAACCAAAGGCAAATTCTAATATCTCAATATGAGGCATTCATGGCCAAGCCTGGTGAAGACTTAACCTCCATGTTTGAAAGGTTCAGTAAGCTCTTAACTGAATTACAGATACATGACAAGTACTATGACAGAAAAGAATTAAATGTCAAGTTCCTGCTCACACTGCCTGATCACCTTGAACACAAGACAACAGCCATACGAGAAGGAAGAGATCTCAACACTATAACCTTTGAGACACTTTATGGTATTCTGAAATCTTATGAACTCGAACTCTTTCAAAAGAGAGCCATACAAAGTGGAACAAGGAACAAGATGGCTAATATGTCAAGTGCCCTAGTAGCACATGTGCCAAGGATCACACAGCCAAGTGAAGTACTACAGATCACACAATCAACCCCAACACAAACCTTGAAGATAGAAGAGGTGGTTGAAGATGATGAGAAAGTGGTACTACAGCTTAAAGATGTGGAAGATGAAGACTTCTACACAATGGAGGAACTGGAAAGCATGGACAACCCTACGATGGCTTACATGGCCAAGAAGTTCAAGAACTTTAGGTTCAAGAAGGATAGGTCATACAAGCCTCAAGGCCAAGCATCCAAGTTCAGCAAAGGAAGCTCATCAAAGGATGCTGTGGGAAGTTCAACCAAAGGAGGATACAAAACTGGATTTGTGGATAGATCAAAGTTCAAATGTTACAACTGTGGAGAACCTGGTCATTTTGCTACTGAATGCAAAAGACCCAAACAGGTTCAAAGATATGAGAAAGGAACTGGTGGATACTCTAAGAAAAATCAAGGTAGAGCCTATGTGGCTGAGGGAAAGTGTTGGGATGATTCTGATGATGAAGAAGAGGAAGAATATGTTAACCTAGCTCTCATGGCTAGTACTGATGAGGTAGCATCAACATCTTCAAGTCAGGTACCTTCACTTGTCTTACTTGATATGTCTACTGATGAGTATAAGAAAACCATTAAAGACTTAAGTGCTGAAATGTTCAATGTCTATACTAGCTTATCTGCTGCTAATGAGGAAATCTCTAGACTAAGTAAGCTAAATGAAACACTTCAGTCTGAAAATGATTCTCTTTTTCTCAAAACCAGTTCACTAGGCTCTTTAGCTCAAGAGAATGCTAAACTTAAAAATGAATTAAAATGTGCTAAGGAGGTTGAGGAATTCCTGAGGAATGAGATTGCTGAAAATGAATTTAAGATTAAGGCCTATAGAAACTCATCAAAGATAGTTCAGGATTACAATTATAAGCATACAGAAAATCAGTCTGTTGGTATAGGTTTTTCTTATGGTAGAAGACCTGGAAAGGAAACTGTGATTCAAGATTGTCCTGGAGTTGCTGCTGTCAAACCCACCATTCTCAAGAAAGTTAAAACTCCTATTTTCAAAGCTGCTGAAGTTGAGTTTGATGAAGAAGCCATGCTCATCAAACAAGAAATTCTTGATGAGGATGAAGGTGTTGACAGCACATTCAAGGAAGGAAAGGATACTGTCACAATCCCCAAGACAGTAAACTTACCAAGCAATCAGACAGTAAGTTTAAAGGATGCTGTCACGATTGGCAAGACAGAATCTTTCAAAGATACTGTCAAGGATAGTTCGACAGCAACTTCTGAACATACTGTCAATCCAGTAACTCCCAAGTCTAGAAACAGGAATGGTAAGGTAGGTGTCAATAAAGGAAATGGATACACTAATGTTGGAGGTGCTTCTAGGAAACTATGCAATAACTGTGGATCTACACATCACTTAACACATGTTTGTAGGAAACCAATTGAGGATAAGATCAATGCAACTGAACTCAATGGTAACTTACACAGAACCCCCCTTATGCATAGAACTATGAGTGTCTGTAATAACATTGATTGTATGCCATGCAAAATCACTGCCATGAGTACATGCTTTAACTTACCTGTTCTCTCTACTGAAAAATGCTCATACCTAAACACTGTTGAGACTTCTGAGCCTGCTGGCAACAGCAAAAAGGCTTCATCCACTAAGAAAAGGACCAAGTCCAATTCTAAACCTAAGTGGGTGAAAAGAGAAGTCAAACAGGAAGTCTTTGATAATGCTTGTGATGTTGTGACTGAAAGAAACTCAGGAAACACTGAAACTGCAGGACCCAACAAAGATTGGGTACCATATGCAACTTAGAAACATTCTGTTTTGCAGGGTAAGAAGAAAAATCAGGTCATGTGGATAATTGACAATGGTTGCTCAAGACACATGACAGGTGATAAAGCCCTGCTATCACATTATGTAGAGAAAGCTGGCCCAATCATAACCTTTGGAGACAACAGCAAGGGTTACACAATGGGATATGGCTGTCTGGAAATTGGAAATGTTGTCATTGAAGATATTGCTCTTGTGGATGGATTGAAGCACAACCTACTCAGTGTCAGCCAATTCAGTGACAGAGGATTTAAGGTTGACTTTGACATGATGGTGTGCAACATCTATCACAAGAAGGATGGAAGCCTCTCTCTAAAAGGGGTCAGAAAAGGAAGCTTGTTTGTTGCTGATCTAAGCTCGACAAAGAAGGATAAAGTTTACTGTTTTTACAGTAAAGCTACTGTTGGTGACAGTATGCTTTGGCACAGGAAGCTCTCACACCTCAACTTCAAGACAATGAATATTCTGATGAAGAAGGAGTTAGTGAGAGGTTTGCCCCAACAGGAATTCTGTCAAGAAGGACTGTGTGAAGATTGTCAAATGGGCAAACTGAGAAGAGCTGTGCACAAGTCCAAGCAAGTAAACACCAACACAGAAGCACTCAAGTTAATTCACATGGACCTCTTTGGACCAGTCAATGTACCATCAATGGCCAGAAAGAGGTATGCCTTAGTAATGGTGGATGATTACTCAAGGTACACTTGGGTGAAATTTCTTGAATCCAAAGATGAAGCTGCTCAAGTGATTATTGATCAAGTCAGAGTTCTTGATAGAACCCCAAACTCAAAAGTTCAAATCTTGAGGAGTGACAATGGTACAGAATTCAGAAATGCCACACTTGGAAATTTCTGTAAAGATGAAGGAATTGTACAACAATTCTCTGCTGCAAGAACTCCACAGCAGAATGGAGTTGTAGAAAGAAAGAACAGGACTCTCATTGAAGCAGCTAGAACTATGTTGCATGATGCTAAGTTGCCAACATATTTCTGGGCTGAAGCTATCAACACAGCCTGTTATACTCAGAACAGAACCATGATCAACAAAACTCATGCAAGTACTCCTTACTGTCTGTTAACTGGAAAGAAACCTACTGTCAAATATTTTCATGTGTTTGGGAGCAAATGCTTTATGATGAAAGACAACCATGAGAAGAAAGGAAAATTTGACACCAAGGCTTTTGAAGGATTATTCATGGGTTACAGCACAGAAAGGACTGCCTACAGAGTTTATGTTATGGAACACAGGATTATTGAAGAAAGTGTTAATGTCACATTTGATGAAACCAAGTTTCCAGGACTGCATGAAGAAGGAAAGATGCAGACATTCAGATTTGAGAATCAAGGATACCTGGAAGCTGAGGAGATTGTAGATGAAGAACCTAGCTTCACTCAAATTGTTGAAGTTGACAAAGATGCTGTCAACACCACTACTGTCATTCAAACTCCAGCTCAATCACACACCATAACATCTAACATTCAGAACAGTGTTGACTCTGGAGACAATGAAGAACATGGTGGAGACAATGGTATTGATGAGCATTCAACTCAACAAGCTGAAGCAAATGTTCCTGTTCAATCAAGTAGCTTGCCCAGAATCACCAGGTGGACCAAGGATCACACAAATGACCTAATAATTGGTGATCCTAATTCTGGAGTGAGGACAAGGAACAAAGTCTCTGCTGACAGCATGTTTTCATGCTTCCTGTCACAAATGGAACCTAAGACAATTGATGAAGCATTGTTGGATTCTGACTGGGTGATAGCCATGCAAGAAGAGCTAAATCAGTTTGAAAGAAACAATGTATGGAAATTGGTTCCAAGACCTAAGGGAAAGTCAGTTATTGAGACCAAGTGGGTTTTCAGAAACAAACTTGATGAAAATGGATTGGTGACAAGGAACAAAGCAAGGCTAGTGGCTAAAGGTTACTGTCAACAGGAGGGAATAGATTATGATGAGACATTTGCTCCTGTTGCCAGACTAGAAGCTATAAGGATCTTTCTAGCTTATGCTGCACACTGCAACTTCAAAGTATTTCAGATGGATGTCAAAAGTGCCTTTCTAAATGGAGAGCTGGAAGAAGAAGTATATGTGGAACAGCCACCAGGGTTTGAGGATGCTGAAATGCATAATTTTGTGTACAAACTCTTCAAAGCTGTGTATGGATTAAAGCAAGCACCCAGGGCATGGTATGACACACTTTCCACCTTTCTTCTGGAAAACCAGTTTACCAGAGGAGTTGTGGACAAGACACTTTTCTACAAGCATCATGGCAAGGACATCATTCTGGTACAAATCTATGTGGATGATATCATTTTTGGTTCTACAAATGAGAAGCTGTGTGAGAAGTTTTCCCATCTCATGAGTAACAAATATGAGATGAGCATGATGGGAGAATTGTCATTCTTTCTAGGGTTACAAATTCTTCAACAAACTGATGGAATCTTCATAAGTCAAGCTAAGTATATCAAGGAACTTCTCAAAAAGTTCAACTTGGAAGATTCATCTCCTGCAAGAACACCAATGTCCACAGCAACCAGTCTGGATCTTGACCCTAAAGGAAAGAAAGTTGACTCAAGCACCTATAGAGGCATGGTAGGATCTCTCCTATACCTAACTGCTAGCAGACCTGACATCATGTTTGCTACATGTCTCTGTGCAAGGTTTCAAAGTGATCCAAAGGAGTCACACTTGGTAGCCATCAAGAGGATCTTTAGATACTTAAAAGGCACTCCTAACCTAGGCCTTTGGTATCCTAAGAATACTGGATTTGACCTAATTGGTTACTCAGACTCAGACTATGCTGGATGCAAGATTGACAGAAAGAGTACTACTGGTAGCTGTCAATTTCTTGGTGGAAGATTGGTCTCATGGTTTAGCAAGAAGCAGCATTCAGTTTCTACCTCAACTGCAGAAGCTGAGTACATTGCTGCAGGCAGTTGCTGTGCACAAATTCTATGGATGAAAAGTCAACTTCTAGATTATGGTCTAGTGTTAAGAGAAATTCCTATTTACTGTGACAACACTAGTGCCATAGCCATCTCAGACAATCCGGTTCAACACTCTAGGACAAAGCACATTGATATAAGACATCACTTTATCAGAGAGCATGTTGAACAAGGAACTGTGAAGCTGATTTATGTCCCAACTGACAAGCAACTTGCTGACATCTTCACTAAGCCATTGGATGAAGCAACCTTCAACAGGTTGGTAAGTGAATTGGGAATGCTGAATCTGGTATGTTAATTTACTAAGGTTTCTAAATTTTCAATTCTTATTGAAGCTCATGACAGCAACTTCAAACCTGCTGTCAAGAGAAGTTACTGTCTACTTGGTTTATGTCTGTTATGTGACAGCATGTGTTGATTTGACTTCTCATGTCAGTATTTTTGTGCCAGTCTCATACTTTTAAACCGTGTATGACTTTAATGTGGTTATCTGTTAAGTTTGAGAGTTAAAAATCTGTTCCATTGGACTTTCACACTCTTTTGCATTAATCTGTAGGATTAAAGGAGGACACGACCATTAATTACTTTTGTGGTAGTTGTATGGGTACTCTAACTGTTGACCATTAGACTTTAATCCTTAGACGGTTTTGCCTATAAATTAACCTTAGGTTTCATCAGTCTGCTCTCAGTTTTAAAGTAAATAATGGAAAACAAAGTAGGAATTGAAGTTGGCCTAAAGAAGTGTGATAGTGAACCCGACAATGAAGAGATCGACGAGCTCTTTGAAATATTGTTGGACGCCATGGATGAGATAGAAGAGGAAAAGGAGGCCAAGGCTAAGGAAGAAGAAGCCAAGGCTGTGGAAGAAGAGAAGGAGCTTCAGGCACTTCTTGAAAAAGAAGGCCGCTCTGAAGAAGAGATTAAGGAAGAAGTCTTAGAACTAGTTGATAAAATCATAGAATGATGTACTCAATGCTCAATTTTAATGATTTTATTAATAATAATAAAAGTTCCTGTTTATGTGGTTATTGAGTTTATGATTTGTCTGTGTTAATTGCTCAATATCTGTGTTCAAAAGATTACATTGCTAAATCCATAATTTGTCAATATTAAGTTAAGTGTATGAATCATGCATTCTAATAAGTTCATGACAGAACCATTTCCTAATCGAAGTTACTGTCGTTAAGAAGGATACTGTCATGTGTTTCTTGACAGCAACCTTCTTGACAGCAGGAAAAGACTTTCTGTCAAGACTTGTAAAGGACACTGTCATTCATATGCTTAACGGTGACAGCAAGTTTTTGCGCAATAGTTGCTGTCGCGCAAAACCTACTGTCACCACCACTTCTTACTGACAGATTGTTTCTAGCGCACAGGTTACTGTCAACAATAGTGGACCGTTGTAATTGGATATTCACCCCACGATTGACAGTGAATAACGGGCAGTAACTCACGTGTTAAGAGAGTGGGTTAAGACACGTCCTTTAACTCCACTTTTTGAGCAAACGTTTGAGAAACCCATATTTATTCTCCAGTTACTCAGACATATCACTCTCACGAAACTCAAGGCAAAATATTTTTCTTCAAGCAAAAAGCTACTTTCTCACTTTCTTCTTTTCTTGAAATCTCCATGGCCCCCAAACAGACTCTCTCTCAAACAAACTTTGCTGGCATCCTTTCCCCAAATGATGCTGGTGAAGATTTCAAAGGACTGGTGTTTTTCTTGAACAAGTCCTATCTTCGTTCAGCCATTACCTCAACTCCACATCTCGACCTAGACAAACTTGAGGAATTTTGGCGAACTGCTGTTGCTCAAATTGTGGGTGAAACCCCAGCTATTGAATTTAAGATTAATGGGCAACAATACATTCTCACAGCTGAGGTCATCAATACTGCTCTTGGAATTACACTGGAAGAAGGCCAAAACTTTGCTCCACTTGCTAATGATGACACTCTGAAGAAGCTCTTCTTGAAGATTGGGTATGCAGGCCCTATTCTCGAAGAGGGAACAACCAAGTGGTACCCATCTGGTGAAATGGACAGGAAGTATCTAAGGAAGGAGTGGAGCATGATATTTGATGCAATGGTCAAGGTGTTCTCTACCAAGTCCACAGGCTGGAATGGGATACCTTCCTACATCAAGAAACTGACACATTCTCTTGTCCATGGATACAAGGTGAATGTTGGAGCTCTCCTCATGGCACAACTCCGAGCTGCCATAGGTAAGAAGGTATCACACTACCCTCGCTTTCTTATGATGTGTATCAATACTTTCTGTGACTTTAATAATGATGCCCCTCGTCTAGAGGTTTGCTCTGTCTTGAAAAAGAACACACACACACTGTTATCTTCACAGGATCTAAATGCACATATTCCACTTTGCTTCACTCAGCACATGGTTGATCAAGTGTCCAACCTTGATTATCCATTACCTACTGGTTATGATTCGTTTTCTCTTGAGGATGAAGCTGGATTAGACCCAAATTCAGCTAACCCGCATTCAACACCATACACTCAGCCTAGGCCCTCTAGACTTCCCAAAGCCCAAAGAGAAGCCTTGCAAGAATCCAGAAAACGATCCTTAGAAGCTGATGTTGGTGGTAGCTCTGTTAGTCAAGAGGGAGACACTGCACCTAGTGCAGCAAATAAGGAAGGTAGTCACACAGAACCCACAGTGGTTCCCCCTGAGCCTAAGAAGAAGAGAGCTAGGAGGACCAAAACCACTGTCAGCCACCCTGCAGTCTCCCAAAAGACTGTAGAGGAAACCAGGGAAATAAGCTCCTCCCTAGATGTGCCTTCTCAACAAGGTGCTTCTATTGAAATTGGCCTGTCTCCCAAGGCACCCTGTACAGAGTCTGCACAAACTCATGGTTCCCAACCTGAGATACCCCCACTTGAAGAAACACACAGTGAGTTAGGGCACAGTGAGGATTTCTCTACTCCTATTGATGGTTCACATGTTTCATCTGTGAATCAGCCCCCACTCTCTACTACACTTTCACCTTCTTCCTTCCCTACACATTCATTTGTTTCTTCTCCACAACCTAGAGAAGGGGACAGTCCCAACCCTTCAGGTTTTGATCATCCATCTCCAATCATGGATGAGCCCCCATCTAGTGGTCCACAAGAACCCATTTCTCAAAGTGAGATGGACACCACTCCTCCAAACACTGAGCTAGGGCAAAGTGGTATTTTGTCAGAAAATGAAACAGCCAACACTTTGTCTGACCTCCAAGGAGCATCTTACCTTCAGGAAGATGCTGTCATAGCCTCTGTTGCTGTCAAAGACACTGGGGATGCTACTGTCCTGGGCACAGCTACTGTCAAAGGTAGAGAGAAAGATACTGTCACTACATAACATACTGTCACTCCACCTCCCAAAGATGCTGTCATGCCAGAACCTGCTGTCCAGACTACAACTGACAGTAACATTCCTACTCAGTATGTTGTCAAGCCCTCCCAGCCTAATTTTGATGCTGTACTGGTTGAGGATGCCTCTGATGATGACCTACCTCTTGCTAAACTCCTAAAGGTACATTCTAAATCTTCTCCTTCCATGCATGTTAGTACTGCTCATACCCATGCATCTAGGTTGAGTGAGGGTGTGCAAAAGAAAAGAGAGATAAAAGAAAAGAGAGGTGAGCATAAAAATGAGAGGCAGCCAAATGAGCTGGCAAAAGGAGAGGGACTTGAGCATGTCCAGAGAGATATTGAGGGAGCCCACATTATTCAGGCCCTAGGCCTTGAGAGTCAAACTGTGAGGGGTGATGAGATCACTCAAAAACACCCTGAGAGTGTGAGAACCCCCATAGCCTCCAAGCCCCTGTCTTTTCCTTCCCCTCCAAGAAGGTTAAGGTCTGGTGGCCCCTCTGCTAATTTTGGTGACAGGATTGCAGCTCTTGAAGGACAGTGTATTACTTTGGACTCCAAACTGGACTCTCTCTCTCAACTGGTGGTTGATGGTTTTGCTGCTACTCAACTCTCTATTCAGTTCCTAACTGACCTGGTAGCTGCCAACTCAACTAAGGGGGAGAAGGTAGCAAGATCAGAATCTTTGCCTATTCAAGAATCAGGTGGAACTCAGGGGGAGCCTGTAGCTGTGAAGACCAGAGGGGGAGCTAAAAGGAAAGCAATGTCTAAGGGGGAGCAAGTCAAACCAAGCAGTGCAAAACCACAGGATAAAGCTGAACAGCCTGTTGAAATGGAAATGGATGGAGAAAGGGTGTTAATGTCAAAGGAAACTCAAGATGCATTGCACAGAAGACCTGCATCTAGACATCCAATCTTGCCTCCTGTGGTGATTAGAGAACCTATTCAAGAAACTCAAGAAACTGCTCTACAGAAGAAATGGAGAGAAATGGAGGAACAAAACAAACTTGGGAAAGGTAAAGGGAAACTGCCTGAATCCATCCATAAAGGAACTACTTGGTCCAATGGTACTGAGTATGATCAAGAGGAAGCCAATGTCTTGATGGTGGATTACAGGGAGAGCACATTACACAACCATGACAGTGAGTTTAGCAGTTTGGTGGAAGAAGCAATGAATGCTCCTAGCAACCGTCCAACCAACACCACAACACTGTTAAAGGAACAAATTATCAGTGTCAGTGTAATGGTGAATGATGAGAAAAGATGGGCTGTAAGTATTTATCTAACTTCTGGCATATCTTATTTCATCACAATGCAACTATTGCAGAGTCTGCCAGCAAAGGTGTTGTGTGCTTTGAAGGGAAAGATCAGGGCAACTCAAACACCATTCAATGAAATATTGGATATGCAAATCCAGAACCTGATCATACAGAAGCTACCTGAAGTCTACTCAAATCCACCAAGTGTTTTCTACAGATCTGAAACTAAGGATGGCACAAGAAGGAACAGCTTCATGAATATTGGTAGCCCATCCAGAATGGAAACCAAGTCAATTCTGAAGGTACTAGATGGAATACTCAGTTCAAATGCCAATCCAGGAAGAGTTCATGCTGTTCAAGAAATCTACAAAATGCTGGTGTTGAGAGACAAGGCACTGGGAGCTAGAATAAAGGAGCTAATCACTAGAGCCAATGCCAAAAGAAATGATCAAGGTGGAAGTTGCTTCTATAACATTCCTCCCCATGATGATGATGATGATGATGATGAAGATGGTAAGGATGGAGGTGGTGAAGCTTCTGGAAATGCTGGAAATGCTGGTGGAAGTAATTCTGGGAATACTGGTATTCAATCTCAGAATGAAGGCAATGAAGAAACTCCTAGCCAGGAAAAGAAAGATGCTGGTGCAACAGATGAAGAGGAGTCAAGAATACTGGAAGCTTTGGAGGCAAGCATTCTTAGATGTGCTATTGATTGCATAAATGCTGAAAAAGATGCTGTCACCAAAGGTACTGTCGACAAAGATACTGTCATAGAAGATGCTGTCTTGGAAGATGCTGTCGACAAGGATACTGTCAAGGAAGGTTCTGTCAAGGATGAAACCAAAGCTGCTGTCAAGCCCAAGAGACTGAAAGCTAAAGCAAAGGCATGGTTTACTAGACAGAAACCAACAGGGAAGCACAAGTACTCAGGAAAGGAAAAGGCCACTGGATTTGGCAGGAATCTCAAAAAGCCAATTCAATCAATTCCTCCCAACAGTCTTAAGATTCAACAAATGAAATCAAAAGAAATTAAGAGTGTTGAGGTTAAGCTGGATGCAAATCAAGAGGCCACTGAGTACATTCTGTGGTGGGAAGAATCAAGGTCTGCCAAGATTGACAAGGACTTCAATCTGGTAGCCACATCAACCAAGAACAGCACATCAACCATAGATAAAAGAAGAATTGATTTCTTCTACCTGGAAAGAATGGTAGAGTTGCTGGAGAGCTATGATAATGTTTCAGAGGCTGTCATGGAACATGTTCTAAAATATCAGGCAGATAGGGATGCTGAATTTTATCAGAAATTTGGCTATAACTTTGCAGATTTTGATGATGCTGATATTCTTACTGATCTCCCAGCCTCTCCTATACCATACCACTGGTACTATGAGTTTGATGACTCACCCACAGAAGAAGGGCAAGCCCAACCAACTCAGGAAGGGCAACCCAAGCCAAGCAAAGGACCTGAATCTTCTGCATATTCTCAAGCTCAGACAGAACTTGATAAGAAGGAAGCTGAATTACTAGAAATTCACAAGGCCTCTAACAAGGCAGAAAGTGCAGCTCCAAATTATCAACCATATATGCTGGAAAATCCCCTAAGAGTCAAGTTCCTAAAAGAAGAAATCTATGTTTGCAGCTTGCATAAGCTTAAAACATCCACTCTGAAGGATTTACAGTATATGGTAGCTGGTTCAATTCATCCCTTGGAACAGATTTGTTCTGATGAGATAGAGAAGTTATTGGAAGGGAGAAAAGGAGAAGACTCAAAGCTGGACAAGCAAAGAAGGAAGTCTCTCAATGCTTATCCTGGAAGAAGATTCAAGCTCATTAATGAAGAACTTCATTTCAGAACCTATCCATATGATATAGAGCAATGGCTGAATCTCAGGGATGTCAGCTCTCTCATATCCCCCTCCATAAAGAAGATCATTGATGAAGTAGAGGATGATGCAGTGTCTGCTGCTGAAATTTCTCTTGTAGAAAGTCTAAGAAGCTGCTTGGCAGAAGCTCTCAAAAGAGAGGATGCAGCAAGACAGAAGAGGAAATCTCAAGCTAAGTGAAAATTCTTGAATTCTGATCTTGTTAGTTAAGTTGTCAGCACATATTGTAAATTTGCTGTTATTTTCCATAAAAACAAATTGGGGGAGATTGTTGGGATTTATGGGTGATAGCATAGAAACATCTTAACTTTGATTGTACTTAATTTTTTAAATTAAGTAGAACATACTGTCATAGCCAAAGTATGTTCTTGTAATCAGTATGTAATGTTATTCTAGTTGTATTGTTTGAAAGAAGTTCACTTATGTGTTCAAGCCTCAAAGAATGCTTTTTGGATGACAACATGAATAAAGGTTACTGTCCTAAAGCTGTGACAGTAAGATTACAAGAAGACAGAATGTTGCAAGTCACGACAGCATATTCACTCTGACAGCAACATTGGCGGAAGACTACGCGACAGCAACTATTGCCCTCGACAGCAAGTTTGGGATCCTCGACAGCACCCTATGCGGGGAACTCATACTGTCACCAAAAGATCATTCCTGTGACAGCAAGCTTTGCGGCAAAAGTAACTGTCTCAATAAAGATCCTTATGCTAGGTATCTTTCTCAGTCAAATCCCGTGACAGTTTAAATGTTCAAGAAACAGGCGTGATGCAGCATCCCTAAGCTGCACCAAGTCTGCAAGACTATGACAGAAGCTTCAAGGCACTACAAATCAAAAGCGAATCAATTCAAGAGCAAGGTCAAGTCTTTATCTGCTGAATTGGTTTAGCTGGAAATAGAATGAATCTAGGTTGCTTTCTTTGTAATGTATATCTGACATGTTAGCAATTTAGGAAAGTCACATGGGTAAGACAATCTGTAAGAAGCTGCCACTTGACAGTGACAGCAGCTTCACAAACCCGTGACTGATAGTGATAGGGTTAGTCCTATACCTTCTATCAACTCATTCTAGAATAGTAACGAAGACAAGCAAGTGTCTTTGAAGAAAACCCGCAGCTCGAGAATTCTTTCTTGAGGTTGTAGCAACACTTTGCAAAATAAATAAAACATTTATTTTGTGAATCTTGTTCTTACTAAATACTGTTCGTGATTGCATATATTGCTGATAACGTTTAATCTTGATTTTAGTTGTTGAAATTTAGATTGAATTTTATCAGTATTGCATTCATCCCCCCCCCCTTCTGCAATACACAAGGACTAACAAATTTGTTCACAATACCTAAGGAATTGCTTCAAGACTTTGAGAAGTTGAAACTAGAAGTTTATGATTCGGAAGTTACCAACGAAGTTCTCAACGCTATGACGTTTCAACCGGAATTGTTGGAAAAGATACGAAGATGTCAAGAGGAGGTTATGAACCAAGAGATGAACACATTGACTGGTGAAGAGATCTGCACCCAAAAGGATGACCAAGGAGTTTTGAGATTTTCTACAAGGATATGGATTCCAAATGTGACAGAATTGAAGAATGAAATCTTGCGGGAAGCCCATAGTTCACAGTACTCAATTCACCCTGGTAGCACGAAAATGTATCGAGATTTGAAGGAACATTTCTGGTGGCCGGATATGAAAAGAGAAATTGCTGAATGGATAAGTAAGTGTTATACTTGTCAACGAGTCAAAGCCGAACATCAAAAGCCGAGCGGACTATTGCAGCCATTGGATATTCCTGAATGGAAGTGGGAACATCTTGCTATGGATTTTATTGTTGGACTACCAAGGACAAAAGCTAATCATGATGCCATATGGGTAATTATAGACTGTCTGACCAAGTCTGCACATTTTCTCCCAATCAATGAAAGATTTTCACTGGATAGGTTAGTACAGCTATATCTGAAGGAAGTTGTGACACGCCACGGAGTTCCAGTAACCATTGTGTCGGATCGTGATCCAAGGTTTAACTCCCGATTTTGGAGACAATTTCAAGAATGTCTGGGTACCAAGCTTAAGATGAGTACCGCTTATCATCCACAAACTGATGGCCAGAGTGAACGAACAATTCAAACCATTGAAGACATGCTTAGAGCTTGTGCACTGGATTTTAAAGGAAGTTGGGATGAGCATTTACCGTTAGTAGAGTTTTCTTACAACAACAGCTATCACGCGAGTATTGGAATGCCACCGTATGAAGCTTTGTATGGAAGGAAATGTAGATCGCCTGTATGTTGGGAAGAAGTTGGAGAACGAAAAGTTTTAGGACCCGAACTAGTACAACAAACGAAGGAAAAGATTGAAATCATTCGAAAGAGACTAGTTACGGCACAAGACAGACAACGGAAGTACGCTGACCAAGACAGGAAGGATCTAAGCTTTGAAGAAGGAGATCAAGTGTTGCTAAAAGTGTCGCCATGGAAAGGAGTTACGAGATTTGGCAAGAAAGGGAAACTTAGCCCGAGATACGTAGGACCGTTTGAGATACTGAGACGTATTGGAAAAGTTGCATATGAGTTAGCATTACCACCACACATGGAGCACATTCATAACGTTTTTCATATTTCGATGCTTAAGAGATTTAATCCTGATGCAAATCACGTGATCGAATATGAACCTTTTGAGATTCAACCTGATTTGTCTTATGTAGAACAACCTGTAGAGATTCAGGATCATATGGATAGGAAATTAAGGAATAAGATTGTTAAGCTAGTTAAGGTTTTGTGGAGGAATCCTAAAGTTGAAGAATCAACTTGGGAACTTGAGAGCGAGATGCTTGAAAAGTATCCGCATCTATTTTCATAAGGTTAGATTCTGAGGACAGAATCTTTTTAAGGGGGGAAGGTTATAACGACTCAGAAAAACGCTTGTATAGTATTAATATTTAATAATATTTGAGATCTATGATATGTGAATATTGTGTGAAAGGTGGATATGTGAAAATGTGATAAATAGATGTTTACTTGGTGAATGGTATGGATTAAAATACATGTGTATGCTTTTAATTTCATTTTATATGAATTTCTTATTGAAAATTAGTTCTTTTTTGACCTTCCGGGAATTTTATAAAATCAACGGAGACTCTTTTTATTGTGAAATCTTTTTCACAACCTTTATTTTATATTCTAGTATTTTATAAAATTAATGGAGGAATTTATTTTTGACTTTAAGGATTTAAAACTGATTTTATGAGTTAAATGTCATTTATGTGATCAAAACTTTGAAAATTCATATTTAATTCACTTTTGATCATAAAAATATTTTAAAAATATGGGTGAGCTTGTAAATTCGTATTCTTTGTTTTAAAAATAAAATTGTGATTTTTAGATATTATCTTCATTTTATTTCGAATTTTAGAAAGGGTATTTATGTTGGTTTTGTTTATTAGAAATCAGATTTTAATTAGCTAATTACCATTTTACCCCTGGGCTTATAAACCCCTGCATCCATTTTGCCCCTTTTCTTCACTCACCGCTCAACTCTCTCTTCTCTCTTTCTCTCGATTTTTCTCTCGGCTATCTCTCTCTCACTTTGTAAAATCTCTCTCCCTCATTCTCTCTCATTCTCTCATGGATATTGATGATTATATGTATATATATAATCGTGTATGTGTGTGAGTGTATGGCCGTGTGTATATGTGTGTGTATCGGTTTTGCATGCAAAGGATTTTGGCGATTTTGATTTTTGATTCAATCCCGAACCTTTGTTTTGTGATGATTCCGTGATAAGGAGATTGTTTGATTTGTATTGGTGAGGTTTGTTGAAGGAAACCCGATTTTCCGGGCACCTCCGAACCATGCCGCCATCGGCAATGAGCTCCGGCGAGCCGACGGGGACGATGATGATGCTTTTGAGTCCGATTATTGTGTTAATACAAGTATTTAGTGGAGTTATGAATTGCATGCTGAAAAACCGAAGTGCATGTGTATTTTCGATTTTTCCTCTTTTGATAATTAGTTTGAAATTTGATTATAATGGATGTTTGATGTGTAAATTCAAGGTTATAGTGATTGCATGTTAATTGTTTGGTTAAGTTAAAGAATTTCAGATTTTACATGATTGGTATTCGATTTTAATTTGAAAGTTTAAGTTGGGTTTTGCTCGGATTTGAATTATAGTGAGCATGTTAGTTAATTTCGGTATTTAGTGATTATATGTATATGATTTGAGTATTTGTCAAAGAGGTTTTGGTTTTTAAGAATTGGGGCAGCCAAACCAAGAAGTGTTGAGTGTGATTAATTGATGATTAGTTGTGATAAGTTTTATGAAGTAAGAATGTTAGTGTTTAAAAGTATAGTTGAAGAATGCTGAATTTTCCAGAAAACTGTCTGCCTGTTCTGTTTTGATTGTTTTCATAATGTTGCTGCCTGTTTTAGACAGAGAGCCTAGAATGTCAATGTTCTAAATTGAATCTAATTTGTGCACGCGCTAACCTTGTGTCAAAAGAGTTAACGAATAAAAAGTTATGCTTGTTTTACTAAAAGTTGCGCAACAGGGATTTTTCTGTGCTTTAGTACCTAGTTATACAGTTCGTTTTTAATCTAAATAAAGTGTTCTGAAGTTGAAACTTTTATACTAAGTTGAGTTAGTAATCAGGAGGTAGCCTGTCAAATTTGGTAATTGTTTGATTATATTTGGATTTATGAAAAATGTTTTAGTAAAGTATGCGCAGCAGATTTTTCTGCTTTTTGAGATAAAAACATTGTTGTAAAAGTGTTAAGGATATGGTTGGCATGACCAAATTGATTTAAGGGATACCAAGTGTGGTATGATTTGAAAGATATATTATTGTATATGTATATGTATAACGAGCATGTTATGTGTATTTAAATGACAATGTGAGACTATATGGTTGATTGCCTATTACATGATTATAATTGTTTTATGGTATAACTATTATGTGTTTACGCGCTTAGGATGCGTTGGGTAGTTTAGAGTAAAGGATTGGCATTTGAGAAAGGGCGTTCTAAGATAGAATATATTCTTTTGTAGAGTCCAAGGAAGTGGAACTTAGAGAGTTCAAGGAAGTGGGACTTAGAGACAAAGGAAAGACTAAGGTGGAGAATCAGTGATTGTTCATTACCCTTTTTAGCTACTTAAGGCAAGTAATACAAACTTGCTTTCGTATTTCGATTCCATTGTTTCATTTTGACATATAAGAATTGTTACCTTGCCTTGATATACCTTTTAGTTCTGAAAACACTTATTGTTCATTGATAACCCTTATCTTTGTTCATATATACCATGTTGAATTATATACCATGCTTTGTTTCGTTCTTTATCCTTAAACCTTTATACCCTGTTCATATCCATGAATTGAAACCTAATGACCTATGATTCTATAACCTGAACTTGATCATATACTTATGCATTCCCTTTTATACCTGAAAGTGAATACACCTAACTCTCATTCTAGTACATTTCCAGAACAGACCCGATGATAAATATTTCCTATATTCCACTAATAGAAATCCAAATTGTTTTGATTGAACTTATCTGATTTCCAAAGGACTTCTTTATATCTGAACATGTTTTAAAAAGGAATAAAGTTTAGACTCATTTAAATTCTGAGTTATGGTTTCCACGGATTCCTAAGATTGGAGGCGTAAGAGGCCGAGTAACGCCGGTCCAGCATTTTTTTTAATTATAATAAATGGACTAGGGATGGACTAGTCTAAAGGCCAATGTGTTGCCTAATGGGACCCAATACAAGGACCAGAGGGACTGTGTGTCCGGTATGGGGACTTTACGTGGCTGATCACCCGTATTGTCCGGTGCGTTGTGAAAAATCTCCAAAATTACTTAATGCTTTTCTTGAAACGGATATCTTGAAAATGAAATTGGTTTACCCTTTGAAATTGCATATTTATGCCATTGTTCCGATAACTCCTTAATATGGATTCTGATAAAACCATGCTATATATATTGATGTCGGAAACTGTTTTGAAGCTATATATTCAATTCATTGTGTTGATAATCCCATTGATACAGATTTTGCTATACCCATGTCATACATATTGATATTGGAACTGTTTCCCAATGGATAACTGTATGGTCATATTATTATTACTTGCTGGGCATTTGGCTCATTCTTTTTCCCTATTCTAACCCACAGTGAAACGAGAAGATGGTACGTACATTTCAGACAGCTAGGAAGTCTTCTTATAGGGTTGTTTTTGGGATGCCAGCTCAGGTAGGTGATGGCCATATCTAGAAGGTGTTTTGTAATAGAGAACGTAGAACTTTTAAGACATGGATGTAATAATTTTTGAGACTTATGTTATGTATTAATGAATTAGATAGTGGATGCTTGTTTCACACCATCAACTGTTAAAGATCTTGGTAGAGTTGGGGTCTAGTCTGCATGTTTATATTATTGTTTATGGGTTTAATTATGTATAGAGTTTGTAGTGACTCCCCGATCATGACCCCAGATCGGGAGGGCGTCACACCAGTTCCTTAGCAGCAATATCATTGCTCAGGCCTATGACAGCTTTGTGAGTCTCATCAAAGCGATTATTCAAGGATTTAACTTGAACAATTGTAGCCTTTAAATGTGTCAACAACTCAAGATTTGAAATTTCCTTAGCAGACTTATCAACAAAATCAGCAGTCCTTTGTGTAGAGAAAATACACTCTGCTCCTGACCAATTTGCATAGTACATTTCTCTAAAATGAGCTTCAGTTGCATTTTGATTTTCCTTGACAGTCTCTGCAGTAGGATCCCTTAGAAAAGGTATTGATTCATGGTCATCAGAGTCTGCATGATCAGAATTTACAGAAGTGTGATCATTACTGTCAGAAACAACCCTTTCTTCAACAACATTTTCTGCTAAGGGATCTGCAGCTTCTTCAATTATATTCTCTGCAGTAACTTCAATGTTTAACTGTGCAGCTTCATCATGAATTTGCTCTGCAACAGCTTCATTCTTCTCAGAGTTAACTGCCTCAGAAAATTCGTCTTCTGCTAGAACAGTATTTGGAACAGAGTTTGTAACAAAAACATCTTCTTCTTTATTCTCTGCTGTAGCTTCATTCATTTTCTCCACAGCAGCTTCAACAACCTTCTCAAAAGAGACAGATTTTGCTCCCTGATCAACTTCCTCACCAAAGTCAAGATTTTGATTAGTGACAGAGAGAATCTCTGTATGAGTTCCCATAGACTCATCAATTATTAGAGTGGCTTGATCAGCAGCCACATCCTCAGTGTCACAAACACTGATTGAAGGATGTGCTTCAAACTCCTCTTCAATATCCAAGATTGGTTCAAACACCATCTCAGGAGCTTCATCAGCATTTACTCTGTCCACTATAGGCACAGTAGTTTCAACATTTACATTAGTTGCAGGAGCTTCATTCTGTTCAGTTGCTGGAACAGCTTCAGATTCTAACTCATCGAAAAGATAGTTAGCAATCAATCTTCTTCTTCTTTGATTGAGAGTTGCAGTATCTTCCTCATCATCAGAACGAGGTCTCTTTGCTCTCCTTTTCTTAGAAGGACCATCAGACTGTGGCATAGAAGATTTTGACACTCCAACCTCAGTAGTTGGCTTAACAATCTTTGCAGTTTTAAAAGCCATGTGTTTGATTCTACCACCAGTATTAATTGGTTGTGATGTAGATGAAGGAACTTCAGTGTTTATTGGTTCTGGTTGTGGTTCTGCTTGGATAGAATCATTCAAGAACTGTTGCACTAATGCAGGCAGTAAAAGATCACCTACATTACCCTTCTTAACATCCTTATTCACAAGATCAGTGAATATACGCGTGTGTAACTTAAAGCATGGAATAACATCTTCATCAAGAATATCTACCCCACTAACACAAGCAGAAAATAAAAGCTGACAGAATCTAGCAAAGTAAACTACTCTCTTATTTTCAGTCATCTTTTCACCCATATTAATAAGAACTAGTCTACCAAAATCAAAATGAGTACCATAGATAAGAGAATACCCAATTTGTAGACTTTTAGTGGGTATTGCATCCCAGTTGGTGCACTTCTTCCCGAACGTTCTTGTTATACAGTCGAAGAAAAAACTCCACTCTTTCCTCAAGAACGGTCGCTTCAATTGACCTATCTTGGTCAAAGATCCACTATAACCTATCGCCCTCATCATTCTCACCAACTCAGCATCACCAACAACAATGGTGTAAGCAGTATGGTCACCAAAGCCCATAGCAGCACGAATCATACCAGGAGTAATGACATACTCTGTTTCTTGAAACTCGAAAACAATAGATGGTGTTCCAGAAGCACCACCATCATCATAGATACCAGTCTCCCAAAAGCTTTTGATTTGAAACACAGAAAGCTTCTCTGGTTCTACAAGAGCACGCCCGATTTGAGATTGGGCAAAATTTTTTTGCATCAAATGAAACGCCTCTGGTGAGTTCGCATTAACCAATGGAGCAGCATAATTATTAGGAACAAATTCAAGCCCAGAAGATACAAAAGCAGTAGACGCCATTAGTACGATTTAGAAATAATCAGAGAATGACTTAGAGAAGAAATTGAGAGTGTTTGCAGTAAGAGTGTTTGTGAAAATGTATGTGTGACAGTGAAGTGTGAATTGGAGTAAGTTGTGAAAAGTTCAAACGATTTTGTGTATTGTATATTAATACAAAATTAAAAATTAAAAACTGAACAGTTTCTAATCAATACACACAACTGTCTTACTCCGTGAAACGTGTAAGTGGGACACGTGGCACATATGCAATGACTGACAGCAGTAAATGGCAGTTTCTAATGCGCATGCGCAGTAAAAAGAGCAATAATTACCGCCTATTACACTTTCCTAGACACTCAACCTCTCTCCTCTGTTTAATACATTTTTGAACTGTTGTCCAATCATACTCTTTTGAATTTTCAAAACAGATGTCTTTTCTCAAAATTATAATATGTCTGAAACTAAGAAATTTATTTTAATCATCAGAGATTAAAATTAAATTACCTCGGCGTAGAGTACACAGTTCATCAGTGTTTACCAATCCTCCTCCTTTATTCATAAACTCTTTCCACAAACTGTACAGGTGTGAATATTTTTGTGTGACTTAGCAGAGTTTACTGAATATAAATATTTAGAGCATCTCAAAGTGCATAAAATCCACAAATTAAATCAGTAAAAACTGGTTGCCCAAACTCTCATTTATAAAACAAAATCTGATTTTGTCTAAACTCTGTACTTATAAAACTGGATTACCTGTCATAGCAATAGCACTTTGATTATCACAGAAAATAGGTATTTTAGAGTACCTTAATCCATAATCCAGCAACTGATTTTTCATCCACAAAATCTGTGCACAACAGCTACCATCAGCAATATACTCTGCTTCTGCTGTGGATGTGGAAATTGATTTCTGTTTCTTGCTGTACCAAGAAACTAATCTGTCACCTAAAAATTGACAGCTTCCACTTGTGCTCTTTCTGTCAATCTTATAGCCTGCAAAATCTGCATCAGAGTAACCAATTAACTTAAACTCTGATTCTCTAGGGTACCACAAACCAAGAGTTATGGTTCCTTTGAGATATTTGAAAATTCTCTTCACAACTGTTAGATGAGGCTCTCTGGGGTCTGCTTGAAATCTTGCACAAAGACATGTTGCATACATGATATCTGGTCTACTTGCAGTGAGATAAAGAAGAGACCCTATCATTCCTCTATAGTTTGTCATATCTACTGAGGTTCCTGTGTCTTTGTCTAGTTTTGTTGCAGTAGCCATGGGAGTTGTGGCAGATGAACTATCAAGCATACCAAATTTCTTAAGAAGATTTCTGGTATATTTTGCTTGATTGATAAAAATCCCATCATCTGTTTGCTTTACTTGCAAGCCTAGAAAATAACTAAGCTCTCCCATCATGCTCATTTGGTATCTTGACTGCATAAGCTTTGCAAACTTCTTACAGATTTTGTCATTAGTAGACCCAAAAATTATGTCATACACATAGATTTGAACTAACAGCAGATCATTACCAGTATTGAAATAGAACAAGGTTTTATCAATTGTACCTCTAGTGAACCCACTTTCTAAAAGAAATTGAGCCAGAGTTTCATACCATGCTCTAGGTGCTTGCTTTAGTCCATAAAGTTCTTTGTCAAGCCTGTAGACATAATCTGGATGCTTGGGGTCCACATACCCTGGTGGTTGTTCAACAAACACTTCTTCTTCAAGTTTCCCATTGAGAAAAGCACTTTTCACATCCATTTGAAAGACTTTAAACTTCTTGTGAGCAACATAGGCCAGAAAAATCCTTATTGCCTCCAATCTTGCAACTGGAGCAAAGGTTTCATCATAGTCAATTCCTTCCTGCTGTGAATAGCCTTTAGCCACAAGTCTAGCCTTATTCCTTGTAATCACTCCATCACTGTCTGTTTTGTTTCTAAAAACCCACTTTGTACCAACAATAGATCTGTTTTTAGGTCTTGGTACAAGAGTCCATACTTCATTCTTTTCAAATTCATTTAACTCTTCCTGCATAGCTGTTATCCAGTTAGCATCTTGAAGAGCTTCTTCCACTTTCTTGGGCTCAGTTTGAGACAAGAATGCATGAAACAGACATTCATTAGTTGTAGCACTTCTAGTTCTCACACTAGCTTCTGGATCTCCAATTATCAAGTCAGGTGT
This sequence comes from Heracleum sosnowskyi, assembly GCA_030848705.1. Lineage (NCBI taxonomy): Eukaryota > Viridiplantae > Streptophyta > Magnoliopsida > Apiales > Apiaceae > Heracleum > Heracleum sosnowskyi. Next base: position 74,639,221 of record CM061237.1, read on the forward strand.
GTGAGCTTGTGTCCACCTTCTTGCTGTAGGTAATTGGCTTCTATTATCATTATTAGATCCTCCTCCTTGATCCATGATCTCCTGATTTTCTCCTTGACCATTTGCATTCTCTGAGGCTCCCCCTGAATTGGACTGTTCAGTATTTGAACTTTCAGAATTTGACCCAGAGTTTCTATTTGATTCTTCAGCTGACTCATTTTCAGAATTTGAGTCATCATTTTGAGAAGTTTCTGAAGTATCTTCACGCTCCCCCTCAACTAGTTCTCTATTTTGTTCTGTCAGAGAAACTTCCTCAGTGTTTACCAGTAGAGGTTCAGAGTATGCTTCATCAGAGTTTGTTGGATTTGCTTCATCAGAGTTTACGTCATCAGAGTTTAGATCTTCATTTTCAAAGCGAAGTTGATCATGATATTCTTCATCTTCTATTCCAGTTATTTTCTTGTCATCAAATGACACATGTATAGATTTCATGATCACTTTAGTTCTCAGATTGTAGACTCTGAATGCTTTAGTTGACAGTGGGTATCCAACAAAAATTCATTCATCAGCTTTTAAGTCAAACTTGGTCAACTGTTCAGGATGAGTTTTCAACACAAAGCATTTGCATCCAAAAATATGAAAATATTTCAAATTTGGCTTCTTATTTTTCACCATCTCATATGGTGTTTTCCCATGCCTGTTGATCAGTGTTGCATTCTGAGTAAAACAAGCAGCTTGAACAGCTTCTGCCCAGAAATAAGTTGGCAATTTTGCTTCACCAAGCATTGTTCTGGCAGCTTCGATTAAGGTTCTGTTCTTTCTTTCAACTACACCATTTTGCTGTGGAGTTCCTGGTGCAGAAAATTCTTGCTTCACTCCTCTTTCTTTGCAAAATTCTTCCATTATTGCATTTCTGAATTCAGTACCATTATCACTTCTGATAATTTTCACTTTATACTGTGATCCTTTGTCCAGTAGCTTTACATGATCCATCAGAGTTAAAGCAGTTTCATCCTTATTTGCTAAGAAATACACCCAAGTGTACCTAGTGTACTCATCAACAATGACTAGAGCATATTTCTTTCTGCCAAGAGACATTATATTGACTGGACCAAATAGATCAACATGAAGAAGATGATAAGGATCCACAACTGAAGATTCAGACTTACTCTTGAAAGATGACTTCCTTTGTTTGGCCTTTTGACAAGAATCACACAGACCATCTAAGCTGAGTATTGACTTTGGAAGTCCCCTTACAAGATCTTTTCGAATTAGCTCATTGATATTGTTCAAGTTTAGGTGAGAGAGCTTCTTATGCCATTTCCAACTCTCTTCATTTGACATTTTTGCAGACAGACACACAGCTTTTCCTTCAGAGTTTGTTACCAAACTTGCTTCATAGATATTATTCCGTCTGTGTCCAACTAAAACAACTTTCCCTGTAGATTTGCTGATAACCTCACAGAATTCAGGTTGAAAATCTACATGGTAACCTCTGTCACAGATTTGACTCACAAATATCAAGTCATGCTTGAGTCCTGGGACTAGAGCTACATTTGTGATGATGACACTTCCAAGATTGATATTGCCATATCCCATAGTACGTCCTATGTTGCCATCTCCATAGGAGACTTTTGGGCCAGCCTTCTCCTCATAGTCTGATAGCAGGGCTTTATTTCCAGTCATGTGTCCTGAACATCCACTGTCCAACACTAGGGTGCTTTCCCTTATGCCCTGCAATCACAAACAATTACAAAGAGTTAGATTTAAGGATCCAGACTTGCTTGGATCCTTTGGCTTTCTTAACATAGTTAGCTTTTGCAGCGGAAAAACTTTCAACAGAGTTTAAGCTAACTGTGTCAGACTTTACACTTGCAGAGTTTGCTCTAACCCATTTCAAGTTGGGTTTTAACTCATAATAGTTGTGATAAATGGCATGATAGCTCTTGCAAGTATAAATGGAATGCCAAGTACTCCCACAGTGTGTGCATAAAGTCTGTGGTCTAACCCTAACATAATCATTCTTCACTCCAGACTTGGAGGGTAAAGAATTAATATATCTGTTTTTCATGCAGAAACTTGCAAGATGGTTAGTACTACCACAACTATGACATGTCTTCCTAGGAGCATCATAATTAGGCAGATAATCATTTCTTTTATTAATGCCTACTTTTCCATTCCTATTCTTCCTGGACACTTTCTGTTTTTCAACAGACTTTACCTCTTTGAGCTTATACTTGAATTGTTTCTCTGTCATTAAACCAACATTCATCTGTTTAACACAAGTTTTTACTGATTCTTTAACAGCTTCTGTTTCAAGTACAGAGGTTTGCTTACTAGATTCAGAAACAAATTTCACAGGTTTAAGTTGTGGTTTAACTTTAACTTTATCTTTAAACCTAAGTTCATCTTCCTCACAGTAACCTAACCCAACTGTATCTGTTTGAAAAACTTGATGTGTGTCTTTTCCAGAATTAGTCCAGGTTTTAATTACCTTCCTCTCTTTTTCCAAATCAGATTCTAGTTGTCTAAATCTCTTTAAAAACTCTTGCTCAACATAAACAACATCATCTCTTTCCTTTTGAACTTGTTGCATGTTAACAAGCTCTTCTTCAAGAAATTTATTTCTATCTTTAAGCTTAAGATTCTCAGATTTAATTCTCTCATTTTCTAAAGTCTGATCTCTATAACTAACATGTACGCTTTTAAGATAAATTCTCAATTCAGATATATTATCAATATCATAAGCATAAGTTGTTAGGGGTACCTTATTCTCAGATGTTTCAGATTCATCTTCAACAGTTGCCATAAGAGCATAGCTGACATCTTCATCAGAATCTGAAGTGTCTGCCCAGTCTTTTCCTTTAGTGATGAGTGCTTTCTCAGATTTTCCTTTCTTGCACTCTGGAGCATAATGACCCATCTCTTTACACTTGTAGCACTGGATCTTAGACTTGTCTTTCTTTCCATACTTGGTATCCCTTCCTTCAGACTTTCTGAAACTTTTTCTTTCAGAGTTTGAATCTTTCCTTGAGAATCTTTTTCCCTTCTTGAAGTTCTTAAAACCCATCTTCTTGAAGGTTTTCACCATCAAAGCAGCCATTTGCATCATTTGTTCTTCATCATCCTCAGATTCAGAAGAAGCATCAGAGTTTGAATCACCATCAGAGTTTGATGACTCACTTTCAGAGTTTATGACCAAAGCTTTTCCCTTAGCTTTCTTCTTTGATGTTTCTTTCTTCATGAGTTTTTATTCAACTTTGAGAGCTACAGATTTTGTCTTCTTTCCAGACCTTTTGTTTCTTTGTTCTATCTCAAGTTCATGAGTTTTAAGCAACCCATAAATTTCATCAAGATCTGTTTCTGCAAGATCATAATTATCTCTTATTGTTGTTGCCTTTAAATCCCATTTTTCAGGTAGAGATAGTAGAAACTTGAGATTTGACTCTTCAAGATCATATTATTTATCAACAAGAGACAAATCATTCAACAATTTACAGAATCTGTCATATGTATCTGTCAAAGTTTCATCAGATCTAAAGTCAAAGTGTTCATACTCCTGTGTTAAAATAGTCTTCATGTTCTTCTTTATGGCACTTGTTCCTTGACACCTGACTTCTAAAGCATCCCAGATTTCTTTAGCAGTCTTGCAACCAATAACTCTGTTAGACATGACATTATCTAAGGCACTATGAAGAAGATGTCTAACTTTTGCATCCTTCGCAATTGATGAGATGTCCTCAGGAGTCATATCTTTCTTTTCCTTCGGAACAGTCTTTTGTTCTTGACCAGCAACTACAGGAGACAGTTTAGTTGGCATATGAGGACCATCATAGATTCTATCAAGGTATTCTGGATCTGTGGCTTCTAGAAACATGGTCATCTTAACCTTCCATATTGGATATTCCACTGGTTTGAGCATTGGAACCCTGATTGACTCATATCGACTTACAGAAGCAGATTGAACCTTTTGAGCATTAGAACCTCCATTTGAACCTGCCTGAGAGTTTTCAGTCATGATTATACTTGTGTTTAGATCAATAAACTGTATATATTAAACAGCCTTAGCTCTGATACCAATTGTTAGGCCGAATACACAATATATAATCAATATATGTATGAGAATAACAATCAAGAACACTGTTTATGAACAATAAACTGAATTATATTAAATAACTCTTCTCTCAGTGATGTAGAATATCACAGAGAGCTGCTAGGTTACAAGAATAATGTATTCAGTATTCGCATCCCTTTTAGGGTTAACCTATCTGTGTTTATATAGAACACAGTTACACAATCAATCTCTAATTGATATTCCTATAAATCAGCTATACAATTTATATCAATTTAGGATTGCTTCTGTCTTCTGTCCCGTTTCTTTAGCTATCTCAATATATCTTGCTTCTTTCCATCTTCAAGATATATTGCTTCTAGAATCTTCAAGTATGCACCGACAGCTAAATAAACTCTCATCCCGTCAGACTTTAACAAACTCTGACTGGCTTCTAGTGTAAACTCTGATAAGTACCTGTTTCTTAAACACTGATAAAAAATCATCAGCAATTATATCTAACACAGATTTTGTACCGTAAAATCACTAAATTTATACGTATATAAAAAAATAAAGAGCTAGATCTATGCTGAAATCACTATTTATTCTTACATAAATCACTAAAATTATTTTAGTTTGTAGTTTGTAGTCTAAGAGTGGTTTGTATTGGAGTAAACCCCTATATATATATATAGAGAGTTAAGTTCTACGGATACCACTTTTTTTGTGGAGACTTGGAGACCACATATGTTCTGCAATCTAAATTTGACAAAATAGATCATATTTATATATACATGCATGTTACTTTAATTATAGAGATTAGTAGTGACATTATCGTATGATTTAAAGAAATATTCAAATTTTAAAAGTGTAAAAACCATTTTAATACAATGTTCGCCTCAATTGTCTCATTCAGATTACTACATGTTGGTTGGTAGCTAAACTGTCTTTTACGCCAATTTAAAAGAATAGACTATTTAAATTAAATTAAATTAAATTTTTTTGAATTGTTTTAATTTAAATGTAATTTCTAAAATCATACTTGAATGAGCACAACATCTTCGTAAGTATATTTTTTTTGAATTTAAACAAAATTAAAATTTAAAAGTAAAATAAATTAATTTTAGTACAAAATATGTTGACGAAGTATTAAAAATTTAATTTCCTAATGTAAAAATAATTTAAACCTATCTTACACAAATTACATGTGGGTTGAACTAAACTGTTTTTCAGGCCGTTTTAAAATAATATTACAATATAAATTCGACTAATAACATTAATTTTAAATTATTAAAATTGTATGTGACCGAATACATCATCTTTTTAAGTACTTTTAATTTATTAATAAGACATATTTTCACATTAACTTGATTATATATTCTATTTAAGCATATTACAGATACCTGAAGTTTAGATAGAAAACTGTTACATTATTTCTTCTTTATTTCGTAATCAATTAGGTGCAGTCATTAGACTCATCAATTTTTCATTGTTAAACTTTTAAAATCTTAATGCAGATGGAGGCGATATATCATTTATAAGTTTGCAGTGTCGAAGATGTAATCTGAGAAACTCTGTATCATTAACCATACATACAAATGCAAATGTGGTAAAATCGTCTCAAACTCAAATAAGAGGCATCATGTTCAATAAATCAAATACTTTAAAAATATTTTTCTTCTTATCCTCTTTATCATGATTATATACTCTCTTTGTCCTTCTCATTTATTTACGTATGAGTTGGGCATAGAAGTTATGAAAAAATGTAAAATAGTGAAGAGAAGTAAGAAAAGAGAGTAAAGTGGTGTGACTCATCAATATTTAATGTATAAAATAAGTGTAATGGAGAAAAGTAGCGGATGTAATTAATTTTTATATTGTAAAATTTTACTATTTTTGGAATGTAAAGAATTGAGAGGAACATTTATAGAAGGGAAGTGTAAAGAAATGAATATGACGAAGAGAGTATAATTTTATTAGGTTCATGTCGCCCATTTACATTATTAATTGAAGTGGATTAGTTCAAAGATTGTGAAGTGATGCGGTCAATATCAACAAATGTTGACGACAACCTTTGTGGTCAGAATCTAAAGATAATGACCTAGTAAATACAAAATTATAAAAATATAACATATTAAATGTAAGTTTAATATTTATTCTAACAAATTTAAAACCTTCTTCGTTACAAAAAAAAATAAAAACCAATATTCTGAAAAATTGAAAATTATAATACTTAGTCTCGAAGAAAGAAAAAGTCGAAAGCCAAATAAGCTTAATTAAAGTATAGATGGGTATAAAACCAAACCATTTCCCAAATACCAAATACAAAACCACTAACTATACCACCTCCAGCTCCAACCTCTATATAAACATTTTCACACTACTAACACACATTTCTCACTCTCATTCTGCTTTAACAAACCCTAATTTCAATGGAACCTACATTTCTAATCGCAATTCTCTCAATTCTGCTTGGCGCTATCATCATTTTCGTAGTGTTTGGGAATTACTTTCGCAAAACGAGATCGGAGATCGATTCGCTTTCCAAGACGAGTGAGATTGTTGATTCAAAGCCTGCGTCGAAGCCGCAACAGAAGAAATTGAACTCTAAGCCTCACTCTCATGGCGTTGATAAGGTTGATATTATTGTGATTTGTTTTTTGTGTTTTGGTTGATGTTGAATTGAATTGAATTGAAGAGTGTGTTTGCGGATGTGTAAGGTGAAGGTTGAGTTATTCTGTTTTGTTTGTTTTGATTAATGTGGAACGAGAGAGAGAGAGAGAGAGTTTTAGTGTTTTGATTTATGTGGAATGAGAGAGAGAGAGAGAGGCATTTTTTTAGTGTTTTGATTCATGGAGAAATATATATATATACATAGAGAGAGAGAGAGAGAGAGAAATTCATTTTCAGTGTTCTGATTTATGTAGAATTGAAATGATCACTGTGTTGATATGTGTGTGTCTGTGTGATTCATTTTTAGTCTTAGTGTTCATCTGTGATTCTTTCTTATTGATTGGTTTATGCTTAATTGAATGAACTTTGTGTTTGATTTATTACAATTTTATGTTTATATATGATTCGGTTTTATATTAAGCAATGGTGTTTTGTGTGGGACTGCGGATAAATGTATCATTGATTTCTTTTGCATTTATGTCTAATTGTATTTATGTTTATTAATGGCGATTCTATTAATTCTTTTATGCATACCTAGATATGTCGTCACTTATCCTGGAACTGAATTGCTTGCCATGGGCAATCATGGAAATCTCTATTTGTGTGTAATTGATGCAGTTTCATGTTGTAATAGATATGTATATGAATGTAGGACTTGAACAAACGGCATCACCCTCTTGATCTGAATACATTGAAAGGACATGGGGATTCTGTTAATGGCTTAAGTTTCTTTTCGGACGGCCGTAGTTTGGCAACTGGTAAATAGTATTGATCATCATCTTGTTAACTTCTACATTTCAGTAATTCATGCTATTATTTTAATTAGTTTATAGTCATTAAACTTTATTATTCCTCATTATTGTTTGCCTATGATAGCAAGTCAATTATAATAGTGTTTTTCAATCCAAATAGTTTTAAATATTTGTATGTATATTTTCACGGAGAATCGCTGACTTCCTATTTTGTTGTAGCTTAGGTTACCAGTAACTATGACGTCAGGATTAAATTTATGTAATTTTAAAATTATCCTACCTAAAAACAGAAGGAATTCATTTTATTCACTCTTACCTTGTGGGTCGTTTTATTTCACCTTTCTTAACTAAATGTAGTTAGCCCATTCACCAATTCTTGTCTAAACCTAATTTTTTTTTCTCTTTAATCTGAGCCAAATAAAAAATATTGTTCTCTCTTTAGTGCTCTCTATCTCCCACGTGTAATGTATTCCTACTCTCAGTCGCAAAATAATAATTTGCTAAACCAGTATCCAGAAGAAGCCTATGCTTCCGTGATAGCATTAAAAATTGCAATGAACTCTTAATATAACTGGATTGATTAACCAAATAGATGTGTTGGTCCACCAAACTTTATGCCTAGAGATCTTTATTTATTGGGTGGAGTCCCATTCTAGGCTTAAAAATGGGGTGGGGAATCTGGGGACCCCCCATACTCGTCCCTAATGGGGCAAACCCGCCCTGATAAAGTGTGGAATGGGGCAGTGAGTGGGGATTAAAATTTGGGTAGTGATATATGCACACCCTTAATTGATACTTGCACACCCTAAGTGTAATATTTGACCTATATACCCATGACAATGTGTAGTATTTAACCAATCTGCCCTTGTCATTCTTTTCCTAATCATTTGACATTGAACAAATTTTTTACTATTATTTAATAATATGTTTATATTCAAAATTAAGTATATTGGATTTAAATAATAAAAAATATGTTAATTATTATTTCTTTGACAATAAAATATTATTAAACACATTTACGTGTCTCAAAATTTAAAATTAACATTTTGATTAAGTTTTGTTTTTTTGTGAAAAAAGATGGAAACATGAATAACTTAGAAATCAAACGTGACTTTAGCTTCGATGAATTTGGAAATAATAGTTTAGACTTTAGTCAACACTAGAATTTTGTTTATTAACCAGGATGAGAACTTAAAATTAATTATATTCAATATTTAAAATATCATATTTATCAAAAGTGAAAACAAAAATTGGCACAAAAAGTAATAAGAAAATGAGACCATATAGAGTATATATATTATAATGAAAATAGTTTTTATAATACAAAATGATATTTTAATGCTTGTTTATATGAGCAGAATATGAAACACACTAAAATTTGATACAAACGTATCGAAGAAGACATGAATCTTACTAGATAAGGTCATTTTAGTCAATTAGAAAAATGGGGTGTGCAACTATCAATTTAGGGTATGGATATATCACAACCCTAAAATTTTACCCCGCATGTATATTGGGTGGGTATGGTATTTATGTGATACACATGAGGAAAACCCGCCCCATTCTGAATTAATATATATACATATATATATATACATATAATATACTCTGTATACGTGTTTTTTAATATAACTATATGATATAAAATATTATATTAATAATTGTTTCTAATATAATATTTATCTGTATTTAATCATGTATTATGTTGTATGATTTTATATTTTATAATTATTTTGTAAATATTTTAGAGGATTTTTTAGATTTTCTAAACTATCGTCACGTTGTATTAGTTACTTTTATAGTGTAAATTGTAAATAAAAAGTTTATACTAAAATTTATTATGATTTTAATAAAAAATTTATAAGAACATAATTTATTTATTTTAAAAATAATAATATTTAGCAAATGGAATGGGGTGGGGTGGAGTGGGAACTAAATATCACCCCGTGGGATAGGGGATGGGGAATGAAAATAAATCCCCGCGGGTAAAGGGGCGGGGATGGTGCGATATTAATACATAATTAATACATAGTTATGTACATAGCTTTTAACTTTAATAGTTTGTTCTATAATTGAACTATTTAAGAACCCTTTTCTAGAAGAGAATGCATTGCCCTGGACGCTGGTTCCCATGTCCAGATAACTGAAGCAAATCCAAATGTTCTTAAACAGAAAACCTGAATCTATATAGCATTGCTAAAGCTGTCTTGAAACTGGAGTGTCATGAATACCTCTTTTTAGCAGCATTCTCAGAACAGAAGCCGAGAACAAGAATATCAGAAACTAATAGAACATTATAATCTTACACTAAGTAGGTATCGGTAACACTGAATCTAAAACTAATAATCTCAAGTAATTATGTCTCCACACTTTACAATACATCAGTATTGATACCAGGCCTTACAAATTTTCTGAGCCCGTCTCTAGATTATATAAGACAGATAGGTTATCCCTAGAATTTATGTCCAACAAACTTCAAGCATGCTCAAATTCCCATCACTGTAGAATCCGGATCTTCCAAGTGATTGCTGAATTGTAACCTGTAAACTGGATTGTCAATGTTTTGTGCATCCCACATTTTATGCAACATTCTTGAAATAAAAGCCTAGGAACAAGGATATGAGAACTTACAAGAGTACTGGATACTAGAATTATGCTGGGTTGAACAATATATGTACTCTAGGACAAAAAAATATCACCGTATAACTGAATCGCAAATATTAATATCAAGGAATAAAAATGTAACCGAACTACAAACATAAAGTTAATTTTTAAAAATGGCCTTGCTTACTTGTAAGACAATTAATATTTGGAGCCAAAAGAAACAGTCATCCATCAGAAACTGAAAAAATAGATATCTGTATAATTTGATGTTTTATGTTAACGTCTGTTTTCCATCCGTACTAAATGAAACAACTTTATCTGGAAGATTGTTGTGCATATATATATATATATAGATATATAATATTTTTGTGCATGTGTGGATAATATCATTAGCAGTCAGGTCCAGTTTGAAATTCATGACCTTTATGTCTTTCTCTCTCAATATATGTTATTCAATCTATTATCTCAAACTTAATGCTTGCCACAAATTTGATTTTAAAATAAAGATGATTTATAATGTTACTATTAGTTTGTCCTACTAAAATATACCTATAGGTGTGGTAACTTTCTATATCTTCTTATCACTAGGCACAAAAAAGCTCTATGACCCGTAGCGAGTTAGCGTTAACTGTTAATTATATCTTGCATCCTTGAGTACTTACACTTTCGTTGTTGCTTATGCATCCAGCTTGCAGTGATGGAGTGGTCAGGGTGTTTAAGTTGGATGATGTGTCAAGTAAAAGTTTCAAGTACGAATGTCAAGATCCTTTGACAACCTCTATGTTAATAATGCACTTGTCTTCTTGTTTATTGTGATACTTGTTTTTTTCCAGATTTCTGAGAATCAACTTACCTCCTGGAGGTCATCCAACAGCGGTTGCATTTGGTGATGTTGCATCTTCTTATATCGTTGCCTGTGAGGCACTTGTTGGTTCTTCCTTGTACATGTATGGAGAAGAGAAGCCCAAACCTTCGGCTGATACTAAGCAGCAGGCTAAGCTTCCTTTACCTGAAATTAAATGGCAGCAACATAAAGTTCATGATAAAAGAGCTATAATCACCTTATCTAGAACTTCAGCAACCCATGGCAGTGCAGATGGAAGTACAATTATTGCATCATGCTCCGAAGGTAATTGCTAGTTCTATGTTTAATAATTTGCACTAATGTTAATGTATTTGCACATTATCAGTTGATTGCTGATAGAATCATTGTTAAAAGGTCTTGACATACCTACATGGCTACATCATATCATCTTGTTGTTTCATGTTTCTACGAACGTCGTTTGTTCCAGGGTTCTTCTTGTTTATAGGTAATTTTGCATGTAATGTTGGTCTTCTGTCCATGCAGGCAGATCATGCAGATATGTCATCTCTCATGCTAATAGAAATATAGAATTAGAATCATCTGTCAGGAATTTGTGGTGTTACTAATTTTTAAGTTAGTATATTTTGTCCTGATTTCCTTTATATCTTGCAGGAACTGATATCGTACTTTGGCATGGAAGCACTGGAAAGATCTTGGGGAATGTTGACACTAATCAACTTAAAAACACCATGGCTGCTATATCTCCAAATGGTCGTTTCATTGCTGCAGCAGCTTTTACTGCTGATGTTAAGGCGAGTTTTTCTAACTTTCACTAGTTGATCTTCTAGATTGTACAACAATGGTTGGGGATCTTATAGATGATTAATCTTTAAGGGTTTTCTTCAAGTGGTTGTGGTGTAAGATATAGTTACGATGTTTCAGAAGCATATTGTATAATATTTTAATATTAATATCATGATGGTTTATGACAAACTGAATGTTGTTGATTCTGTATTAGAGTGTCAAGAGCATTTGAAGGGGTTAGCTTGTGTGTGATGAACTCGGAAATAAGAAAGGCTACTTGTACACATTACACACGTCTGATACAAAACAGCCTTTTCTCTCATCTATTCCAAATGAAAACCTTTCATTTATACTGAACTTGTATCTGCAGATAGTTTTTGCCACTACATGGATCACGGTGAAATTAATGTTGGACATAGTTTTTGCATTATACGATCAAGTGGACATTCTATGTGAAATCGTCAATATCATGAAGATGGACCACTCATTTTTTATTGATCAACCATAGTTAGGTCCATCCTTCAATTACTTCTGTTATCCTCATGTAATTGGTCAATAAAAAGGATTGACAAGTCATTAAAATAAGGCCAATAATGGACACAAGTTGTGTAGATAATTTATCAATATATAGCATTATATAGAAAAATACGCCAACTTATATTTAAGCGAAGGATGCCAAGTCAAACATTCTCAGCCTGCTGGGCTGTATTAGTTTCTTAAATTCCCATTTAATTTGACGGAGGGCTTTTTCTTGTCCTAACTTTTGCTCTCCTGGCTCTCTGTTTCCCATCTAGGAGATCGAATGTTCCATACCCGGATACCCAATTTTGTCAAAAACTATACCATAAAACTCTTTCAGGGTATTGTGAAACTGTACATATAGTTATAAACTAGGTTTCCGAATTATCTCTAGAACCTGAAGGGATATGGGATACTATATATCTGTTCTAGGGATTCCCTTGTTTTCTTCTAAACTTATAATTGTATATGAAATGCAAAGGACTTATACTTGTGATGCGTGATCAGCTTGATAGGTAAAATTTTAATGACAGAAGATGTTAGGAGTGCAGACTGCACAGGACTTCTATTATATAAGCATCTTTGTATTCCTTTGCTCTAGTTGAGGAGTCACAGTTACCACAAGAACTGATATAACCAACACATAGAGCCCTTTGGGGGTAGTATGAGAGTCATTTCTTATCATCCCATACCTGGGTAATTAATTAATACCTAGGCTGTAGAAAAGAACATGTGCCATCTAAATAAAAATATGTACAAGACTTTAGGCCTGTTGAGCAATGTAATGATTGATAAATAATTTTTCAATATCAAATTAACTCTTTGAAAGCAAACATCTGTGAATATTATATATGTTATGTGTCAGTGGCATATTAAACAAAATCTTGTTTCTTAAACAAAAAAGGATGTAGCCTCTCCAATGGAAATCTGTAGCTACGTAAATACTTTAACTTTACTATAACAATTATTTAGTTGGAATTGCTTTGCATATTTTTTTTGTTTGTAGAATGGATCCTTTGTACCAATCTGCTTCGTAATCTGCATGTTCCCTTTAGAAGCATAGAGAACTATTTGCTATATGACTTTTACATGCATAAAGAGTATTTTATATTTCCATGTCCTTGTTGAAATGTATTCTAATTGTGCATAATCAAAAGTGGACTTTTAACCTTTTTTATCTGAATTAATAGGCATTGAAGTTATATTCTTCATATGTTCATTTTGCAGGTTTGGGAGATTGTATACTCGAAGGATGGCTCAGTTAAGGAGGTCTCAAGAGTTATGCAACTTAAAGGGCATAAGGTTATTTTTTTGGTTATTCATACATCTTAAGATTGTATACCGGAATGATGGTTCAGTTAATTTGTGTGTGTGTGTGTGTGTGTGCGTGACTGCGTGTGTGTGTGGCATCTGTTATAGTGAATTAATGAAGTTTAGAAATGCACACGTGCATCTACTGATGCTTGAATCCCCAACCTCTAATTACTATAAGGAATGGGTATCAGCTAGGCAGCGCAGGCTAAGCCTTGTGGATAAATAATCGGCAAGCTTGTCTGCTTCACTATGTCGACCTTGCTGAATTTATATTGCTCACTCCTATCATGTTATCGCTAGAAAAGCATGCATAGATGTTCTTTCCATACTTTCCTGTCCCTCATATTATTTCATTTTATTTTTAACAATTCTTGTTAATTTTCTACAGAGTGCAGTTACGTGGCTGTGTTTCAGTCCTGATTCGGAACAAATTATAACATCATCAAAGGATGGTACCATGAGGGTATGGAATATTAATGGTATGTCTTAACTTCCTGGACTTTGTTGCACCTTTTTTAGACAGTGGATTCTAAAATATTTGAAGGTAGTGTATTTTTATGATTTTACATTTCATTTTATGGGGAATTATTTTAAAGAATTATCATGTAAAAATTTATGGGACGAAGTGGTAGAACAATAGCAGTGTTAAAAGATATTTCAAAAGGACAGCTTTTTTGGTGCAGCAAACATGGTGTCTGATAAATAAACAAAAGAAAAAAATGGTTTCTGATACTATTGTTAAAGGCTTGTATGCAATCCTATCTAAGCTTTATACTTTCACTTGTCCATTCCACAGATGAATTGTTCAAATATGTTTTTATAATCTATCATTTATTCTTTATTTTGAACTGTATATTTTCTTGTCATTTTTAGTTTCTTATTGCTTTAGCTTCCGAGTTTTCCTACTTTTACGTGATATATGAAATTTGTGGTTTCTTTGAACTGATTATTTGGTTTGATAATTTTTCTTCAATCCACACCATGTTGCTTACTAACTTTATTCATTGTTATTTTTAGTTCGATATCACCTTGATGAGGATCCAAAAACGTTGAAGGTGTTTCCTGTTCCATTGAAAGATTCAAATGGCACTACTCTAAACTATGATCGTCTCAGTATTTCACCCGATGGAAGAATACTAGCAGTTACTCACGGTCCACTGTTGCAGTGGTTATGTGCTGAAACAGGGCAGATTTTAGATACAGCTGCCAAGGCACATGATGGTAGAAGTTCTATCAAATTTTCCTATCTCTTTTTCGGTTTAAGCTTTTCCTCTTTAGGCTAGTCCTTTTTCAGTTTAACCAAATTTGCCAAGGCACATGATTAAGCATGATATTCAGTGAACTCTTTTTCCTTATCAAATTCCTACAAATTTGTAACTCTGCTGGTCTGCAAGTCTACTAGTCTGATTTATGATATTTCTCCTGAATATTATGCTTGATCATGTTCGTGCTATAGATTTTTTTGCAACACTATACTTACAAAGCTTATGATTCTCAAGCAGGTGATATTACAGACCTTGCGTGGGCGCCAAGCGGTATTCCAATGGGTAATTTTTTTTCCCTTTCAGGAAAATTTCCTGCTCATTTTCCTGCTTATTAGATCCATTTCAAGTTCTAGAAATGAGGGGAGTAACATAAGGAGAGAGACTCTAAATATTTTCTTTCCTAGTTTTGCTCTTGAGGTTTTTGATAGAGAAAAGGAGAATTTCCATGAATTTCTCTCCGAAATTTGTATCCCTTATGTCGCAAAATCAAGAAAACTCTTAAAGCAAACGCAAGAGTCCATTCAACTTCTTACTAGTTCTCTTCTTTCATCTTTTTTTCTTTCCTCTTGTCTTCCTCCACTAAAGACCCTGAAACTTAGATGGTCTGGTTCAGTGGTGATTCACTTTCCAAGGAAAGTCTTACTTGCTAGGAACCTACTAGGCTACTACATGATCAAACATCCTGTGAAGAAAGATATAGACATGTTTTGTTTAATGATTAGGTACGGGGTATTGGACAAAGAACATGGGAGAATTCCAAGAAATTATTTTCCAACAGATAACTTGTAATTTCAATAATATTCAAGCTTGAAATACTAAAATCTAATCCCTATTTTAATAGAGCTGAACAAACTTTGCCTCTGTTAATTAATCAATAAAACATTAGTTCCTTTAGAGTACTTTTTAACCGCTAGGCCAAGCCTTTCAGATCTTTGGATAGTATACGTAATGGGCTTTCAAAACCTTCAAGATTCTTTGGGCCTTTCCAGCTGTCCTGCATCAATTCTCTAATGCTGAAAAAATCTTGATGGATTGTGACTAGAAGGGCATTTAATGTCAAAGTTTTGATAGGCCGACATTAAGAAACTTTAGATTGTTGAGCGTATCAAAATTACAAGAAGTCCTTTTCCCTGAGCATTAACTACTTGCAGCCGAGTTAGTTTTGTGTATAACATGGAGAATCCTGGACAATCTCGAACATGAGATCGAGGTTAACGTGAACTGTCAACTAAATTGACTTGAGCAGTCTGAGTCAGAAAATGTGGGATGAACCTAGGAAGAATCACCTACCTATCTAGAAACTTCAGGTGATGCTGATATGTTGTCGATTTGGACCAAGGCTATAGCAACCAAAGTAAATTATTCTAGTATTCCCTGATAAATAGCACGTATGCAGTGACTAGATAATATTAACACATTTAAGAACAAAATAACTGTCCAAAACAATTGAATTCTAGTAGTAAGTAGTCAACAATACACAAGTTGGCTTGATGATAATAAAAGTAAATCAAGTACCACTAGTATTTTTTATTGAAGATCCAAATAAATTTCTTCGTATTTGGTGCGTTTAAAATATATAATAGTGATGATTAAATTAGCAACCATCTGGTCAGTCCCCTTCATGTCATCAGTGGTGTAGAAAACACTTCTGGAACTTGGCTGGGGTTTTCCACATGAAAGCACAGCTATGGCTATATATACATCAGAGTAGATTTTGCTGATGAAAATAAGAACTATTAGTGTTACCTAACAACCCGACTTGTTAGGATAAATAGAACTGTAATATAAGTGGCCGTGTGAATGATTCTTGTAACTATAAATGGATTTATAAGTAGCTTAATATATAATTTATAAAGACTTTGGTAAAGTATGCCTTCACTGTGATTCTAAAGATGATATCAATACAACGGTTCCTAATCAGTACAAGGGTCCTGAGCTTATTACATAATGTTGTAACTTGCATTTGGCCGCTAATCAGTTTGCTCTTTTGTTTTTTTTTCAGGAGACAAGAAAATAACGGTTCTAGCCACTTCAGGCACAGACAAGAAAGTGAAGTTCTGGGCAACACCATCTCAAAGTCAACCGTAGTGGTTCTGAAGTGATGCTTGATGACATTAGCCACTGGTCTGCTTCCTATGGTTCAATCCTTTTCTAGTGAAAGCTGCTTTAAATGTAGCTGAATGTTAGAATGTAGCGTGAAATTGAAGAATTAGGTTGCAGAATAGATGAATGAGATCCCTATCGTGGTTTATGCGGAAATATACACTGATAGTGACAAAAATCTTGGTTTCATGTAGTGGTTTAGATGAAATGGCATGACTTGTGTAAACTGCCAAGCTTCCACTGGACTTGGTACTCAGAAGTGATAGTGGGGCTATCTTTGCAGGATACATCAAATGTATACAAATATGGAATAGATCAGACCTTGTCAAGCATAACTTGGGGAACCTACCTCATGTTTATACCTGAGCTTTGCCCTTTCTTATATAACATTTTTACCAGGATGGTGGTATTTTATCGTTTTTCTTTTCTGAAACCATCCTTTGAAAGATTTTGTGGCTGAACCTGACCATTGGTAGCTGCTAATGCCATTTTAAACTGCATTCAATTTGCCTTTACATATTTTATGGGTGATGAAATAATATTCTTAATCAACTTTTATGAAACCTTGGACCGATGGGAGTAATCGACTTCTGGTTTTAATCAGCAGATTCTGGGCATTTCAAGTTTTTTATTACCCTAAATCCTAACATGCTCGTCCAAAACTGCCTGCAAGTTCTATTTCAATATATCTAATCAATCTCATGTGTAATAATTTTATATTATATATTGTTTTGGGCAAAATCTATTTCCAGATACATGTTTCTTTGGTAAAATAAAATTATTTCTTATTTCTTGTCAAAAAATAAATTCTTATTTGTAAACAAAATTTTCAGTGTTATCGTCTTGCTTGTTATTTCCAAGTTTGATTTCTTCTGTATTGAGACGGAATTAGTATAATTAATATGAAAAATTGAGAGAGACCTGAAATTAAACTTTTTAGCATGACTCTAAGAGGGATAAGGGAGCAGTACTATCACGAGTTCGCCTCTCGCCAATAACATTTTATATATATATTTTAGTTGTGTATTACAGGAATTCTGAGTGAATAAGTTGACCTGGTTCAATTTAAAATCGATTTTATTATCGAGTTTAGGATCAAAATAAGCAGAAAAATATCACTACTCGGATCGGACTTGAAGGAAATCATGTGTTACAATGTTACATCATACATGTGTTTAGGTGAGTTCTTGCATATTTTTGAGAAATGAGAATGAAGATGAAGTAGAAGATGATAATACAAATGCATTAAGAATGATTTAAGATAAAGTACAACGAGACATCAATTTCAAAAAAAATCAAGTAACATTTAAGTCTTATTATAAAAGTGCATTCTAGAATAAATATCTATAATTTTGATGTAATATGCAATTATTAATTTATATATTATATGAGACTTATATGCTTTAATAAAAATATATTATCTTATAAAATTTAGCAAATTATTAATTTATATTAAAGGGCCCGAGTTGGGACTACAAAAAAATATTAATTAATCGAGGTTTAACCGTAATAGATTTAGTAGGAATTAGGATTTTATTCACACTTCGAATTTTCAGTTTTGAATTTTTATGATGTAAGTATCACGGAAAATATAACAATCATTGTTCATATTATTATATTTTTGTATATAATAAAAGTAAACTATTGTATTCAAAATTTCAGTCGTCATTTATATCATATATAAAATAATTAAAATTGGAAATAAAATTAAATTAAAAATCAATATAATATAATTCTTTTATATAGATTAATAATATTGATACTGTAGTACATTAAGATAAATTTATTGTAACCAGTGAATAAATTAAATTTATTAAGTGATTTATATTATAAAAAATATTTTTTTCCGGTAAATATAATAATAACTACAACAAAATATAGCATATAGAATGAAATTAACGTATTTAAAAAAATAACTGTGCATTGCATGAGTTATGAGCTATCCTAAATTATAATAGGAGTAAAAGTGATAATAAGTGACATAACATAGATATTCTAGGTTAAATATCATATTTATAGGTATTTTTATTTATAATAGGAGTAAAATAGATAGTAAACGAGTTTAAAGGTTCGATTCTGGCATACTAAATATTAAATATAATATATATACTTCGTGTTCTAAATTATATCATGTAAGAGTAAGAGAAATAATAGAAGGCTATAATAAATTCATTCACATCTACTGCATAATCGCTAAGATTGAATCCAGAATCTCCAAGGCCATACGAGTTAAGACCTTATCACGAGCTCTCAAAAGTTTAACGATACCAAAAAAAAAAAAAAATATCATATTACGTAGTATTTATATTATTTATTCTAAAATATTATCGGCAATCTATAATCTAATTAAAAAAATCAAAATATTATCTGTATTCGAAATTAATCGAATATTATCTTATATACGTGTACGACAATTTCGGTACAAATATGGATATAGTTCTATCCATATTCGATAATATTCAAATACAAAATTAAATAAATATGATATATAAATAATTATATATAATTTATAATTTATTTTATTAGATTTATAGTATATATATATATATATATATATATATATATTCAATCATTAAATAATATAATTATATAAGTCATAGATAATTATAAACATATTATAGACATATATTTAATTTATTTTAAAGAAAACAAAATTATACTAAAAATACATAAGAGTACATTTTTGAAAAATTCAAAATAGACTTATATAAATTTAACTTTCAGCTTACTTTTGAAAAAAAATACTATATTTTCAAATTGTTTGAACTAAAATTAAATGTAAAAATTAAAAAAATGTGAATGAAAATCGAATTCAAATATTATTCGTATCCGGATAGTATCTGTCGGTTCGGAATCAAATATTAGTATTTAAATATTTTCGAATTTAAATAAGAATTCATATATAGATTCATATTTTCGAATTTGAATAAAGACATATACAATTTCAAAATCCGTTTGAAAGGTCTAATGAAAAGATAAAAAATAATTAATGTATGAATATTCATATTAATGTTCGATTACTAAATTCATCTAAAATAACCACTGATTTGCACGAGCAATAAGCTAATTTATACTAAACTATAATAAGCAAAATTGGGTATAATTTGTAGTTTGGTTAGAAACTTTGTTTTTTGTCTGTACTTTCTTTTTCGAGTATTTCTTAATATTAATTGATTTTAGATAAAAATTTAAAAGTAGACAAATTGCAATATATCTCACCAATCACTCTATACTAAACTATAATAAGGGATATAATTTGTAGATTGGTTAGCACTTTTCTTTTTTATCAACACTATTTTTTTCGGTATATTTTGATATTATTTTTTAATAAAAAATTATAATAGACAAATTGTAATATATCACGACGACAACATACTATTTTATTCTACAAATATAAATAAATTTAAAATTACATCAATTATTATATTATATTTTATTAACAAAATATGAAAGTTAAAAATTAAATTATTTAAAAAATCCCGTGTTTTGCACGAGTTATAAGATAGTCTTTATATATAACTAGTTTACTAAGTCGCGCTTCGCAGCGGTTTTATAATAATATCTCTAAATTTTCTCAAAAAATATTCTACAAAATACGTTTTTAAATAAAATAATATTTCTAATATAAAATATAGTTCAAGATCGTTCAATCAAAAACTACAATTATACTTTCAAAACTATTAAAATCTTCACTACCTCCAAATTACTCCCAGTAAGAAAAAAATCTAAAAATATGACATCCTTTTTTTGTTGTTGGGATAATTTTTTATTAATAATGATCTCTTTTTGTCAAAACAAATAACAACAAAAACAACAACAACCTCTTCCTTTAAAAAATAAATAAATTAATGACATCTTCTCAATGTTTCTTATTCTTGTATGACTTTTGTTATAGATGCACCGATTTATTGAATTTTGTTAAAAATGCACACACTAAATAAATTCTTCAGTCGAATAAATCTTAACATGATATTTTCGAAATGCATACACTATAAATTTCTTAATATACAATTTTTATCTTTGAATTTCCGTGTATGAATTAGAGAAAATATTTTACTAAAAGATATAATCTTTTCTCATAAAAATTAGAGCAATAACTATCTAAACGTTAAAAAACAATGATAAAATTTGTTTTTGAAGACATGATGAATTCTCCACTTTCGAGTTACCTTGTATACAGGTGTATCAACTTTAAACTATAAATTCAAAACTAATAACGTACAAACATAACCATATAAATCAATTCACAACTGAATGTACATGAAAATCACCTTGCTCGGCCTATTATTTTAACTGATTAACTGATGAATCCCCTCCTTATTAATCCATGTCTTAACTCAATCAACACTAATAGCAAATAACTTGTCTTGTTGTCTTGTCAAAGATTTTAATATGATCCTGCATTAGGATACAAACAAACGTTCATGTACTCATATACACACTTTTAACATGAACAAACAAAAATGTAAAAAAGAATACCGTTGACAACAAAAATTGCATTTTAATATGATCCTACATTAGGATACAAACAAACGTTCATGTACTCATATACACACTTTTAACATGAACAAACAAAAAAGTAAAAAAGAATACCGTTGACAACAAAAATTGCAGTAGAAAATTAACAAAGTTTAGGTGTATATTTATACTATTAATTAGCTGTTTGTATGAAAGTATTAAAGATAATTAATTATTTACCAAGTAATTACTTAATTTCTTATGTAAGACCGATCTAATTTCTTAACTTCTTATTTACCAATATATTCTTGTATTTTCTATTATATTACATTAAAAAAGAAAGTTTAGGAAAGGAGAATGTTAAGATGATAATTTCATTTGAAAAGAAATATTATGAGAATATCTAGATAATAATAAAAGGAAGTTTAAAATAATGTAAAGTAATACACTTTTTAAAAAAAATTTAGATATTTGAAGGCAAGAATATTATAATTGAATATTTAGTTTCCTCCATTTGTAATATTTAGTTTTCTCCATTAGTAAAGATCTATTGTATATTTATTTTCTCCATTAGTAGAGATTTTAAATGCAAGAATATTAAAATTGTATATTTAATTTACTCCATTAGTAAATATTTAAAAGACAATTGAGATTTTTTCTAGTTTTTGGTATTAATTACTTAATTTCTTATACAAGACCGATCTAATTTATCATCTTCTTATTTACCAAAACGTTCCTGTATTTTTTATTATATTACATAGTAAAAAGAAAGTTTAGGAGAACAGTATGTTAAAATGATAATTTCATTAAAAAAGATATTATGAGAATATTTAGATAATAATAGAGGAAAGTTCAAAATAATGTAAGGTAATACACTGTTTTTCTAATTTAGATATTTTGAAGCCAATAATATTATAATTGAATATTTAATTTCTTTCATTAGTGATATTTAGTTTCCTCCATTAATAAAGATCTATTGTATTTTTACTTTCTCCATTAGTAGAGATTTTAAATTCAAGAATATTATATATTTCCTCTATTAGTAAGCATTTAAAAGGTAATTGAGATTTTTTCGAATTTTTAATATTATTAATTCAAAAAATTGAGAAAATTAGAAAAATAGAACGAAGCGATCTGAGAGTGCCACCTCACCGTCCCCGTCTTCTCCTTTATATAATAGTATTGATTGATAAGCGTAGGGGAGATATTATCCAAAATTTTGGTCCGGTCCTCAGTACCGCCGAAATAATCTCAATCGTTAGATATTTTTAAAAATGAACGATCAAGATTATATCATATAAAAATTAAAATTATTATCTAAAAAGGATACAAGTCAAAATTGGAAGTATTAACATTAGAATTGGATTTTAAGTAATTACATATCAAAATATTAAGGATCGTTAGATTTTAAAATAAATAGATGAGAGTCGTTAGATCGAATATGAAAAAGTGTATTTGGTTGTTAGTTGAATTATATTAAAAATACTAAAAAATATATCTTGATAATTTAAATCAAATACATGAAAATTTCCTAATCGAATAGAATTCTCAAAGTAAAAATTTGTCACTTTCTTCGATCTTTAATTTTGGTGTAATTTTAATTGGGAAAAAAAATGTTAAACCATCATTAAATTAAAGATTATTTTATTAGATGTTAAAATAGATAGATAAAAATCGTCGATGTAATAGTAAAAATTGTATTTGTTTGTAAAACTATATTCAAATACTACAAAGAGTAATTTGATAATAAGTTCGATAATAATTCTTAATGTAAAAATTCATCACTTTTTTTCCTCTTTAGTTTTAGGGTATTTTCAATCGGGAAAAATTGTTAAATTGTTAGTAAATTAAATATTATTTTGTGAGTTTCGTGTGTGAAGTAAAATAATCAAATCTGATTTTTAGAAAACAAGATACAATATAAATAGTTAATTGAGCATATAAAATCAAATAAATAAAATTCAAAAATTAATAACACAAAAATATTGATATAAAAAGCTGTGTGTTGCAGAGGATCTTATCCAAGACTTTGATCATGTACCGTCAAACTAATAAGGATAGTTGATTTTGAAATATATAAATAAGAACCGCCAGATCTAATATTAAAAAGTGTTTTTAATTGTTATTAGAATTATATTTAAATACTAAAAACTAAATTTTAATAATATAAACAAAAAATGAGTAGGTTTTCTAAGTTGAATAGAATTGTCAATATAAAAATTCGTAACTTTATCTTCTATTAGTAATTTTAGTTAAATAATAATAAATAAACCATCATTAAATTAAAAATAATTTTATTAATTAATATAAATATAATTTTAAAAAAATAACACGGATTATAAGCTAGTATAAATAAATCGAAAAAGAAATATAAAAACTAAAAAT
Source organism: Heracleum sosnowskyi (assembly GCA_030848705.1). Lineage (NCBI taxonomy): Eukaryota > Viridiplantae > Streptophyta > Magnoliopsida > Apiales > Apiaceae > Heracleum > Heracleum sosnowskyi. Next base: position 74,662,933 of record CM061237.1, read on the forward strand.
TTTAATATGCCATAGCCTCTCTAAGTTCTGTGTTCCTTTGCTTACATGTAGGGGTGTTCATGGGTTGTTCAACCCGACTAAACCGACCCAATCTAACCCTATTTTCGGCCGTTCAAACCGGTAAAAAAAACCCGAAACTTGGTTGGGTTAAAAAAATTTCAACCCGAATTAAATGGGTTGGGTATGGGTTCTATGTTTTTTCGGCCAACCCAACCCAACCCAACCCGATTTAAATTACAAATTTTATTTGATAATTTAAAATATATTTATATTTTATATATAACTATTCATTAAACGTTAACCTACTTACATTTATTTATATATGATTACTTTTTGTGCATATATGTATGACCTACGACATAATTTACATTAATAAAATTTTAATTTTAATTAAAAGTAAATATTAGCATCAAGATCGTAAGTTATACGTACTTTATTTTCATTTAAATTTTCGAAATGAGCAATGTTATATAATATTGAATTTTTTTTATTAAACATTCAACTCATCCAAACCGACCCAACACAACACAACCCGATGTACGATGGGTAGGGTTGGGTTACGAATTAAAATTTTATGGGTTGGGTTAAAATTTTACAAACCGATTTAAATGGGTCGGGTTAAAAAAACACCTACAACCCGGCCAACCCGACCCAGAACATCCCTACTTACATGCATATCATTGTCTAAGACTACTGCCGAACATTTAAGGCAGTTGTATTTTTTTTTAAGCACCAGCATAGGATCCTAATCAAGATTCATTTTACACCAAACATTCATAGGATCCTAATCAAGATTTTCTTCCATTTCAACTTCCATTTATGAAATTATTGTTTTTATTACTTACATGTGTGCATCATAAACAAGTAGTGTGATATATTGAACCAAATGTGATTTTCTTTACAAAACTCGAACTATGAAGCATTTTTAACGCAAGTACCTTGTATTTCTAATGTTTGTCGTACAACTCTAACTCGGTTTACTTGCAAAAATGAATCCATATTTGCAATCACTTTGGTCTGAATGCACATAAAACCTTTCCGGCCTACGATTTTTGTGGACAGGTTCCATATACATCAGGTCCACATTAGTGGATACCTGTTGATGATGGTCTGAATGCACAAAAAACCTTTCCAGCATATGATTTTTGTGGACAGATTCCATATTAATGATCTTTTGAAGACAATAACATTTGCCTAGATGCTTAACTAGAAAGAGAACGCATATTTAAGAATGTATGTTCTCTTATTAAGTAAAAACATTTTAAAGTTTGTAACCGAGTCATGAGATTACAAGGAATTTATATGTACTATTTATTTGTTAGCTTCTAAATATTTCAAGAAATCAAATGCATAAGGATAATCAACACTTCTTAACATTTGATCATTCACAATTTTGAATAAGCAAATTTGGTATTTGCATTTATAGAACAGGGGTCCTTTCTTATAGCAAAAAGTATATAATTACTAGTACATGTAATGATGTAAATATAGACCATTGCTTCCTTTTTGCCTGTATTTGTAGACTATACAGATGTACCTTCATCCGAATCAAGTGATGGGCATCACCATTACTCTAAACATAATTAAGAGAGTGAAATTAATGACAAAGAACAGAACAAGGGGTCCTGAGAAATCAGATAAAATGCTGATACAAGCTACGTTCTCAGCCTAAACGCAATTTTACATACGTTTCCAGGGACAACGCAAGTTTTCCTCGCGTTTGCGGAGACTGGTAAATTCAGCAATCAGACTATGCGTTTTCAGGGCATAGGAAATATTTTTTTAACGTTTCTCAACTGAAGATCAGTTTTGGAGGTTTGAGCATATAATGAGTGGTAGAAGAATGCCCTCCCCCCAACCCACAATTTATCGCACCACATGCATATCTGTATTAGTAGTTTCAGTACAAGCTGGATGCGTTTGTGCTACAAGTAGCAATTTTTATAGGAGACTAATAGTGCTAACAAAGTGTGTTTTATGTGCAAATTGTGATACTAGCATCTATCTTACTCTAATAAATTTAAAAAAAACATAATTTATCCACTAATTCTATAATTAAGATCCTTTTTGCTTTTAGAACTGAATTTGACATTGGAACCTAGAACACAATTAAAACCAGCATCATCAACACAGACTCTCTAGCGTTCTGAACAGAGCAAAAACAGACTCGTACTGGCATTCAAAAGTCGAGTGGTCTGGATAATCGATGACAAGATTTAGTGACAGTACTAGAATAGCAAAAAACGGAAGAATGCATCGGAAATTTGGGTTACCTATGCAACAAAAAGGGAAAGAAGTTATATTTTTTTATATTGATATTAAAAACTGAATGCTCTTATTTCAAAATAGAATTAAACAAATATTAGCAACTAAAGGCATAGCTCAACAATGTACCTCTGTTGTTTCTGTTTCATCATCATATAACAGGAGATTCCATCCAAAAATAAAAATGTCTTCTATCCCTAATCGCTGAACTATAGTGTAACTGAAGTGAATCGCCACTCTTCACCGTGTTTTTGGAAGCTACATTGGACTTCAACTGTACTAGGACACCATTTTCAAAGGAGTAAATAATGCATCTATGTTCAAAATAAAAATAAATTGCATTTAATAATACTCCAATATTTCTTGCTTGTTCCATCCCAACCATTGCAAAAGAATAAATTCCGTTGCCAAAAAGTATTGTCTGATCTCCCAAGGTCCTTAAGGGAACCCAAGTTTTGGTACACCGATCAAACTTCTTTATACAAGGTAAGCCCGGAAAGGTGTTACTGTCCTGTCTTATATAATCATGGCTAAAATACCAGACAGTAAGCTCTCCATTTAACTCGAACATTATAAATTCCCTTTGTGAATTACGCAGTTGATATAAATCGTCATCCGTATCTAGTTTCTCAATCTCATATTCATCATTCATAGTGTTGTATGAAGCCACTTGTCCAAAAGCAGAAACAACATAAAAGGTCCCATTAATGTAGTCACCTATGCATAAACTAGGCACAAAATTATCAAATTTTCTCACCATCCATTCATTATCACCTTGGCGACAAGTCATAATGACAAATTCGGGTTCATCAGAAGTGTTTGAAATTAGAAAGACACAATCAGGAGAGTTGGGGTTTGTCGAAAACGTATGAATAAAACCAGAGGAGGTCATACTCAAGTGATTGTCTACTTGAGGGAGTTGGATATATTTTCTAGTTAAAAGGGAGAATAAAGAAAAGTATGTACGATCACCAGACGAGTTTCTATGGCAGCAAGAGAAAAATAGCCAACCATGTTTAAGTTTATAAGTAACACATATCAAATTACGCAAAGAATATGGAATACTTAATTTCGATAATGAGATTTTGTAAGACGAAATACGTAATCTTGGACTTGAAAATTGATCATAAAGATTCAATGTTAATGAATTACTCTGTGTTGAATATTTTTTTATACGTACAAGCCATGGTAGTGGTTCATATGTAGTGATAGGACGAGCGGAGTTCCATCTCTTGCAAACTGCACGAAAGCGAGCTTGATCGGTTAGACCGAGTCTGCTCATGATTTCCCCTAGTAAATTCTCATCAAGTTCGGACCATAACACTTGTGTACCAATCTTCTTCTTTAGGACACGCGATGCATTATGACCATATCTGACAGCTTTTTTCCAGACAACCTGGTATTTCTTTCCAAGGATCCGGAAGCCATTTGACATGCTAGCTAGCTACAATTCATTCTTTTGCGACTGGCTGAATTTCATATATTTATTATGGCTAGCGTAAAACCCTAGTACATATGGCAAGAATTGGAAGAATGGTATGTGTCTAATTACCCTTCGCACAAGTTTTTGTATTTTGTTTTTTTTCTTCCAAAAACAAGTTCAAATATTAGGGAAAAACTAGCGTAAAAGCCGGGTATTTTAGGAAATTTATAGGTAAAAGTTCCAAAATTAAAAGGTTGAAATTTGAATAAAAAATAATAACAACATTTTTTTGTATACGTGGTTCTTATTTTAGACGGTCAAATCACGAAATATCTTAATTTTATCTCACAACTTGATCACTAATCCAAAGTTTAAATCTATAATTTTATTTATTTCAATCATAATATGTTTTAAATAAATTTAAATTATGTGATAATATACATATAATTAAAATTATTACACAATATATATATATATATAATATTAAATTGATCTCCACTAATCATTCTAATAATCTTTAATTATTCGATTTGATCCATAATTAATACATCCACAGATTACTCCAATTATGGTTGTTTATGATTTACCAACCTTATCAAACTGAACCAACCCGATCGCTCTCTTCTCGGCCGACCAAGCCAAGCCTACCCAAACAATTTAAATAGATTGGGTATGAGTTTTATATTTTGTCGGCCGACCCTACCCAACCCGATTTAAGTTACAAATTTTGTTCAATAATATTTATACACACACGCGCACATATATATACAAATTATATACAACTATACATTATATGATATATTGTACTTTCAATTATAGATGTGCTTACATTTTGTGCGTATGCACGCGATTTACAACATAATTTACATTACTAAAATTATAATGTTAATCAAACTAAAACATTAGTACTAAAATCCTAATTTATACGTATTTTACGATGTTCTCAAAGATGGAAATCGGCATTAGTCGGTAAAGTTATCTTGTAAATACCTTGTAGTGATTAATCGGATAATAGGTGATTAATCGGATTTATTAAACATCCATCATTCGTCTAATATTTGATATTTAAGTATTAATATTTACATAAAAGAACCCCATATCATTACTCTATACTTGTACATGAACGAAAAAAGTAATTCAATTTGAAAGAACAACTGTATATTAAAGATTTAGTCAATAAATCAATAGCTCATACCCATATAATTGTAAATATATTGTTTATTTTTTTTAAAGTAACTTATTTTTTAAATTTTTTTTTCAATTTTGACCGATTAAAACCGATTTTTTACTGTCTCGACCGATTAATTCTGTCTCGCCCGACTTTTGACTGATTTTTTTAAAAAGTGCTTTTAAACTCGATTTTTGTTTAACATTATATATATTGGTATGTATATATATATTTTCGAAAGATATTACATAATATTTCAATATATATATATATATAATTTAAGCCAATTAAACCAACCCAACCTGACCCAAATCGATGTACGATTAAGAGTTGGGGGTCAGAAATTAATATTTTGTGTGGTGGGATGAAATTTTTTCAAACCGATTTAATTGGGTCAGATTGCAAAAATGCTTTCAACTCGGCAAATACAACCCATAAACATCCCTAACTCTGATTCACACTTTTTACTATACTAATTTTAAATATATTCTAAATTATATTATATTTGTGTATCAATACATATATAACCTATATAAAGTATAAATAATATAAAAATTTACAGTATAAATAATATATAATTCAAAAATACAAGTGAAATAAGAATTTATAAATATAATTGAATACATAATTATATGTAGAATAACGAAAATTTGAAAAAATGGAGCTATATAAATAATATGAACTAACATTTAACTTACTGAAAAGGCAAAATTAAAAAAATTGAATTAACATTTTTTTATAAATAATATAAAACAACATGTTATTTGCTCAAAAATTAAAATAAAAAAAATGATGAGAGTGTAGTTTATCTAAAAATATTTTTATAATAAACTCAAACGCAATGTTATGCACTTGGCCATTAGATGAAATTATATGAGAATGTTTAGAATACGATTATCAATGTTCACACAAATCTAATCTACTTTAGCTTAAATAATAAAGGGTTGACATTTCTGTAATTTTTAAAAATATAAGAGTAAAATAATAAATTTATAACCATTTTCTTACTTTTTTTTATCCTTCGTTGGCTTTTAATATATACAAAGTAGATAATATATAATTAGACATTAAGATTTTGAAACTAAAAAAATTAAGTTAAATAAATAATATAACCCAACATTTTACTTAAACTAAAAAAAATAGGACAAAAATAGGTGATGTGTCTTATCCAATAAGATTTTTAAGTTAAACCCAAAACTAAATGTAGCACAATAATTATAACATTAGTTTTCCTAGGTCAGATGTTTGATTCCTAATAACAACAAAATTGTTTTATTTTTTACATAAAACATTTTACTTTAACTAAAAAAATAGGACAAAAAGAGGTGATGTGGCTTATCTAATAAAATTTTTAAGTTAAACCCAAAAGTAAATGTAGCAAAATGGTTATAACATGAGTTTTCCACAAGAAGGTCAGGTGTTCGATTCCTAAGAGCTACACATAGTTGTTTTATTTTTTTACATAAATGATAGATGGATGACAAGTTTGTAATTTTTCAATAAATAAGGGCAAAATCGTCATTTCACAGCCATTTTATTGGCTCAAACCTTTAATATATACTGAGATAATTTTCGCACAAATCAGCATCTTTGAAATAATTTTATAATTAATTATATGGTAAATTATAGTATTTCAATTTTATTTTATATTTGTAAATTAATTTTATAATATTGTATGTCGTTTTCATGAACCAAATATTTTATAATTTGATTAGGTTTTAAAAGTTGGATAAATATCTATACGATAATAATATTATTATTAATTTCTTAAATAATAATTAAATTTTCAAAGTCGTGAAACGAATTTTATTAAAATGATCAATTAAGTGTAATATAAATAATTATTGTAGCATAATTGTTTGTGTATAACATAGACGTTTGTAAACTCATGTGATTTTAATGTACCAAAAGTATATTTGTAAAAAAGGTAATCATGTATGTGATATTATATCTTAAGATATATTACAAATTTTCTTAATTTTTTATATCTTATACATAATATTTTTTTTGATAATCAAGTAATTCATTAATAAACAGTCATACGACATTTATAAAAACAATCAAAATAGAACAAATACGCAATAAAATAGATCAAATCGGAATTTTCTTCACCCCGAGCTACGATTGCTGAGCAGATCATTCATTGTGGCACATCACTCGTTCATTTTTTAGAGAGACAATCTAACAATTTGTTGTAGTTGTGCAAAATATATATATCTAATTCGTCAATACGTATTTGAACAACTAATCATAATTGTGACTCCATACAATCCAAATCAATGAACCACTATTATAAATCCTGCAGATCTACTATCCCGGATACCAAAACAAACAAAACTCTCACAAAGAGAGAGAACAAACCCGAAGAATGGGTAGAGAAAATCAACTAAACGGGGTACTAAAGCTCTCAATAATGAGAGAGACTTATTCAAATCGAAAACGAAATTGAAAGAAAACAGTAAAGAGGGTTCTTATCACCAACTTTTTGGTTGATGACAACCCCTTAACTAAAAATTGAAAATTGAGAATTAGGGTTTTTTGGCGGAAGTATACATAATATATATGAGCGGTTGTCGTATAATCACAAAGTCTACAATACATGTCATTAAGACATTATACATTTTTATCATTTATTTTCGTGTTCGTGTACCTTCGTGTATCAAAAATTAAACCAAACACTAAATTTTCGCGTCATAAATCAAATTTTCGAGTCTAGTAAGGAGATTTAGAAAGATGTGAACGGTGAAGGAATGATAAAAAAATGGACAAATTAGTGACATGTGAGATTTATTAAAATTTTAAAGAATAATATGTCTTTTGGAAAGATAAAAATAAAGGAGTGTACATTTCAAAAATAAAACTGTTAAGAAATGAATGAGACGAACAAATTGTATAATAATTATTGAATAATTTAATGATAAATAATTTCAACGCAAACTTTCTTAATTTTAAAAATATTTAACTAACGAATAATGAGATCCTTATATATAATATGTAATTTATATTAGATCAAATTTTATTATTATATCTTATGCATAAATACTTGACCAGTTGAAATAAATATAAATTATATCAATTAACAATATAATAGGTATTTTTTAATTGAAAAGAAACATGTATAATAAAAAAAATTACAAACATGATCGGATATGTAGTTATATATAAAGCTACGAAAACAAAAATAATTGTATATAAATAATATAAGCCAACGTTCTATATACTTAAAAGTTAAATTATGAAATGAAAAGAATAAAAGGAGATCATGTGGTTTACCTAATAAGAATTCCAAATTACAAATCAAAAGTTAACCTAGCACAATGGTTAAGAAATGAACTTGCTAAGAGGAAGTCAATGGTTCGATTCTTAATGAGGACACAAATTAATTAATTTTTAGCATAACTTATAGAAAGTGGCATTTTTGTGATTTTTCAACAAATAAGGGCAAAATTGTAATTTTTCACGGCCATTTTTTGGGCTCAATTTGCCCTTGGACGACCTTTAATATATATAACTAGCGTAACAGCTCGTGCAAGGCACGGGCCTGCATAGAGATGTCAATAATTTTTATCGTGAAAAAGTTGGTCGTGATCGATTTATTAGATTAAGGATTGTGTAGTCTTAAGTTTGAGAGCGTAAAATGAGAAGTATGGTTCATGCATAGTGAGGAGTAAAGAATTTTTTTGGCGAATAGTGTAATTACTTTGAATCACAAACGTAACTATGCCAAGGCTCTAAGACTTGTTTATAGTGACTATTATTGATTTTGAGACCAGATTGAAACAATGTAGAATTTGAAGCACGAATGTACTATTGTTCTTCTTGTGATTATAAGCAGGTTTACCTGTGTTTTGTGTGTCAGAGAAAGGATAGTTTGTAGATTGGTAATTTGCATTAGAGAGCGGTTGTTATATGTTTTTCGAGAATTGATTGTTTTTTTTTTTTTTGCAATCTAGGTTATGAATAGGTTATATGCATGCAATGTTGTTGTAATATAATCGAACATGCATGAATGAGATAGAGGATTTTAAAAAGAAGCTGAAGGCCGACGCATCTTTGCACACCCTCACATCACCCAAGTTTGTAATAAACACCTTGGGAGATGAACACCTATTACAGTTTGGAGTATTCATGTCACCTATTTGTTTTTCGTTTTTTACTTGGGAACTGATTCTGCACTCCTCTCATGTGTTCATCTTTATATTAAATTATATTAACACACTTAGTAAATGCATTAAGAATGTGTTTGGAATATCGTTTTACAGTTACACATTTTAATCCAATTTAGTACTATATATTAAACCTCAACACAAGGGCAAAAATTTCCAATAAATGGTCGTCACAAAAATGTCACTCATATATTATTATGCAAAAATATATTAATAGTTGTTAGTACAAAGAAACAAACCTCCAACCTCCTTCTAAGATGTTCATGGGTTTAACCACTATTCTACATGCCTGTTTGAGTTTACTTCAAAACATTTATTAGATAATCCACGTCTTTCTTCTCTTCTCTTATATTATTTTTACTTTGATGTTTAAATAAATAAAATATTGGTTTGTATTATTTATAGAAATCATTTTTTCTTTTCATCTTTTCGTACTTTTGGTCAAAAATTTTATTTTCCGGACACCCCAACCGGTATCACGCCAGACCCTAGAGTGTAGGAAGAATTCCCCACGCTACCATGAATCAAACCTTGAATGCTTTGGTCAATAACCAGTGCTCTCACCAACTCATCTACAGGCCCGGATGCTTCTTTTTGTAATTATTTATACCTATATATTCAATCACTGAATTTTATTACAGTTGTATGTTTTCGATTAAATATATATTAATTATGTTGTTTAAAATTCATACTTTTATATTATATATCTTTATTATACTTTATTTGAATTAAACTAATTATTCATACATAAAATATACTATTGAAATTCGACCTAATATAAGAAATATTGTATATGTTGTAGAGGATGTCGTCAAGGACCCACAAACCCTATTTAGAATTTCATTTTCTCAAAATGATTATATGACATTACGAATCAATTTAATGTATTCTATAAAGTTCTATTATTATTATGAAAGATTATACTTTTTTTTAATATCGTACAATAATTTTTGGAATACAATTTGAAATTCTATTTTCAAAACTTGTAATTTTCAATTTTCCCAAACTTTATCGTCTACTAACAGTCTCACTGATCATTATGTAATTATATACTATGTAATATCCTATATTTTAAAAACTCACCCCGATTTTTGACACGAACGTCACTGGGGTTGAAGGGGAGGGGGTTAGAAAGGTGAAAAAAAAATATAGATAAGTTAATAAAGAATGACATGTTACTTTAGAAAATGTTAACAAATGAACAATACATTCTGGAAAAGAAAATTGTTAAGAAATGGATGCGACGAACAGAGTAGGTAGACGAATTTTTTGTATAAATTGAATGCTAATGTTCTTAATCTAAAAATTATAGAAATAACTAATAATGAGAGATATAATGTGTATAATATTTCTTATATTAGATCGAATTTTAATAGTATATTTTATGCATGAATAATTAATTTAATTCAAATAAAGTATAATATAAATTATGAATTATAATCAACATAATTAATATATATTAAATTGAAAACAGACAACTGCAATAATATATAGTGATTGAATATATAGATATATAAAATTATGAAAAGGAAAAAAGAAAAACAAATTTATATAAATAATTCAAACCAATATTTTATTTATTCAAACATCAAAGCAAAAAAAAATAATATAAGAGATAAAAGACGTGGGTTATCTAATAAGTTTTATGAAATAAACTCAAAAAAGCATGTAGCATAGTGGTTAAGCCCATGGATATCTTGGAAGGAGGTTGGAGGTTCGAATCTTTGTAGTAACACATCTATTAAAAAAAATTTGTATAAAAATATACGAGTGGCATGAAAAGAAAAAAAGAAAAACAAATTTATATAAATAATTCAAACCAACATTTTATTTATTCAAACATCAAAGTAAAAAATAATAATATAAGAGATAAAAGACGTGGGTTATCTAATAAGTTTTTTGAAATAAACTCAAAAAGGCATGTAGCATAGTGGTTAAGCCCATGGATATCTTGGAAGGAGGTTGGATGTTCGAAACTCTGTAGTAACACATCTATTAAAAAAAATTTGTATAATAATATACGAGTGGCATTTTTGTTATTTTTCAAAAGAAAAGGGTAAAACGGTAATTTCGCGGCCATTTAATTGGCAACTTTTGCCCTTGTGTTGGCCTATTATATATAGTAATAGAAGATAGATAGATAGATAGATAGATAGATAGATAGATAAGTAGATATCCCGTATGTACTACAATTTTAATCGCATATTTGTAAATATGTGAATAGATTAGTAACTTGTATTTAAAATTAAAATTCTTTTGCACTCACCTATACGTATGGTAGCATTATTTCCTAAATATTATTTATCAATCTTTCGTGAAAACTATACATACATAGGAATATTAATTCTTAAATATCCTTCCTTTATTATAATACCTGAGTCATGCAATTAAAGTACAGTTAACCAATCAGAAAATTGTGAATTATTTTAGGACCAATCAAAGCCCATCCCTAAATTGTAGACCAATCATATTATATTAAAAGTTTTCCTTATTTAACACTCTCATCCTATTTTACTAACCCTTAAATTTTATATCAATCATATTATATTAAGAGTTTTCCTTATTTAACATTCTCATCCTATTTTACTAACCATGGTTAGTTTAACAATTCTAACTTAAATACAATTATGATTTTATTTAACATATTCATAATACATTTTTGTTATATCAAAAAATAATAATTAAATTGGTGTTAATGTAATAATAAAATTATTATTATTATTATTAGAACTTAGATACTCACTTTACTATTTGGGCTTCATCTTGAGTTCTAAAAATCGGATTTCGACGATTTTACAGCCCATGCGAAGCTAACGAAATTATCTTTAATTTAATGATGGTTTAACAAATATTTTTTTAACTGAAACTATCTATAAATGGAAGAGAAAAGAGAGTTATGAATTTTTACTTGGAAAATTCTATTCAATATAGAAAACATATTTATATTTGGTTTAAATTATCACAATACACTTCTTAGTATTAGTTATAATCCTACTATTAATCATATAGACTTTTTAATATTAGATATAACAGTTCTCATCTATCTATTTAAGATATAACAGTTCTTATTAATTTGGTCATCCAAGGTTCAAAGTTTTGGATAATATCCCTCTTATGCTTATTAATTATATAGGGATATATAATTTTAAATTATTTTTCATAATTAAACATTTATAAATTAACTACTCTTTTAGTATAAAGTCAATCACAATTATACTACAATACATTATAAATTAATTTTCATAATTATATCCTATTATATAATAAGAGTAAAAACGATAATAAAGCAATTAATACTACCATATATCATGTGATTGATTTCCATCTACGATATATTTAATAAAAAAATTATATTCTAATCAGATTGATGTATATGAAACATATATAGAAAGTTGATGTTGCCCAGTAAATAACAATTGTAGAAGGGAGGTTGAATACAATTGTATAAGATTCTCGACTTAATAAATTATGTATCACAAATATGAAAGAATAATAACAGCTTTATTAAATCTGATATAAAACTGTTACAAACTCTCTCAAGAAATTCTGATGTTCTTGAGAGCTTCTAGGTTACAATATACTCGTGTATGTGATCGATATAAATCGAAACATAAACCGTGTTTATATACTACACAGCTTCTCTATCAATTACAAGATAAGTCCTAATCAATTACAGAGATTGAAACCTATCCTAAATTGATAGCTTCATTACTATAAATAAGGAACCGACAAAATAAACTTCCTTATTTAACTAGACTCCAAATATAACTCGAAGTAGGAATCCTGATCAGCTTCCAATCCTGATCCCAGTCCTGATATAAATCCTGATGATAATCCTGATAATGACGCTTGAGCAAATACTGATGATCATGCAATACTGATGACGTCAGCAATCCTGATCAGTTGAGTCTAGATCCTGACGATCATTGAATCCTGATCTAACAGTTGACAAATTATAGTAAGAATGAAGATATTTCATTGTAAATTTTGTTTATGACCCGTTGCAAGGCCAACAAGATCGTTACAAAAAAAAAAATCATTTTCTCTACTTTTTTGAGATTATAGATCCCGTTTGGGTTAGCTTAAAATAATTGTTTATGACTTAAAGTTGCTTAAAGTGAAAATCGAAAATTTTAAGTAAATATTTGTTTGCGTAATTTTGTATTATGTATAACTTATGAGTTATTAAAATTATAAAAATAAAAGTACAATTTTTAAGTTGAACATGTGAACGATGATATTATTTTTTAACAAATAAAATTATAGAAGTAAAATAAATAGTTCAAAAACTACATCCTACCAACTTTTGACTTTAAACTATTTTTTCAATTTTAAGACCTTATTACACAAACATACATTTTTAAACTTAAAGTTTAAAACGACTTTAAGCTCCTAGCTTTATGAAAATCCAAACGAAATATGTACCACACACCCAACATCCTTATACATCCCCTAAACTAACAATGTCTACCGTATTTGCATAATTACGACGTATTTATATTTGGAAAATTAAATTAATAGATGGGAAAAAGTCGATGTTTGTGAGTCATGCTATTTTCGGTAAGAGTTGATCATTTTCTGTCTGTACTTTTGGTTTTTTTACTGACAAAATACATAACACACGGGTCTGTACCACACCCCCCCGAACATCCTTATACATCCCCAAAACTAACCATGACCGTATTTGCGTAATTATAAAATATTTATATTTGGCAAATCCTCTTCTATATATAATAGGAGAACACATAGATAATTTAGGGGTATTTGAGCCAATAAACCCCCCCGTGAAATTACCATTTTACCCTTACATATTACAAAATTACATGCAATGCCACTACTCTCTTATCTATGGAAAAAATTTAAGTAAATAATGTTTTAGTCAGGGATCGAACCCCTGACATTCGCCAAAGAAACCATCCTTATAACCATTGAGCTACAAGACTCTTTTTGATTTTAATCTAAAAATCATATGACATAAACCTCACATCTTTCTTATCCTATATTTATTATTATTTAAATTTTTGAGTGAAAATTAAGGTGATTTATAATATTTATTAAACTTTATTTTTTTAATAATTAAAATATCATACAGAATCATATATACTACCGGTCTTATAAAATATTAATATTAAGTTTTAAAAAGAATATAATGCGTGGTGCTTTTTATTTTTCTTTTAACTAGACAAATATTTTGTATATGTATCGATAACTATAATATATTCTATTTTCTTGCATCAGAGTCGAACTTTTCTTGTACTACGCAATATATTTGAATTATTCAAATATTTAATATATAAAATGTATTATTAAATGTTGAGATAACATAAATAACATATTACAAGTAGTTTATTTACATATTTATGACTTATTTATTTTTAAATTAATGAAATTAGTGTTAAAACATGTGTAAAAATTAGACAATAATTTAGGTATGGGCGATCGGTCACTTCGGGGTCGGGGAGACTCTGAACATGAACTCATTCGTCGAACCCGCCTCAATGCTCGAATGAGGATTACTTTATTTATCGCACAATAATCATTGTTAGAAAGCACATATTGATAACATGTATACATGATATTTATAATTATTTGTTCTTATCTATACTATATACTACAAGTATAGAGTCAGTGTGATGCATACAACATTCATATTCTTCTTATTTCACATTTATATTTACTTTGTTTGAAGTTCATTTTAAATTTGAAAAGTTTTATGTGATTGTTGAATTGTGTATTTATGTTTGAGTGTGATTAAATTGTGTTTTAAGAGTTTTCTGTTTAACGATATTTTAAAAATATATTTAATTAAAATTGTTGTTTTTAATAAATTAAGGTCAAATTGCAAAAGAAAAGGGACTAGAGTGCAAATATCAGAATATGAATGTCGTATTGACCGACCGACTACCAAACTATATTTTGAATAAAATTGTTGTTTTTAATAAATTAAATAAAGTAGTAAAAATAAAAGAACTAAAGTACAAATATCAAAATATGAGAACCGTATCGACCGATTATCAAACGTTCAATGTTTTGGCTTTAATAATACAGTATATATATATATATATATATATTAGCTTAAAACCCGTGCAATGCACGAATTGTTAATTGTTATTTTATTATTACACTTTTAATATTTTATTAATTGTATTTGTTAAAAAAATAAGTATGCATATTAAAATAGATAAATACTTTTAATTAATTAAAAACATTAAAACAGATTTTAACATAAATAAAAATAAAAAATGTAACATATATTTAGTTTAAAAAGGTTAATGTCCCTGATATTTTTGGAAAATGAGGTTTTAAAATTTAATAATTAAAAGTATTTAAATTCGTTTTAAAATAAATATGTAAAGGGTTTCCTGTGATATTTTTGGGAAAAAATGAATTTTAGTGAGAAAAATAGAAAAGATAAATTAAAAAAGACAATTTCCCGTGATATATTTAGAAAAGAAGGGACTTTGTTAGAAAAAATCTATAATGTGTTTTAGAATAATTGGTTATAAATAGAAATTTGATTATTTATATTTTAATATTCTTAGTGATTACATTTGTTAAGAAAAATAAGTAGACATGTTAAAATAGGTAAACTTTTAAAAAATAATTATAATATTATAGGTTTAAAAATAAATAACTAAAGGTTTGTCAGTGATATTTTTGTAAAATGAGGGGTTTTAGTAAGGAAAAATAGAAAAACTAACATGTTTTAGTTAAAAAAGGTAATTGCCATGTTTGAAAAAGTAGGGGAATTTGTTAGAAAAAATAATGTATTTTAGGGAAAAATGTAATTGGTTATAAATAGTTAATATTATTATTTAATAATATATTTCTAACCCGTGCGATGCACGAATTGTTAATTGTTATTTTATTATTATATTTTTAATATTTTATTAATTGTATTTGTTAAAAAAATAAGTAGGCATGTTAAAATAGCTAAATACTTTTAATTAATTAAAAACATTAAAGCGGATTTTAAAATAAATAAAAAATAAAAAATATAACATATATTTAGTTTAAAAATGTAAATGCCCGTGATATTTTTGGAAAAATTTAATAATTAAAAGTATTTAAATTCGTTTTAAAATAATTAAGTATAGGGTTTCCTGGGATATTTTTGGAAAAAAATGAATTTTAGTGAGAAAAATAGAAAAAGTAAATTGAAAAAGGCAATTTCTCGTGATATATATAGAAAAAAAGGGAGTTTGTTAAAAAAAATTATAATGTGTTTTAGACTAATTGGTTATAAATAGGTATTTGATTATTTATATTTTAATATTCTTAGTTATTATATTTGTTAAGAAAAATAAGGAGACATGTTAGAATAATTAAACTTTTAAAAAATAATTATAATATTATAGGTTTAAAAATAAATAACTAAAGGTTTGTGCGTGATATTTTTGGAAAATGAGGGGGTTTAGTAAGGAAAAATAGAAAAACTGTTTGAAAAGGTATGGGAATTTGTTAGAAAAAATAATGTATTTTAGGGGAAAAATGTAATTGGTTATAAATAGGTAATATTATTATTTAATAATATATTTCTATAAATAAGTAAGGTTAATTAAGTAAAAACACGAAATACAGTTAAGGGCAATTAAGTAAAATCACAGCGTACCATACCGACCAACTAAACTTTTAATGTTTCGTCTATTATATAATAGTATTGATTGATTTTATATTTTATTAATTGCATTTACTAAAAAAAATAAGTAGACGTCTTAAATATTTTTAAATAATTAAAAATATTAAAATAAATTTTAAAATAAATAAGTAACGGTTTGCCCGTGATATATAGGAAAAAGAGGGGTTTTAGTAAGAAAAATAAAAAGTAACATGTTTTCGTTGAATTTTAAAATATAAAAATAACGATTTTTCCGTGATATTTTTGAAAAAAGAGGGATTTTAGGAAGAAATATAGAAAAGGTGACATGTTTTAGTTGAAAAAGGTAATTGATAATTAAAATTATTAAAATAGATTTTAAAGTAAATAAGTAAGGGTTTGCCAATTATTTTAGAAAATATAACATGTTTTAGCTGAAAAAGGTAATTGCAAATGATTTTTTTAGAAAAAGAGGGGAAATGTAATTGTCAATTAAAAGTATTTAAATAGGTTTTAAAATAAATAAGTAAAGGTTTGCTCGTGATATATTTGGGAAATGAGGGATTTTAGTAAGGGAAGTAGAAAAAGTAACATGTTTTAGCTGAAAAGAAAATTGCCCGTGATTTTTTTAGAAAAAAATGGTAATGTATTTTAACTGAAAGGGTAACTGATTACAATAAATTTTATTATAATTAAATAAATAATTAAATTAGGGTCGTAACAAAAAATAGGCACCAAAACTTTCAATGTTTCGTGTTAATAATATAGTATAGATAGATAGATATATTTATAATATTAGTATTTTATGCTACTAAATGGAATAATCCGTGATATTTTTGAGGTTTTAGTTAGGAGAAATATTGGTTAAAAAATATTTAAAAAAATATACGTTTTGAAAAAAAAGCTAATCGGTTGGTCATTAATAATGATAATATTATTATTTTGTTTTATTAAATAGAACTGTTCGTGATATTTTTGGAAAATGAGAGGTTTTATTTAGGAAAAATAGAAAAGTAGAAATTTTAGTTGGAAAATATAAAAAAGAATATACACTTTGGCTAAAAATGGTAATGAGTTAGTTATTAGCAATTATAACCTTATTATGTTATTTTATTAAATGAAACTGTCTGCGATATTTTGGAAAATGAGATGTTTTAGTTCGGAAAAATAGAAAAGATATTCTATATAATAATTTTAATATTTTATCTAACGGTTCTCTTCGATTTGATCAGAAATATCTAACGGCTATGAATAGAGTGACCAGACTACAAAAACTTTGAGAACCAGACTACAAAACTTTCAATGTTTCGTCTTTAATATAATAGTATATATATATATAATAACTAAAAAAACATAAATAAAACATATGAAAAACTATTTGTTTTGAGTTAAAATATTGTAAAAGATGAGATAATAAAAATAAATAGATAGTACAACAAAACAATTAAATGAATTATATATTCTAAAATTTTGATAATAATTTGTGTAAACAATAAACAGATTAAAATATATAGTCTATAACAAATTTAAAAAATTAGATCAAATCACATTATACAGCCCGGGTTATTTAAAATTATAGTCCCCGATCAATCAAATTATCTATATAAATAAAAGTAAGTACATTATAACATACGAAACAAAATGTGCAACCATACCTAGAAAAAAAATTAACTGCAAAGAATAGAAATTTATGTTAATTGCTAGAAAAATGACCGGTGTTTTAATTAGTAAAGATATTTTCCTGGATGAAGTTGTATTTTGAAAAAAAATAAAGGATGGATTCATTGTCAAAACACAGACAGAACTCAAAAGGCATATGAGCAATTTTAACTTACGATGATATAAGCAAAAAATATTTATCTAGCCATAATTGATCAATTCTCAAGTTCAGAGTTAAAAATAGTCTGTTTGTTTGGAAGAATTGAAACACATCGAAATGGTACCAAATGTACTTAATAATAGAATGATTTGGCACAAGGTAGTTCCATTAAGTCAATTAGTTACATTGTCCTGTGTTTTGAAAGTTTGATAGACAGGGGAAGAGAAATAAAGGTAAAAAATGCTTAAAATTAAGAGGTCAGAAGAAAAGACATAAAAGAGTTACAAAGAAAGTTTTAAGAACTGAAAACGCAAGGCCTAAGTAGAGTATTAGAAGATTTAGGAAGGCTTTTGAGTAAAATCAGTACTAAAACCTACAATCTCATATTGCAACATCTTGAAGGCTATTTAGTTTCTACCTTGAATATTGTCGGAGATGAACTGAATGAATGCATCATTTTTGAAGAACTTGAAAAAATTTAGGATTATAATTTTAAAAATGTCGTCTTAATTAGAAAACATTCATAGAACACTCTAATTCTATTCTATGATCCACGACAAAAATTAAAAACAAACGTATTTATCAAAACTACTCGTATTAGTTTTAAAATTATAAACTTCAACATATTTAAGCAAGTACAACATAATCATAACATTAACAATAAAAACTCTATGAACATAAAAAACATACAATCATATATGTCAAATGACATTGATAATGTGTAGTTTAGTTTAAAATCATAATTTAAGCTAGCGGCCCGTGCCTTGCACGGGTTTTTATGCTAGTTAAATTATTAGATAGGGAAAAAGGTGATGTTTGTGAGTCATGTTGTTTTTTCTGTAAGAATTGATCACTTTCTGTCTCTACTTTGATTTTTTACTGAAAAAAATACACACAAACACATGATTTGTACCACACACCCCAATAAACATCCTTATACATTCTCTAAACTAATCATGACTACCGTATTTGCATAATTACGAAGTATTTATATTTGGCAAATTAAATTATTAGATGGGGAAAAAGTCGATGGTTGTGAGTCATGCTGTTTTTTTGGTAAGAGTTGATCAATTTCTCTCTCTACTTTTGGTTTTTTTACCGACAAAAATACATACACAGTTATTCACGCACTCATGCATGCTTCAAAGAAAAGAATATACTTTTTCAACTTAATATACTCAGGTTATATGTTTGTTCGTGTGTTGAATACATATTTTGGGACAAATTTTTTTGCCAAATAGTTGTAAGAAACACCTATTTATATTCTTCAAAATCAGTTCTATATTTTGATAGTCAACTTCAAATAGGTACTTTATAAGCTCAAGTGTAGAAATTATGTAATCTAAGGGAGTAAAACTCTATTATGCTTACTTCTCTAAAGATGTTAAGTTTTAGCTTTTTCTTATATTTGAAGGATCTATATAATATTTGGTGGATCTTAAATGTGAGTGAATTTCATGCCATAGTTAATGATTGTCACTTCCAACCCGAGAATATTAGGTGAATTTCGTTTTTAATTTTTTCAAAATAAATTTTTCACTTTGCTTTATTGGCAGGTCACTAGAAAATACGTAGAAAAAAGATATCTCACTATTGGCATATGTACTCTCTATAAAGTACTTTATTGTTTGAATATAAACATTTATTGTCATTGTTGCATTCGAAAGACAAGAAATATATGACAAACTCGCTATTTGACATGTGTCGTTATCAGTATTTTTAATATTTTTATAACCCCTAAGATCAGTTGCAGTTTTCCTTGGAAATAGTTTGAATATTATTGAATAATATATATATATATATATATATATAATATATATATATATATATATATATATATATATATATATATATATATATTATTTGACTGAATTCTATATTTTAGTCTCTTCATATTGATTAGTGACATAGAAAACATCTCTACGAGCCTCAAGGTCATATCTATGTTGATATCTGACATATTATGAGAGAAACTTAACTAATTATATGAATGTTTTATAGGATCTTGAAGGTCTTGTAGATACATTGAGCCAACAAGTTATAATTTATATGAACAAATTGATCGGTTTACATGTGAAGGTCACTAAAAACGAGCTGCTTCAATACGGTGAAACTCCCACTTCAGTTGATTTGAGAATATTCATTTTCCATGAGTTCAAATTCTTCCATATTATGCCTTGAGATTTACTATGCCAGTCGCTCAATTAGTTAGGTAATTTATGTGCAGTCGAGCATGGCCATTTAGCAGTCTCCAAAGACATTAAACGTATTCAGCAACATAAGAGGTCCAATTAGCAATATAGAAAAATATAATGAGACATCCAATATATACAATAGGATTAAATACATTGTTAGGAACTATGTTGTTTCTTGATGATAACTAACTAACTTAGTGAAAATTGTATAAGTAAATGTAGCCTTCAACGGATAGCATGCTTTTGCAGTATCTGTAGAAGGGTAGCTTATCTACGGATAAGACTCAATGTAACATGCTTGTGAAGTCCTGATGTGCAATCCTGATATGCAATCCTGATTGTACAATCCTGATGTGCAGTCCTGATGTGTATTCCTGATGTTGAAGTTGAGGTATTAGTTTTTAGGCTGAATAAGTCATGTTGACTATTAATGGATATGTAGAATAGGGAGGCTAATTGTAAATAGTCTATGCCTTGTAATTTTACATAAGTGAAATTAACTGTCTACGGATAGCAACACTAGCCTTCTACGGATGTGGATAATGTACAGTTTACGGATAGCAGTACTAGTTGTCTACGGATGTGATCAAGATACTCTCAACGGATACAACTCAAATGGCTTCTACGGATACACACTTTGTGAAAGGGACAGTTCAGACAGTGCACATGGGTTGACAGACTACACAGAGCATGGAAACCAGTATTTCTGGAAACTCACGGGAAGAAAGAAGCATTCTGTTTGTCTGGTCAAAAAGTAGCATTTCTATAAAAGACAATCAGCCAAGAAGGGCAAGCTACCAACACATGGACCACTACTCAGACCGAGAAACAAGGATCTTGAACAGATTTACTTTTTGTATTATTGATTGTTCAAAATATCTTGTAAACTTGGGATATATAACCAAGTGAAGCATTATTCTAGGACAAGGGAAATCATTTAGGCAATTTACTGAGCTCAAAAACAATATCCTTTGTAAATTGCCGAATCTAGAATAGTGTGTGTATGTAGCTGTGTGTTTATTCATAAACATCACAGAGATTTCTTCAAATAAAAATCTCTCAGGTGGACAAAACAATCCACCTAAATTTTTAATTCTTGTGTTATCTTATCTTGTTTGTTTTTCTGTTCTTGAATTTACTTTCATATCTTTAATGTCAAGAACTAAAGAATTTTTAAAGATTGTATTCAAGCCCCCCCCCCCCCTTCTACAATCTTGATTCATTGTCTGGGAATAACAATTGGTATCAGAGCAAGCTTCTAACACACAAGAAGTTTAAAGATCTAAAGACATCAGAATCATTGGTCAGAAGGATTATGGAGTTAAAATAGCAGTTCTTGATAGAGAGAATTATTTTCACTGGAAAGTAAAGATGCGTCTACATCTAATGTCTATGGATGAAGGATATGTAGAGTGCATAGATAATAACCCTCATGTACCAATGAAGCCAAACACCTCAATAGCTCAAACACCTGCAGGAGCTCCAAACACCATTCCAAAGTTTACCTTCAGAATGGACTCCTAAGGACAACATTGCAGTTCATAAAGATAAGAAGGCCATAAATATTTTGTTCAATGGTCTTGATTCTGACATGTTTGACAATGTTATTAATTGTTCTACAGCAAAGGAGATTTGGGACATTGTCCAGACCATCTGTGAAGGGACTAAGCAGGTAAGGGAAAACAAGATGCAACTCCTCATACAACAGTATGAACACTTTCACTTCAAGAGTGGAGAATCTTTGAATGACACTTTTAGTAGATTTCAAAAAATGCTAAATGGATTAAAGTTGTATGGGAGGGTGTATCAAATCAAAGATTCAAATCTTAAGTTTCTCAGAGCCTTGCCAAAGGAGTGGAAGCCTATGACTGTTTCCTTGAGAAACACTCAAGAGTATAAGGATTTTACTCTTGAGAGGCTGTATGGAACCCTAAAAACATATGAGTTGGAAATGGAGCAGGATGAAGAAATTGAGAAGGTCCAAAAGAAAACTGGATCTATTGCCTTAGTTGCAAGTGTTGAAAAGGCTGAGGACATGAAAGAAGAAGCTGTTGAAGCTACACCAAGCACAAGTGCTTGTGAAGGTAGGACTGAATCAAGAAAGTGCAAAGGAAAAATGATTGAAGAAAGTGAGCCTTGTAACCAATATGAAATGGATGAGCTAGATGAACATTTAGCTTTTCTGTCAAGAAAATTCTCAAAGCTCAAGTTCAAGAGAAATCCTGAGGTGTCCAAACCATTCAGAAAGGACTTTCAATCAAATAAGAACTATGTTGCAAGCTCCAAGTTTAAATGTTTCAATTGTGGAATGGGAGGTCACTTTGCTAATGAATGCATAAAACCAAAAGCTGAAAAGAGTGACAGGAAGTTTGAGCCTGTTGACTACAAGAAGAAATACTTTGATCTTCTCAAGCAAAAGGGTAGAGCATTCATAACTCAGGACTATGACTGGGCTGAGGATGGGAATGATTCTGAGGAGGACACTGAATTTGTGAACCTTGCACTGATGGTTAATTCAAGTGAGAAGGAGGCCAGTTCATCATCCAATCAGGTAATTACCACCAATCTCTTTGAGATTTCTACTGAGGAATGCAATAGTACAATTAATGATATGTCTACTGAATTGTATCATATGCGTATTTCTCTTAAATCACTTACAAAAGAAAACACTAGGATTAAAGATGCTAATCAGTTTTTAAGTGATAAGAATGCTGTTCTGGAAACTCAATTTATTGAGTTTGAGAAAATGAGATTAGAGTGTCAAGTTGCCAAGGATGATTTGCTGACTGTGCTAAAAAGAGAAGAAATTCTCAAAGCACAGCTAGGTAAAGAACATGAAACCATAGCTAGATGGACTGATTCCAGGAATGTTGCCACAAACATTATTAAGGCTCAAGGTGTGGATACATTCTACAAGGAATCAGTAGGAAAAGATAAAAAGAAACTAGATGTTGAGAATATAGGAGATGACACTTCTACGGATAGTGAGCATCCGTTGATGGGTAACACCTATACGGATGTGACTTGTCCAAAGAAGTGCACATCTAATGTTAGTCAAGAAAAACTTGAGAAGCTGAACAAAAAGTATGGTCCAACCAGAAAAAAATTTGTTCAAGGAGAATGTAGCGAAACCAAAGCTAAGGATGTCAACATAGGTCACTTGTCCAACAAGCAATTGAAGGGCAAGTTAGAAAATATAGAGGTCAAGGCTGAGGTGAAAAAGAAAAAGAACAGAAATGGTAAGGTAGGGATTAACAAGCATAACAACTATACACCTGACAAGTATGCTCCTAGGAAAACTTGTGTAAAGTGTGGTAGTGTTAATCATTTATCTACCAATTGCAAAACAATTAAAACTTCATCTGTTCAAATGCCAATACATGTACCCAATATGCATATGCCTGCTATGCATAACATGTTTGCACATACTGATCATGCATCAAATTTGTATGCCAACATGCCATTTGTTTCAAATCCATATATGAATGCATTCACAATACCACAAATGACATGGAGCATGCCACACATGAACACTATGTATGCACAGAATCCTCAAATGCCTGCATCAAACATGTATGCATATGAACATCCTCAACATGTTGTCTCTCAGAGGTCAACACCCAGGGTCAAGGTTGATTTAACTCAACCTGAGATTAAGGTGCAAAATGACAAGAAAGGCAAAGTTAAAGCTAACAGGAAAGGACCCAAGGAAACTTGGGTACCAAAATCAACTTGATTTGGTTATGTTGTGTGCAGGGAAACCGAAAGAATCTATGGTACTTAGACAGTGGATGTTCTAGGCACATGACTGGAGATTCTACCCTGCTCAAAGAGTTTGTGGAGAAAGCTGGCCCTAGCATTACCTTTGGAGATGACATCAAAGGTTACACTAAGGGAAATGGCTTGATTTCAAAGGAAAATGTCATCATTGATGAAGTAGCACTAGTCGATGGACTTAAGCACAACTTGCTGAGTATTAGTCAACTGTGTGATAAAGGTTTCTCAATATCATTCAATCAAGGAGCATGTGTTGTTTCAAACAAAGAAAACAACAATGTGGTGTTGACAGGACACAGAAGAGGTAATGTGTATATAGCTGACTTCAACTCAACAAGTTCAGATTCTATCACTTGTCTTCTGAGTAAAGCAAGTAAGGATGAGAGTTGGCTATGGCACAAAAGGTTGTCACATTTGAACTTTAAGTCAATCAATGATCTGGTAAGAAGAGACCTAGTAAGAGGACTTCCACAGTTGGAATTTTCTAAGGATGGACTTTGTGATGCTTGCCAGAAAGGGAAGCAAAAGAAGATTTCTTTCAGAAGCAAGCTAGACTCATCAATTGAGCAACCTCTATAGCTATTACACATGGATCTATTTGGACCAGTATATGTCATGTCAATCTCAAAGAAAAGACACTGCCCTGTGATTGTGGATGATTTTTCAAAATTTACATGGACATACTTCCTGCACTCTAAAGATGAGGCAAATGAAATCTTAATCAATCACATCAAGGCTACTAACAATTGTGACGCCCTCCAAACCCGGGGTACAGATTTGAGGAGTCATCCGACCAACGGAATACTATTTAACACATGCATAATATATATAAAGACACAAATACCCCTTGACCAAGACCGCATCCAGATTATGGCAATGAACACAAGCTACTACAATCTTTTATTAATACAATACCAGTTTTATCAGAGTTATTACATCACAACCAAAGTTCAAATCTAGACATCTAATCTAGAAAAACAAAACAACAACTACCCTGCCAATGACAATGACTCGAGGGGCTCTCCTGGCTGCTGGTGAACTATCGGTCACGCTATGCCGACTCATACTCTCGCTTCACTGGAATAGGGTTAGAAAACAACAAGCAAGAGTGAGCCAAAATTGCTCAGCAAACATCAATGAATCATTTCTATCACAGTTGTAAGGATATGAATTTATGATATCAGAATCAACAATATTTAGCTAACACATGCTTTGTATCAATAACAATTGAAGAAAAGAATTAGAATTTGGCTTATACATTTTATTCAAATCAAAGGTTGTGCTGCTGGCCAGCCACGCATCAACCCCGGACTAGCTCATGACATAGTCCTCTACTGGATCCCAGGCCAATTTGGGCCTTAAGTTATTCTGACCATAAATATGGCCCGACCAATTACTGGTCCATTTTTAAAAACACATGCCAAATCTATAATAGGGTATAAACAATAACATGCTCAATAAGATAAACTGAATGTATAGTAATTGCAAAAGAGCTTCAACTGTTCAGTATCAAATGAAGATCGAGAAATAATCATGGAGTAATTTCAATGGTCCAGTGTACTCATTCAATAAGGGAATCAATATTGGTAGTCGATAATCAATGACCGTAATCAATAGTCAAGATGGAAGTCAAATAATCAATGGTTGTCAATGATAATCAAAGGATGATAAACAATAACAATAGGTGGTAAACAATAATCAAGTGAATTGGAAATAAGGGTTTCCGATGCAGATCAAATCAAAGAATCAAGAATCTCTAAGGAAATGGAATCAGTTGTCCAAATGCGGTTAAAGGATTGATAATTTGAATTGTTCTGGGGATAACGGTATTCAAGTAATCAAGACAATAATAAATTTTATCTCAAGTAAAGGCACAGATACTTGCCTGGTCTAAGCTGCTGTCGGATCGACTCTGCTCACTCTACTTTTCCCTTTCCCTTGCTCCGGGAACTCGATTCTATAATTAAACAACTCATCACAATAAGTCTAACTATTCTCGTTCTACTCTCGACACTTATTCAATCAATAATCACATTTAAACAAGTAACTGGTTACGTATCGGACGTCCGGTATAATTTACGATATTTAAAACTCAGATATTTGCCCTAGTACGGGCATATACAGACTATAGAACACAACACATAATTAATATGAACCATATAGCACTTATAAACATTTTTAAAACATCATACGAAACTTATTTGAATTTTTAATAAGTTATTACAAATTTTTAAATCGAAAATCGGATTTTTAAATCCAATATAAACATTTAAATGCAAATAAATCAATTAATAAAATTAATTGACACTCTTTAAATACTCCAACTATTTTTAAATAAATAAATAGGCTTGAAAATAATTAAACTGGATTTTTAATTAATTAAATCTAATTAATAATTAATTTTTAAGAATTAATTGATTAAAAGAATTAACCAATTAATTAATAAATTAATTATTAATTAAAAATAATTAAAATAATTAAGTTTAATCAATTTTCGGATTTAAAATAATAAATATAATTTATCAGAATTTTTCTGATATTAAAATATATTTTTAAAATAAAAATATGAATTTTTAAAGTTTTTAAACTATTTTCGAATTAATTTTAAAAATAAAATCCAAAAACAGTTTTTAGAAAATGAATTAGGGTTTTGAAGATTGAAACCGGGTCGAAAAATCGGGTAAACGGGTCGGGAAGAACAAATCCGGGTCACCAAGAACAACCCGCCGGAATCTGGGTTTTCCAGAATCCGGCCGGCGTCCGGTGGCCGGACTTCGCCATTTCCGATCAAAACAAAACCAAACCATAGGGCTTTTGTTCGCTTTTTCAAGACAAACATAACCCACATACAAACACATCTGTCCCATGCCGGAATCGTGCCCAGAATTCGTTCAAAGAATTCGCCGGCGACGACTTCGGCCGGAAACCCGATCTACTTTAATTCTACATGAAACTCAAAGATTAATATACCAAAATGAAGCTTATAACTCATACAATCAAAGCCCCATATCATAATCAATGTCAGATCAACAACAAGAACGAACGAAGCAAAAGAAGAATTCAGGTCAAAACCCGAAAATCAAACCCGACTAAATTGAACTTAAACATGAAATTAAAGCATGGATTCTTGCTAATTAGAACCCTAGGAACATGTTAGAAGCAACCAATTGAACGGAGAATCAACAGAATGAAAATCCCCAAATTAATCAAGAACCCTAATTAAATTCGAATATTGAAAAATTCATAATAAATCGAAAAATTACCAGATGATGATGAGGTTGGAAGATTCTGAAACTAGAGATCAAGAGCTTTAATTTGAGTACAAGAACTTCAGATTTGGATTTCAATAACACCTCGAACGAATGGATCTAAGCTCAAGAACACGAAGAACACATTTCGGGAATTTTTACTTTTTTTGATAATACGCAATGCAGATTATGAAGGTTATAAGGTACGATTCGTCTGTATATATTTTTGGAAAAATAATACCCTAAGGAACACTTTTGGATCGTTATAGATCCACTGGATCGTTTAAAAACCCTAATTAGGTTAAAATACGTTTTACGAGAAGATAATTATCTACAAGGATTGATAATTATCCAAATCAATACATATCATTATATAACTAATGCTCAAGAATACTGGGGCTATAACAAATGAAATACTGATATAAAACGATATATCCGTCCCCTTAAGCAATTAGGGTTCGGAACAATTTTTCCCTTTTTGAACAAAACGAATTATTCTTGCAGAATCAAATAGGTAGGAATGAAATGATACGAATATCTCTCCCGATAATGATTCGAATACGAAAGACGAAGAGATAATAATTAATGTACGAAATTTCAATGGGGCCCTTAAATTATCAAAATGGGGCTCAGATTTGAAGAAAATTCCAAATAACGAAATATTTGAAAGGGGCTTTCGACTCACCATTTAGC
The DNA here is from genome assembly GCA_030848705.1 of Heracleum sosnowskyi. Classification (NCBI taxonomy): domain Eukaryota; kingdom Viridiplantae; phylum Streptophyta; class Magnoliopsida; order Apiales; family Apiaceae; genus Heracleum; species Heracleum sosnowskyi. The sequence continues at coordinate 74,691,284 of CM061237.1, forward strand.
ACATAATCACACAATAATTATCATTTAATAATATTCCAATATTCCACAATAAATATTTTAGATTAAATATATCATTTAATCAAATAATAAAATTCACGGATATTACATCCTTCCCCCCTTAATAGGATTCTGTCCTCAGAATCAGATCAAGGAAACAACTGGGGATACTTCTCTAACATCTCACTCTCTAACTCCCAGGTAGACTCTTCTACTTTAGGATTCCTCCACAAAACTCTCACTAACACTACTGTCTTATTCCTTAGTACTTTCTCCTTACAATCCAATATCTGAATCGGTCGTTCTACATATGATAAATCTGCCTGGACCTCTATGGGTTCATACTCTATTACATGATTCGAATCTGGTCGATACCTCTTAAGCATAGATACATGAAATACATTATGAACGTGCTGCATATGCGGTGGCAATGCCAACTCGTAAGCTACCTCGCTCACCTTCTTCAAAATCTCAAACGGCCCAACATATCTCGGACTCAACTTCCCTTTCTTTCCAAACCTAACTAATCCTTTCCATGGTGAAACCTTTAGTAACACCTGCTCTCCTTCTTCGAATCCCACATCCTTTCTGGCTAGATCCGCATACTTTTTCTATCGGTCTTGAGCTGTTATCAATCTTTTCTGAATCAATTGAACCACTTCCTTTGTTCGTTGCACTAGTTCTGGTCCTATCATTTTCCATTCACCAACTTCTTCCCAATATACTAGAGATCAACACTTTCGTCCATACAAAGCTTCGTAAGGTGGCATTTCGATGCTCGCATGAAAACTATTATTATATGAAAATTCCACCAAGGGTAGATGATCGTCCCAACTGCCTTCAAAGTCAAGTGCACATGTCCTAAGCATATCTTCAATAGTCTGAATTGTCCTTTCGCTTTGACCGTCCGTCTGCGGATGATAAGCCGTACTCATTCTCAACTCGGTGCCCAAACACTCTTGAAAACTCCTCCAAAATCTTGAATTGAATCGAGGGTCTCTATCAGACACTATCGATACTGGAACTCCATGTCGTACTACGATTTCTTTTATATAAATATGAACTAACTTATCTAGCGAGAATCTCTCGTTAATCAGAAGAAAATGCGCAGATTTTGTCAATCGATCCACGATAACCCAGATGGCATCATGGTTAGCTTTTGTTCTAGGCAATCCTACTACAAAGTCCATCGCAATGTGTTCCCACCAATAACTGGCCTCATTCTTCAGAAAATAGCTTGCATACTCCGTCTTCTTATCTTTTGTCACCTCTATCAAGGCAAAAGCCTTTTCCATCTCTTTCAACCATGCCTTAGCCTCTACAGGGTCTGCTGATCCTTTAAATTCTGGAGGTTTTGCTGCCTGGAAAGATTTGAACGTAACCGCTGGTGCTGCTTGCTGGTGCTGTTGTTGATGCTGCTGATGCTGATGTTGCTGATGTTGTTGCTGCTGTTCTAAGAGCTGTTGCTGAAATGCTCGTTGCTGCTGTGCTAATGCGGCAGTCTGTTGAGTAAGAGTATTTAACAACTGGATTACCATCGGGTCCATGCGGCCCGTGGGAGGTGTATTTTGTTGACCCTCTTGGTCAGAGGTATCAGTCGAACGGGTTTGTCGTCTAGGAGCCATATCGCTGATGAATAAACAATAATTGGCTTAATCAAACAGTCCACATAAGAGAAGGAAGGATCACAATTGATATCTCGAAGGTTTACAGATCTTCTCAACGGTGTATGGATACACTCGTTGCAACAAGTAGAATAACAGTTATGATGCTGGAAATGAATGACAGGGGAATAAATACAGTTCTATAAAAGAGGTTTATCATATATATATATATATAGATAGAGTTAGTACAAGCGTAGAACGCTTCAAAAGAAAATATACATCATGGCTGAACCACAACTGCCGACCAGCAATACAACAAAAATGCAACAACAACCCGAGGCGTTCCTATAAGCCCGGTGCACTGCTGATTCTACAATATGCATCTATATACTAACTATCTAGAGACCATACATCCACGTCACATCTGTCTGCTACTAATACCTGCTCACAGATCACCTGCTCCTGCCGGCCATAACGGGGGTCCTGAAATCTCTGCAATCTCACTCATCGCATAATCCAAAATCTGTCTCATCCCTGCTACTGTCTCTCCCTCTCGACTAGAAGCTAATCCGTGTAATCGAGTCTCAACCAAGGTCCTCGTAACCCTAAACCTCATCTGAATGTCTCTCATCTGATCTCTAAGTCTGTCTCTCTCTCTGACAGCGGCTGCTTCGATCGAACGAACCCTACCCATCTCCATAACCTGTCCATAAAGGTACTCCTTCTCTCTACTCACCCTCTGATACACATGGTGTGGAACTGGTGGCTCACATAACTGATACAAAGGCCCACAAACTGATGCCTGAGACACTGGTGCTGGGGCTACTTGTCGGAGTGGAATAGGACAAGGTATCTGATCTCTCCTGACCACTGGGTCCTGATGCCTAGGCTGATATCGCACTGGCCGAGACGGTCCTGCTCTCTCAACGGGTGTAGGTATCTCTGCTATTGTATCCTCAGAAGGGTCTGAGTCTGAACTAGAACTAGGGGGCTGCAATTATAACCACATTTAATCACTACGCATAATATCCCTAGTTGACCTCCTAATATCCTTACATGAACTCCTAACTCTCTATGTTATCCTGGACCCTAAGTCCTAACTTGTTTCAAATGCCATAACCTGTTTCTCTGATACCAACTGTGACGCCCTCCAAACCCGGGGTACAGATTTGAGGAGTCATCCGACCAACGGAATACTATTTAACACATGCATAATATATATAAAGACACAAATACCCCTTGACCAAGACCGCATCCAGATTATGGCAATGAACACAAGCTACTACAATCTTTTATTAATACAATACCAGTTTTATCAGAGTTATTACATCACAACCAAAGTTCAAATCTAGACATCTAATCTAGAAAAGCAAAACAACAACTACCCTGCCAATGACAATGACTCGAGGGGCTCTCCTGGCTGCTGGTGAACTATCGGTCACGCTATGCCGACTCATACTCTCGCTTCACTGGAATAGGGTTAGAAAACAACAAGCAAGAGTGAGCCAAAATTGCTCAGCAAACATCAATGAATCATTTCTATCACAGTTGTAAGGATATGAATTTATGATATCAGAATCAACAATATTTAGCTAACACATGCTTTGTATCAATAACAATTGAAGAAAAGAATTAGAATTTGGCTTATACATTTTATTCAAATCAAAGGTTGTGCTGCTGGCCAGCCACGCATCAACCCCGGACTAGCTCATGACATAGTCCTCTACTGGATCCCAGGCCAATTTGGGCCTTAAGTTATTCTGACCATAAATATGGCTCGACCAATTACTGGTCCATTTTTAAAAACACATGCCAAATCTATAATAGGGTATAAACAATAACATGCTCAATAAGATAAACTGAATGTATAGTAATTGCAAAAGAGCTTCAACTGTTCAGTATCAAATGAAGATCGAGAAATAATCATGGAGTAATTTCAATGGTACAGTGTACTCATTCAATAAGGGAATCAATATTGGTAGTCGATAATCAATGACCGTAATCAATAGTCAAGATGGAAGTCAAATAATCAATGGTTGTCAATGATAATCAAAGGATGATAAACAATAACAATAGGTGGTAAACAATAATCAAGTGAATTGGAAATAAGGGTTTCCGATGCAGATCAAATCAAATAATCAAGAATCTCTAAGGAAATGGAATCAGTTGTCCAAATGCGGTTAAAGGATTGATAATTTGAATTGTTCTGGGGATAACGGTATTCAAGTAATCAAGACAATAATAAATTTTATCTCAAGTAAAGGCACAGATACTTGCCTGGTCTAAGCTGCTGTCGGATCGACTCTGCTCACTCTACTTTTCCCTTTCCCTTGCCCCGGGAACTCGATTCTATAATTAAACAACTCATCACAATAAGTCTAACTATTCTCGTTCTACTCTCGACACTTATTCAATCAATAATCACATTTAAACAAGTAACTGGTTACGTATCGGACGTCCGGTATAATTTATGATATTTAAAACTCAGATATTTGCCCTAGTACGGGCATATACAGACTATAGAACACAACACACAATTAATATGAACCATATAGCACTTATAAATATTTTTAAAACATCATACGAAACTTATTTGAATTTTTAATAAGTTATTACAAATTTTTAAATCGAAAATCGGATTTTTAAATCCAATATAAACATTTAAATGCAAATAAATCAATTAATAAAATTAATTGACACTCTTTAAATACTCCAACTATTTTTAAATAAATAAATAGGCTTGAAAATAATTAAACTGGATTTTTAATTAATTAAATCTAATTAATAATTAATTTTTAAGAATTAATTGATTAAAAGAATTAACCAATTAATTAATAAATTAATTATTAATTAAAAATAATTAAAATAATTAAGTTTAATCAATTTTCGGATTTAAAATCATAAATATAATTTATCAGAATTTTTCTGATATTAAAATATATTTTTAAAATAAAAATATGAATTTTTAAAGTTTTTAAACTATTTTCGAATTAATTTTAAAAATAAAATCCAAAAACAGTTTTTAGAAAATGAATTAGGGTTTTGAAGATTGAAACCGGGTCGAAAAATCGGGTAAACGGGTCGGGAAGAACAAATCTGGGTCACCAAGAACAACCCGCCGGAATCTGGGTTTTCCAGAATCCGGCCGGCGTCCGGTGGCCGGACTTCGCCATTTCCGATCAAAACAAAACCAAACCATAGGGCTTTTGTTCGCTTTTTCAAGACAAACATAACCCACATAGAAACACATCTGTCACATGCCGGAATCGTGCCCAGAATTCGTTCAAAGAATTCGCCGGCGACGACTTCGGCCGGAAACCCGATCTACTTTAATTCTACATGAAACTCAAAGATTAATATACCAAAATGAAGCTTATAACTCATACAATCAAAGCCCCATATCATAATCAATGTCAGATCAACAACAAGAACGAACGAAGCAAAAGAAGAATTCGGGTCAAAACCCGAAAATCAAACCTGACTAAATTGAACTTAAACATGAAATTAAAGCATGGATTCTTGCTAATTAGAACCCTAGGAACATGTTAGAAGCAACCAATTGAACGGAGAATCAACAGAATGGAAATCCCCAAATTAATCAAGAACCCTAATTAAATTCGAATATTGAAAAATTCATAATAAATCGAAAAATTACCAGATGATGATGAGGTTGGAAGATTCTGAAACTAGAGATCAAGAGCTTTAATTTGAGTACAAGAACTTCATATTTGGATTTCAATAACACCTCGAACGAATGGATCTAAGCTCAAGAACACGAAGAACACATTTCGGGAATTTTTACTTTTTTTGATAATACGTAATGCAGATTATGAAGGTTATAAGGTACGATTCGTCTTTATATATTTTTGGAAAAATAATACCCTAAGGAACACTTTTGGATCGTTATAGATCCACTGGATCGTTTAAAAACCCTAATTAGGTTAAAATACGTTTTACGAGAAGATAATTATCTACAAGGATTGATAATTATCCAAATCAATACATATCATTATATAACTAATGCTCAAGAATACTGGGGCTATAACAAATGAAATACTGATATAAAACGATATATCCGTCCCCTTAAGCAATTAGGGTTCGGAACAATTTTTCCCTTTTTGAACAAAACGAATTATTCTTGCAGAATCAAATAGGTAGGAATGAAATGATACGAATATCTCTCCCGATAATGATTCGAATACGAAAGACGAAGAGATAATAATTAATGTACGAAATTCCAATGGGGCCCTTAAATTATCAAAACGGGGCTCAGATTTGAAGAAAATTCCAAATGACGAAATATTTGAAATGGGCTTTCGACTCACCATTTAGCACATAATCACATAATAATTATCATTTAATAATATTCCAATATTCCACAATAAATATTTTAGATTAAATATATCATTTAATCAAATAATAAAATTCACGGATATTACAACAATCATCCTGATATCAAAGTCAGAAGAATCAGGAGTGACAATGGCACTGAGTTAAAAAAATTCAACAATGAAGTCGTTTTGTAAAGAGAATGGAATCATCCATGAGTTTTCTGCAGCTAGGACACCACAACAAAATGGAGTGGTGGAAAGGAAAAATAGAACTCTAATTGAGGCTGCAAGAACAATGCTAGGAGAATCAAAGTTGCCTACTTATTTTTGGGCTGAAGCAGTTAACACTGCATGTTTCACTCAAAACATCTCTTTGATCAATCAAGCAAAAGGGATGACTCCATATCAACTGCTCAAAGAAAGGAAACCATCCTTGAATTTTCTACAAGTCTTTGGATGCAAATGTTTTGTATTGAGAAACCAAGGCGAACATCTTGGAAAATTTGAGTCAAAGGCAGATGAAGCAACTTTTGTGGGATATGCAGCTGGAAAAGCCTACAGGGTTTTCAATCACAGAATCAACATTTTTATGGAATCTGTACATGTTTTTTTTGATGATGCCAGAATTCAAGGTCTCACTGATGAGGGTTTTCATGAAACTCTCAGGTTTGAGAATGAGGTGGAAGGTCTGTACTTTGATGATGAAGGTGATGATTATGAGGATGAATCAGTCCCTCCAAGAATGATTATTTCAAATATGGATAACTCAAGTTCAAATGAGCCATCCATAGAAGGGACAAATGAAGCATCCGTAGGAAGCCAAATTGGAGCATCTATGGGAAGCCAAAACGGAGCATCCGTAGGAAGCCAAATTGGGGCATCCGTAGGAAGCCAAATTGAAGCATCCGTAGGTGGATCACAACACAGGGTTATCACCCCAATAAACAAATTGAAGCATCTGTAGGTGGATCACAACACAGGGTTATCACCCCAATAAACTCAAGAGGAGTTTCTCTGAGTCATGGATCAACCTCAACTCCACATGATCATGCTTATGAGAATGATGCTACATCTTCAAGGCCTACACCTGCAACAAGAAGAAAATGGACAATGGATCACCCATTTGAACTAATCATTGGTGATGCATCCTCAAATGTCCAAACTAGAATAGTTACTCAAGATGAATGTCTATACAACAACTTTCTTTCTCAAGAAGAACCAAAGAAAGTTGATGATGCTCTTTTAGATCCATATTGGCTGTTAGCTATGCAAGAAGCGCAAAACCAATTTGAGAGAAACAAAGTGTGGAAGCTGGTACCCAAACCTAAAGACATAAGTGTTATAGGTACAAAGTGGGTATTCAGAAACAAGATGGATGAAAATTGTAATATCCCAAAATTTTGTAATATTTAAAACCTTGATGAATAGTAAATTCCACTGATGAATAGTAAAATTTCTGAGGAAAAGTTTTTCAGACCACCCTATGTGGATGACCTGGAATGAATATTTCGAAGTTATATTATTGATGTATGGGAAGAATAAAAGAATGTAAACGTACTCAGAATCAGAAGATTCCCATCCGAGTTTTAAATCACTATTCACTAGACAATCACGGATGTATTGATTTGATCGTTTTAAGAAAGTATGTGGAATGTGAAATCCATGATCATATCTTAAACCAAGGTGAGAAACCTAGGATCATATATTAGACAAGGTAAATGGAAAGATAAAGGAAGTACCCTAGCTTTGGTACAGAGAAACGTTTTTAAAACCCCTTGAAACTATCGCGAAACAAAAGCGTAACAAATTGTGGATTAAACCCTAACCAAAGGAGGAGTATTATATGAGATCATCAAGTGCAATATATAAGAGGAATGAGGATACAAATGATGACATAAGCATGATGCAAGGGAATGACATAAGCATGACAAAGTGATGACAAGGTGATGAATCACCACCTTGTCACCACTTTCACCACCACCACAAGTTCAAAAAGGGCCTTATCATTGATGACAAAACAAGTTATTAGCCACACAAATCAATTACAAAGTGTTAAGTTTAATTAGACAAATCAAAAGGAAAATAAAATCAAAGAAAAACAAAAGCAAAAGAGATGCATCCTTGAACATCAAACTTTAGGCTATTTCATCATCTCCATTCCTTAAAACAATTTCTCCAACTTCCACTCAACCATAAATCTTGATCTTGGGCTCTAAATCACCCTCATCGTATATCAAAGGTAGATCTCTAATCTTAGCCTCATCCATGGATCATAGCTTGGTCAAAAATGGATTCAAAGTTGATGATGAATAGTGATGTGAATAGTAAACTCATAAGATCTTGTTTTGTTTTGATGTTTTTAGGTTTGATTAGCATAGTTAAGGAGAAAGGAAGGATATATCATCCATATATAGTCTTTGTTAACCTCCAAGGAAGGTATAAAACTTCTTTCCCTTTTGAGGTTATGCTTGATCTAATAGTTATAAGTGGTTGTATAAGAACTATGTAGTAATGAAGCATGTATGCATGATTTTAAGCATGTTTGATGGATGATTTGTGTATAAACTTATGAACTAGGATATGATCATGTTTGGACAGAAAATAGTAGTATTAGCTTAAGGTTTGATTGGTGGTTGTATTGAGTGTTTAAAAACACGGGAATTGCGTTTAAGCGTCGTTACCATGTCGAAATTTTCTTAGGTAGTTTGGACAGAGATCACGAACACTCTAAAGGGCATAAACATAAGGTTTCTGACCATGAACATGTAGGCCCTGTTTCCTAGTTTGTTTTAGCGAAAGAATCGTATCGTTTTGATTTACGGTTTAGGAGAAACGTCCGTTTTAGTAAAAGCGGTTTCGCGTAACTAAGTAGTTCATTGTATGAACTTTGAGATAGTGATCAAACCCTTTAAAAATGAAATTGGGACGAGATATTAAAGTGGAGAATAGCATGAATAATTAGGAAAGGAAACCTAGAAGGGTTCGAGTTAAAAAGAGAAGTTGGTGATTTTATAAAAATACGCGAACAAAGGTTGCGCGAGTGAAATACCCTTAAGGGGAGGGTTTAAAACAAGGAAATGGTAAATGAAAAGTACTTGGGATTTGTGAATAGATTTTCACCCCAAACTTGTGACTTAAGAATTACGGAACGTCATGAGGTTATAGAGGACCGAGAGCGAGACGTTTGATTTTTATTAATAGAACTTGAGTGCTTCAGTTTTGGCACATTAATTGGTTCTAGGGGACTGACTGTAATTGTATATCTTGTTATAGATCGACGCGCACACTCTCAAGCCCCCACTACCACACCACCAAGACACCAAGGCAATTTTTCAAACCCTACATCATATGAATGATGCTGTTGTGATATATACTGTGATTATGATAAATATGCTGCTTTAATGCTGTGAAATGACTTATAAAATGTTTTCGCTTTTAATAAAAAGCTGTGTAAGATATAAGGTTTATATGCTAGGTAAATACTAGATATAAACCAAGGTTTAAAGGCTCTAAGTATAGAGCAGATGTACGATGATTTTAAAATAATAAGACAGGGAGTTAAATTATTATTTTGTTTTGATCACACTGTCAGAAGCTGGAAGGTTCCAGGGACAGTTATATTTTAAAGGTTATTAAATATTCCAAGGTCTATATTATTGGATATTTAAGGTGAGATATTTAAATAATATTGTAATCAATATTATTTGAATATTATTTGATTAAGTGAATATTATTTTGAATATTCACTTAAGTGATTTTATATTGAAAAATAATTCAATTCTTATTATTTGAATATTTTTATTAAGTGAATATTATTTTGAATATTCACTTAAGTGATTTTATATTGAATAATAATTCAATTCTTATTATTTGAATATTTTTATTAAGTGAATATTATTTTGAATATTCACTTAAGTGGTTTTATATTGAATAATAATTCAATATTTATTATTTGGATATTTATTAAATATTCCAAATGTGATTTAAAAATCATAGAACCTTATTATATTATTTAAGGTTCTACTATGTACACAAAACTTTCTGATCTTCAGAAAAGGTATTTAAAGCAGAGATTCCCAAATATTATCTTAAAATAATTAAATGCGAATAGTGTTTTCTACTCATCGGAAATTGGGAATCTAGTTCAAGAAGTCGAGGACAGAGTTTTACCTCCACTGTTCCTCTAGAATAACTATAGCTGGGGATGGCTCCCCCATTCAAGTAAAGTGTTTTAAACTCGCTAAACTCTGAAATTTCAATAAACTCCCTGGTCATGCTTTCAAAATACGTGGTAATCATCGGTAGTTTCGTTGACTAATGTCAACCCACACTTTGACTTACTCCTTTCAATTACTCTAGGAGGAAGGTATTCTGAACGGTTACAAAGTTTTGACAAGTAATTGTACTTGGGGAAAATGGAATTTAATTCCGATTTCCGTTTCATTGATATTTTCCATTATGGGAATTGGAAGGGCCTACACGGCAATGAAATAGGTGCCGGGGTAGTGCCAAAATTATCAAGGCTTGCCCGGTGACGAAATAGGCGCCGAGGTAGTGATCCCTTGCGTGCTAAGGCTTGCCCGGTGACGAAATAGGCACCGAGGTAGTGATCTCTTAGCACAGTGGCCCATATGCGGTCAGGGTGATAACCGAACAGGAAGTCGTCCTTCTACTAATAGAAAAGAAAAGTTACGATACAACGGCTGATCACAGTGTATCGGGTGTTCCAGTACATTCCCTTTCTTCCCTCCGATTGGAGTTGAACTGTACATTGTAACAAAAGCCTAGGCGCTGAGTTACTGATAATGTGACAGTAAAGAGTAATGATGTTCCTCATACAGTAGTCGTAATGTATGGTATGTTTTGACGAAAAGAGAAATAAATATATATCATTCTGTATACGAATGAAGTTTTAAAGGTTTTACTTTATGATATAAGCTCACTTATATGCTTATGCTGTATTGTATTATTGCTGGGCTGAGTGCTCACTCTTGCTTTTCTTTCTATACATATATATATCACAACACAACAGCTAGGGTAGATGGCCAGGATTCGTCGTACCGCTCGGAAGCGCGTCAGAGCTATACAGGCCGCCCGTAACATGGTTGTTACAGTTGATCAGGTAGAAGTCCTGAGTTGGTTCGGAGTGTAACTCTTGTGGCTCCGGTTTATTTATAAGTATCACTTATGTATTTTAATGAACAAGAACAAACATTTGCGCTGCCTTTCTGGTTTCACGTAGAAATCACATTGGCAATAGGTTGCTAGTATTTTACTTTTGGGTTGTAATAACTTTAATTTATGGACCGTATGACTACTGTTTTTGTAAGTTCGTTTCTGAGACATAACTGGCGTGAGTATATTGATGGCGGGGTCACCATGTGTGATGATTTATTATGTTTTGATTCAAGTATTAAGTGTTGGTATGGAATAAGGGATAGTGACAACCCAGATCTCTGACCCCGGATCTGGGGGTGTTACAAAAATGGCATTGTCACAAGGAACAAAGCTAGATTGGTTGATAAAGGCTATTCTCAAGAAGAAGGAATAGATTATAATGAAACATTTGCCCCTATTGCTATATTGGAAGCAATAAGGATATTCCTAGCCTATGCAGCTCATGCCAATTTCAAGGTCTATCAAATGGATGTCAAGAGTGCCTTCTTGAATGGGGAACTGGAAGAGGAGGTATATGTCAGTCAACCTCTTGGTTTTGAAGATCCAAATTATCCATAATTTGTCTACTTCCTACTCAAGGCACTCTATGAACTGAAGAAATGAACTATATCGCGAAGTCTCACAATTTCAACAGTTTGCGATATAAGTCTGTTTTATTTGAACTAAGTCGTGAACTCTCAAGATCACCTATGTAGAGATGTCTTAAAAGCTCATAACTTCTCATAAGAGTATGATTTGAAACATATGCAGTAAAATACTGAAATATTTATAAATCATATCCCAACTAATTTTTACTCCATATAAATAGAGCATCTAAATACAGTGAAAATTTACTGCTGCAACAATTAACTAGCATACTTACTTCAAACAACTAAATGAAGGATTTAGCATACCAATTTCACTCACAAGTCTGTTAAAGACAGCTTCATTTAGAGGTTTAGTAAATATGTCAGCTAATTGTTTCTCAGTTGGATCATAAGAGACTGCTATAGTACCATTTGCAGCATGTTCCCTAATGAAATGGTACCTTATCTCAATGTGCTTTGTAGTAGAATGATTAACAGGATTGGCAACTATGGATATTGCACTTGTATTGTCACACATCAGGGGAATGTGTTCCAATACTATTCCATAATCCATGAGTTGATTTCTAATCCAAAGCAATTGAGCATAGCAGCTTCCATCAGCAATATATTCAGCCTCAGCTGTAGATGTTGCTGTGGATTGTTGTTTCTTACTGAACCAGGACACTAACCTTTGACCTAAGAATTGGCAGCTTCCAGAGGTGCTCTTCCTGTCAATTCTGCATCCAGCATAATCAGAATCTGTGTAACCAACCAGGTTGAACCCAGTGCCCTTTGGATACCATAGCCCAAGATTAGGAGTCCCCTTCAAATACCTGAAGATTCTTTTGATAGCCATCATGTGAGATTCCTTGGGATCAGATTGGAACCTTGCACAAATGCATGTGGCAAACATGATGTCTGGCCTGCTAGAAGTGAGATAGAGTAATGATCCAACCATTTCCCTATAGATCTTGATGTCAACTCTCTTGCCCTTCTTATCTTCATCAAGCTTGATTGCAGTGGACATAGGAGTTTTTGCTGGGGATGACTCTTCTAAACCATATTTCTTTAAGAGATCTTTAACATACTTAGATTGATTTATGAAAATGCCATCCTCTCTTTGATGTACTTGCAGGCCTAGGAAGAAGGTTAACTCTCCCATCATACTCATCTCATATTTGCTTTGCATCAACTTGGAGAACCTTTCACAGAGTTTTTCATTTGAAGAGCCAAAGATGATATCATCCACATAAATTTGAACTAGAATAATATCATTTCCATGCTTCTTGAAGAATAGAGTTTTATCAATTGTACCCCTGGTAAATTGATGCTCAAGAAGGAATTGAGATAGAGTTTCATACCAGGCTCTTGGTGCCTGTTTGAGTCCATAGAGTGCCTTGAGCAGTCTATACACAAAGTCTGGGAAGTCCTCATTCTCAAAGCCAGGAGGTTGGGATACATAAACTTCTTCAGCAAGATCACCATTGAGAAAAGCACTTTTAACATCCATTTGATACACCTTAAAATCTGAGTGTGCTGCAAAAGCCAGGAAAATCCTGATGGCTTCCAGTCTAGCTACAGGTGCAAATGTCTCATTTTAGTCAATGCCTTCTTGTTGATAGTATCCTTTGGCAACCAACCTTGATTTGTTTCTTATTACCACTCCTTCTTCATCCATTTTGTTCCTGAATACCCATTTGGTGTCAATAACATTCTTACCTTCAGGAGGTGGCACTAGTTCCCATACTTTGTTTTTCTCAAATTGGTTCAACTCTTCTTGCATAGCAACAATCCAGTCAGAATTCTTCAGAGCCTCTTCAATTACTTTTGGTTCTTCTTGTGACAGAAAGCAGCTATACAGACATGTATTCATTGTTGCCCTCCTTGTTCTAACTCCCTCACTGGGATCTCCAATAATTTGATCCCTAGTGTGGGCTCTGTCCCATTTCCTTGTGTGACCATGTTCATCTCCTTGACTTGCCTCATGGTCATTTTGATTGACAAATGCATTCTCTTCTTCTCCCCCTGTGTTTGTGTTCCCTTGCACAGGTGTTTGAAGAAGATCATCAACTTCAAAAGTTTCAACATGTGGAACAGTTAGAACAGGTGGTTCATCCTCACTTTCAGAATCCTCAAGATATCCTTGATTTTAAAATCTTAATGGCACACTATCTTGTTCACTTGTTGCAAGTCCAGGAGTTTTCTTGTCATCAAAGGTAACATCCATACTTTCCATTACTTTGTGTTGCTCAGGTACAAACACTTTGTATGTTGTCCTTTCCAGAGAGTATCCAATGAAGATACCTTCAAATGCCTTAGCAACAAATTTTCCAACATGCTCAGAAGTATCTTTCATCACAAAACACTTGCTTCCAAAGACATGAAGATGCTTGAAGGATGCTCTTTTTCCAGTCATCAATGAGTAAGAAGTTTTTCCAGACTTCTTATTGATCAATGTTCTATTTTGCACATAGCATGTTGTGTTAACAGCATCAGCCCAAAAGCTAGTAGGTAGCTTTGCATCCAACAGCATTGTCCTTGCAGCTTCAATGAGAGTTCTATTCTTTCTCTCAACTACTCCATTTTGTTGAGGTGTTCTAGGAGCTAAAAATTGTTGAGAAATTCCTTTATCTTTACAGAATTCATACAATGTTGAATTTCTGAACTCAGTTCCATTATCACTTCTCAAAGCAACTACAGAGGAACCGGTGCTTTGTGCTTCTCTATCAACTCTCTTGATATGCTCTATAATTACTTGAGGTGCTTCATCCTTGGAGAACAGGAATTCCACCCAAGTATATCTTGAATAATCATCAACCATGACTAGAGCATATTTCTTCTTGGAAAGGGACATTACATTCACAGGGCCAAATAGATCCATGTGAATTAGCTGCAGAGGTTTTGAGTTTGAATTGAGCAACTTGTTTTTGTGACTTGATCTCTTAATCTTTCCTCTTTGACATGCTACACATGCTCCATCCTGCACAAACTCCAAAGCAAGCATGTCTCTGATGAGTTCTCTTTTTGCTAGAGAGTTCATTGCTTGAACATTCAAGTGAGACAGTTTCTTGTGCCATAGCCAGAATTCTTCATTGGTGGCTTTAGTGTAGAAACAACAAATTTCTCCCTTGTCTGCAGCTTTAAGATTTGCTACAAACAAGCTTCCTTTCTTCACACCAGTTAAAACAACTTCACCACTTCCTCTTTTTGAGATTAGACAACGATCTTCAACAAATTCCACTTTGAAACCCCTGTTGGTGAATTGTCCAATACTCAAGAGGTTGTGCTTTAGTCCTTCAACAAATGCTACATCTTCATTAATGACATTCCTAGATTTAACATTGCCATATCCCATTGTATAACCAATGTTGTCATTTCCAAAGGTTACTGATGGGCCAGCCTTCTCCTCAAAATGTGATAGCAGGGCTATATCACCGGTCATGTGACTTGAGCATCCACTGTCCAAGATCCATATGACTCTTTTATTCCTGTTGCCCTGCATTCACAAAATGACTAAGTTGTTTTTGGTACCCACACTTGGTAGGGTCCAGTTGATTTAGAAACAGTTTTGTTAATGATTCTTCTATCATAAATAGCATTCTTCACAGTAGGAGACTTCACTTTGGTTGTGGCTTTGGAGTTTACACTCTTAGGCTCACATGAAGTTTTCACCCTCTCAACCTTGATTGGGGATCCTGTCCTGTGAGTGTGCCTATGTGTGTGTGATTCACAAGATTGTGCAGAGTCAAGTTTATGCTTTAGAGATAAACAATTAGCAATCACAGTCACATAGCATGTCATGTAGTTAGAATTACCACAGAAAGAATCATGGATAGAGTTCATGCCAACAGAGTGGTTGCTCAGGTTATCAACTTCAACATTTACAGGTTTATTACACTTATGAGTCAAATGATTCACAGATAAGCATTTCTGGCTCTGTTTCCTAGGAGCATTTGGCACATAAGCATAGTTGTTGCCCTAGTTGACACCTATTTTACCATTCCTATTTTGTTTCTTCTTCTTAACAACTTCTTTCTTGATTTTAGGACTCTTGACAAGGTTGTCTTTGGTTTCTTTCTGATCAACAGACTTGGGAGAGAAAGGAATGTTCTTGACAGCCTCATCTTCTTCAAGTAGTTGCTGTTTGATAACTAGAAGATCCTCATCAAACTCAACAACACTCTTTTTGAAGATGGGCTCTTTGACACTAGCCAAAATAGTTGGAGCATTTTTGTTTACAAAAGATTCTTTTCCTTTGCCCTTAGCCTTCTTCCTTCCCTTATCATTCTCATAATCAAAACCAATTCCAACCTTACAGTCTTCAGTGTGTTCCTTGTGATAGGTTTGAATAAGTTCAGAGGAATTTCTATAGCTTCTTATTCTTAATTCATTCTCAGCAATTTGTTCCCTAAGAGCTATTTCAATCTGTTCAGCACATGCAACTTTATTTTTAAGATACTCAACTTCCTTTTTCAAACCATCAAGGCTCACAAACATTAATTCAAGTTCCTCATTTTATTTTGTAAGTTCAAGATTTTTAGCAGTTAGTCTGTCAATTTCTTCATTGGCAGCTAACATGCTAGTGCGAATGTTAAACATCTCAGTACTCATGTCTTCAACAATTTGCTTGTATTGAAAAGGAGTCATATAAAGAGAAGTAAGAATAGGTACCTGACTTGAGGAATCACCATCATCAGAAAATGCCATCAAGGCATAGTTTGAGTACTCATGTTCTTCTTCTTCATCAGAATCATCCCAGCACTTTCCCTCAGCAATAAAAGCTTTACCCTGTTGTTTCTTGAGTAGAGCTTCATACTTAGCTTCAAGCTCTAAGTATGCTTTGTCCTTCTTGACCTGTTTGGGCTTTTTGCACTCTATGGCAAAGTGTCCAAGTTCATTGCAGTTATAGCACCTTATCTTGGACCTATCCACACTCCCAGACTTGTATCCACCTTTAGCAACACCAGCAATCCCTTTTCCTTTATTGAAGGAGTTTGAGCCACTTGATCCACCAGCATTTCCAGCATTAAACTTGGACTTAAATGGATGCTTCCTTTTAAACCTAATGTTAGGATATCTCCTAGCCATATAGGCAAAGGATTTGTTTTCCATCTTGTCCAGCTCATCTATGTTGTAGAACTCATCTTCCTCAGGCAAATCATAGACAACTTGAGTCTCATCACCAGTGTCTTCAGCTTCCAACTCTTCAATCTTGACTTGACTGACTTTAAGAGATTTCATTCTTTGACCTAAGTTGTCAGCAATAAGGGCACATGAAGTATTTGCCATTAATCCTTGCTTTGCTTGAATGGATCTCTTTTAAAACAACTCTAGCTCATATGTTTTCAAAACACCATACAACACATCAAAACCAATCTTTGTTAGATCTCTTTCTTTGAGGGAAGAGATTCTTGGTTTCAAGTGATCTGGTAGAGTTAGCAAAAACTTCATGTTTAGCTCTTCTGTCTCATAGTGTTTGTCATAGAGTTTGAGCTCATTTATCAGCTTGTTGAACCTCTCAAACACTTCTGTGATTCCCTCCTTTGGCTGAGCCATGAAAGATTCATACTGTGAGACCAGAATCTGCTTCTTGTTCTTTCTTACTTCAGGAGTTCCTTCACATAGCACTTATATAAGATCCCATATCTTCTTAGCACTACTACAGTGAGCAACAGTGCCATATATGTTGAAATCCATAGATTCACAGATGATAAGTTGGAGATGTCCATGTAGTGCTACTTTCTCTTTTTCCGGATCAGTGTATTTGGAGGGATCTTTAGGAACATGTTTTGATGGTATTATCTCAGTACCAACAGTTGTTTCAGCAATCTCAATCATTGGAGTAAAGGGACCATGCTTTAGAATGTCTAAGTACATGAGATTTGAAGCTTTGATGAAAAGCAACATCTTCTTCTTCCAAAGACTATAGTGCTCCTGGTTAAAGGGAGGAATCTTGATACTGCTTAGTTTCTGTGAACTCATTCTTGATCTTTTCCTATTTGTAAGTTAACAGCCTGCTCTGATACCACTTGTTAGAAATGAATATCACTTAGAAACTAGACAGAGGGGGGGGGGGTGAATGGATAGTTTTGATATTTTTCGAAACTTGAAAACTAAATAAGCTGTTAGAGATTATGTTGTGTAAAATGCGGAATCAAAGTAAACAGAACACACACACAATCACTTTAATCTACTTTGTATTAAGTAAATTAAATACTACAGCTTCCAAAATTTCACAAAGGAAATCCTGGCTTCTAAACAAGAACAAAGTTTTCTTGCTTTGCTTACAGAGAAAGAGTGCTTAAGATAAAATCTATGTGTATCTCTCTTGCCGCTAACAGTAGGGTGTGCACAACATATATATTCCTATACAAACTAGTGCACACACCTATTTACACAGTTACCCCTAGCTGAAAGTCCAACTTGTCCTGCCATAAGAAGTTAACTGTGTCAGGAAGGACCACTTGCTTTTCGGAGTCTTTCCCGTTTCTGTAGCTGCTTGTCTCTTATCTTTGTCTCCAAGTTTAGCTGTAGATTTGCCATCTGTTCTTTGGACCACCTTACCAGAACGGATGCTTCAGTATTTGTCTCCTTTGAATTTTGGTTATGTGCCTTGATTTGTCTTGTCATAAACGGCTAAGTGTTGATATCGTGAACTCCAGCATTTTCATGACTTCATGATGTATCCTTTGAAGACTTCGTGACATAGCCTTTGGAGACTTCGCGATATAGCCTTTTTGAGGACTTCGCGAACTAGGCTTTTTGAGGACTTTGCGATCTAGGCCTTTCGAGGACTTCGCGATCTAGACCTTTTGAGGACTTCACGATCTAGGCCTTTTGATGACTTCACGATCTAGGCCTTTTGAAGACTTCATGATCCAGTACATTTTGACTTTGCGGTATCAACACTTCACGATATTAGTAATGAAGACTTCACGACATAGTTCATTTAGGACTATGCGATCTCAGTACTTCACGACATGGATATTTTTAGACTTCACGACATAGCTTTATTTTGACTTCACGGTATAGTGACTTAGAAGAACTTCTGCAACTTATTTCTTCAGGGCCTTATTCATTTCCATCCTGATGCATGAACATTTCTGAACTTCTACCAAGACAATTATTCCATGGCCTATGTACATTCTAGGTAGCAAGAAGCTTACTAAGCTCATTATAACTTTGAGCATACAAGATAAAGCTAAGTACATGAAAACAAGACAAGTACAATAGAGACCTATACTATATCCCAATGAAAGAATTCACTAGGTCATGTAGAGTGACATAGTCACAAAGGGTAGGCTTGTTAATAGTGGTATTCAGACATGTCTTGAGCCTAACAATACAGATTCTGATTATGCTGGATGCAGAATTGACAGGAA
Organism: Heracleum sosnowskyi; assembly: GCA_030848705.1. Lineage (NCBI taxonomy): Eukaryota > Viridiplantae > Streptophyta > Magnoliopsida > Apiales > Apiaceae > Heracleum > Heracleum sosnowskyi. The sequence goes on from CM061237.1 coordinate 74,710,342, forward strand.
GAGCACTTTAGGAAGCTGCCAATTCTTAGGTCAAAGGTTAGTGTCCTGGTTCAGTAAGAAACAACAATCCACATCAACATCTACAGCTGAGGCTGAATATATTGTTGCTGGAAGCTGCTGTGCTCAATTGCTTTGGATTAGAAATCAACTCATGGATTATGGACTAGTAATGGAGCACATTCCCCTGATGTGTGACAATACTAGTGCAATATCCATTGTTGCCAATCCTGTTAATCATTCTACTACAAAGCATATTGAGATAAGGTACAATTTCATTAGGGAACATGCTGCAAATGGTACTATAGCAGTCTCTTATGTTCCAACTGAGAAACAATTAGCTGACATATTTACAAAACCTCTAAATGAAGTTGTCTTCAATATACTAGTGAGTGAAATTGGAATGCTCAATCCTTCATTTAGTAGTTCTAAGTAATTATGCTAGTTAATTGTTGCAGCAGTAAATTTTCACTGTATTTAAATGCTCTATTTAATTGGAGTGAAAATTAGCTGAGATATGATTTATAAATATTTCAGTATTTTACTGCATATTTTTCAAATCATATTTATTTGTGAAGTTATGAGCTTTTAAGACATCTCTATATAGGTGATTTTGAGAGTTCACGACTTAGTTCAAATCAAACAGACTTATATCGCAAACTGTTAAAATTGTGAGACTTTGCGATATAGTTCATTTCTTGAGTCTGTGATATAGTTCATTTCTCGACTTCGCGACACAGAATAACTATATCGACAAGTCTCCACATATTAGCAGAATTTTGATTTAAATTAAGTTTATTTCAAAATTTTGATATTTGTCTGACAAATTGCTTGAAATTCTAAAAAGAGAGTTCTCGACAAAGTATTTATACTATATCACAAAGTCTCATCATACTTTCTACCTTTCAGACTTTGCAACATAGTTCATTTCTGGACTTTGCGATCTACTTTGCAAGACTTCGCGATATAGTCTATTTTGAGACTTCACGATATCAAAATAGTATGTACAAATTCATAACTCTATATCGCACTGTCTCAGTCATATAAATACTTTTTGCAAACACTTTCACATCTTTTCATCTTGTAGATTACTCTCAATTTTCAAACCTAATTTCCAATTCTCTTCTCTCTTCTTCCATCTCAATCTCAGAAATGGCACCCAAATCTCAAACAGCTACTTCATCAAACCCCTTAACCATACCCAAAGAAACCAACTTTCTCACCATTCCATCAGACGCAAAAGCAAACCCCAGGTACAAGTGTTTTGTATGGTTCTTGAAAACATCCTATCTTCGCCAAGCCTTGACAATGAACCCAACTATGTATGTTGATGTACTGGAAGGATTCTGGAGAACTACTATGGTAACTGCAATGGCAAGGGAGGATGGGACTTCATTCTACGAGATTACTTGCACAATTGGAGGCAAGCAATTGCAGTTTGGGGATAATGAGATTAATGAAGCTTTGGGTTTTAAGACTGAGGGTCATGATGAAGAAGCAAATGATAAGCAAATGGTGGACTTCATGACCCTGATTAAGTATGCTGATACCATAGATATAGCCAAGCTTAATAAGAAGCATGTAAGGAGGGAGTTGTCGTTTCTGTTTGACGCACTCCAAAAGGTGTTCCTGTGCAGGAAGACAGGATGGGACCAAATCAGTCATATTGCAGTGAAGCTTGCCTATTCCTTGGCCCACAACCAGGAGATTAATGTTGGAGCAATCATCCTCAAGGAGTTGACTCAAAGGTTAGGAAGGACTGTACGTGGCAGAGGTAATGAGATCTTTTATCCTCGCTTTATTCAATGCATTCTAAATTATCTTGATAATCAACTGCATGAATTAGAAGGAATAGATCAAACAAAGTTGGCTTATCCTAAGACCATGTACAAAGTTCTATTTTGGGTCATTGGACACTAGGAATCAAGTGGATGTGGTTTTGAGTGTGACACAGCATATGCAAGACACATTCGAAACTTATCCACTTGATAAGCCCATATATCATGAACTTTCCTGGAAAGGGAAGGCTAAGACTGAAGGTGCTTCGAAGTCTAACCCAAGCCTTCCTATCCCATCCAGTGACCCCTGCAAACAGTATACTAGTAATTAGGGAACCAAGTGCAGCAATCTCTCAAAAGGTTGGTGTTACAAAAAAGAAGACAAAGAAGAGAACCCTAGCTATAATCAATGAGTCTGTAGATTTAGGAAGTGAGGAACCTGAGTCGCAGCTCACCAGACTAAAGAAGAAATCCAAAACTATAGCTACCACTGAATCCTCCCAACAGGATTCAGATGTGATAAAAGGGGGCAAACCTGTTACTATCAATGTCCTCTCAACAGGGCATTGTTATTGAAAAGAGTAGTCTCCCCACTATAACCTGTACAGAGTCAGCACAGGGTCAAGAACTCACTCTTGACTCAGGTGGAAATAAGGGTGACCAAACACTGAGTGGAGAGCACATCAACCTTGAAACTCCTCCTATTTCTCAGGGGGAGTTGCCAAAATCAAATCTAGACTCCTCTCTTCTTCCAGAATCTACTACAACTAAAATTTCTTCATTACAGGAAAGTCATTCACATGACAATTCTGCACTTGATCATTCACACCTAGATTCTGTGAATGAGCCCCTTTCAAGTGACATGGTGCTTGACACTATGCTCACCACCCAGGACCCACATTTTGTTGGTCAGGAAATGCATGCTGGGACATTTCTAATGACACCAACACAAACATGGAGGATTCACCAGTTTTTACTGGAGACTCTATGCCTATCTCTCCAATCCTCAGGGATTTGGACATGCCTTCACAGGCAAATAGAGATGATGTTGTAACTCATCCCATTTCAATGGAGACAGCATCATACTCTACAGCTATTCCAAGGCTGAAGGAAACTCAAAACACTTCCATACCTGTTGTAGAACCCTCATCTGTGACAGGAGTGCCTAGCACTAGTTCTAACTTGGCTCAGGCCACAATGTCTCACTGGCTGGAGTCTGTGCACCATGACAGACCTTCAGGATCATCATCTGTGTCCACACAATTGACGGAAGAAGAACTCCAAAATCTTCATGTGGCACAGATTGATGAGTTCTCTAAAATTGCTCAACATCTCATGACAGCTGGTCTTCCCAACAAGGACTATGAAGCTATACTCTTATGCCACATGGAGGATGTTGATGCACAGAAAGACAAGATTGTGGATGAGGCTCAACAGGATGGAAATATAGATGCCTGGTTGGATGCCAAGAGATCAGTCAAACTCAAGGATGCTCTAGATTTTCTCAGGGAGGACTACCTAACTGCCTTGGGGTCAAATGCTAAAAGTCTCTCTCCTGCAGAAATCTATGAAGCTATCAATGATGTATACAAGAGTCAACTGAAGGCTCTGAACTTCCTTGGTAAAGGTCTTCAATCAGAAGTGTCAACTATCAAAGAAGAAACTGACCATTCCTTGGCTCAGCTAAAGAACTCCTACCTTTCTGATTTTCCCAAGGTAGATGGCATCCTTAAGGAGGTACAGAAGATTGCAAATAATGTCACAAAGATGGACTGCACCCTAGCTCTGGTTTTTGATAATTTGAAGAAGTTGTCTACCAAGCTAGAGAATCAGGTGCAATCCAACATCAACTCCAACTCTATGATTTCTGTCATGTGGAAGAACCAATATGGGGACAAGCTGGTAGATGAAGTGCCCATCTCCAATATCTCAAAGTTTGATTTCTCAAAGATCAAGGACCGGTCTCTAAATTCTTTCAAGTCTGAGCAACTCTTCTCAAAGGTTGATAGATTGGAGAAGGAGGTGGCTGAGCTGAAATCTGAAAACCAAGGGATTTCTCATTCCTTGGAGCTCCTGAATACTAAGTTGGATGACCAAAGCAATACCACATCAAATATTCTGCTAGTTCATCAACAAATGATGACATCAATGATGAGAAGTATGAACCTTCCTGTTCCTGGTGAAGCTCAAGACATCTTGTCTGATCCCAAGCCTAAGGGGGAGAAAGTAAAGGAAGGAGAAACACTGACAACAAAGCAAAAGCAAAAGCTAAAAGGAAAAATCATCTCAGAAAAGGAGCTTAAACCAATTACTCTTTTTACTGTGTCTGTCACCAGTATAGCTGGCCAGAAAAGTAGTGTCACAAAAACCTTTTATCCTGGCTTAATGCCCATGGATGTATCTGTTCCTCAAATCACAATAAGTGCTCAGCCAATCAAAGCAAACATTGTCACTGAGGCCAAGCTACAGGAAGTTGCCAACTCAAACATCTATCATGATGAAGCCTTCCTGGAGTTTCTGAAAGCCATTTCAATCAGTGTACAAGGTAAAGCCCTGGACTATAGGAACAAGATCAAGGAAGAAATCAAATATCTCACAGTAGCAGTCAGAAAGGTGAAGGATATGCATCTAAGAGAGATACTCATGGTCACCAAAGGCAACTGCATCTAGAATTTGTCCTTCAACACTCTAGACTCTCTCAAGTATACTGAACTGGATACAATACTGGAATTGATTGAACAGAAATGGGACAACAACAAAAGACTTAATAATGAGCTAAAGAGAGATCAATTCTCAAGATTGCCTGAAGTAGTTTCAAATCCCATAACAATTATATTCCAAAGTCTCACCAAGTCAAACTGCATTGATCAATTGGTGATTCCTATTCATTTGGAATTGAAGAACAAAGGCAAGATAAATCAAGTGGTGCAAATGCTAAGGGCAAAGAAGGGATTTAGGACTGCAGAAGAGCTGGAAATAATTCAAATTCTACAATCATACATCACCTTTGGCAGAATTCCTGAGTCAATCAAAGAAAGGAAAGAAAAGAAAGATGACAAGGATGATGATGAAGAGAAGAGCCATAGAAGAAGGAGTCAATCAAGGAGTGATAAGGATGGGACAAATGAAAGAAGCAAAAGCAAAACTTCCAAGAGATCCTAAGAAAGTGAAAATGACAAGAAGGACTCAAAACAAGAAAGAAGCTGAGAAAAAGAAGATTGGAAATCAGCAAGTCAAGGACATTGCTAGCAGTATCTTAACCACAACACAAGACTCTAAGTCTAAGGTGGGTACTGTTACTAATGATCCTCCAAAATCAAAATCCAAGACTTCTGAACCTGATTTGCCACTGAAGAGAAGTAAAGCCACTACAACAAAATCTAAAAGACACTTCCACAAAATCACATCTAGTGGAGTGTTACAGTGGGTCAAGGGAAAAGGATTGAGATTACTTCCAAATGATGTGGCACTGAAAACAAAATCTCCTTGTTCTGGAAAGCTACCTCAAGTTAAACACTGCAAAATCAAAAAGGCGGCCAAAAGAACAAGGATAACAAAGAGAAATGGAGTGATCACTAATGTTGTTGGGATTAATGTTCTTCCTCTAGATGAAGACTATGATGAAGATGCCTTAGCATTTCTGAGAGCTCAAAGAATCTTTGAAGTCAAAGTGAAACAAAATCATCTAGAGATCAAATACACTGATGAAAGGGAGAAAGAGATGAAGACAAGGAGCTGGCAATATTTTCCAACATATGAGCTTGAAAGAATAAATGCATTGCTGAACTTTGAAGAAAAGGAAGAAAGATTGTGGAAGATTGAGATTGCCAGATTTTTGAAGATGCACTCTGATTATCAAGAAACTCTGAGGAAGTTAAATGAAGAGAAGAAAATTCAGAAAGATAAAGAGATGGCAGAAATGGAAGAGAAGTCTAAAGAGTTGAGGAAGAAAGGGTTGTGCAAAGTGAAACAAAATCCTTATTTTGTGGAGTACAAAAATAAAAATGGAGGAAAAAGCAAAATAAGGATGGAGTTTGTGGATTCCTATGTGGAAAGTGCCCTAAAAGCTACAGTTGAAGATTTAGAAGACTCTCCTCTCATAGAAGAATTAATTGGAAGGGATGAAATTATGACAGTCATTTCAGAAATGAACAGAAAGGAAGCAATGAGAAAGAAGAAGGTTTACGATGACTATATTGAAAAGCAAATGGAAACTGAAGCTGTTCTGCAACAAAAAGATAATCTGTAAGCTTTCATTTTCAGTTTGTAATCAAATCCTGTTCATATTGCTTATCTGTTATTCTATCTGAATTATGATTCCTTTTATGTAAGTTAGGCTTGTTATCAGACATGAAATTGTGCCTAAGTTTCTTACTCACAATTTGGGGGAGATTATTAGGCTCAAGGCATGTCTGAAAACCACTATTAACAAGCCTACACATTGTGACTATGCCACTCTACATGACCTAGTGAAGTTTATCACTGGGATATAATATAGGTCTCCATTGTACTTGTCTTGTTTTCATGTACTTAGTTTTATTCTGTATGCTCAAGGTTATAATGAGCTTAGTAAGTTTCTTGCACCTAGAATGTACATAGGCCATGGAATAATTATCCTGTAAGAAGTTCAATTTGTTCATGCAGCAGGATTGGAGTGAATAAGGCCTTGAAGAAATAAGTTGCAGAAATTTGTCTAAGTCCCTATATCGTGAAGTCAGAATGAACTATGTCTTGAAGTCCAAAATATTCATGTCGTGAAGTACTGAGATCGCATAGTCCAAAATGAACTATGTCGTGAAGTCTTCATTACTCATGTCGTGAAGTGTTGAGATCGCAAAGTCAGAATGTACTAGATCGTGAAGTCCTCAAGAAGGCTATATCGTGAAGTCCTCAAGAAGGCTATATCGTGAAGTCCTCAAGAAGGCTATATCGTGAAGTCCTTAATAAGCCTATATCGCATACTCCTGAAATAGTCATATAGCAAAGTCCTCGTATATCAAAGTCAAGAATGCTCTATGTCGACAAGTCAAAGAATCAGGAATATGCTGGAGTTCACGATGTCAACACTTAGCCGTTTATAACAAGACAAATCAAGGTACATATCCAAAATTCAAAGGAGACAAATACTAAAGCATCTGTTACGGTAAGGTGGTCCAAAGACAGATGGCAAATCTACAGCAAAACTTGGAGAGAAAGATTAGAGACAAGCAGCTACAGAAACGGGAAAGACTACAGAAAACAAGTGGTCCTTCCTGACACAATTAACTTCTTATGGCAGAACAAGTTGGAGTTATAGTGAGGGGTAACTGTGTAAATAGGAGTGTGCACTAGTTTGTATAGGATATATATATATTATGCACACCCTATTGCTAGCTGTAAGAGAGTAACACACAGAAATATTCAAGCACTCTTTTCTCTATAAGAAAACAAGAAAACATTGTTCTTGTTTAGAAGCCAGAATTTCACTTGTGAAATTTTGGAAGCTGTAGTATTTGATTTACTTAATACAAAGTAAATTAAAGTGATTGTGTGTGTTCTGTTTAGTTTATTCCGTATTTTCATACAACACAATCTTTCACAGCTTTTTTGTTTCAAGAAAACGAAAATCTTTCAAACTATCCATTCACCCCCCCCCCCTCTGTCTTGTTTCTCCGTGATATTCATATCTAAAAAATTGAATACTAAGGAAAAATCTGTGGACATTTCAAGCTATAGAGGCATGGTAGGCTCACTTTTATATTTAACAGCTAGTAGACCTGATATTATGTTTGTTACATGTCTATGTGCTAGATTTCAGGCTGATCCTAGAGAGTCCCACTTAATTGCTATCAAGAGGATTTTCAGATATCTCAAGGGAACACCAAACCTTGGCATTTGGTACCCTAGAGAATCTGGTTTTGATCTAATTGATTATTCAGATGCAGACTATGCAGGTTGCAAGATTGACAGAAAAAGTACAACAAGCACCTATCAATTTCTAGGAAACAAGCTTGTCTCATGGTTCAGTAAGAAGCAAAATTTTGTCTCTAGTTCTACAGCTGAGGCAGAATATATTGCAGCTGGAAGTTGTTGTGCACAGATACTTTGGATGAAAAATCAACTAATAGACTATGGTATAACTGTTAATAAGATTCAAATCTTCTGTGACAACACTAGTGCAATTACCATAACTAAGAATCCATTGCAGCACTCAAGGACCAAGCACTTTGACATAAAGTATCACTTAATAAGGGAACATATGATGAATGGTACTGTGGAACTTCATTTTGTTCCAAGTGAGCAGCAAATTGCAGACATTTTTACCAAGCCACTTGATGAATCAACATTCTCAAGGTTGGTAAGTGAGCTAGGTATGCTTAACTACTCTTAATTTATTTAAATGTCTGATAATTTGTAATGCAGCCAGTGTCAACATGATTTTCATGAGAATTAAAACTCTCTGAAAAAGAAAAAATTTGTCTAAGTCAAAATTTCTCCCTCTACGGATATCCTTATCCGTTGATGGTCATTTTCGACACTGGATTTTCTCTATGTCTACGGATACCATTTTTACTCCTATACGGATGTTGAATCCCAAAAGGTAAAATCCTATCCGTAGATAGTTCTGTTTTAATCGTAACCGTTAAAGTCATTATCTTATCCGTAGTTACATGCGTACAGTATATGTGTGTAATTGCAGTAAATTAGTGGCTTTACTTTTTAAATCCATTACTTTTAAACGGTTATTTTTCTTTCTCAATCAGATAATTTCTTCCAATTATTCTGATTTTATTAGTGAATTATTTTGGGGGAGTATAAATTGATTTTTTACTCCCAGCTAATCTTTTTCTATCAATTTCCAAAATTCACTAAGGCAAGAACTCATCTTCTCTCTCAAAGCAAAAATCTCTCTATGTAATTCCAAGCTTAACATCAATGGCACCAACCAACAAGACTATGTCTCTCACTGGTTTCACATATGAGAAAAACAACTTCACAGCACTGGTGGACTTCGATGAGAAGAATACATTATATCACACTATGATGAGGTTTCTCCAGAACTGTAAGCTCTCAAAGGCAATGTTCGAAGCCCCCAAACTACACTTTGAGGTGATTGAAGCTATCTGGGAATCAGTTGTGTTTGATTCTGTCAATGCTACTATCACCTTTGTTCTTCAAGGTAAGGAAAATGTGATAAATAGTGATGTCATTACTGCTTTCTTGAATTTACCTAAAAACAATAGGTTAGAAAAGCATAGTGATACTGATATTGTTAACATGCTGAATTCAATTAACTATGCTTTGCCTACGGGTAATTTGATCAGTAAGATTCAGAGAAGAGGCATGGTCAAAGAATGGAGCTTTTTCTTTGATGTCATTCTTAAGGTTTTCTCTGGTAAAATTAGCAACTATGATGCAGTTACATTTTCTATGCTTGACATTGCTTACATGCTTTTGACTGATAGCTATTATAACCTAGGGTCCTTGATTCTTTTTGAAATTGGTGCTAAACTAAGGAATAAAGCATCTAGAAGTAAGAATGTATACTATGCTAGATTTATCATGTTGCTAGCTAACCATGTAGAGAGTAACCTGGTGGTCCAATTCCCTACAAACTCCAAAGACTGTTGGGTTCAAAATAAGAGAGTCCTTGAGGACTTGAATAGGCTGAACCACAACAAGGAGGTTCAATTGGTGTATCCACCAATTTTCATTGCAGCTCAAGAGGCACCGGTGAGTCAGGTAATCTCCTCAACCGTACCTTCCTCCATTGTCATTTCTTTGATTTCAAGTGCTGCCATGGAGACTGGAACTGTCCAACAGCCTCATACCCAAGTGGCCACCTCTAAAATTCCAAAATCCAAACCCAGAAATCCAACCTCGGGTGCTTCTCAAAAGGCACATGTTGTAAAAACTACCAAAGCCCTTGAGGGGAGTGTGAAGGTGGTAGTAAGTGGTGAGGGAAGGGGTGAACATCAAAGAAACCCCAAAAACAAGGAGGGTGAGATTAGTGTGTCCCAGCCTAGCCACCCTGTATCTTCTCAAAAAGATGCAGTGGTTGAAAAAGAAGTTGTCACATCCCTAGTGGCATCCTCCCAAAAGGATGTTGCTATTGAAAATAGTCCCCAGCCAGGGACACAACACAAGAGGGATAGGGACACCAGAAGCCCCACAGATACAACCAAGGCCTATGAAAGGAGAAAGAGGTCTAAAACATCTGGGGTTGCACAGAGATCACACACAGTGCAAATGGCACCATCACAAATTCAGTTTGACGTGGCTCCAATAAATGTGGAGTCACAGTTTACTCATTCAAACTGAAACAGAAATTCCAAGCTCACATACTCTCTCTTTGGATGTGGATATGATTCACACATCAATTCCTGATTCTCCATCTTTAACCTTCGTGGAGAAGCCCCGCTCTGAAATTGGTGGTCATTGTAACGCCCCCAAATTCGGGGTCAAAGGATTTGGTCGTCACACTGCACTCTTAATCCAAACAACCTGTTCAATATAAAATCAACACAATAATAATAATATCTGTGACCCCAACTCTACCAAGAATCTTTAAAGGTTATAGTGCTAGAAACAAGAATCCAAAATTTCATTACAACAACTTTCCTCTTTACAACCATTCTCTTTACATACAATCTAAAACACTAGTATAACTTCGATAAGAAGTATACCGGCAACTAATCTTATACAATATATTATTCAATAGAAAACGTCTATATACAAAACCTCTCACTAGCTCCAATGCTCTGGATCAAAACGTCTTTACGCTAATATCTTTCCCCATCTCTGATCAGCTACGCGGACAACTCTTGCCAATACACCTTCTTTCCGGCAGGCTAAAATATATATAAATAAAACAAGTATGAGCGAATGAATTGCTCAGCAAGCGCATTATTAAATATAATACGAAAGGTTTCCAAAATAAACTTTGGGTTTTCAAATAAACAAGCCTTTGGCTTAAACATTTGTAATCTCTAATATTTTCAAATCAAGTTTGGTAATTTACCACAATTTCTCATTCTTCTTCTCTCATTTGAATAGTTTAAAACACAAAAAGATTTATATTGGTCGCTACGGCGACCGAATCAACAATATCTACAATAGTAAGTAGAACATATGAAATAAATATAACTCATACGTCTTCATGACCATAGTTTGTATAAAAATACTGGTTTTGAAGATAACAAATCTATTCACAACATTTTCTGAAACCAACAACTCTGGAAGGTTAGAATAATCAAGGGGTAAGAATGAGCCAACACGCTCGGTCAAGGAATAAAGAACGCACTTCAAGGCTTCAACATGGTACCGACTAGATATGCGGTATGAATAAAACTCATCAAGATAGATATCTCACGACTGCCAATGGAATCAAGGAAGTGGATTTCGACTATTTGGAATCCAAATGTATTAAGAGTAAGTGATTTCAGCAAGATTGAAACCACTATTATTAATCAACGAACCAACAACTTCACGCAACGAATAAACCTGAGAATCAGGTCATAACTCACAAGAACGAAACATATGGATGTAACTCATCTTAGAAATAAGAACTTATTCTAGAATTGGACTTTCACATTTTATCAAATCAAAGGTTGTGCTGCTGGCCAGCCACGCAACAACCCCGGACTAGCTCATGCATAGTCCTCTACGGATCCAAGGCCAATCTGGGCCTAAATTACATCGACCATAAATGGCCCGACCAATAATTGGTCCATTTTTAAAAACATTCCAATTCTATTTTATAAACGTCAGGTGTCAGAACAATTGACAACCTTACTTCGACAATCAGGTGTCGGAAGAATCGACAACCTAATACAACAATTGCTGGAAAACTCACGTTCCAGGAAACAGTTCAATTATGAAGAATCAATAAAAGGATAGCAATATAATCTAGTATCGACGAGATCGACACGACAAAGGGGGAGTACACATGGCAAGTAACAACATCATAAATATCGACGAGATCGATGCAACAACTGGGATAACAATGAAGAATAAACAATGACATGCTCAACAAGGTTAAGTCTGATATGAAACAGACAATATGATATCAACAGAAAGTGTAACAAGTCAATATAGAGTAGGGTTCAAAGAATAAACAATAACATGCTTAACAAGATTGAATCTGATATGAAACAGACAATATGATATCAACAGAAAAGGGTAACAAGTCAATATAGAGTAGGGTTCAAAGAACAGGCTCTAGATGGCCTCAATAGTTCAAATCATCACATTATAGAAGAATTAATTAAGGTTTACCAATCTGGTAAATGACAAGAGAGTCAAGTTCAAGTTTAAGAAGAATTCAAGGTGAAGTTTATAAATGAAGAAAACAAGGGTTTATCAACTTCTGACAGAAATAGTTCAAGTCCTTCGAACATGTACTTATAATAGATAAGCCTCGTACTTGAAGGAAGTAAACTAAATCATGCACAGCATATATGAATTCGAATCAGGGAATGGATCAGATGATCGCATTAACAAGAAAGGATAACAAGGTTTGCATAGGTGCAAGGTGAAAAATGGAATACTTGAAGGGCAAGCAACACCACTTCAGAATTTCAGAATAAGTTTTCCCTCATAGGGTTCACAAGTTTCCGCTCATCTAGGGTTGGTAATATTCCAACTTAGCATTTTTAAATCAAGTCTTTGAAAGAAGGCCTTAGGATACAGCCCATAACTATCTTTTCAATCATTTCAATATAATAATTATATCTCTCCGATCAATATGAAAATATGAATCTAAACCAAAAAGGTATAAAAGAGTACTCGTCAATTTACGAGATTAAATAACATACTTGCAATTCAATGCAAAGAAATCAACATTTGAAAATTCAGTAATAAGCATTCAACATGCATACTAATAATTCAAGATAATATCCCTTAGTTAATAAGCAAGGGTATAAACACTTGCCTCTGGTCCTTAGCTATTTCGTAACGCTGAAACAATACGATTTCCTCCTTATTCTGTCTTGTCACACGATTCTCTACTTCCGTCCTTCTTTGCTTTAACGCTCTTGCGAATACCACTAGTCTGCTTTTACCATTTCGAATCCATGTGCCAGCCTCGATAGTCAAACATGAGACGGTACTTAGTCCTCAACGTATAATTCTCATATTCCATAAATGATTGTAACTTAACTTCGACGCACTTACCGATCTTACCGATATCTCTGTTGCATAAACATCCACATCTCAATTGATAGACCAATCACAATCAACCACATAAGTAATCCACGTAACTCGCTTGACGACAATCCCCATACTATAAAAAGTCAACATCCAAGTCAACGGCCTCGTAAATCTCACTTTCTAACATAACCGACAAATTTCTATCCCAACTACCCCTCGTGATGATATTAGACACGACCAAATACTCAAACAAGTCTCAACACAATTTATTCGCATGCATGACTCAACAACAGATAATTCACATCATTCACATAACACATTTAAACAAGTGACCGGTTACGTATCGGACGCCCGGTCTAATTTACGATATTAAAAACTCGGACACTAGCCCTAGTACGGGCATATACTGACTATAAAACACATTACACAGCTCATACGAATCACATAGCACTTATAACTATTTTTAAAACATCACACAAAACTTATTTGAATTTTAAATAAGTCATTACTAATTTTTAAATCAAAAATCGGATTTTTAAATCCAATATAAACATTTAAATGTAAATAAATCAATTAATAAAATTAATTGTCACTCTTTAAATGCTCAAACAATTTTTAAATAATTAAACCAAGCTAGAAAATAATTAAACTTAATTTTAATTAATTAAATCTAATTAATAATTAATTATTAAGAATTAACTGATTAAAAGAATTAATCAATTAATTAAATAAATAAATTATTAATCAAAAATAATTAAAATAATTAAATTTAATCAATTTTCGAATTTAAATAAATATTTATGAATTTATAAAATTTTCGAAATAATAAAATGTATTTTTAAATCAAAGATATGATTTTTAGAATTATAAAACTATTTTTGAATTATTTTTAAAATAAAAACCCAGAAACACTTTTCTGGAAATGGATTAGGGTTTTTGAAAATCAAAACCGGGTCGGGGAATTGGGTAAACGGGTCGCCAAGAACGGATATGGGTTGCCAAGAACAACCCGCCGTCGGCGGAGTTCCGGCAACCCGTTTCCAGAATCCGGCGAACCCAACCCACACGCTTTCGATCTCCAATCACCCACAACTCGATACCACACATATCCAAACTCAAACATACCAAGAATCAACCGGAATCCGACTTAAAGCCGGCCGTTTCGCGAAGAACACGGCGACCGTCGCTTTTCCGGCGACTCAAAAACAAACACCAAACTCTGATTTCTTTATATGCAACTACTCTAAATTACACGATCTACACATTGGTATAAGTATCAACATCAACCGCTTCCCGGAAATGAAAATCCGGCCAAAATCGCAAGAACTCCGGCGAGTTTACAATTTCCGATTTGCACGATTTAACAGGTCAAAATTCACATAAAAATCATCAATATGCTCCTCACAACATGTACAATCCAACCATGTAATCAATTAGCAAGAACTATCAAGAACACAGATTTCCCCAAAATTAAACCTAAATTCGAAATAAATAAAAATAATTAAAATAGGAAAAACTCATAAATCATACCCACATAGATTTTGATGATGGATTTAGGTAGAGGATGATGAGAGATTCATTTTGATTACAAGAACATCGAAATCGGATTCCGATAACGCCTTCAAAAGTTGGTTTGATTCTCAAGAACACGAAGAACACGTTTCAGGGGTTTTTAGATTTTTAACTGTAATTAAGCTTTATTATACGCAAAACAAAGTACGATTTGCCTTTTTATAATAAACGGAAAATAATACCCCAAACGACATTTTTGGATCGATACTGATCCGATAGATCGCTTTAAATACAATTTAACAGAATATATGCTTTAAACCTTTAATAAAGCAGAATACACGTTTTACGAGACGATAATCATCCATAAAGTACAGATAACTACAAGTATCGTTTAATACAAAATATACGAACCAAAATACCTCCATTGTGAATATTTTCGAATACTTCCCACTTTAACGAATGAAATATTGGTACGAACGATATACCAATCTCCCGAATAATTTGGGAACGATCCAAATTTTCTTTTTGATAATTATAATAAAATAAAATAGTATGACACCCTTTTCAAAATAATTTCAAATTCCCCACACATTTCACATAGTACCACAATATCACATATTCAATCATTTAACGAATAACTTAGCACGTTTAAACAGATAAATCATTTAATAACTCTTAATATGAAATTAAAATTTCATTTCACATCATATAATAACACGTAATTTTCCCGGATCTTACAGTCATCATCTTATTGATGATTTGTTGGACCACCAATCTATCATTTCTAAGACTTTAGCTCCATCTGTGGCTCTCAATTTAAAATCAATCTCCACAGATTCAGCCATATACTGATATCTCTCATTCGTTGATGGGTGTTTGTCTGTCTACGGATATGCCTGAAATCAGCTATCCGTTGACATACACTTATACTACCTCTACGGATACTCCTTCCACACTTGTACTTCAAACTTCTAATATTACAACTTCAAGTGTGGATGAGTTAGTAGTAGTTCAAACACTCTTAGGATTGAGGGAAGGGAGTGAAGCTATTGAGAGTGAGAGGCTAGTTTGCAACCAGGCAAAAGGAGAGGAAGAGAAAGAGGGACATACTATTTCTTCCAGTCTGGTAAAAGTGAGCTATGAGAGTTCCACCTTAGTAGGTGAAGGTGAGGGTGTGAGAGGTGTGAGCCAGGGGGAGCCCCTGATGCAAGAAAAAAGAGAAAATGAGAGAAAAGCAGGTACAGGAAAAATAAGGATGGAAGACACAACCATTGCAAGTGAGTCAATGGATGTCAGTTATGCAGACAGGAAGAGACTGTTCCAACTTGAATATCAACATGAGTTGGATCAAGTCAACCTGAATGCTGAGACATTTACTCATCCTGATCCAGCCTATCAAGTCTTGGCTGGACAGGGCAATGTGGAGGCAAAAAAGATGTTGAATTTGGTGCACACTACTGAATCAATGTCTAGGGAAAAAGAAGCAATCAATAATCTGCCTCCAGGAGCTGGTGAAGATTTTGAGTATGATGAAGACTATGAAGACCTGGCAGAAGACTCAGATGGTGGTGAAGGAGGTAACGAAGGCCCTTCCACCTTAGAAAGCACACCAGGTTGGTTGTTTGACACATAGGCCAAATCTAATGCAATCAACCTGGTGTTCTTAAAGGAATATCAAAAAGCTTCCACTGAGTTTCAATCAGCTAATCCATCCCAGAAGCTCATCTTGTCCAAGTTCATGACAAACCTCCAATTGCAGAAGATGCAGTTTCTTTATCAAAGGACACGGACAGATGAGGTCAAGGAAATCATTGACAATGTTAAGGACAACCTTAACAGGAGACTTGATACTGTATTCCCTCTCTCTACCATAAGGACTATTCAGAGAAGAGTTGTTGAAGAAAACACTCTATCTAAGAGTGTGGAATCTCTATCAAGGAGGGTGGATAAGATGGAAGAGAAGCTGGATATCTTCCTGGAGCAACAGAAACTGCAGACTCAGCTCCTCCAACAATTGTTGCAGGCCCCTGGTGCTACTCAAACCCTTGATGATAACAAAAAGGGGGAGAATACACTAGTGGTCTCTGAACAAGCTAGGATGGATGCATCTACTGAGAGGGAGATTGCATCTACTAAGGGGGAGATTGAGGGGGAGATTCCAGAGGTAATAGCTTATCCAAGTGAATTCCAATTCACTATGGTCCCTCCAGTCTCAATCAAACCAGGAAAGTTGGATTTCTCTGGTCTAAGTGAAGAGGAGGTGCTGGCAAGGCAAAATGAGATATCTAAAGCCAATGAAGTCATAGAGCAAAGAATTCTCAACACAGAAAGGTTGATCAAAGAATCAATTTTTAAAGCTGTAACTTCAACTCCCTTTACAACTACAGAGCCTGCCACTACTACTACAATTCTCAAAGTTCTTACTCCTGAGATTGAGCTCCCAAAAGATTTCTATGATGCTGAGCCATCTCTCTACAAGGAGTGTGAAGGCATATGGAGTGGTAGGTTTGGTTCTCCAACCAAGAAGCATGACAAGAATAAACTCCAAGTGGATTTTCCACTTCCTAAGCAAGATGCTAAGAAACTCTTGGGCAAAGACATCAAGGCATTCAAAGAAACCAGGGATGTGAAAGCCATAGAGGGGATGGCTATGATCATCAGGAATGGAAAGTCACACATAACAATCAGCCATCCCAGGTTTGTTGAAGCTAAAAGGGAGGAGGTAGCTAGACTTACAAGAGAAGCCAATCCTGAGGGATATGAGTCTACTCCTAATAAGCAGGCTAGACTAGCCAGTGAGCTAATGGAGGAGCTAGAGAAAGAAGAAGTGGTCACTTCTCCTAAGAAAAACAAAGGGAAGACAGTGCCTAAAACAAATCCTATTGCCAGGAGGATAAAATTCAAATCCAAGAGGCCTGTCTCTCCAGAAAAACAAGAGGAGATTGATAAACCAAAGAAAAGGACCTTCACAATTGATGATATCATCAAATCCTCAAGCACCCTAGTAGAGCCCAAAGAAGAGCCCATGGAGTCTGATAATTTGGTATTCCCAAAAAATATCTTAGAAGCTGAAAGGAAGAAAAGAGCAAGGGAACCAAAGAAGAAAACTCCAAATGGGCCAATCAAACTTCAAGTTGTACCTCAAGTTGTCAAGCCAATAGAAGACAAAGCTGATTTCATTTATATTACTGACATACAAGAGTTTACAACACTTGATCTCTTCCTGGATGAAATTATTGAAGTTAGGGGCATTGACAAACACAAGAATCTGCCAGAAAGATTGGTGTTTGTCTACAAGGGTGGAGTAGAAAGGACATGGCCCTTGCAGAGAATTCTGAATGAAGGATATCCCACATTGGTCAAAGTCTTTTCAAGCTTAGAGAGCTCAAAGGGATTTTCTCCAACTGCAAGGAGCCTAGTGATGAGGAAGATTGAAGGGATAAGAGCTAGTTGGAATCAATCCGAAAGCTTACCAAGGAAATTAAAGATCCCATACAATGGTCAAAGAATCCACCTCCAACCTTACTGGATGATGGAATTCAGAGATAATGAGGGATGTAGAAGATTCTTCAGGATAGAGGACCAACTATCTAAGGCTAGTTCCCAATACCTTAGGTGGTTGCAATCCAAGCTAGATCCAAAGATAGCTGAAGAAGACACCTTCTACAGGAAGCTTCAGGAGCAAATTGAAATCAACTATGCCAGGCAAGGAAAGAAGAAGGTTCAACCATCAAGAGAGAAGAAAAAGAATTAAATCTGCTCAGCCTAAAGGAGCACTCTTTATGTACATTTCTCAACTCTTCAGTATTTCCATTTTGTAGCTTAATACAATTTTTACTGTTTACTGTTTATTTATTAGGAGTGGTTTTGTTATCATCAAGACTCTTAATTTATGTCTGATTCTCAACCAGGCATAAATTGGGGGAGATTGTTAGGAACTATGTTGTTTCTTGATGATAACTAAACTAACTTAGTGAAAATTGTATAAGTAAATGTAGCCTTCAACGGATATCATGCTTTTGCAGTATCCGTAGAAGGGTAGCTTATCTACGGATAAGACTCAATGTAACATGCTTGTGAAGTCCTGATGTGCAATCCTGATATGCAATCCTGATGTACAATCCTGATGTGCAGTCCTGATGTGTACTCCTGATTTGTAATCCTTATGTTGAAGTTGAGGTATTAGTTTTTAGGCTGAATAAGTCATGTTGACTATTAATGGATATGTAGAATAGGGAGGCTAATTGTAAATAGTCTATGCCTTGTAATTTTACATAAGTGAAATTAACTGTCTACGGATAGCAACACTAGCCTTCTACGGATGTGGACAATGTACTGTCTACGGATAGCAGTACTAGCTGTCTACGGATGTGATCAAGATACTCTCAACGGATACAACTCAAATGGCTTCTACGGATACACACTTTGTGAAAGGGACAGTTCAGACAGTGCACATGGGTTGACAGACTACACAGAGCATGGAAACCAGTATTTCTGGAAACTCACGGGAAGAAAGAAGCATTATGTCTGTCTGGTCAAAAAGTAGCATTTCTATAAAAGACAATCAGCCAAGAAGGGCAAGCTACCAACACATGGACCACTACTCAGAATGGAGAAACAAGGATCTTGAACAGATTTACTTTTTGTATTATTGATTGTTCAAAATATCTTGTAAACTTGGGATATATAACCAAGTGAAGCATTATTCTAGGACAAGGGAAATCAGTTAGGCAATTTACCGAGCTCAAAGCAATATCCTTTGTAAATTACCGAAGCTAGAATAGTGTGTATGCAGCTGTGTGTTTATTCATAAACATCACAGAGATTTCTTCAAATAAAAAATCTCTCAGGTGGACAAAACAATCCACCTGAATTTTTAATTCTTGTGTTATCTTATCTTGTTTGTTTTTCTGTTCTTGAATTTACTTTCATATCTTTATTGTCAAGAACTAAAGAATTTTTAAAGATTGTATTCAACCCCCCCCCCCCCCTTCTACAATCTTGATTCAATATTGTCTGGGAATAACATACATGCTCTTCTGGAGCCTTCTATTTAGAAAAATATAATAAGACATCCAATATATACAATATTCCCCTTTGGATGACTCATATATGATGTATAGTACTGACCTTCGATACTACTTGGGGAAGTTATAAATTTTTATAATAATCAACCACCAGGATCAAGATATCAACTTATAAATAATAATTTCACTGTCATTTATATGGATTTATCTTTCAGGGATATTGTAAAATTAAAATTCAGAAAATTTTATCATCCTTATGAAATATTATCTCAATGTTGTATTTATGACAAATATCCCATTAAAAGAAAAAAAATTCTTCATGGATTCTATAGGACCAAACACATAAAAAAATGTGTCATATAAAAAACTTTTGTTCATATTTGCAAAACTTTCGGTCATTATTTTGCACACAACTCTTGTTGTAATTTTTCCAACTTCTGGTTGCCATCAATATCAAGTAATTATAAAAGAGCATTGAACTCAAGTTTTGAATAAATTTATAATGTAATATCAATTAAAATCAAATTTATAAATCATATAATGATAACACAACACTGTCATGTATTATATATATCACAAGAAAGACTTCACAAACAAAATATTTATAATATTAAACTGTCATTTATTTGAAGCAAGCATACAACATTTAAATATGTGGATAAGACGACATATTAAAATTAAAATATTATTTGCATAGTTCAGTCACAAGATGTCTCATTTTTATATACTTATTCAGTTCTCAATACCTTTTTTTGCACAGTTTTAAATCATAACCATCAATTTTCTTTGCATCAATGTATAATAACATCACTCAATATATTTTCACTGCAATCATATCGCAATAGCTATAATATTTTGTGTGAGTTCTACAAAGGCATAATAAGATACACACAAATAGAAGTGCACATCGAAATTGTTATGCCACATTTTGGCATAGTCCAAATTTCTCCGTTTAATAATTATTAATTCAGATTATTAATTAATTGCTTAACCACTAAGTAATATCCTCTCTCTGAAACGAGGAAAGAATCAATCTCAATCAACGAATAACGGAAAATATCTCCAAACGATATTCTTCAAATCATGGAAAGAAATGCGGAGATGCCACGAGATTGTAGGAAAACGTGTGAAGACCGGACTATTTATGGGAATGTGATGTGGATGGATAAATCCGGACTATTTATGGGAACGTGATGTGCATGGATAAATCCTGACTATTTATGGGCTTGGACTGAATGGGATTATCCAATGACTTGTTTTCCAAGAACTACGTGAGGCTTGATCCCTATATAAAGGGGTACGTAGGCACCTTGTATGATACACAATTGACACTCGACAAAGAGCAAGAGAAAGAACTCATTCTCTATTCAATTTCTGAGGAGTCATCATACAAGTCCAGCCCCCAAACATCCAAAAATCCCAAATCCCCCTATTTTCATAATTCGTTATTCCAGCAACCTCTGATTTGTGTTGTTACGAAATTCCTCCAACAACAGAAATAATTTAATAATCATGTTAAAAATACACGTAAACGTGAAACCCTTAACACTACTAATATATCAACATCATTTCATATACCGAGAAAATTAAAACTTAATAAATTTTCTTACTCCAAAAATAACACTATGTACATAAACAAAATCAGATTTGATCGTCATGAAGATAGATGATTTTTAATAATTAAATGATTATATTTGAAAACATGTAAAACACAAAAGTTGTAGACAATTCAATAATCTTTCGAAAAAGGTAAGGCTCGTCAAAAACAAAGATGTAACGAATTCAGAATAAAATAAAACACGGACTGCTGCAATACAATACAAATCAGCTTCTTGCCAGATTTCTATTTTAATCGTTAGAGATAGTAAACGTGCTATAGGGCTGTAAATTTTAAGCATATTATAAAGGTCCCGAGAAGATCTTTCTGAATTGATATCATACATGATTTTTAGATGTAATTTCAATTTTATATGATTTTTCAAAGTTGTATCATATTTCTAAAATCATACCAACGACTTATACATGTGGTAGAATTTCACAAATTTACATGTAGAATCTCAAAAATGCTAAACAACTAAAGTTGTAGAAATTTAAGAGATTTTTCCGAAATACCTTTTAATCTTAAAATAAGTATTGGTTAATCCTCTTTGAATTTCTCACTTTAAATTTTGAAATGAGTAAGAAAGAAACTTTAGTCGATGATCATAAGAACAACTTGTATCTCTTAACGCACCTTAAACAATCAACCACTTCCTCTGGCTAATACGGCTTGGAGCTAAAGTTCCACTAGGATACCAAAACAATATTTCATGTTTGTAAAAGTTAATCAACTTCATGGATATAAGGTCCACCATCGTAATGACGGAGCGAAAGAGCTAGTCGTGCTGATAACATGTTGTATAATAATATATATAATAATGGAGAGAGCTAGATAATAGAGAGAGAAGGGAGATTATCATTTTATTCATGTGTGTAAACAATGAACAAGCAAGGCTTTATATAGCCTCCCAAATCATAAGTTATAATGATATGAAAAGACAAGAGTTGGATGTGTTACATGAAGAGCTAAGGTTGGAGTTACAATGGTAGTTGTAAAGCTAAGGGGTCATTTGATAAATCTGGACAGAAATTTCTGAATAGTTAAAATTTCTGAATAAATCAAATTTCTGAACTGTTAATTTAGGTCATTTGATAAATTTGGATCAATTTTCTGAATAATTATATTTTTAATGATATAAATATATATTATGAACATTTTATATATCCAATAAGAGCATTTTTAGTGATTTCATTGACTAAAATAATATAAAATAATATTATGTAAAACTTGTATAGTACTCCAATAAAGTTAGCTATAAGTATCGGTTATATATTAAAAATAGTATGTTATTATTATTTGAAGTTGTTAAATATGGAATATATGATTTCAATATAGTAATAATTGATGTACAGTTTCGACAAATATAGCTAGCATGTACGATATAATAAATATTTATATTAAATTACACATATTTTAAGTAATCTAAAAATTCAAAGATTATAACGATACTAATGATCATACATAAAAAGTAATCATTTTTATAATATAATATCAAAAGTGTTATAATTAAATAAGTAATTAATTATATGTTACAATAATATTATCATTTATTAATGGACCGTAAGACTCATAAAAGGAGAAGATTTAATTGATACAGTATAAAAACATCAAAAAATAACTCACAGTGCATGGTTTTTATGTTCATGAATGGTCCAGCTAGAAATTGGCGAGGGACTAGTTCAGTTAAATTTTAATTCGTCCAGAGCTTTGGAAGACCAAACAAATGATCTGGACGACTCAAATTTTCACATTCAGTTCAAAATTACCCGTTCACTTGTTATCAAATGGGCTCTAAGAGTCATACAATCAATATACTTATATAAAGGTGAAGACTTTTAAACAAAATGGATTTCCATGTTATTCACCTTACAAACACCTATAAATTAAAGGTCATTCATAACAAAAAATCTACACCGAAACTTTTTTACATAGCTCCAAATCTTTACAACCATATTTACAATCAATATAACTATGACCTACACCATGTTGGATGCTTTGAACGACAACAACTATACCTGGATGATAAGAGTACGAGTGTGTAGAATGTGGGAATCTATCAATCCAAATACTGAAGAACTGATCAGTCTTGACATGTTTTTGATCGATGAAAAGGTTAATAAATCAATATACTTATAACTTATTAGTTTGTCAAATTGTATGATGTTATTAACTTTTCTAAGATATGTTGTATGACAGGAAAATTTGATCCATGCTACGATCCCGAAGATTCTGGTATCTCGGTTCAAAAATCTTTTAGAGGAAAGCTTTGTGTACAACATCAAAAATCTGAAAGTTGTTTCAAGTACAGGGAAATATAGACCAGTATCACATGGGTCTAAATTGCTTTTCATATGCATAACGTCGCCTAAGAGATTGGAAGAAGGCATCGTCAACATATCACTCATGGATTTTAGTTCATATGTCCGGGTATGATTGATGCACGTATTAATGACACCAATATACTCTCAGGTATTTTGATGCAATAATATATTAGAGTAATATATAAGTAATACTATTATATAAGTTAAAATTTAAACTATCATGTTTTAATATTATCTTTTCTATGTTGATTTAGATGTTGTGGGCTGCTTGATCTACGTGGGTGGAATTGAAGTTGTCAAAGGCGGTTGGAAAAAAAGAAATCTCAAAATTGTGACAAATTAGTAAGTTATGAATTATATTAATTTTAATATAACTGTTAATTGATTTTTATTGCTCTTGTAATTTTATATTACTTCTTTGGTTAAGCCAATTTATTTGTTTTAATTATTTAATTTGTTGTAATTTTTTTCCTTAAATAGCTCCATCACTAGTACCATAACTTTGCGGGAAAAGTTGGCCGAGATGGTTGATACAAATTTATACAAGGAGGATGGTGGACCCTATATAATAATTGTCACATCGACCCAGATTAAAAAAATTAAAAATAATTATCTTTATTAATGTTTTTATAATATATAGTTTTAGAAATTGCACATATATGAATCTATCTTATCTCGATTGAACGAATATCATTAGATATTATACAAATATTTGTTCCATTGATATTATTGATTTAATTCTTATATTAGTTTTTTAACCATTTATTTATTCTTATATGCAGATACAATTAATTTTTCGACCACAAGAAATAGTAAAATTTATACAAATCTAGATACACCTTATGTGTCATCCATGAGAAAGAGATTTGCTCACCTCTCTATTAAATTGCAAATCAGTGGAGACTCTCTTCCCATAATGCCGCCCGAGGAAAAAATGTTTATTAATAGGATGAACATCCAGGAATTGCCGGAAGTAGAGTGGAGTGAGGACCTAAAGGTTAATTTTACACATTTTTTTATTTATTTTGGTTCCATTGATATAACGTTTTGCTTTTAGTTTGATTCAGTTTAATTAATAAACTACTTAACTATGTTTATCATCCTATGTAAAGTAATTATTTTAAATAAAACACAAAAAAAAAAAGATTTTAACATATTCAAAATTAAAAATCTAATTACTTTAATTTTATAAAATAAAATCAAATCAATATACTTATATAAAGGAGAAGACGGGGGCGGTGATGTGGCGCCTCTAGAATCGCTCCGTTCTATTTTTTTAATTTTCTCAATTATTCACAATTTTTAATTTTAATAATTACAACTTCCTTTATTATTTTCGATTTTGTAGGAAGGAAATTGAAAATTACACTTTTATTATTTTCAAACTTGATAGAACTTTCTTTTATTATTTTTCAACGTGATATAACTTTCTTTGATTTAGAAAATTACAACTTCCTTATTATTTTCGAATTTGTAGGACTTGATAGAACTTTCTTTGATTTAGAAAATTACAATTTCCTTATTATTTTCGAATTTGTAGGCTTGATAAAACTTTCTTTTATTATTTTCAAACTTGATAGAACTTTCTTTGATTTAGAAAATTACAACTTCCTTATTATTTTTGAATTTGTAGGACTTGATAGAACTTTCTTTGATTTGGAAAATTTCTTTGATTTAGAAAATTACAACTTCTTTATTATTTTCGAATTTGTAGGACTTGATAGAACTTTCTTTGATTTAGAAAATTACAACTTTCTTATTATTTTCGAATTTGTAGGCTTGATAGAACTTTCTTTTATTATTTTCAAACTTGATAAAACTTTCTCTGATTTAGAAAATTACAACTTCCTTATTATTTTCGAATTTGTAGGCTTGATAGAACTTTCTTTTATTATTTTCAAACTTGATAGAACTTTCATTGATTTAGAAAATTACAACTTCCTTATTATTTTCGAATTTGTAGGCACTTATGTTAATAATTGCAATTTTCTTTTTTATTATTTTCAATCTTAATAGAACTTTCTTTTATTATTTTCAAACTTGATAGAACTTTCTTTGATTTAGAAAATTACAACTTCCTTATTATTTTCGAATTTTTAGGATCTTATGTTAATAATTGCAATTTTCTCTTTTATTATTTTCAATCTTGATAGAACTTTCTTTTATTATTTTCAAACTTGATAGAACTTTCTTTTATTATTTTCAAACTTTATAGAACTTTTCTTTTATAATACTTCTTGACTTTTAAATATAATGGATTTCCATGTTATTCACCTTACAAACACCTATAAATTAAAGGTCATTCATAACAAAAAATCTACACCGAAACTTTTTTACATAGCTTCAAATTTTTACAACCATATTTACAATCAATACAACTATGGCCTACATCATGTTGGATGCTTTGAACGACAGCAACTATACCTGGATGATAAGAGTACACGTGTGTAGAATGTGGGGATCTGTCAATCCAAATACTGAAGAAATAATCAGTCTTGACATGATTTTGATCGATGAAGACCACTATCACATGGGTCTAAATTGCTCTTCATACGCATAACGTTGCCTAAGAGATTGGAAGAAGGCATCGTCAACATATCACTGCATGGATTTCAGTTCATATGTCCGGATATGATTGATGCACGTATTAATGACACCAACATACTCTCAGGTTTTTGATGCAGTAATATATTAGATTAATATATAAGTAATACTATTATATAAGTTATAATTCAAACTATCATATTCTAATATTATTTTTTCTATGTTGATTTAGATGTTGTGGGCTGCTTGACCTACTTGGGTGGCATTGAAGTTGTCAAAGGCGGTTGGAAAAGAAGAGATCTCAAAATTGTCACAAATTAGTAAGTTATGCATTATATTAATTTTAATATAACTGTTAATTGTTTTTTATTGTTCTTGTAATTTGATATTATTTCTTTGGTTACCCCAATTTATTTGTTTTACTTATTTAATTTGTTCTAATTTTTTTCTTAAACAGCTCCATCACCAGTACCATAACTTTGTGGGAAAAATTGGCCGAGATGGTTGATACAAATTTATACAAGGAGGATGGTGTACCCTATATAATAATTGTCACATCTACCCAGATTAAAAAATTTAAAAGTAATTATCTTTATTAATGTTTTTATAATATATAGTTTTAGAAATTGCTCATATATAAATCTATCTTATCTCGATTGAACGAATATCATTAGATATTATACAAATATTTGTTTCATTGATATTATTGATTTAATTATTATATTAGTTTTTTAACCATTTATTTACTCTTATATGCAGATACAATTAGCTTTTCTACCACAAGAAATATGAGAGAGATTTGCTCACCTCTCTACTAAATTGCAAATCAATGGAGACTCTCTCCCCATAATGTCGCCTGGGAAAAAAATGTTTATTAATAGGATGAACATCGAGGAATTGCTGGAAGCAGAGTGGAGTGAAGACCTAATGGTTAATTTTGCACATTTTTTGTTTAGCTAATTTATTTTACGTACCTTGCACTTGACCTCAATTATTATCAATGTTATTTTTGTTATCATATTTATACTCTAATCATATTACTATAGGAACAAATTATTACGGTAAGAGCTGAGATTTTTGGGATTGATAATACCCATAACTGGTACTACACTGGTTGTAAAACATGCTCCACAAAGTTGGACTTTTGTGAGGGACATTATAGATGCAAGCCTTGCAACGAAATTATTGACCATCCTCTG
This sequence comes from Heracleum sosnowskyi, assembly GCA_030848705.1. NCBI lineage: Eukaryota > Viridiplantae > Streptophyta > Magnoliopsida > Apiales > Apiaceae > Heracleum > Heracleum sosnowskyi. The sequence goes on from CM061237.1 coordinate 74,737,450, forward strand.
ATCATGTAAGAAATTAATTTAGTAACTTTATTTTATATATTTTTTATACATATATTAATCTTACCATGATTTGTGTGTTTATACAGGTTTAGAATACAAATAAAAGTTAAGGATAAAATGGGAGATACAACTTTTGTACTATTCAACAATATAGCAGAACCATTGCTAGACACATCAGCAAAGCTTGAAGGATTATTTGAAAAGGATATAGTGTTTAAGTTACGATTGAATGCTTATAATCTCAAAGAAGGATTACACAGTTTTACTGTTGCTGAAATATTTGAGCCAAAAGAAATTTTGGAACAAGAGTACAAATTGAAGAAATCAGTCAATGTACATTCTAATTTATTATAGCTTATGTGTAATTAATTTATTAGTTTAAAAGTCTAATATCATATGCACTATATAATGTAACAAATAAGTTGTACATGATTTTTCTTCTTCATGCAACTATTTTTAAACACTCATTATATTGCAGGATTCTAAAGATGCTTCTACATCTGAGACTGGTGCTGTGTTTGTGCATGACAATGGAGCTGGTGATGTAGGCAATGGAGCTAAAGAAAATTCGAAACAAGAGTACAAGTTGAAGAAATCAGTTAAGACATATTCTAATTTATTACTATAATTTATGTATAGTCAACTTCATTAGTTTAAAACTCTAATATCATGCATTATTATCTATATAAAAATATTGTACATAAATATTTTTCTAAGCACTCACTGTATTGTATTGCAGGATTCTAAAAGTTCTCCTACGCACGAGACTGTGCATGACAAAAAGAAAAGAAAAGTATCAATTGAGGACAATGAAAAGGACAACGGAGTTGGTGATGGATACTGTGGAGCTGGTGACGGAGGCAATGGAACATGTATTTAGCATTATGTGTTTCCAATCTTACTTTTTAGTATTAAATAATATGTACTAAAGGTTTCGTATTATATTTTTAAACTACATTGATAACTTGTCTGGTTTTAATATATTTTGAATATGCACTAAAGGTTTATTGAGATTGATAATTACTGTCATTTTCTTAGCTATTTTTAATTATTATGTTTGTTTCAATAAGGATGGAATTTTGCTAAGATTTGAAATATTACAAACTATAAGATTTATAATATATAATATAAATTATATATTATTTTTTCTAATAACACTATATAAATATAAGTAATATTATATGTTTATATTGATTTTTGTCAATATATATATATATATATATGTAAATATTTTATTATAGTTCCTATCAAAATGCAAATTTTATAGAATATATTTTATTTGATAATTTAAATAATTTTGTAGATATTAATTTCATAATTTTTATTCTAATATTCTTTTTCTTAACAAATATATTCTAATGCCGCTGCGAAGCGCGGCTTAATAACCTAGTTTATTTCAAAATCTAAAATTTCGGGTTTGAACGGATTCTTTTAACATACATACTAAATCTTCATATAAAAGATAAAATGACAAGAAAAAAAATTATATTTAAGTATTTAAATTTTTATTATTACAAATAATTAGTATTTTTTATCAATATAAACTTTCTTATATATATATATATATATATGACAATGGAATCGATCCAAGAAAATAAAAAATTAAACTATATAAACAAAAGGAATATGTAAATAATTTATAATATTACATACCCAAATGCAAATTTTACCAAATATATTTTATTTGATAATTTATGTAATTTTGTAGATATTTATTTCACAATTTTTATTCTAATATTTTTTTCTTAACAAATATAGCGCATGACTTAGTAAACTAATAATATTATATAACAAGATCTAATTATTTGTGTGTGTTAATGTTGTGGATTAAAAAACGTGCTTGTGAATTTAATGCTAAGGTTTAATGAGCTTCGAGCTTTTATGGCTGCACTTGTGTTTCGAGACTAAAATGGTCCTCACATGATGCCTACGTATCTCAATTATTGCTGAGAATCAAGCCAAAGACGTAGTTCTTGGTGTTGCCCTCGGGGCTATGGCGGCAGGGGCACACCAAGGACGTAGTGACTTGTATGTCCTTATTCGAGGATGAAGTCTAAAACGTAGTAGATGACGTATGGAGCTGTGTCCAAAACGTTGTTCTAGGAGTGCCTTCGTGGCTTATTGCGCCTTTGAGGCGTTGTGACGTATGGAGATGTGCCCAAAAACGTAGTTCTGATTGTAGGATTAGGGACCTTATATAGGCGTCTGGAGCCTAGTATTTATGGTATGTTTAGGAGACTTAGCGAATAAGTCTCCTTTTTTATATTGGATAAACATTGTATTTCTTGCAGGATAAGTCTTTTCCTTGTTGATAAAGGTTATGACTCATTAATTGGGATTCTGGATCCTTCTTTGACAAATTTACCATATTTTGGACTCTTTTCATGAGCTGTATATTTTCCCTATTCATTAATTACGAAATTAATGAATAATTAGGGTGTCGGGCCTTAAATATCGGCATTTCCATTGAATTGTCAATTATATTTCTATAATTACTTTTCTGTCCATATCATTTGCCCCCCAACTTCTAGGAAAATCTCTCTTGGATTATCGTAGAAGTTATTTTATTCGGGAGTTACGAAATTTTCTTCCGTATCGTGGCTTGGTTTGACGAACATATAGTTTGAACCAATTTTGTAATTTCCCAAAACAGGAATCGGGATTTTTCATCAATTCCCTGGAAGATAATTCGATTTTTGAATTTTTTAGTTCATTTTCGACCAGGATCTTGGTTGAATTCGACCTCAGTTTTAGCTCCTGGTCGAACCCCTTCGACCAGGATTCTGGTCGAAATTTGCTTTGGTTTTGTCTTCTGGTCGAATGATTTCGACCAGGTTTCTGGTCGAATCATGACTAAATTTTGCCCCCTGGTCGAACTCCTTCGACCAGGTTCCTGGTCGAACTTGACTTCAATTTGGCCTCCTGGTCGAATGATTTCGACCAGGATTGTGGTCGAACATGACTTCAATTTTGGTGCCTGGTCGAATGATTTTGACCAGGATTGTGGTCGAACATGACTTCAATTTTGGTGCATGGTCGAATGATTTCGACCAGGATTGTGGTCGAACATGACTTCAATTTTGGTGCCCGGTCGAATGATTTCGACCAGGATTGTGGTCGAACATGACTTCAATTTTGGTGCCTGGTCGAATGATTTCGACCAGGATTATGGTCGAACATGACTTCAATTTTGGTGCCTGATCGAATGATTTCGACCAGGATTGTGGTCGAACATGACTTCAATTTTGGTGTCTGGTCGAATGATTTCGACCAGGGGTCTAATCGAAGTTTTGTTCCATTTTGGGACCTGTTCGAACTACTTCGACCAGGATTCTGGTCGAATACTTGGTTAATTTTGGGCTTTTAATGCCTACGTATACAGAACTTCATTTGGGCCTAAGGCCTTTATTTATTAATCGGGCCTTTAGCTTTTTTAGCAATTGGGCCTTTAGTCTTTATTTGGGCCTTTAGCCTTTCGACCAGGTTTTTAGTCGAATATGAGAGCCATTTTGGCCTTTCTTTGAAGATTCTGGGTTTTCTTTGAAGATTTTTGGGATTTTGCTTTGAAGACTTGAAGATTTCTGGGCATTCTTTGAAGATTCTGGGTTTAGAAATGGCTGATCGCGCTTCCCAACGTCTATGATAATGTACTAGGATTTCATAGAAGTTATACCGGTCCTTTTCGAGACTTGGGGTCTTTTTATCCCTTACCTGGGACTTACTACCCTTTTTTGGGGATTTTAATAGACACTAGTGTTTCACGAGTATCGTCTTGGTGTAAAGTGTGGAGCGACCTACACATTTACGACGATTTTGCCTTATTCGAGGCTAACTTGTCATTTGCATAAGCCTCTTATGTCTTATACCGTCTTGTTTTGGCTTCAAGCCTTTCATTGAGCATATCGAATGATGGAGTTTGGACTGAATGTCCTAGGTTTATGGGGTTTCAACCCTTACATAATACTCAAGTTTTAAAAACTTGGATTTGGTTTTATTAAACCTTATTTCTAGTAGTGAGTCCATTCAGGAAACACTTTAAACATAGTAAACTTTCAAGTTTGCAGCATGCCAAGTTCTTGGCACCTCATGCCCTTCGAGGGTTTCTAGCTTGTATGAGCCTCGACCAAATACGTTCTTAACGCGATATGGTCCTTCCCAATTTGGGGCCAACTTGCCTTTTTGTCCAACCCCGGATGCCTCAATTTTTCGAAGAACCAAGTCTCCTTGTCAAAAGAACCTTTTTTTAACCCGTAGGTTATAGTAGAAAGATGCCTTCTTTTGATGTTCAACTATCTTGGCGTTTGTCTCATCTCTAACTTCGTCAATTAGATCTAAGGCCAGCCTCAAGCCTTCCTCATTTGTTTTTGGTTCATAAGCCTCAACTCTTGGAGAAGTGTGAGTAATCTCCATTGGAACCACTGCTTCTGCCCCATATGCCAGCAGAAATGGGGATGCTCCAGTGGTGACTTTGCAAGTAGTACGATATGCCCAAAGTATGGGGAGCAATTCGTCTACCCAAGTATTTCTGGATCGTTCAACTCTTTTCTTTAGTCCATCTAGGATAATTCGATTTGCAACTTCAGCTTGAGGATGGGCAACAGAAGTGAAACGTAGTTGGATATCATTCTTTTCACAATACTTCTAGAACTCATCATTGTTAAACTGAGTTCCATTGTCCGTAACCAAGATTCGTGGAATTCCATATCTGCATATTACACTTTCCCAGAAGAAGTGCATCACTTGTTTGGTGGTTATCTTGGCTAAGGGTTTAGCCTCAATCCACTTGGTGAAGTAGTCGATTGCTACTATCAAGAACTTCCTTTGACCACTATCCATAGGAAATGGACTAAGTATATCCATCCCCCACATGGAAAATGGAATTGGTGAGTTAATGGATGTCAACATCTCTGGTGGTTGCCTAACCACTAGTGCATGTTTCTGGCACCGTTCACATTTCTTCACGTAGCTTTTAGCATCAGCAAGTATGCTTGGCCAATAGAAACCTAGACGAGTGATTTTATGAGCAAGGGCTCTGCCCCCAAAGTGTTGCCCATAAATTCCTTCATGTACCTCTTTTAGGGCCAATTCTGCCTATTGAGGTCTCAAGCATTTCAGATAAGGAATGATGAAAGACTTCTTGTATAGAATTCCCTCAATCAAGGCATACCTTAATGCTCTCACATATAGCTTTCATGCTTCTGAAGTGTCGTTGGGTAGCCACCCATTTTCCAGATGAGCTTTGATGGGATCCATCCAACAACTGCCAACATCAATGGGTGCTACCAACTTTCCGTTGATGCTTGGGGTCTTCAAGACTTGGAAGTATACACTCCCTGCATAGTTTTCGATTTCAGAAGAAGCAAACTTAGACAAGGCATCAGCCTTCATGTTTTCCTCCCTTGGAATGTGCTCTAGATAGCATTCGTCGAACTGAGTCATGATGGCCTTGACAAGTTTCAAGTACTTGGCCATGACTTCATCTCTGGCCTCAAATTCCCCATTTACTTGGGAAACCACTAGCCTCGAATCTCCACATACTTTCAGGGTTTTGACCCTCAAGGCTTCTGCCAGTCCTAGACCAGCTATCAGAGCTTCATACTTGGCCTCATTATTTGTCGTTGGGAAGTCCAGCTTTAGTGCGTACTCTATGAGGAATCCATCAGGACTTTGTAGCACTAAACCGGCTCCACTTGATTTTGTTTTTGATGCTCCATCAAAATAGAGCACCCAGCATTCTTTGGAGATTATGTCTTCAGTTTCCTTGTCTTCCATTGTTACTTCCTGTCCCCCAACTTCTTGGTTGTCAATGGTACATTCAACCATGAAGTCAGCAAGTGCTTGAGCTTTTATCCCGTGGTCGTGGGTTCGATTCCCACAGACGGCGCCAAATGTTGTGGATTAAAAAACGTGCTTGTGAATTTAATGCTAAGGTTTAATAAGCTTCGAGCTTTTATGGTTGTTCTAGGCTTATACTTGATGTCGAATTCGCCCAATTCAATGGCCCATTTGATCAATCTTCCACTAACTTGTGGGCTATGCAAGATGTTTCTTAGAGGTTGATCAGTCAAGACCTCTATCTTGTGAGCCTGGAAGTACGGGCGTAGCTTTCTTGAGGCCATTATCAAGGCTAGGGCAAACTTCTCTATGATAGAGTAGTTTATTTCTGCCCCATGAAGAATCTTACTCACATAGTAGACGGGCTTCTGCACTTTCAATTCTTCTTTTATCAATACAGCTCCCAGGGTAGTGTTGGATACTGCCAAGTATAGATAAAGAACCTCTCCTGGTTTTGGCTTGGCCAATAGTGGTGGCTCAGCCATGTATTTCTTCAGGGCCTCAAAGGCCTCTTGGCTTTCAGTTGTCCATTCACAAATTTTCACTTTCTTGAGTGCTTTAAAGAAGGGTAAACACTTCTCTCCTGACTTGGAGATGAATCTTCCCAATGTTGCCACTCTTCCCGTTAATTTCTGGACATCTTTGACAGTCCGTGGTGGCTCCATGTCTAGAATTGCTTTGATTTTGTCGGGATTGGCCTCGATTCCTCTCTTGGAAACCATCAGGCCTAAAAACTTTCCCGAGCCTACACCAAAGGCACATTTAGCTGGATTCAACATCATCTTGTGGTGCCTTAGCACTTCAAATGCCTCTCGGAGGTGCTTAATGTGATCGACCTTATCGAGGCTCTTGACTAACATGTCATCTACGTAGACCTCCATGGTTTTCCCAATTAGGTGTCCAAAAATTTTGTTCACCAATCTTTGGTATGTTGCCCCTGCATTATTAAGTCCAAATGCCATGACTAAGAAGCAGAAAACACCAAAGTCAGTGATGAATGATACTTTGGCGATGTCATCCTCATGCATCTTGATTTGATTGTATCCACTGAAGCCATCCATGAAGCTAAGCATCTCGTGCCCAGCTGTAGCATCTATTAGTGCATCAATTCTCGGTAAGGGAAAACAATCCTTAGGACATGCATCATTCAAGTCATTGAAGTCGACGCACATCCTCCATTTTCCGTTAGCCTTTTTAACCATCACGGGGTTAGCCAACCACTCTGGGAATTGGATTTCCTCAATGAGCCCAGCTTCCAAAAGTTTATTAACTTCCTGCTTAATGGCTTCAAGCCTCTCTGGAGCAAAATTCCTTTTTTTCTGGTTCACCGTCTTCCTTTCAGGATCCACATTCAGTTTGTGAGTTATCAATTGGGGATCAATCCCTGGCATGTCGGCCGCTGTCCAAGCAAAAACGTCATTGTTTTCCTGAAGAAAAGACGTGAGTTTGCTCTTAAATGGTTCGGGCAGTAGTGCCCCAATATAAGTCACCTTCTCTGGTTCTCCTGGGACTAGGGGAATTGGGACCAAGTCCTCAGCTGGTTTCCCCCTTCTGTCCTCGTTGTCGCTGATATTCATGTCTTCAATTGGGAGAACCTGCCCCCCGGTTCCATCAGGCCTTAGCGCGGCTACATAACAACTTCTAGCCATCTTTTGGTCTCCTCGTTCTTCACCAATCCCATTCCTTGTTGGGAACTTGATTTTCAGATGATAAGATGAGGCAACGACCTTGAACGCATGAAGACCAGTCCTTCCCAGGATTGCATTGTAGGTTGAAGTTGCCTTTATAACTATGAAGTTCAGCATTTGAGTAGACGTATTCATCCCTTGCCCCATGGTCATTGGGAGTTGGATAGTGCCTTCCACTTTTGATTCCACCCCATTGAATCCGTATATAGGCATATTTGAGGGTGTTAGCTGAGAATCAGTGTAACCCATCTTGATAAAAGCATCGTGGAACAAGATATCCACGGAAGCTCCATTGTCAACCAGGACTCTCTTTGTTTCGGAGTTGCCTATCATAGGTACTATGACGAGAGGATCATCATGGGGGAACTTCACCCCTTCCAAGTCTGAATCATCAAAACCTATTGACACTTCTGTTCTGGCACGTTTCGGTGCTTCTCCAACCACAGTCATTACCTCTCGAGCATAAGCTTTTATTGAGTTTCGGGAGGACCCAACAGCAGTTGGCCCTCCGAATATCATGTTGATCACTGGCCCTCGGGGCTTGGGATTCCGATCTTGATCGTTGTCCCTTCTATCATAATCCTTCCTTTCATAGTTCCCCCTTTGGCTCCCTTGGCTTCCATCCTTAGTGAACTTGCTGAGTTTTCCTCTTCGTATCAGAAACTCAATTTCATCTTTCAGTTGCCTACAATCGTCAGTGTCGTGACCAACTTCTTTGTGGAACCGACAAAATTGGTTTTGGTTCCGTTTGGATAAGTCAGCCCTCATTGGCTTCGGCCTTTTGAGATCCTCTTCTTTTGCTATCTCCATCAGAATTTGACTCCTGGGAGTATTCAATCTTGCATACTCTGTAAATTTTGGGCCAAAATTTCTCTTTTTTGGTGGAGAATCAGATCTCTTCGACGTTCTAGGAAACTTTTCCTTAACATCATACTCTTGTGTTTCCTTCCTTTTCTTTGAATTTCCACTACCCTCGGTGGTGGGTTCATATTTCCTCATGCTTTCTTCTGCTTTGATGTACTTGCCGGCTCTATCTTGGAGCTTTAACATGCTCTCGGGTGGATGTTTCGCCAACGATCTCCTGAAGTGATCGTCGGTAGTTCCTTGTTGTAGGGCTATCATAACCACTTTGTCCTCCAAGTCCGGGACTTTTAGAGCCTCCCTAGTGAATCGGTTAATGTAATCTCTTAGGGCTTCGTTTTTCCTTGCTGAATTGCAATGAGTGAGGCAGAGCTTTTCTCATGCACTCTTCCACTAATAAATTGATTGATGAAAGCCTTGCTTAGTTCCTTGAAGGACCCAATAGAGTTGGGAGGAAGACGGCTATACCATCGTTGGGCCATGCCTGCCAAGGTTTGTGGAAACTCCCTACACTTGACCGCAACGTTGGTTGGCTGCAACAGCAGTGCGTTGGAGAAGGTTCTTACATGATTTGCGGGATCCCCCATTCCATCATAAGCTTTGATTGTCGGCATCTTAAACTTCCTAGATATGGTGGCTTTCATGATGTCTTGAGTGAATGGTGGTGTAGGATCATCAGGATCTCCTAGAGGCAATAGAATGCTAGGATCACCCCTCGGGGCTTCAGCCCTATTGGTTCTTCTTGGCGTTGGGTCCAAGTTAATCACAGGAACTCGTTGAGTTCTTGCCGCTTCCTCTTCGGCCAGTAGTTTCTTGAGCCTTGCAGTCTCGGCCTCAAGGGACGCAAGTTTTTCCTTAGTAGTTTCCCTATTGGTTTGGGAAGAACGTCTTCTCCTTGGGGCAACATCCCTTTCTTCTCCAGTTGAGTCATTCTCATCCTCGGTATATGGCCCCGAGTAATCTCGAATCAAAGGGGTCCTTCGAGTTTGAGTTTGTAGAGTTTGGGGTCTCAGACCTTGTATATAAGGAGGAACGTATGCCTCATGATAGGCGGGATTGAGACCACTACCGCCCGCCGTGGGTCGAGGGGTTATGCCATAGCCCGGCATCCCCAAAGTTTGATTTGCGTATTGGGGGAGATCAGTAGTATGGAGTTGAAGGTCGCTTGGTGCATTCATGAGCAGCGGGGAGGTCGTGATTGGTTGCGGGTGAACGGTCTCTTATGGATTAGATCCATGAATGACCATCTGTAGGGGATTCGTCCCTTCAACCGAAATCGGGATTTCCGGTCCTTGAGTGTTGTTGGGGATATTCGCCCCTTGTGTGCCAGTAGTCGGCGGTGGCTGATCAGCCTCAGATGTGATTGGGCGATCCTCAGGAGTTTGATTATCCCGAGCTGTTCTTCGTGTGTTTGCCATGGTTGATGTTGTCTTCCCACAGACGGCGCCAAATGTTGTGGATTAAAAAACGTGCTTGTGAATTTAATGCTAAGGTTTAATGAGCTTCGAGCTTTTATGGCTGCACTTGTGTTTCGAGACTAAAATGGTCCTCACAAGATGCCTACGTATCTCAATTATTGCTGAGAATCAAGCCAAAGACGTAGTTCTTGGTGTTGCCCTCGGGGCTATGGCGGCAGGGGCACACCAAGGACGTAGTGACTTGTATGTCCTTATTCGAGGATGAAGTCTAAAACGTAGTAGATGACGTATGGAGCTGTGTCCAAAACGTTGTTCTAGGAGTGCCTTCGTGGCTTATTGCGCCTTTGAGGCGTTGTGACGTATGGAGATGTGCCCAAAAACGTAGTTCTGATTGTAGGATTAGGGACCTTATATAGGCGTCTGGAGCCTAGTATTTATGGTATGTTTAGGAGACTTAGCGAATAAGTCTCCTTTTTTATATTGGATAAACATTGTATTTCTTGCAGGATAAGTCTTTTCCTTATTGATAAAGGTTATGACTCATTAATTGGGATTCTGGATCCTTCTTTGACAAATTTACCATATTTTGGACTCTTTTCATGAGCTGTATATTTTCCCTATTCATTAATTACGAAATTAATGAATAATTAGGGTGTCGGGCCTTAAATATCGGCATTTCCATTGAATTGTCAATTATATTTCTATAATTACTTTTCTGTCCATATCAGTTAATATTTTACAATTATTTTATTTCACTAAAGAAAAATAATATTTTACAATTATTTCATTTCACTAAAGAAAAAAGAAGTTAAAAAGGTAAGTATACCCCGTACACTATTATATATACAGTGTCATACACACACATTTTGGACACAGGGTTTTAGAAAGAAGTCCCTTTGTTTTCTCTAGGGTTTATTTCAAATTTCTCTCCATGGCTTTTTGGGGTCAGCCCTCTTTCTCATCAAATATACATACACATATGCATATGCTTATATGTCTGTTTTTTTTCGTACTTTGAATATGTTTATTGTACTCGATTATTTGTTCAGTTTGCTATGTTTTTGGTGATTAAAAGGCAAAATCTTGGATGATTTTAGTTTCTTTTTTGTTTTTTCAGGAATCGAAGTGAAGCCCGGAAAACCATTTGCTTTGAAATTCGATGATGGGGTCCGAAGAAGGCTTCATATTTCTCAGGTACCATTTTTTCTTGTTTTTTGTAGTGTTTTTTATTTATTTAAGATTTGATTTTTTTTGGTGATTTTGTGATATGGGTTGTTTTTGTTTATAGTTAAAATGTATGTGTAGATGAGTTTTTGGTGAAATTGTGATATGGGTTTTTTTTTCTGTTTATAGTTAAAATGTATTTGTAGATGATTTTTAGGAATTTTTCGAGTTTCGGAATGGTTGGATGATAAAATTTTGTTTGTGTATTGTATAGGCAACATTGGCTATTGGGGCTGCAAAAGAAACTAGTTTAGTTCAGTGTAATGTGGGAGATAAGAGTCCTGTGTTTTTGTGTGCATTGTTGCCGGAAAAGAGTGAGTCGTTGCAGCTGAATTTGGAGTTTGATGAGGATGAGGAAGTTTTATTTTCTGTTATTGGTCCTCGAGGCGTTCACCTTACAGGGTTTTACACTGGTGATGGACGTAATCTTGACGACAATGACTCGTATCCTTTTCTTGTTTGTGAATATTTTTATCTATTTGTTATTATGAACTTAGCAGATATTTTCCTTGTTAGACTGTAATGCAGAACACTTTAGTATCTATCGTCTTTGTTCTGGAAAAAACTGATATTTCGTGAAGAAAAGGTTGTGTTGAATATAAATAAATGCGGTGAGTAATTAATTGTCTACTCGAACTTCTGTTCTCTGTTTTTTAAATCTTTTTGAAGAAAAACAGTGGACTTGACTTTACACTTTTCCAGTTGTTCCAGTTTTCCTCTAGTTTTACATTACTTGTACGGATTATTTGGATATATGTATACTCATTATTACAAACTTGTGTTATTATATCATTGAAGTGTTGGGGCAAAAGGCAGTGAATTTGGTCATCTATTAACTATAATCACATCTCAGTCTTATAAATAGGAATAGTGAATTTGAATTGCTCTTATATCACGTGCAAAATTATTTCAATTTCCTTCACCTGATGGCAAAAGAGAATCATATGGGGAGGATATTGCAAACTCTGAAAATGAGGAGTCTGTTGAACAAAGTGATGAAGATGAGTATGAAGATAGTTTCATCGACGATGATGACAACATGGAAGTTTTACCACCTTCCCCTGTTTCAAGTGATGCAGGTATGTGTACGCCAAGGGCACAACCTTCTACTGTCCAACATATGATCCATACCTCTTTTTACTATCGAACCTCGAGACTGAAAAGCAATGTAGTATTGTGGTGTGCTGTGTATAGAATAGTTTAAAATCATATTATTGAGCATTTACTAAGTAATTTGAATTTTAAAGCAAGATCTTCTCCATTTTTAACAACTTATTGACACATGATTTTATCATTATAGCCGTTGATGATGATAATGATAAGAAAAGGAACAAGACAAACACCAACAAACGGCTCAAGAAAAGGTCCCAGGTTGTTGAATCTGATGAATCCGATGGCTGCGTTGATGCATCAAAACCAAAGGTTCATGGTGCAGTTAAAAATGGCGATCCAAAAAGGTGAGCCTTTCTGAACTGATTAGTCGTTCTACATAATTTCAACTTCTTACTAATATTAGTCGTGCTTAAAAAGAATTGACCTTTTATTTAATGTATAGTAGTAAGTGCATTGAAATTGTTTGCTTTACTCTGATAATAATGAATCTAAAAAGGATTCTGAAAATGGTCAGAGTTGATATTGTCATTACTACACCGAGTAAACTCTATATTGTAAGGTGGTTTGAAAAACAAAGTTGCTCTGATAGTAATGAAATGACGTTACAAATCAGTTTTGAGCTGAGTTTCAGGTTCTATCTAGTTGATGAGTTTATTCTTTTCACGAGGCTAAGTACTGCAGGGCAATATTAACTGCCTTTAACTTTCTGATAAAGCCACCTTTGTAAACAGGACTGTGCCAAATAATAAAGGTAAGGGAACTTCTAATGAGGAGAAACTTTTTGAAGCTGAAGACCACAGTAATCCAGACGATGAAGCCAAGAAAAGTGAGTCAAAGACTAATGACATAGCTGTCTATCAGGATCCACATGTTGACGCGGGCACTAATAAGTGAGTGACCAGTTTTTCTTATAAAATTTTGGATGCATGTAGTCAAGAGTATGTCTGCTGTTATATGGCTGTGAGTGTTTCACGAGGCTAAGTACAGCAGGTCTATATTAATTGCTTTGCACTTCTGATAAAGTCACCTATTGTTAACAAGACTATGCCAAATGAAAAAGGCAAGGTAGTTTCTAAGGAAGTTAAAATTCTTGAATCTGATGCTGCTGACCGCAGTAATCCAGACCATAAAGCCAAGAAAAGTGAGGCAAAGACTAATGACATAGCTATCAGTCAGGATCCAGTCGTAACTAATGAGATTGATGTTGATCCAGGCACTGATAAGTGAGTGATGATGTTTTCCTTATATATTATTAGATGTATGCAGTCAAGTGTATGTCTGTTATGCATTTTTTCCTCCTACAATCTGTTACAGCAGGAGAGCGAACCTTTTGTCTTCCCCTGAATTGGGCCTTGAAAGTGATGCGAAGCCAAAAAATAAAAGGAAAGAACGTTCTAAGGAGGAGAAAATCCCAGAGGCAAATACTGATAAACACCTCAAAAGCTTCCCAGAGAAGAAATACCTGCAATCTGACACAGGAGTTGTTGATACGGACCAGGATCTGCGCGTGGGAGAGGAAAATGATCAAAGGCCATCTAATAATACGTGAGACCATTTATTTTTTCTTTTGACATCTAATCCATGCATATGTTCTTTGAAGTTCGATCATGAAATCTTTAGCATAGTTGGTAGTAAATGATAGGGCTTATGATATTTCAATTATATATTTTCACTCAAACTTGTCTATAATTATTATATACTTTTTGTTGAAGCAGTGAAACTGGATTGTCAGCTGGTAGCTTACTCCCTACTTTGGAAGAAAGCTCTGAAAAACCAAAAAGTAAAAGGAGAAAAAGAGAACAAGAACAGAAAACGCCTACTGATAAGTGAGTTAAATAACTTCTGCGGAGATATAAATTTATTATTTGTCTATGGTGATGTGAAACCATCCTTCTGGGTCTTACTTTATTTTTCATGTGAAGCATAGTGCAGACCTATGTATTTCAATCAACAACTTAATTTCTCTCTGTAGGGCACTTGAATATATATCTCGTAAATGATAGGTCTTATGATATTTCAATTATTTTTATTTTCACTGAAACTTGTCTATAATTATTTTATATATTTTGTTGAAGCAGTGAAACTGGATTGTCTGCTGGTAGCTTACTCCCTACTTTGGATGAAGGCTCTGAAAAACCGAAAAGTAAAAGGAGAAACAGAAAACAAGAACAGAAAACGCCTACTGATAAGTGAGTTACATAACTTCTGCGGAGATATGAATTTATTATTTGTCTCTGGTGATGTGAAACCATCCTTCTGCGTCTTACTTTATTTTTCATGTGAAGCATAGTGCAGACCTATGTATTTCAATCAACATCTTAATTTCTCTCTGTAGGGCACTTAAATATATATCTCGTAAATGATAGGTCTTATGATATTTCAATTATTTTTATTTTCACTGAAACTTGTCTATAATTATTTTATATATTTTGTTGAAGCAGTGAAACTGGATTGTCTGCTGGTAGCTTACTCCCTACTTTGGATGAAGGCTCTGAAAAACCAAAAAGTAGAAGGAGAAGTAGAGAACAAGAACAGAAAACGCCTACTGATAAGTGAGTTAAATAACTTCTGCGGATATATGAATTTTTTATTTGTCTCTGGTGATGTGAAACCATCCTTCTGCGTCTTACTTTATTTTTCATGTGAAGCATAGTGCAGACCTATGTATTTCAATCAACAGCTTAATTTCTCTCTGTAGAGCACTTAAATATATATCTCGTAAATGATAGGTCTTCTGATATTTCAATTATTTTTATTTTCACTGAAACTTGTCTATAATTATTTTATATATTTTGTTGAAGCAGTGAAACTGGATTGTCTGCTGGTAGCTTACTCCCTACTTTGGATGAAGGCTCTGAAAAACCAAAAATTAGAAGGAGAAATAGAGAACAAGAACAGAAAACGCCTACTGATAAGTGAGTTAAATAACTTCTGCGGAGATATGAATTTATTATTTGTCTCTGGTGATGTGAAACCATCCTTCTGCGTCTTACTTTATTTTTCATGTGAAGCATAGTGCAGACCTATGTATTTCAAGCAACAGCTTAATTTCTCTGTGTAGGTTACTTAAATATATATCTCGTGCAAAACATCTGTAATTTTAATTTAAATCTTATTTCTTCAGTGTCTTGATGTAAATTTTTTCTGGGGTGCTCTATGTACTTCATTTTTAACCATGTGTAATTTTATTATAAATTTTTGTGTCCAAAACATTTGCTGTGTGCAGCTATCCTGTTGTTCCTGAAAGAACAGATGATGAAAATACATCCGTGAAGGCAACAAAAAAGAAGAAACAGAAGAGTAAAGTCCAAAATAATGATGAAAACATGGATGTACCTGTCTCGTTGAACGGAGAAAAGGAGAATTCTATAAATGAAGTTCAGGAGGAGAATGTTATTACTGGATCATCTCAAGTAAGGACTTTGTCAAACGGACTGGTTATTGAAGATTTAGAATCAAGTAAATCTAAAGGAAAAGCAGCTGCACTAGGGAGAAAGGCAAGTAGTGTTAAGTTTTTTTGTTTTGTTTTGTACGTTATATTGACTGTACTGTTGATTAGAATCTCTTTTGTAAATACACAGCTCAAGGTGCAGTACACAGCGAAGTTAAAGGAGAATGGAGAAATCATTGACTCGAATGGCAAAGCTCCTTACCGGTTTTGCCTAGGTACTTTTAAGGCGAAAAAGAATAGGACTTGAATGGAACACTTTACTATTAACAATCTGGACTTTGATGTTCACAGCACAAATATGTAGAGTCCCCGTATTAAAAAATTTACCCTCTAATTCATAAACTTTAATAAATTGAATAATTCAAATTATGTGCTTGCTCCATAAACATCAGAGTCCAACTTGTCATTAAGCTTAGATTTATGTTGTACATTGTAACCCTTTTAATACATTATATATCTTCTTTGCCCAGGTGATGAAGACGTAATGGAGGGTTGGAATATTGGTCTTGATGGTAATTTCACTTCTTATAACTTTGTGCTACTGACAGTGTCGTTCTTCTAGTTTTCTCTTGTATCAGGTTTACATTGACCTAATTTTGTTATTAACAGGCATGCATGCCGGTGACAAGAGAAGGCTAGTTGTCCCACCATCATTACGGTAATATATGAATCTCTGGCTATATATATTTGTTAAATCGTAAGTTTATTGAGCTTTGTTTCTCTTTTGGGTTACTTCTTGTGATGCAGTAATGGGAGCAGGGGAACTGCCGAAAATGTACCACCAGACTCCTTGGTGATATACGATGTTGAACTATTGAGTGTCCGTTGAAGAAAGCTTCCCTGTTGATTCGTCTATGTTTGACTCTGTTTTGTTGAAATTTTTGTCAAGTTGGAAGACTTGGGTGTTAAATGTTGTGGGAGGCCCGAAAAGGGTGGCAATGCATGTAGCAGGTAAAATATTGTAAGCAGTAAATCAGAACCAATGAGCTGCGATTTTGAGTATCATAAGCAATTTGCAAACAAATATTTGCTCTCTTGATTAATGATTGCAATTATAATCCAGCCAGAAGCTGGATCACCAGAAAGGAAAAGGCTGTGATAAATAAATAATCCTGAACATTGGGTACTTTTAATATATGAGGCCTTACAGGTATATATTACATACTGTTTTGAGGTATTATAGTTCAACTTCGTATGTTGACCCTGACACAGAAAATTTCATACGCGACACGAAAATAACAATGATAATATAATATATTTTCATATGTTTATTTATTTTTAATTTATAGTGTCACATGAGAATTAAGTAGAAAAAGTACCTGATATGATTGTACGAAGGAAGGTGCACACGCACATGAAAATACACAAATTTGTTTGACGAGGTGTTTGATATTTAGGTATTCGAAAGTACATAAAACAAGTTACCAGGTCTAATTAGGGGGCAAGCAAAGTAATCTTGGATGTTGCACGCCATAAATTCAGTTAGGGTACTGAATTAGTTCACGTAAAAACGAAGATTGCTGTAAATCTGTAGTATTCATTTCGTATTCCAGTTCTTTCTGTTCCAATTCCATTTCCATTTCTTCCGTCTCTGGCGATGTTCCTTTAGAACATATGTTGTTGTCCTCGTCAGTTGGAAAACCTAAACCTGGACAAGTATTACATACTGTTTTCCAAGAATTAGTGCTCAGACTATACATTTCAACCCAAGATTTGTTTCTTCATTCTTGTACAACTAAACCTGATATTCACAATCAAATATTTAGTACTGTTTGGGCGAGAGAGGTCAGTGTTGATGAATTGAGGGGATTTTATCAAAGAACACCATGATTTGCAAACGGAGGTATTCACAGCACCGATACGTAGAATCCCAGCATCAAAGACCTGTGCCTTCCGTGTAAACATCAGAGTCCGAATTGCCATTGAGCCCTTGATTTATTTTGTTAATTTTAAGCCTCTAATACCGTGTATATCAGTTATACTTTTACCTAATTTTGTGATTAAGATTCATGGGTGCTGGCGACAAGCGACGACCCGTTGTCCCACCATTAGTTAAGACAATATATAGACCTCTGGCTATATGTTGTTCAATTAGAAGTTTCTTTTGACATGTTTTTGTCTTTTCGGCTATGTCTTCTGATGCAGTGACGACTAACGGGAGCAGAGGAACTTCGGAACATGTACCTCTGCCGTCCTGGATGATGTTGCTTCTTTTATGTTTATTTGCATTAATGAAATTTTTATTCAAGTTGGAAAACTCGGGTGTAATGTCAGGAGCATTCAACAGTTTCAACCAGCACACTTTTGGCTTACATGGATGGTTTACATGTTCAATAAGTGCTGCGAGATGCATTCATTAACTTGAAATAAACATGCATGATATTGTATGCATAGCATTCAGTCTTACCACAGGTTCATGAAGACTAAGCATGTCAGACATGTTATACATTTCAGAAGATTCGACATTTTTTACTTTAACCTTTTTACATGAATGTGTAAGGTGTCTAACAGAGTTATAATTATTACACAACTTCCTAAATGCATTGAGAGAGGATGTAAAATCATTTTTTTTTATTAACAGCTACTTTCTCATTCCTGTTCTTTTTAGCATTTTCTACTTTATTGCCTATATCAGTTTTAGGTTTTTCAATTTTTACTGACTTCTTAGGCAACACAGATTTTTCTTCTACCTTCTTCTTTAAGTCCTCTTCAAGCAATTATTGTTTTGTGATTAAGCCTCCTTCAATGATTGGTTCTGAAACAGGCTTAACGAAAATTGAACAGACAACATTCTTAAGAACGTGTGGAACATTCTCCTTGACAGTTGGAAGTGTCTAAGAAAATCCACTTGCCTCTTTCCAGCTTTCTTACTATAGTCAAATCTTATAGCAGCTTTGCTCCCTAAACCTAATCTTAAGTGCCAAAGAAGTGTTTGGTTCAAACAATAAGGTTCCTTTCTTTTATTAGTGATAAAAGATGTGTTATTTAATACCCTGTGTTGCAGTTGCAGTGCAGGTTGTCTAGGATTAATAATGTACAAATTGTCTTGCAATGTACCAGAACATATAACTTGTTTATTCATCATAATAGAAACATTACGATCCAAACAAACATTATAACCATCCAAAGCAAGTTTAGAAACCGAAATCAAATTCCTTCTAAAAGAAGGTACATAAAGACAATTGTTCAAAACCAAAATCTTATTACAACCAAAAGATAAAGTAACGTCTCCCACTGCAACTACTGCTACTTTCGAAGCATCACCCATGAACACATATATCTCGCCATCTCTAAGCATTCTGGATTGCTGTAACCCCTGCATAGAATTACAAACATGGTCAGTGGCTCCTGTATCTACACACCAAGTGCTCGTAGATATAGCCGTTATATATGTTTTCGTAACTAGAGAAAGAGATATACCAGTTTTGTTCTTCTTAGAAAGAGGACAATCTTGTTTCCAGTGACCCGACTGTTTGCACCTGAAGCACTTGCCCTTAGGTTTCTTCACAGCATTCTGAACTCCCAATGGTTTCACAACTTTATGTTCCTGAGCCTTTTTATTCTTCTTCTTGCCTTTCGGTTTAGAAGAAGAACCTTTCTCAACCACATTCACTTGAACATTCTACTGAAACAATCCTTCAGCTGCCTGAAGCTCTGTCAGAAGTTCCGCAAGACTATACGACATCTTGTTCATGTTGTAATTCAAGCGGAACTGCTCAAAACCTTTGGGCAAACTCATAAGGATGATATCGATTTGCGTTTCCGCATCAATCTCAACACCAAGGACCTCCAGTTCATTTATATGAGATATCATTAAAAGAACATGGTCCCTTACAGGTGTTCCTTCAACCATCTGAGTGTTCATTAGAGATTTCATTGCTACTTGTCTAGAAGCCCTATTCTGATCTCCGAAAAGTTCCTTGAGATTAAAAAGCATATCCCCAGCAGTGGCCATGGCCTAATGCTGATGCTGCAAAACACCCGACATTGCTGCCAGAATGTAACATCGCGACATCTCATCTGCCTTAATCCACTTCTTATAATACTCCTTATCCTCATCCGGAGCATCGGCAGCAGGCTGATCCGGTTTGGGTTCAATAGTACAAAATTTGTACTCCTAAGCAGTCAACACTATGTCCAAATTGCGTTTCCATTTAATATAGTTAGGTCCGATAAGTTTGTTATCCTTAAGTATGACGAAAAGTGGATTAAAGCCCATTTTATCCTGAGAATCATACATATAACACATAATTAGAATGTCGCACATAAAAACTTAATACCTATAGACTCCTCTAACTATTAATTAAGATTAATGTACTAACACTTAAACACCATAAATATCCGGTACGCCACGATGGGTGACATATATACCACCTATATTTGTTTAAATGTTACTTCGGTCCTATTACTAAATAGTATGCCACGTTAGGGTGGTCTCTTACTACCTTTCATAGCTAAGCGTATACCATTATTTAAATCTTAAATTGATCCCTTAAATTAGACCTTTCCGTTTGATGTATCAATGGATAAATCCCAAATATTTTTGGAGAAGTCACATCGGTCTTGCTTAATACCCAATAACCTAGTCAGAAATATCCATTATCAACATCAATCAAGGAGTGTACAATTAGTTTCTCGAATTCTATGAAACTTGGTATGTCACGTTGGGGTGATCTTACCTTTCAATATTCGTGATTAATTTAAGAAGTTTGTTCTAGTAATATCCTTAACACTACCAGACACCATAAATCATACACCACGATGGGTGACATATATACAATTCATAATTGTCTTAGTGTTAAATTACATACAAACAATAATGAATGACCATGGGACTTAATATCAAATTAAACCCATCTCCCACTTAGTATTTTACTTGTGAGGATTTTAATCTAGATGCATCGTCCTATGTTATTTCTTCGAAGTCCACATGTATCACAAAGAACAATACAAACCACGTAGAACATAGCAAGATACACATCATGATTAAGCATAATAAACATAACCCTATGTCCATGTCGTTCTAGAATACTAAGGTTAGTATCACATGGCATGAAACACATATAAGACACGTATAATAGCAATAATCAAAATAAGTGGATAATCAATATGTAAAACATATTAATATACCATCCATTATTATGGCCCAAAGAAAATTGCCCGAAAATCATTCGGTGAAAACTTCGGGTTGCTGTTTGGAGGCCTAAATGAGCTCGAATGGCCAAAAAACGTCATGGGTAATAGCTTTGTTATCTGTTTTGAAAAGTAGCTCGTTTCCTTTTCGAAAAGATATTACATGCCCTTATCTGACACTGTTTGCAAATTCTGGACAGTGACACAACAGTAGAACCAGCCAACCAGCAGCAGAAATTCTGGGTAGAAAATCAGTTAAAATGCAGCAGAAAATTGTTCTCTTTTCGGCTCCAAACCATGATTCTTTGCAATCGTAAGAAATACATCGATTACAAATAAAATAGGGCTAATACAATCTAATTGTAAAACCTATTCTATTACAACAAATCATAATCTAACTCGAATATACATCGGATTACAAGATTACAAACCAATAACACAAATCAAAAGAACATACACGATCAACCCTCGTGATTTACAATCGCATAAATTAATAACCATGATAAATCATGTGGGATCCAATCGAATAATAAATAACCACGATAAACCACGTGGGATCCAATCATATAAATTATAAAACATGGCCATAATAGTGAATAACAACATGCATCACAAAATACATACGAGCAACCACTATATACATGCATATATAATTACGACATGGACATCATATCATAAAACGCAGAACCCTAGAACCAGGCTCTGGATGCCAATTGTTCGAACATACGATATATAAAAATGCGTTTTATGATATAAATTAAAGAGTTCGAAAAGAAGATTAACCTTAATCGCTACGGCATAAACCATTCAATTCCACGTCTTCTACTGAATTCCTTGATTCCCTTTGAGCGAAGTGTGACCTTCGATCTCCCAAAGTTTCCTCTCCTCAAAGCCTCGAAATTCCAAAACTCTAGTTTCATACGGCTGCTCTAGGTCTCAATTTCGATTTTTGTTTTTGTGTCCAGCTTTAAGGAGAACGAGAATATATATAGGCTTCAGTAGGGATCATGGACAATTAGGCTGGGCCTTCCAATGACATTCCAGGTCAAGCCCAATGTCATTAAATATTAATTCAATCCACTAAAGAATTAATATTTGCACTACTGTTCCTAATACCGCAATTCTTTTATTATTTAATTCGTCTCATATATTATTTGCTTATTAAATTCCCCACGTTTAAGATATCGCATATCCATTAATTAAATTAATCATTGACAACTAATTTAATTAATATCTTATTTATCCTTGATCATCCACTCAACCTTATACTTATGTCAGAAATTAATCTGACTGCAGGGCTTCACATAATTATCTTAATGAGCTTTCAAGAGGACATCATCAACCCGAATATTATCAGGACATGGATTCCTTCTGTAATTAATATCTCACTCTGCATGCAATGTCATTGCTCAACACATAATATTATAATTAATAATTAATTACATCTTAGATGAATCAAAACATGTGCATTACATACAAGTGTCAATCACTACATCCGGATTAAGAACCTAAGCAATAATAATATCATAGAATCTTAGTTCTTCTTAACTGTCAGAATAGAAGAGCAATCCTAATATTTTGATCCTGTTCAATATACACAAAGTATACATGTATTATTCAATAGTCAATATAAACTATTCCCAAATAATACTTCAGTCATTCTAGTGGTTTGTCTAGTACCACTTAGACAGTGAAACTTTATTATATTATATACAGACACTGATAATCTAATCTTCTGTTATCCCATTTGATACTAGATTATCCATAATATATAATAAACAGACAATGTAATAATATGCAATCAAGATTCTCAATAAAATGGACAATGTTATATACTTCAAACGAATAGTTCAGTATAAAACCCAACAAGGATATCCAGTCTGTTTTCCTACACGTCTTCAGTACCTTCAATTATTAGATTGATGGTATCCCACATATGTTTCCCGCTTGTACAGCTCATAATTTGATAGCTCATTTCTTTGTCTGCGGAGTCAGTCAAAATTAGCATAAGACCCGTATCCAATCAAACCAGTTCATTGTCTGTATCTGTGTACTCATGCAATTCCTTTGGGGTAGAACCTTGAGGAACTCTCGTACCATCAGGGTTTGTAGACTCGTTCACTGGTTTCATTGGTACAAAGGGTCCATTCTCTAAGATGCCAAGATACAAAGGATTTGAAGCTTTAATAAACAATAGCATCTTCATTTTCCACATGCCGAAATCATCTCTTATAAATGGGGGAACTTTGATACCAGCAGTGGTCTTTGGAGCACTAATGGTTTTTAAAAATTACAAATTATTTAAGATTCAAAAATTCCAAGAAAATGAAAATTTTGAAAATTAAAAATTCGAGATTAATTTTCAAGAACTCGTTTGTTTTTGGTCTATATCACCAGATCTGATTTGTATGTCAATCAACAAGCTCTGATACCAATTGTTAGATCCAAAGTATTGTAGAAGGGGGGTTGAATACGATACTCACAATTTATTCGATTTCTTTTACGGATATTTATATGTGTTCTTGTTCGAAATCAAATCAACCAAATCAAAACACGAGTCAGGGAATATATCGTTTTATAAATATAAACCACGAGGGGTGCTACAAATCTAATCCGTAGGATTAGCTACAATGAGTTCAAGTTACAATAATCAATACACTTGATAGAATTTAAGACACTAGCAATTACTCCTCTAAAAATTTTAAGCTCTCAAATTCTCTTTGTATTAATTTCTGTAACTGCCGGAACTGAAGAAGACAATGTCTTCTGTCAATTTTGTAGACTTAGGAAAACTATCGAAACCTGAAAATGAATTTCAGCCACTAGTTTTCTTTACCAACCTTCTGACAGCCTTGAATGCAAACTACCAACTCCAATTGTAAAACCATCGAAGACAAGATATTTAGCTTATTCAATAGATTTCAATAAGAAACTATCGAAATAAATTTCTTGTTATTCTTAATCCAGTTCGACAGTTTTAAATATAAAACGATCGAAAATCTTCTTTCTGCCCACTTCGATGGTTTCTAATTAAGAAACTACCATTTCGATGGTTTTCAAAAGAATCTTCTCTACTATCTCGATGGTTTCCAAAAAGGGAAACTATCGAAATTACTCATTTGCAGTTTGGTCCCTGAGGATTCTTTCTCTTTGCAGTAAAGATATTACACTTCAATTTAATCTTAACACACCTTATCAATCTTTATTTTAACTTCCAGGATGTATCAGGTCTGAATTAAATCAATTCCTTCTGAGACGATAAAACATGTTGATCTTCTTCAATTATGCTAACACCTAGTGCAACTGGTTTGGTTCACAGATGACTAACACTGATCAAAACCTCTATGTCTTTGTTATGGATTAAAAAACGCGCTTTGTGAATTTAATGCTAGGATTAATGAGCTTCGAGCTTTGATGGCTGCACTCGTGTATCCGGACTAAATTGGTCCTCACAAGATGCCTACGTATCTCAAATCGTTATTGAGAATCAAGCCAAAGACGTAGTTCTGATTGTAGGATAAGGGGTCCTTATATAGGTGTCTGGAACCTTGTATTTATGGTACGTTTTGGAGACTTAACGGATAAGTCTTCTTATTGATAACTGATAAGGATTGTATTGCTTGGCGGGCAAGTCTTTTCCTTGTTGATAAAGGCCGTGACTCATTGATTGCCTTTAATTGGGATTCTGGATCCTTCTTTGACCAATTTTCCATAATTTGGACTCTATTTATGAGCTGTATATTTTCCCTATTTATTAATTACGAAATTAATAAATAATCAGGGATTTGGGCATTAATTATCGAGCCTTTTTATTGGACCGTCAATTATATTTCTATAATTACTTTTCTGTCCATATCATTTGCCCCCCAACTTCTGGGAAAATCTTCTCGGGGTTTTCGTAGAAGTTATAGCGCGTTTCCCCCCAAAATTTCCTTATTTTTAGGGTATTTTTGACCTCAAATTAGGTCATTTTCGACCAGGAATTCAACCAGGAAATAGTATAAATTCGACCAGGAAATTAGTATAAATTCGACGTGGAATTCGACCAGGAAGGGTCCCAGGTCGAAGGATTCGACCTCAGATTCTCGGTCATTTTCGACCAGGATCGTTCGACCTCGGACATCCTTTTTTCGACCTCGTTTCTGGTCCCAGGTCGATGGGCTCGACCTCATTTTTCCAGCCTTTTTCGACTAGAACTCTTCGACCTCGAGCATCCATTTTTCGACCTCGTTTCTAGTTCCAGGTCTTTTGTTTTGACATCATTTTTCCAGCCATTTTCGACTAGAACTCTTCGACCTCGATTGATTGTGAGGTCGAAGCTGTCGACCAGGAATCCCAGGTCTTTTTCGACCTTACTGGTTCGACCAGGAAACCAGTATAATCTCGACCTCGAACAGCTGTGAGGTCGAAGCTGGCGACCAGGATTTCCAAGCCATATTCGACCTCACCTGTTCGACCTTGACTTGTTGACTTCAATTCGTGGATCATTTTCAATCTTTGACATGTCGACCTCGATTAGCCTTCTTTCGATCTTGATTTTGGTATGAGGTCGTTTGTTTCGACCTCAAATCATAGGTCAATTACGACTTCGTGGTTTCGACTTCAATTAGCCACTTTTCGACTAGGAAACTAGGATTTCCTGTCTTTATTTTGGGAGCGAAGTCGAACAATACGACCTCAATTCCCCACGTAATTTCGATCTCGTTTGCTCGATCTCATCCTCGTGTCTTTTCGACCTCGTTTTTCTAGGTTTATATAGACTTTTAATTCTTGGGTCATTTTCGACCTCATTTCTTTAATTTTTTGACTTGCTTTTTTGGGAGTGAGGTCGAGTGATACGACCTCATTTTCGCGTGTCTTTTCGACTTGGGTCGTACGACCTCGATTTAGGGTCTTTTCGACCTTAAATCTTTAATTTTCTGAGTTCATTTTGAGAGTGAGGTCGAATGATACTGTTAGATATAATTGCTGACGTTTGTTCATCAGTGTTTAAGTACCAGGTACATATCAGAGTTTATCTAGAAGCTAGTCAGAGTTTGATAAAGTCTGACTGGGTGATAGTTGACTTAGCTGTCGGTGCAAAGATAAAGATTCTAGAAGCAATATATTCTGAAGATGGAAAGAAGCAGAATATATTGATACAGCTAAGGAAACGGAATAGAAGACTGAAGCAATCCTTGATTGATATGAATTGTATAGCTAACTTATAGGAATATCAATTAGAGATGGATTGTAAGTAGCTGTGTACTATATAAACACAGATAGGTTATCCCTAGAAGGGACGCGAACATTGAATATATTATTCTTGTAACCTAGTAGCTCTTTGTGATTCATTAACATCACTAAGAGAGAAACTGTTAATATAATTACAGTTTGTTGATTTATAAAAAGTGTTCTTGATTGTTATTCTCATATACATACTTGATTATATTGTGTATTCGGCCTAACAATTGGTATCAGAGCCAAGGCTGTTTAATATATACAGTTTTACGATTCAAACACAGTAATAATCATGTCTGAAGAAAATCAAACTGCTCCCAAGGCTGAACAGGTTAAGCCTAATTTTGTGAGTCGATATGAAACAATCAGGGTTCCAATTCTCAGACCAGTAGAGTATCCAATTTGGAAGGTGAAGATGACCATGTTTCTGGAGGCTACAAATCCAGAATATCTTGACAGAATTTATGATGGTCCTCATAATCCAACCAAACTAGCCCCTGTTGTTAATGGTCAAGAACAAAAGACTGTTCCAAAGGAAAAGAAAGATATGACTTGTTAGAAATGAATACTACTAGAAACTAGACAGAGGGGGGGTGAATGGATAGTTTGATATATTTTTCGATTCTTGAAACCTAAGTAACCAACTGTATGTGATTATGATATGTAATATGCAGAAAGTAAATAACACACACAATCACTTTAATCTACTTTGTATAAGCAAATTAAATACTACAGCTTTCCAGGAAATTCACAATCGAATTTCTGGCTTCTAAACAAGAACAGTTTGAACTTGCTTACTTACAGAGAAAAGAGCTTAGCAAATAACTATGTGTATCTCTCTTTTAGCTTACAGTTGTGTGTGCACGATATATATATTCACCTATACAAACTAGGCACACACAATATTACACAGCTACCCCTTCTGAAAGTCCAACTTGTCCTGCCATAAGAAGTTCACTGTGTCAGGAAGGACCACCTGCTTTTCGGAGTCTTTCCCATTTCTGTAGCTGCTTGTCTCTTGTCTTTCTCTCCAAGTTTAGCTGTAGATTTGCCATCTGTTCTTTGGACCACCTTGCCAGAACAAATGCTTCAGTATTTGTCTCCTTTGATTCTTGGTTTTGTACCTTGATTTGTCTTGTTATAAACGGCTAAGTGTTGATATCGTGAACTCCACTTTATCCCTGACTTCGCGATCTCCCTTGAGAGGACTACGCGATATAGCCTTTGAAGACTTTGCGACATAGATCATTTGATGACTATGCGACATAGGTCATTTGATGACTATGCGACATAGGTCATTTGAAGACTATGCGACATAAGGCTTCTGAGGACTTCACGATCTAGGCTCTTTTGACTTTGCTGACTTCAACACTTCACGACATGTGTCTTGAGGACTTCTCGACATAGTACAAAATGGACTATGCGATATAGTACTTCACGACATGGATATTGGTGACTTCACGACATAGCTTTCTTTTGACTTTGCTATATAATGCCTTAGACAAATTCCTGCAACTTATTTCTTCATAGCCTTATTCAACTCTATCCTGCTGCATGAACACTTCTGAACTTCTACCAGGATAATTATTCAATGGCCTATATATACAATCTAGATGCAAGAAACTTTGCTAAGCTCATTATAAATCTGAGCATACATGATAAAGCTATTGTTCATGAGAACAAGACAAGTACCTTTAGAGACCTATACTCTATCCCAGTGATAGAAATCACTAGGTCATGTAGTGTGACATAGTCACATAGTGTAGGCTTGTTAATAGTGGTATTCAGACATGTCTTGAGCCTAACAATCTCCCCCAAATTGTGAGTAAGATCCTTAGGCACAATTTTATGTCTGATAACAAGCCTAACTTACATAAAAGGAAATTTAGTAACAGAGAGGACAATTGAGATCAGAAATTTGATTACATCGAAAAATTTGGAAGCTTACAGTTTACTTTTGTTGCTCAGCAACTTCAGCTTCCAATTGCTTCTCTAGCAAATCATCATATATCTTCTTTTTCCTTATCTCTTCTTTTCTCTTCATGTCTATGATGGCTTCTTGAAGTTCTTCTCTTGCAATCAGTTCTTCAATGAGAGGTGAGCCTTTTAAGTCATCAATTGCAGCCTTGAGTGCACTTTCTACATAGGAATCAAGAAACTCCATCCTTATTTTGCTTTGACCTCCATGTGAGTTTTTGTACTCCACAATGTAAGGATTTTGTTTGACCCTGCACATTCCTTTCTGCCTTAGCTCCTTAGCCCTCTCCTCCATCTCAGCCATTTCTTTCTCTCTCTGTATGTTTTTCTCTTCATTCTCTTTCCTCATGTTTTCTTCATAATCAGCATGCATCTTCAAGTACCTGGCAATATCTATCTTCCATGTCCTTTCATCTTTTTCTTCAAAATTCAGTAAGGCATTTATCCTTTCAAGCTCATACTTATAGAAATATTGCCAGCTTCCTTGCTTCATTATCCTTTCTCTTCCATCAGTGTACTTGATCTCTAGATGATCCAACTTCACTTTGACTTCAAAGATCCTTTGAGCCCTCAAAAATGCTAGGGCATCTTCATCATAGTCCTCATCTAGTGGAAGCACATTGATGCCAATAACATTTGTGAGTGTTCCAGTCTTCTTTGTTATCCTCATCCTTTTGGGTACACTCTTGATCTTCAAATGCTTCACAAGAGATACCTTTCTGGAACAAGGAGAATTAGTCTTCAGTGCCACATCACTTGGAAGTAGCTTCATTCCTTTCCCCTTCATCCACTGTAACACTCCACTAGCTGTGACTTTGTGGAAGTGTTTTCTTGAAATTACTTTAGTGGCTTCATCTTTCTTCTGTGGCAATTCAGGTTCAGAAGTCATGGATAATGATTTTGGAGGATCATTGCTAACAGTACCCACCCTAGACTTAGAGTCTTGTGTTGTGGTTAAAGTACTACTAGCAATGTCCTTGACTTGCTGAATTCCACTTCTTGTTTTCTTAACTGATTCCTTTGCCCCTTTTTCATCCCTCTTGCTATCATCAGCATCCTTTGATTTCTTTGAATATTTGCTCCTTTCCTTATCTCTCCTTGACTGAGATCTCCTTTCATAGGTTTTCTCCTTATCATCATCATCATCTCCATCCTTCTTTTTGTTCTTTTCTTTGACAGATTCAGGAATGACTCCATGAATCAGAAAAGATTGTAGAGTGTGAATCATCTCTAGTTCCTCAGCAGTCCTGACTCCCCTCTTGGCTCTTAGCATTTGCAGCACCTGGTTGATCTTTGCATTATTCTTTCTTGTCAAATCTGAAGGGATCACCAACTGGTCAATGCTGCTGTCTTGAGATAGACTTTGGAAGATTATTGTCTTTGGCTTTGAGATAACCTCAGGCAGTCTTTGATCTTGATCCATCTTCAAGTCATCAAACAGTCTCTTGTTGTTAGCCCCACCTTTTTCTATTAAGTCCATTATTGTTGACAGCTCAGTGAATCTCAGTTTCTCTAGAGTTTGAAAAGCTAGGTGCCACAAGCAGTTGTCCTTGCACACCATGATTATCTCTCTTAGATGGACATCCTTGATTTTCCTTACTGCAACTGTGAAGTACTTAATGTTTTCCTTGAGCTTCATTCTGTAAGTCCTTGCATCTTCTTGTGCATCTCTGTAGGTGGCTTTCAGAAACTCCAGGAAGGCCTCATCATGATAGATGTGAGAATTGGCAACTTCCTGTAGCTTGGCCTCTGTGATTGTTGTTGCTTTGGCAGGTTGAGCATTGGAAGTAGGTTGAGCAGGTTGAGAAGTGGAGATTTCTTTTGGCATTGTGGAGGGATAGTAGGTAGTGGTGACTGTGCTTTTCTGGCCTTGTGCATTGATGACCTCTACAGTGGGAAGATTGATTGGCTTTATTGTCTCTTCAATGAGCTTGCCCTTAAGTTTTGACTGCTTGGCAGGTACTCCCCCTTTCTTTTTCACAATGACCTCCTTAACTTTCTCCCCCTTAGGCTTGGGATCAGACAAAAAGTCTTGAGCTTCACCAGGGATAGGCAGGTTCATGGATCTCATCATTGAAGTCATCATTTGTTGCTGCACCAGTAAGATGTTTGAGGTGTTGTTGCCTTGGTCATCCAGCTTGTCATTGAGTTGGCTTAAGGATGTAGATAGCATTCTGTTTTCATCCTTGAGAGAGGCCACCTCTTTTTCTAAGCCATCCACCTTAGAGAATAATTGTTGAGACCTAAATGAGTTTAGGGATTGATCTTTGACCCTGGCAAAGTCATATTTGGAGATGTCTGACATAGGGACTTCATCCACCAACTTGTCACCATACTGATTTTTCCACATGACATTTATCATAGCATTTGAGGTGATGGTGGCTTTTGCTTGAGTTTCCAGTGAAGAAGCCAGTTTCTTGATGTTGTCTGTGACCATGGCAAGAGTCACATCCATCATGGATACATTTGTGGAGGTTTTCTGGACTTCTTTGAGGATACCATCCACCTTGGGAAAATCAGAGAGATAAGAGTTCCTGAGCTTAGTGAGGGATCTGTCTGTCTCCTCCTGGATTGAAGAAATCTCTGATTGAAGCCCTTTCCCAAGATAGTGCAGAGCCTTCAGCTGGTTCTTGTACACATCATTCATAGCATCATAGATGGCAGCAGGAGAGAGATCCTTTGCATTGGAGCCCAGAGAAGTTAGGAATTCTTCTCTTAGAAAAGCTAGGGCATCCTTGAGCTTGAGAGTCCTCTTAGCATCCAACCAGGCATCCACATTTCCCTCTGGTTCAGCTGCATCCACAATCTTCTCCTGCTGAGCTTCAACATCCTCCTTGTGGCAAAGTAAGATAGCTTCATAATCAGCATTGGGAAGATTTGAGGTGAGGAGATGTTGAGCTATTTTGGAGAACTCATCAATCTGTGCCACATGGAGATCTTGTATGGCTTCTTCTGTCAGTTTGGAAGGCACAGATGATGATCCTGAAGGCCTGTCATGTTGCACAGGCTTCAGCCATTCTGACATAGTGGCCTGAGCCAAGTGAGAGCTAGTGCTAGGCACTTCATGAGATGTAAGAGTTTGAGTCTCCTCCAGCCTTGGAATGGCTGTAGGGTCTAATGTTGTCTCCATTGAAATGGGATGTGCTACAACATTAGCCCTATTTGTCTGTGAAGACAGTTCCACATCCCTGAGGATGGGAGAATTTGGCACAGAGTCTCCAGTGAAAACTGGTGAAACCTCTATGTTTGTGTTGGTGTCATTAGGATATGCCCCAGCATGCATTCCCTGACCAACTAGATGTGGTTCCTGGGTGGTGAGCACAGTGTCATGCACCATGTCACTTGAAATTGGCTCAATCACAGGGGAGAATGGTGATTGATCAAAGGCAAGATTGTCATTGGAATGACTTTCTTGTTCAGAAAAATTTTTATGGAAGAATCTGAGAGAGAAGTGGGGTTTAGACTAGATTTTGGCAACTCCCCCTGAGAAATAGGAGGAGTTTCAACAGTGATGTGCTCTCCACTCTGTGTGTCATCAGCCTTATTACTCCTAGGGTCAAGAGTGAGTTCTTGATCCTGTGCAGACTCAGTACAGGTTGTAGTGGGGAGACTACTCTTTTCAATGCCAATAACCTGTTGGGAGGCCATTGACAGTAGTAGGTGTACCCCTTTTTCCACATCTGAATCCTGTTGGGAGGATTCAGTGGTAGGTTTAGATTTTGACTTCTTCTTTTGTCTGGTAAGGGGTGACTCAGGATCCTCACTTCCTATCTCTACAGAGTCATTTATCACTGCTAGGGCTCTCTTCTTTGACTTCTTTTTAGTAACATCAACCTTTTGAGAGATTGATGCACTTGGTTGCCTATCCTCTACAGTGGTGTTTTCAGTAGGATTGCTGGATGGGATAGGAAGGCTGGGGATAGACTGTGCAGCTCCTTCAGTCTTAGCCTTCCCTGTCCAGGAAAGTTCATGATATATGGGCTTATCAAGTGGATAAGACTCAAATGTGTCCTGCATATGCTTGGTCACACTTAGAATCACATCCACTTGATTCCTTGTGTCCAATGAACCAAATAGTACTTTGGACATGGACTTGGAATAAGCCATTTTAGTGTTATCTATACCCTCCAATAGATGGACATTTGCATCAAGAAAATTTAAAATAACTTGAAGGAAACGAGGGTAAAAGATGTCATTACCTCTACCACGAACGGTCCTGCCTAGCCTCTGAGTCAATTCTTTGAGGATTATGGCTCCCACATTGATCTCCTGGTTGGTGGCCAAGGAGTAGGCTAGCTTCACAGCAATGTGACTGATATGGTCCCATCCTGTCTTCCTGCAGAGAAACACCTTCTGGAGTGCGTCAAACAGAAATGACCACTCCCTTCTCACAAACTTCTTATTCAGCTTTCCAGTGTCTATCTCATCAGCATACTGAATGAAGGTCATGAATTCTATGATTTGAGCATCTGTAGCTTCTTGGTCATGACCTTCCACCTTGAACCCCAAAGCTTCATTGATTTCCCTTTCACCAAATTGAAAGTGTTTGCCTCCAATTGAACAGCTAACCTCCTGGAATGAGGTTCCATCTACCCTAGCCATTGTTGATACCAACGCCGTTCTCCAGAATCCTTCCAACACATCAACATACAAGGTAGGGTTCAGGGTTAGGGCTTGGCGTAGGTAGGAAGTGTTCAAGAACCGTACAAAACACTTGTACCTTGGGTTAGCCTCAGCCTCAGAGGGAATGGTGAGAAGATTGGTTTCTTTGGGAATTGTTAAAGGGATAGGGGAAGATACAGTTTGAGATTTGGGTGCCATTTCGAGAGAGAGAGAGTGAAAAGTAGAGAATTTGTGCTTAGGTTTGAGAGTTTGAGAGCAATAGACAAGATGAAAAGTTGTGAACGGTTAGAAAAGGTATTTATATGATAGAGACACTGCGATATGGAGTTATGAATATGTACAGTCTATATGTATGTCGCGAAGTCAATAATAGCCTGTACCGCAAAGTCTTGCAAAATGTATCGCATAGTCTCAACAATGAACTATGTCGCAAAGTCTTCAAAATGAAAGGATCGGGGAGACTTTGCGATATAGTAGAAATACCCTGTCTAAAGCTCTCTTTTAGGAATTTTAAGCAATTTGTCAGACTTTTATCAAATTTTGAAATAAAATTAATTTAAATCAAAATTCTGTCAACTATGGAGACTTGTCGATATAGTTATTCTAAGTCGCGAAGTCATAAGATAACTATGTCGCAAACTCATGAAATGAACTATGTCGCGAAGTCTCACAATCTCAACAGTTTGCGATATAAGTCTGTTTAATTTGAACTATGTCGTGAACTCTGAAAATCATCTATATCGAGATGTCTCAAAAGCTCACAACTCCACTAACAAATATGATTTTGAAAAATATGCAGTAAAATACTGAAATATTTATAAATCATATCTCAGCTAATTTTCACTCCAAACAAATAGATCATTTAAATACAGTGAAAATTTACTACTTCAACTATTAACCAGCATATTTACTTAGAACAACTGAATGAAGGATTGAGCATTCCAATTTCACTCACAAGTCTGTTGAAGACTGCTTCATTCAGAGGTTTAGTAAATATGTCAGCTAGTTGTTTCTCAGTTGGAACATAAGAGACTTCTATGGTACCATTTGCAGCATGTTCCCTAATGAAATGGTACCTGATCTCAATGTGCTTTGTAGTAGAATGATTAACAGGATTGGCAACTATGGATATTGCACTAGTATTATCACACATTAGAGGAATGTGTTCTAACACTAGCCCATAATCCATGAGTTGATTTCTAATCCAAAGCAATTGAGCACAGCAACTTCCAGCAGCAATATATTCAGCCTCAGCTGTGGATGTTGCTGTGGACTGTTGTTTCTTACTAAACCAGGACACTAACCTTTGACCTAGGAATTGACAGCTTCCAGAGGTGCTCTTCCTGTCAATTCTGCATCCAGCATAATCAGAATCTGTGTAGCCAACCAGGTTGAACCCAGTGCCCTTTGGATACCATAGCCCAAGATTAGGAGTCCCCTTCAGATATTTGAAAATTCTTTTGATGGCCATCATGTGAGATTCCTTGGGATCAGACTGGAACCTTGCACAAAGGCATGTGGCAAACATGATGTCTGGCCTGCTAGCTGTGAGATAGAGTAGGGATCCAACCATTCCTCTATAGACCTTGATATCAACTCTCTTGCCTTTCTTGTCTTCATCCAGCTTGATTGCAGTAGACATAGGAGTTTTAGCTGGGGATGACTCTTCTAAACCATATTTCTTTAAAAGATCCTTGACATACTTAGATTGGTTTATAAAGATGCCATCCTCCCTTTGATGTACTTACAGGCCTAGGAAGTAAGTTAACTCTCCCATCATACTCATCTCATATTTACTTTGCATCAACTTAGAGAACCTTTCACAGAGTTTTTCAT
Source organism: Heracleum sosnowskyi (assembly GCA_030848705.1). Taxonomy (NCBI): domain Eukaryota; kingdom Viridiplantae; phylum Streptophyta; class Magnoliopsida; order Apiales; family Apiaceae; genus Heracleum; species Heracleum sosnowskyi. The sequence continues at coordinate 74,771,829 of CM061237.1, forward strand.
TTGAAGAGCCAAAGATGATATCATCCACATAGATTTGAACAAGAATGATATCATTTCCATGCTTCTTGAAGAATAGGGTTTTGTCAATTGTACCCCTAGTAAATTGATGCTCAAGAAGGAATTGAGATAGAGTTTCATACCAGGCTCTTGGTGCCTGTTTGAGTCCATAGAGCGCCTTGAGCAGTCTATACACAAAGTTTGGGAAGTCTTCACTTTCAAAGCCAGGTGGTTGAGACACATAGACTTCTTCAGCAAGATCACCATTGAGAAATGCACTTTTCACATCCATTTGATACACCTTAAAATCTGAGTGAGCTGCAAAAGCCAGGAAGATCCTTATGGCTTCCAGTCTAGCTACAGGTGCAAATGTCTCATCATAGTCAATGCCTTCTTGCTGACTATATCCTTTGGCAACCAGCCTTGCTTTGTTTCTTACTACCACTCCTTCTTCATCCATCTTGTTTCTGAACACCCATTTGGTGTCAATAACATTCTTTCCTTTTGGAGGTGGCACTAGTTCCCATACTTTGTTTTTCTCAAATTGATTCAACTCTTCTTGCATGGCAACAATCCAATCAGAATTCTTCAAAGCTTCTTCAATTAATTTAGGTTCCTCTTGTGACATAAAGCAGCTATACAGACATACATTTAATGTTGCCCTTCTTGTTCTAACTCCCTCACTAGGATCTCCAATGATTTGATCCCTAGTGTGGGCTCTGTCCCATTTCCTTGTGTGCCCCTGTTCATTTCCTTGATCTGTTCCAATCTCATTTTGGTTGACAGTTGCATTCTCTTCTTCTCCCCCTGTGTTTGTGAATCCTTGCACAGGTGTTTGAAGAAGATTGTCAACTTCAAGAATTTCATTTTCTAGAACAGTTTGAACAGGGGGTTCATCTTCACTTTCAGAATCCTCAAGATAACCTTGATTCTCAAATCTCAATATCCCACTGTCTTGATCACTTGTTTTCAGTCCTGGAGTTTTCTTGTCATCAAAGGTAACATCCATGCTTTCCATGACTTTGTGTTGCTCAGGTACAAACACTCTGTATGCTGTCCTTTCCAGAGAGTATCCAATGAAGATACCTTCAAATGCCTTAGCATCAAATTTTCCAACATGCTCAGAGGTATCTTTCATCACAAAGCACTTGCTTCCAAACACATGCAGGTGCTTGAAGGATGCTCTTTTTCCAGTCATTAATGAGTAAGGAGTTTTGCCAGACTTCTTATTGATTAATGTTCTATTTTGCACATAGCATGCTGTGTTAACAGCATCAGCCCAAAAGCTAGTGGGTAGCTTTGCATCCAGCAGCATTGTCCTTGCAGCTTCAATGAGAGTTCTATTCTTTCTCTCAACTACTCCATTTTGTTGAGGTGTTCTAGGAGCTGAGAATTGTTGAGAAATTCCTTTATCTTTGCAAAACTCATACAATGTTGAATTTCTGAACTCAGTCCCATTATCACTTCTCAAAGCAACTACAGAGGAACCAGTGCTTTGTGCTTCTTTATCAACTCTCTTGATATGCTCTATTATGACTTGGGGTGCTTCATCCTTGGAGAATAGGAATTCCACCCAAGTATATCTTGAATAGTCATCTACCATCACTAGAGCATATTTCTTTTTGGAGATGGACATTACATTCACAGGGCCAAATAAGTCCATGTGAATTAGTTGCAGAGGTTTTGAGTTTGTATTGAGCAACTTGTTCTTGTGACTTGATCTTTTAATCTTCCCTTTCTGACAAGCTTCACATGCTCCATCTTGCACAAACTCCAAGGCAGGCAAATCCCTGATGAGTTCTCTCTTGGTTAGAGAGTTCATTGCCTGAACATTCAAGTGAGACAGTTTCTTGTGCCACAGCCAGAATTCCTCATTTGTGGCTTTTGTGTAGAAACAACAAATTTCTCCCTTATCTGCAGCCTTGAGATTAGCTACAAACAAGCTTCCTTTCTTCACACCAGTTAGAACAACTTCACCACTTTCCCTTTTTGAGATTGAACAAAGGTCTTCATCAAATTCCACTTTGAAGCCTCTGTTGGTAAACTGTCCAATACTCAAGAGATTATGCTTCAGTCCTTCAACAAATGCTACATCTTCAATAATGACATTTCCAGATTTAACACTGCCATATCCCATTGTATAACCAATGTTGTCATTTCCAAAGGTTACTGATGGGCCAGCCTTTTCCTCAAAATGTGATAGCAGGGCCATATCACCAGTCATGTGACTTGAGCATCCACTGTCCAAGATCCATATGACTCTTTTATTCCTGTTGCCCTGCATTCACAAATTGACTAAGTTGTTTTTGGTACCCACACTTGGTAGGGTCCAGATGATTTAGAAACATTTTGATTAATAATTCTTCTGTCATAAATTGCATTTCTCATAGTAGGAGACTTCACTTTTTCTGTGTCTTTGGAGTTTACACTCTTAGGCTCACATGAAGTTTTCACCCTCTCAACCCTGATTGGGGACCCTGTCCTATGAGAATGTATGTGTGTGTGTGATTCACCAGATTGTGCAGAATCAAGTTTATGTTTAAGAGATAAACAGTTAGCAATCACAGTCACATAGCATGTCATGCAGTTTGACTTACCACAGAAAGAATCATGACTAGAATTTATGCTTGCAGAAAGGTTACTTAGGTTGTCAACTTCAACAATTTCAGGCTTACTACACTTATGAGTCAAATGATTAACAGATAGGCATTTTTGACACTGTTTCCTGGGAGCATTTGGCACATAAGCATAGTTGTTTCCTTTGTTAACACCAACTTTACCATTTCTGTTTTGTTTCCTTTTCTTAACAACTTCTTTCTTTGCTTTAGGACTCTTGACAAGATTGTCTTTGGTCTCTTTCTGATTGACAAGTTCAGGAAAGGAAGAAGTGTTCTTAGCAGCCTCATCTTCTTCAAGTAGTTGTTGCTTGATGATCAGTAGTTCCTCATCAAACTCAACAACACTCTTTCTGAAGATGGGCTGTTCAACACTTGACAGTATGGTTGGGGCATTTTTGTTTGTAAAAGTTTCCTTTCCTTTGCCCTTGACTTTCTTCCTTCCCTTGTCATTATCATAGTCAAAACCAACTCCAACCTTGCAGTCTTCAGTGTGTTCCTTGTGGTAGGTTTGAATAAGTTCAGAGGAGTTTTTGAAGCTTCTTAGTTTCAGTTCAGTTTCAGCAATTTGTTCTCTAAGGGCTTTCTCTATCTGCTCAGCACAAATCACTTTGTTTTTAAGATACTCAACCTCCTTTTTCAAACCATCCAGGTTCACAACCATTAACTCAAGTTGCTCATTCTTTTCTGTAAGCTCAACATTCTTAGCAGTTAGTCTGTCAATTTCTTCATTAGCTACTAACATGCTAGTATGAATATTAAACATCTCAGTGCTCATATCTTCAACAGTTTGCTTATATTGAAGGGGAGTCATATCAAGAGAAGTAAGAATAGGTACCTGACTTGAATCACCTTCATCAGAAAATGCCATCAAGGCATAGTTTGAGTACTCTTGTTCTTCTTCTTCATCAGAGTCATCCCAGCATTTTCCCTCAGCAATAAAAGCTTTGCCCTGTTGTTTCTTGAGTAGAGCCTCATACTTAGCTTCAAGCTCTAAGTATGCTTTGTCCTTCTTGACTTGTTTAGGCTTTTTGCACTCAGTGGCAAAATGCCCAAGTTCATTGCAGTTATAGCACCTTATTTTGGTCCTATCCACACTTCCTGTCTTGTATCCACCTTTAGCAGCACCAGCAATCCCTTTTCCTTTATTGAAGGTGTTTGAGCCACTAGATCCACCAGTGTTTCCATTATTGAACTTGGACCTAAATGGCTGCTTTCTTTTAAACCTTATGTTAGGATACCTCCTAGCCATATAAGCAAAAGATTTGTTTTCCATTTTGTCCAGCTCATCTATACTGTAGAACTCATCCTCTTCAGGTAAATCATACACAACCTGAGTTTCATCACCAGTGTCTTCAACTTCCAGTTCCTCAATCTTGACCTGACTGATTTTAAGAGAGTCCATTCTTTGACTTAGGTTGTCAGCAATAAGTGCACAGGAGGTATTAGCCACTAATCCTTGCTTTGCTTGAATAGATCTCTTTTGAAACAGCTCTAACTCATATGTCTTTAAAACACCATACAACACATCAAAACCAATCTTTGTCAGATCTCTTTCTTTAAGGGAAGAGATTCTTGGTTCCAAGTGATCTGGCAGAGTTAGTAGAAACTTCATATTTAGCTCTTCTGTTTCATAGTGTTTGTCATAGAGTTTGAGCTCGTTTATCAGCTTGTTGAATCTCTCAAACACTTCTGTGATTCCCTCTTTTGGCTGAGCCATGAAGGCTTCATATTGTGAAACAAGAATCTGCTTCTTGTTCTTTCTTACTTCAGTAGTTCCTTCACAGAGCACTTCTATAAGATCCCACATCTTCTTGGCACTAGTACAATGAGCAACAGTGCCATACATGTTGAAGTCCATAGATTCACAAATGATAAGTTGAAGATGTCCATCCAATGCCACTTTTTCCTTTTCAGGATCAGTGTATTTTAAGGGATCTTTGGGCACATGTTTTGCTGGTACAATCTCAGTGCCATTGGTTGTTTCACCAATCTCGATCATTGGAATGAAGGGACCATGCTTTAGAATATCTAAATACATGGGGTTAGAAGCTTTGATGAAAAGCAACATCTTTTTCTTCCATAAACTGTAGTGCTCCTTGTTAAAGGGAGGAATCTTGATACTGCTTAGTTTCTGTGAACTCATTCTTGATCTTTTCCTGTTTGTACGTTAATAGCCTAAGCTCTGATACCACTTGTTAGAAATGAATACTACTAGAAACTAGACAGAGGGGGGGTGAATGGATAGTTTGATATATTTTTCGATTCTTGAAACCTAAGTAACCAACTGTATGTGATTATGATATGTAATATGCAGAAAGTAAATAACACACACAATCACTTTAATCTACTTTGTATAAGCAAATTAAATACTACAGCTTTCCAGGAAATTCATAATCGAATTTCTGGCTTCTAAACAAGAACAGTTTGAACTTGCTTACTTACAGAGAAAAGAGCTTAGCAAATAACTATGTGTATCTCTCTTTTAGCTTACAGTTGTGTGTGCACGATATATATATTCACCTATACAAACTAGGCACACACAATATTACACAGCTACCCCTTCTGAAAGTCCAACTTGTCCTGCCATAAGAAGTTCACTGTGTCAGGAAGGACCACCTGCTTTTCGGAGTCTTTCCCGTTTCTGTAGCTGCTTGTCTCTTGTCTTTCTCTCCAAGTTTAGCTGTAGATTTGCCATCTGTTCTTTGGACCACCTTGCCAGAACAAATGCTTCAGTATTTGTCTCCTTTGATTCTTGGTTTTGTACCTTAATTTGTCTTGTTATAAACGGCTAAGTGTTGATATCGTGAACTCCACTTTATCCCTGACTTCGCGATCTCCCTTGAGAGGACTACGCGATATAGCCTTTGAAAACTTTGCGACATAGATCATTTGATGACTATGCGACATAGGTCATTTGATGACTATGCGACATAGGTCATTTGAAGACTATGCGACATAAGGCTTCTGAGGACTTCACGATCTAGGCTCTTTTGACTTTGCTGACTTCAACACTTCACGACATGTGTCTTGAGGACTTCTCGACATAGTACAAAATGGACTATGCGATATAGTACTTCACGACATGGATATTGGTGACTTCACGACATAGCTTTCTTTTGACTTTGCTATATAATGCCTTAGACAAATTCCTGCAACTTATTTCTTCATAGCCTTATTCAACTCTATCCTGCTGCATGAACACTTCTGAACTTCTACCAGGATAATTATTCAATGGCCTATATATACAATCTAGATGCAAGAAACTTTGCTAAGCTCATTATAAATCTGAGCATACATGATAAAGCTATTGTTCATGAGAACAAGACAAGTACCTTTAGAGACCTATACTCTATCCCAGTGATAGAAATCACTAGGTCATGTAGTGTGACATAGTCACATAGTGTAGGCTTGTTAATAGTGGTATTCAGACATGTCTTGAGCCTAACAATCTCCCCCAAATTGTGAGTAAGATCCTTAGGCACAATTTTATGTCTGATAACAAGCCTAACTTACATAAAAGGAAATTTAGTAACAGAGAGGACAATTGAGATCAGAAATTTGATTACATCGAAAAATTTGGAAGCTTACAGTTTACTTTTGTTGCTCAGCAGCTTCAGCTTCCAATTGCTTCTCTAGCAAATCATCATATATCTTCTTTTTCCTTATCTCTTCTTTTCTCTTCATGTCTATGATGGCTTCTTGAAGTTCTTCTCTTGCAATCAGTTCTTCAATGAGAGGTGAGCCTTTTAAGTCATCAATTGCAGCCTTGAGTGCACTTTCTACATAGGAATCAAGAAACTCCATCCTTATTTTGCTTTGACCTCCATGTGAGTTTTTGTACTCCACAATGTAAGGATTTTGTTTGACCCTGCACATTCCTTTCTGCCTTAGCTCCTTAGCCCTCTCCTCCATCTCAGCCATTTCTTTCTCTCTCTGTATGTTTTTCTCTTCATTCTCTTTCCTCATGTTTTCTTCATAATCAGCATGCATCTTCAAGTACCTGGCAATATCTATCTTCCATGTCCTTTCATCTTTTTCTTCAAAATTCAGTAAGGCATTTATCCTTTCAAGCTCATACTTATAGAAATATTGCCAGCTTCCTTGCTTCATTATCCTTTCTCTTCCATCAGTGTACTTGATCTCTAGATGATCCAACTTCACTTTGACTTCAAAGATCCTTTGAGCCCTCAAAAATGCTAGGGCATCTTCATCATAGTCCTCATCTAAGACAATACTCACACAGGAGTATGAGCACTTTGATTCAAGACCTAATGAAACCTTGACTGAGACTTATGACAGATTTTGCAAACTATTGAATGATCTGTCTCTGGTTGATAAAGAATATGAGCTTGAAGAGTCTAATCTCAAGTTTCTGTTATCTCTACCTGAAAAGTGGGATTTAAAGACAACCACAATAAGAGATAATTATGAGCTTGCTGATACAGATCTTTATGAAATCTATGGGTTGTTGAAAACTCATGAACTGGAGATAGAACAAAGGAATAGAAGATTGAGTAAAAGGACAAAATCTGTTGCTCTCAAAGTTGAGGAGAAGCCCATCAAGAAGGAATCATCAAGGAAGAAAGCCAAGGGAAAGGCTTTAGTCATTAAATCTGAAAGTGAGTCATCAAACTCTGATGATGACTCAAACTCTGATGAAGCTTCTGACTCTGAGGATGATGAAGAACAGATGATGCAAATGGCTGCACTGATGGTGAAGACCTTCAAGAAGATGGGATTCAAGAACTTTAAGAAAGGGAAGAGATTCTCAAGGAAAGATTCAAATTCTGAAAGGAAAGGTTTTAGAAAGTCTGATGGAAGGGAGACCAAGTCTGGCAAGAAGGATAAATCTGAAATCCAGTGCTACAAGTGTAAGGAGATGGGTCACTATGCTCCAGAGTGCAAGAAAGGCAAAACTGAGAAAGCACTCATCTCTAAAGGCAAAGACTGGGCAGATACTTCAGACTCTGATGATGGAGTAAATTATGCTCTTATGGCAACTGTCAGAGATGAGACTGAATCATCTGAAAATAAGGTACCCCTAACTACTTATGCTTATGATACTGATAATATATCTGAGTTAAGAGTATATCTGAAAAGCGTACATGTTAGTTATAGGGATCAGACTTTAGAGAATGAGAGAATTAAATCTGAGAATCTTAGTCTTAAAGATAGAAACAAGTTTCTTGAAGGAGAACTTGAAAATATGAAGCAGATTCAAAAAGAAAGAGATGATGCTGTTTATGTTGAACAAGAGTTGCTCAAAAGATATAAGCAATTAGAATCTGATCTAGAAAAAGAAAGAAAAATAATCAAGACTTGGACAGACTCTGGAAGAGACACTCATCAAGTGTTTCAGACAGATTCTGTAGGTTTAGGCTATTGTGAAAATGATGAACTTAGGTTTAAAGACAAGGTTAAGGTTAAACCAGAACTTAAACCTGTGAAATTTGTTCCAGAAACCAATAAGTTAAAATCTGTTGTAATAAGAGAAGTTGATATGGAATCAAATGAAGCCTGTGAAAGACAGGAAAATATTATAACAGAAAAACTTATGGAAATAGAATCTGTTAGAAAACCAGTAAAAGTCTGTGAAAAACAGGTTAATGTTGGTTTAATGACAGGAAAACAGTTAAATCATAAGCTGAAAGAGGTAAAATCTGCCATGAAACCAAAAGGGTCCAAGAAGAATAGGAATGGAAAGATAGGCATAAATAATAGAAATAATCACTTGCCTACTGCTGGTGCTCCAAGGAAAACATGTTATAATTGTGGTAGTTCTAATCATCTTGCTAATTACTGCACAAAGAATAAAAATATCAATTCTTTACCTTCTACATCAGGAGAAAAGAATGATTATGTAAGGGTGAAACCACAGACTTTATGCACACATTGTGGGAGCACTTGGCATTCTATTTATACTTGTAGGAGTTATCATGCTATTTATCACAATTACTATGAGCTAAAACCCAATCTGAAGTGGGTTAGAGCAAACTCTGCAAGTGTAAAGTCTGACAATGTTAGTTTAAACTCTGTTGATAGTAATTCCGCTGCAAAAGCTAACAATGTTAAGAAAGCCAAAGGATCCAAGCAAGTCTGGGTCCTTAAAACTAACACTTAGTGTTTGTTTGTGATTGCAGGGTATAAAAGAGAGCACACTTATCTTGGACAGTGGATGCTCAGGACATATGACTGGAAATAAAGCCCTGCTATCAGACTTTAAGGAGAAGGCTGGCCCAAAGGTTTCCTATGGAGATGGCAACATAGGACACACTCTGGGATATGGAAATATTAATCTTGGAAGTGTCATCATCACAGATGTAGCTCTAGTCTCAGGACTCAAGCATAATCTGCTATCTGTGAGTCAAATCTGTGACAGAGGAAACCATGTAGAATTTCATACTGAATACTGTGAAGTTATCAGTAAATCTACTGGAAAAGTTGTTCTAGTTGGACACAGGCGCAACAACATTTATGAAGCAAGTTTGGTAACAAACTCTGATGGAAAAACAGTGTGTCTAACTGCAAGAATGTCAAATGAAGAGAGTTGGAATTGGCATAAGAAGCTCTCTCATCTCAATTTGAACAACATCAATGAGCTAATAAGAAAGGATCTTGTAAGGGGACTTCCAAAATCAATACTCAGTCTAGATGGCCTATGTGATTCTTGTCAAAAGGCAAAGCAAAGGAAGTCATCTTTCAAGAGCAAAACTGAATCTTCAGTAGTGGAACCTTATCATCTTCTACATGTTGATCTCTTTGGACCAGTGAATGTGATGTCTATGGGCAGAAAGAAATATGCTCTAGTAATTGTTGATGAATATACTAGATATACATGGGTATATTTCTTATCAAAGAAGGATGAAACTGCTCAAACTCTGATGGATCATGTAAATCTACTGGACAAAGGATCACAGCACAAAGTCAAAATTATAAGGAGTGATAATGGAACTGAATTCAGAAACTCAATTATGGAAGCTTTCTGCAAAGAAAGAGGAGTGAAACAAGAATTTTCTGCACCTGGAACTCCACAGCAAAATGGTGTAGTTGAAAGAAAGAACAGAACTTTAATTGAAGCAGCCAGAACAATGCTTGATGAAGCAAAGTTGCCAACTTATTTCTGGGCAGAAGCTGTTCAAACTGCTTGTTTTACTCAAAATGCTACACTGATCAACAAGCATGGGAAAACACCATATGAGATGGTGAAAAATAAGAAGCCAAATTTGAAATATTTTCATATATTTGGATGCAAATGCTTTGTGTTGAAGACTCATCCTGAACAGTTGACCAAGTTCGAGTTAAAAGCTGATGAAGGAATCTTTGTTGGTTATCCATTGTCAACAAAAGCATTCAGAGTCTACAATCTGAGAACTAAAGTGATCATGGAATCCATACATGTGTCATTTGATGACAAGAAAATAACTGGACTTGATGACTTAGATGGATATGATCAACTGCGTTTTGAAAATGAAGGTTTATTCTCTGATGATGTAAACTCTGATGAAACAGTACCGACAAACTCTGACGAAGCATACTCTGAACCTCTACTGATAAATACTGGAGAAACTGGAAATTCTCAAATTGAACAAAATAGAGAATCAGTTGAGGGAGAGCGTGAAGAAGCTCAACAAGACACAGCAAATGAGTCAGTTGAGGAAACTGATTCAAACTCTGAGCCATCCAATTCAGGGGGAGCCTCAGATGCTGCATAAAGTCAACATATGAATCAGGAGAGCATGGATCAAGGGGGAGGATCCAATAATGATGCAAGAAACCACTTACCAACAGCAAGAAAGTGGACACAGGCACACACACCTGATCTCATAATTGGAGATCCTGATGCTAGTGTGAGAACTAGAAGTGCAACAAATAATGAGTGTCTGTATCATGCTTTCTTGTCTCAAACAGAACCAAAGAAGGTGGAGGAAGCTCTTCAAGATGCTAATTGGATTACAGCAATGCAAGAAGAGTTAAATGAATTTGAAAGAAATGAAGTCTGGACACTTGTACCTAGACCAAAGAATAGATCAATAGTAGGTACAAAGTGGGTTTTCAGAAACAAGACTGACAGTGAAGGTGTGATTACAAGAAACAAGGCTAGACTTGTGGCTAAAGGTTATTCACAACAAGAAGGAATTGACTATGATGAAACCTTTGCTCCAGTTGCAAGATTGGAGGCCATAAGAATTTTTCTGGCCTATGTTGCACACAAGAAGTTTAAAGTCTTTCAGATGGATGTGAAAAGTGCTTTTCTCAATAGGAAGCTTGAAGAAGAAGTGTTTGTTGAACAACCACCAGGATTTGTAGATCCTAAACATCCAGATTATGTCTACAGGCTTGACAAGGCATTATATGGACTAAAGCAAGCACCAAGAGCATGGTATGAAACTCTTGCTCAATTTCTTTTAGAAAGTGGGTTCACAAGAGGTACAATTGATAAAACCTTGTTTTATTTCAATTCTGGTGATGATTTGCTTTTAGTTCAAATTTATGTAGATGATATTATCTTTGGATCTACTAATGACAAACTTTGTAAGAAGTTTGCAAAGCTTATGCAATCCAGGTATCAAATGAGCATGATGGGAGAGCTTAGTTACTTTCTAGGCTTACAGGTCAAGCAAACAGATGATGGTATTTTTATCAATCAAGCAAAATATACCAGAAATCTTCTCAAGAAATTTGGTATGCTTGATAGTTCATCTGCTACAACTCCCATGGCTACTGCAACAAAGCTAGACAAAGACACAGGAGCCTCAGTAGATATGACAAACTACAGAGGAATGATAGGGTCTTTACTGTATCTTACTGCAAGTAGACCTGATATCATGTATGCAACATGTCTTTGTGCAAGATTTCAAGCAGATCCCAGAGAGCCTCATCTAACAGCTGTAAAAAGGATTTTCAAATATCTCAAAGGAACCATAACCTTGGGTTTGTGGTATCCTAGAGAATCAGAGTTTAAGCTAATTGGTTACTCTGATGCAGATTTTGCAGGCTGTAAGATAGACAGAAAAAGTACAAGTGGAAGCTGTCAATTTTTAGGTGACAGATTGGTTTCTTGGTATAGCAAGAAACAAAAGTCAATTTCCACATCCACTGCAGAAGCAGAGTATATAGCTGCTGGTAGCTGTTGTGCACAGATTCTGTGGATGAAGAATCAGTTGCTGGATTATGGTTTGAGGTACTCTAAAATACCTATTTTCTGTGATAACCAAAGTGCTATTGCAATGACAGGAAATCTAGTACAGCACTCCATGACCAAGCACATCAGCATAAGGTATCATTTTATCAGAGAACATGTGGAAGAAGGAAACATTGAGCTTCATTTTGTGTCTACAGACCAACAACTTGCAGATATCTTCACCAAACCTTTGAGTGAAGCTACTTTTACAAGATTGGTAAATGAACTTGGAATGATCTCTGGTTCTGACTAGAGATACGGGTTAGACTCAAAAACTATACATGTTTGATTTTTATGCTCATGATTCCTTGCATGTATTCACTGTTATGAGTACCAGTGTCATAAACTCTGAAAGTAAACTCTGATGCTAAACTCTGTTAGTCATACTCTGTCGGTTAAAGTCTGATGTTAAACTCTGATTATGATTTTTGTCTGAAACACAAGGACCAATGAAGAAATTTTGTATGGAACATAATTCTCAGTAAGTAATTGTGAATCCTTAAGAGTTGTTTAGATTCTGATCTCAAATATGTGCAGTAAGTTAACACAGCATGATACTGTCTCTGTATTTATAGCATCTCTTAGTTTATTGATCCTATACACTGAGTCTGTATTAGCTGTTTGCATTTTCTCTCATAAATTAATTGTATTAACTGATGGAAAGTCTAAACTCTGATTATTAATTGCAAATAATTCACCCTCAAATCAAAAGATGCCAAACAGAGCACAAATTCCTTTGAGATCATGTTGTGCCTAGGAAGATCCAGGAACTTATTGTATGAAATAAGGGCTAAAATCTTTGATTTTTGGTGACTAGTGCCAACCACTGATTACTGGAATATATATATATATATATATATATATATATATATATATATATATATATATATATATATATATATATATATATAAAGGGGGTGAAAAATAAAAGATATATCCAAATGAAAGGATATCAGTATACAGAGTTTAGATATAAAATCAGATTTTATATTATACATGAGAGTTTAGGCAACCAGTTTTTACTACTTTAGGTTGTGGATTTTATGCACTTTGAGATGATTTAAATATTGATTTCGGTAAACTCTGCTATTGCACACACAATTATGCACACCTGTACAGTTTGCGAAAAGAGTTTATTAACAAAGAAGGACAAATGATAAACACTGATGTATTGTGTGAAATATGCCGAGGTAACTTTGTTTTAATCTCTGATGGTTAAAATAATTTCTTTGTTTCAGACATTTTATAATTTTGAGGAAAAACATTTGTTTTGGTATTTCAAAAGAGTATGTTTGGGCATTGGTTTAGAAAAATGTTAAAGCGAGGAGAGAGATTGCATACATAGGAAAGTGTAATCGGCTGTAATTATTGCTGTTTTTACTGCGCATGCGCATTGGAAACTACCAATTACTGCTGTCAGTCATTGCATGTGTGACACGTGTCTCATTTACACAGTATACGGGGTAAGACAGTTATGTTTTAATGATTAAAAACTGTTCAGTTTTTAATTTTAAATTTTATATTTATACATTATACACACAACCGTTACAGTTTTTCACGACTTACTCCAATTGTATTCTAGTTTCATTCACACATATTCACAAACACTTTCTTTCTTAAACTCTCTCGTGTTTTTGAAGCTATTTTCTGTTTATTTCTTGATATTACTAATGGCTTCAACTGCTTTCACTGCTTCTGGACTAGAGTTTGTCCCTAATAACTATTCAGCCCCATTAAACACTGTCAATGCACCAGCGGCGTTTCATATCATACAAGACTTTCTTGCTCAGTCAGCAATTGGGCGTGCTTTGGTGGAGCCTGCAAAACTTTCTGGTGCACAGATAAAGGCGTTCTGGGAAACAGGATTGTATGATGATGGTGGTGAGACAGGCAACCCTTCGATTATTTTTGAATATGAAGATGCAGAGTATGTCATAACTGCTGGAACCATTCGTGCTGCAATGGGGTTTCCTGAATTTTCTTCGTATACAATTGGAATGGGTGATGAGGATTTGCTAAGAATGATGCGAGAGATTGGGTATTCTGGACCCTTGTCGAAGATTGGACAGCTCAAACGACCATTCTTAAGGAAGGAGTGGAGTTTTTTCTTTGATTGCATCACGAGGACATTCAGCAAGAAATGCACAAACTGGGATGCTATTCCCACAGACAGTCTGCAAATCGGGTATTCTCTTTTATTTGATAATCATTTTGATTTTGCACGACTTGTTTTGAATAATTTAGGAGAGAAAATGAGAGAGAATAGAGGAGTAGTCTATTTCTCTAGATTCTGTCAGACTTTGTTCTCTTACTGTGTTGAAGGAGTAGAAGTAAGTGAAGAAGATGTTTCTTGTTTTAAATTACATAAGAGAATATTTTCTGATCTTGTTAATAAAGATGTTAAGAAAGGGGTTGTTGGAGACTTGTTGCTACCTCCATCTGTGCAACAGTTTTTAAATGCTCAAGTCAATCCACCAACACAAGCTTCTTCTCAACCTGAACCTCTACAACAAGAACTGCCTCCGTCAACTTCTGTTAAACCTGCAAGGGGTGGTCGGACTAAGCATGTTGGTACTAAACCTCCAAGGATTGCTAAGCCAAATACTGAAGCTGGGGCATCAAATACTGATGATATGCCTCAGAAGAAAAGATTAAAGAAAAGAAGGGCCAATCGGGCAAAGTCTGTTAATGCTGATGAGGACAGTGAAACTGATGAAGAAACTCTTCATCAGAGAAAAAGAAGATTGGTGGCTGCACATCTTTTTGGTGCATCAAATGTAAATGTAAATGTAAATGTAAATGCTGAAGCTGTCAATTTGGACAGAGTAATTGAGGAAAATGTTATGCCTGAAATGGTAAATGCTGATGAAGAAGCTCCTACATCAAACGCTGATGATGTAGTTGAGGAAGCTGCAAATGAAGCTGCAGATGAAGCTCCTGAAATTCTTGTTCAGGAGGCTACAGTTTTTGAGCCACAGGGATTTGATATGGATGTTGAAGCACACAACTCTGTAAACTCTGACCATCTTGAAGCTTTTGATGAGACAGAGGGTGTGGAAGCTGATCATGCCACGGTTGTTCTTGAAGAATCTATGGCTACTCACACAGAGATTTTCTCTGTTACTCACCAGGTAATTGAAAAGGGTGAGGAAGTTGATCAGACCTTAAATACTGATGCTACTGAGAATGTTGCTAATGCTACAGAAACTGTTGCTGCAAATCCTGATGTTGCTGACAAGGATGCAACAGAGAATGTTCACATAGAAGCAGAGTTTGTTATAAACTCTGAGATTCCAGAACCTGATGCTGAGAATATTACTGCAGAGAATACAGCAGAGAATGCTAATGATCATGATAGTTCTGATCATTCCCAAGAGGAGTTATTTGAGAGTCAAGCAAACTCTGATGAGCTAAGAGAGGTCAATCGAGCTACGGCTGAGCATTTTCAAGAGATGTACTTTTCCAATTGGTCGAACAAGGATACTATCTTTTCTGATGAGAGAGCTGCAGACTTTGTCACAAAGTCATCTAAAGAGATTACAAATCCAGAGCTTCTCACTCATCTCAAAGCCACAATTATCCAAGTCAAATCATTAAACAATCGTTTTGATGCTTCTGACAAGGTTATTGAAGGTCTAAGGAATGATATAGCTGCAAGGGAACTTACACAACAGAAGGATAAATCATTGTATATTTCCTTGTGTAAAGATCAGAAAGTTTTTGATTCCAGGTTGTCCAAGGTTGAAGAAAATCAAGTCAAAATGTCAACTAAGTTGGATGAAATTGCAAATTCCATTGAATTGCTCACATCAGTTTTGCTGTCTGATGATGTCAAAAAGGGGGAGAGAGTGCCTCAAGACAAATGCAAGAGCTCTCAAACTCTGACTCGAAAAGATGACACTACTGATGGTGGTGCAAAAGGTAAAAATCCAAGGACAAGGAATGTTCAAAGGCAAGGGAGGAGATCAAACTCTGATGCTCAGAATGCTGATGGAAAAAGATTATACACTGAAGGGCAGTCTTCTTCAAGGGTTAGAAGTTTACTTCTTTCCTCTAAATCTCCAGTTACTGATGAAGAAGTTGCTACACAGTTATTCTTAGCAGAACATGGTAAAGATGTTACTATTGAAGATATCCAGGCAGAAGAGAAATTGCTTGCTGAAGAACACAGGAAAGATGTTGAAGCTGGAATCTACAAACAGAAGGTTATCAAGGCTCTGAGGAGAAAAGAAAAAGGAATTGTTATCAAAGAGAATGTAAACTCTGATCAGAGTTTACAGTACTCAAGGAGGCCTGTGATTAAAAATGCTGACAAAGGAAAAGGTAAACTGGTAGAAGAAGAACAGTTACCTAAGAAGATTTATTCAACCTCTGACATTGCTCAAGTTGAAACAAGATTAGCTAAATCAACCTCTGACGCTGCTCAAATTGATGTTTCTACTAAAGTTATGACAACCTCTGACGTTGCTCAAGTTGTACAGAAATCTACACAACTTCCAGGATTCAGCAAACCTAAAATTCTTGAAGAATTAAAGCTTGAAGCTGTGAATTTCTCAGAAACCAGAACTGTATTGGGAAAAGAAGCTTTTGATAAATCTGGATTGAGATCACATAGAGAGAGAAGAACAAATAACAGATCTCAAGATAACATTTCACTGGCAGAATCTGGTATTGGGGTTACACAAGAAAACCTTGATAAGTTAGAATCTGTTCAGTTGATTTTTCACAAAGTATTGAAGAAGCAGTTTTTGTTATACTTCATGAGTGATGGAAGAGTTTATAAAGTTGGAGAATCTGATGTTAATCTCAAATCATGGGAAGAACTGGAATATGTACTTTATCTTCTAAAAGTCAAAAACAGACATACTCATGATGTTGCTCAAGTTTTGAGAGAAAAGATGCTGAGATCTAAAGCTATGCTTGGAGGAGGAGTATCAAGTGTTTATATTCCAAAGTATAGGGATCATACTGGAAAGTTAGTGGAGATGAAGAAAAACAGTGCTAGATTTAGAACTGCACTTGGAATAAAAGTTTTGGAATTTAACTTGGAGTCAGACAAGTCTTATTTTATTCAGCTAGGAAATGATATGAGAAGAAACAACATATATTCTCTAAGAGCTGCTATCTACCAAACGGGGGAGAGTGATTCAGAACTTAAAGAGTTAAAAGAGATTATGGTGGATGAGCTAGAGAAGGCTGAAAGAAGACTGCTGATTGATTATCTCAGGACAGTACCTGATATTGAAGAAGTCAAGTAAAGTCTGACTGTAAGTTTTTCTGTTTTTTTGTTCTAAGTTAAATTTAAACTCTGTTTTAAAATTAAACTCTGTTATATTTTAAACACTGCATTTGTTATATGTTTTGACATCATCAATTATCTTTTTAACTTGTACATTTTGGTATGAACAAGTTGGGGGAGATTGTTAGATATAATTGCTGACGTTTGTTCATCAGTGTTTAAGTACCAGGTACATATCAGAGTTTATCTAGAAGCTAGTCAGAGTTTGATAAAGTCTGACTGGGTGATAGTTGACTTAGCTGTCGGTGCAAAGATAAAGATTCTAGAAGCAATATATTCTGAAGATGGAAAGAAGCAGAATATATTGATACAGCTAAGGAAACGGAATAGAAGACTGAAGCAATCCTTGATTGATATGAATTGTATAGCTAACTTATAGGAATATCAATTAGAGATGGATTGTAAGTAGCTGTGTACTATATAAACACAGATAGGTTATCCCTAGAAGGGACGCGAACATTGAATATATTATTCTTGTAACCTAGTAGCTCTTTGTGATTCATTAACATCACTAAGAGAGAAACTGTTAATATAATTACAGTTTGTTGATTTATAAAAAGTGTTCTTGATTGTTATTCTCATATACATACTTGATTATATTGTGTATTCGGCCTAACAGATACGACCTCATTTCCCATATACTTTCGATTTCAATCATTCGATGTCGATCAAGGGTCTTTTCAACCTCGATTTTGTTTTTGCCTTGGTTTTATTCCAAAATCTATTTTTGGATTTAATTTGGGCTTTTAACTAACCCAATTTAATTGGATTTAAGTTATTTCTGCCTTGGGCCTAATTGGGCCTTATTAATTTTTGGGCTTCGAGTTTGCCTGAGATTTAATTTATTTGGGCTTTCGCCTTTATAATCCTTAAATGGACTTTTGGGCCTTACTGGCTATAGACGGTTGCCATACCTCAACCGGTTGAGCTTTCAGTCATTTTCACTATAAAAGAGTGAGATTTCTCATTTCACTCTCAATTCATACTTCTTTCTTTCCAAAAATTTCTCTCTAGTATCTTTAGTTTTTCTCTCTTTTATTCCGCGGTAAGGCGATTCCCGGCGAGTTTTATGTTGAATCTCATCGTTTTCTGGGTTTCTTACTTGAAGTTTTGAAGAATTCTTTGAAGATTCTGAGCTTTCTTTGAAGATTCTGGGTTTAAAATGGCTGATTGCGCTTCCCAACGTCTATGATAATGCACTAGGATTTCATAGAAGTTATACCGGTCTTTTTCGAGACTTGGGGTCTTTTTATCCCTTACTTGGGACTTACTACCCTTTTTTGGGGATTTTAATATACACTAGTGTTTCACGAGTATCGTCTTGGTGTAAAGTGTGGAGCGACCTACACATTTATGACGATTTTGCCTTATTCGAGGCTAACTTGACATTTGCATAAGCCTTTTATGTCTTATACTGTCTTGTTTTGGCTTCAAGCCTTTCATTGATCATATCGAATGATGGGGTTTGGACTTAATGTCTTAGGTTTCTGGGGTTTCAACCCTTCATTTGCTTTCTAGGAAGCTCATGATTTCATCGAACCTTATTTCTATTTGTCCTAGTAGTGAGTCCAATCAGGACACACTTTAAACATTATAGACTTTCAAATTTGAGGCATGCCAAGTCCTTGGCACCTCATGCCCTTCGAGGGTTTCTAGCTTGTACGAGCCTCGACCAAATACGTTCTTGACGCGATATGGTCCTTCCCAATTTGGGGCCAACTTGCCTTTTTGTCCAACTCCGGATGCCTCAATCTTTCGGAGGACTAAATCTCCTTGTCGAAAGAATATCTCTTTAACCCTTAGGTTGTAATAGAAAGATGCTCGTTTCTGATGCTGAACTATCTTGGCATTTGCCTCATCTCTAACTTCATCAATCAAATCTAAGGCCAGCCTCAAGCCTTCCTCATTTGTTTCTGGCTCATAAGCCTCAATTCTTGGAGACGTGTGAGTAATCTCCACTGGAACCACTGCCTCTGCCCCATATGTCAATAGAAATGGAGTTACCCCGGTGGTGACTTTACAAGTAGTACGATATGCCCAAAGTATGGGGAGTAATTCGTCTACCCAAGTGTTTCTGGAGCGTTCAACTCTTTTCTTTAGTCCATCCAGGATAATTCGATTTGCAACCTCAGCTTGCCCATTTGCTTGAGGATGGGCAACAGAAGTGAAGCGCAACTTGATATCGTTCTCATCACAATACTTCTTAAACTCATCGTTGTTAAACTGAGTTCCATTGTCCGTAACCAGGACTCGTGGAATTCCGTATCGGCATATCACATTTTCCCAGAAGAATTGCATTACTTGCTTGGTGGTTATCTTGGCTAAGGGCTTAGCCTCAATCCACTTGGTGAAGTAGTCGATTGCTACTATCAAGAACTTTTTTTGAGCACTTGCCATTGGAAATGGCCCAAGTATATCCATTCCCCACATGGCAAAGGGGATTGGTGAGTTTATGGATGTCAACATCTCTGGTGGTTGCCTAACCACTGGTGCATGTTTCTGGCACCGTTCACATTTCTTCACATAGCTTTTAGCATCAACAAGTATGCTTGGCCAATAGAAACCTAGACGTGTGACTTTATGAGCAAGGGCTCTGCCCCCCAAGTGCTGCCCACAAATTCCTTCATGTACTTCCCTTAGGGCCAATTCTGCCTCTTGGGGTCTCAAGCATTTTAGATAAGGAATGATGAAAGACTTCTTGTATAGAATTCCCTCAATCAGGGCATACCTTAATGCTCTCACATTACAGCTTTCGTGCTTCTGAAGTGTCGTTGGGTAACCACCCAGTTTCCAGATGAGCTTTGATGGGATCTATCCAACAACTAGCAACATCAATAGGTGCTACCAACTTTCCGTTGATGCTTGGGGTCCTCAGGACTTGGAAGTATACACTCCCTGCATAGTTTTCAATTTCGGAAGAAGCAAATTTAGACAAGGCATCAGCCTTCATGTTTTCTTCCCTTGGAATGTGCTCTACATAATATTCATCAAACTGAGTCATGATGGCCTTGACAAGTTTCAAGTACTTGGCCATGACTTCATCTCTGGCCTCAAATTCCCCATTTACTTGGGAAACCACTAGCCTCGAATCTCCACATACTTTCAGAGTTTTGACTCTTAAGGCTCCAGCCAGCCCTAGGCCAGCTATCAGAGCTTCATATTCAGCTTCGTTGTTTGTCGTTGGGAAGTCCAGTTTTAGTGCGTACTCTATGAGGAATCCATCAGGACTTTGTAGCACTAAACCAGCTCCACTTGAATTTGTTTTTGATGCTCCATCAAAATAGAGCACCCAACATTCTTTGGAGACCATTTCTTGATCTTTCTCATCCTCCACTATTACTTCCTGCCCCCCGACTTTTTGGTTGTCAATGGTGCATTCAACCATGAAGTCAGCGAGTGCTTGAGCTTTGATGGCCGTTCGAGGCTTATACTTGATGTCAAATTCCCCTAGTTCAATGGCCCATTTGATCAATCTTCCACCAACTTGAGGGCTATGCAAGATGTTTCTCAGAGGTTGATCAGTCAAGACCTCTGTCTTGTGAGCCTGGAAGTATGGGCGTAGCTTTCTTGAGGCCATTATCAAGGCTAAAGCAAACTTCTCAATCGTTGAGTAGTTTATTTCTGGCCCATGTAGAATCTTACTCACATAGTAGATGGGTTTCTGAACCTTCAATTCTTCTTTTACCAAAACGGCTCCAAGGGCTGTGTTAGAAACTGCCAAGTACAAGTAGAGAGTTTCCCCTGGCTTGGGTTTTGCCAATAGTGGTTGAAAGTGTTTGTCCTAAATCCAATCATGTATGATGAGTTAGGAAGAACTTTCATGTATTCTTATTTGATTTCATTAATGTTAATAAAAGACTTGTTTTGTTTTTATTACGAGCTTTATCTATTTAAAGTGTTTTAAATAAGATGTTCCATAGTTTAGAGTAAAGCTTCTAGAATTATAATGAGATTATAATAGTGAGATCTAGAAGATGATAACTCTAGACTTAAACAGTTCCTGATCATAGGATAACTAATCGGAAGTTGGTGAATCCGCAAAGATTGGTACATACTATGCTTGCTCCCGTTAGGAGGATGTCTGTTCTCATAGGCATTTGTGTGGTGACACTATAGCTAGTATGTAGGTGCTTGTTAATGAATAAGTTCACTGAACATGACTCGATAAGTTGAACAACTAATGGAGTTTACTCACGTGTCAATAGTTATTCACTGAGTGATAGTTGTACATGTGTCCTTAGACTTGAGATCGTTAGAGTTATCTTGTATATAATGAACTATGCTTTGGATTAGTCCTTAGTCTCAAGGACATCCATTAGGTCTATTCTGGGCATAGGGATTTGTGTATGGAGATAGTTAACGTCAATAGAGGATCTACCCCTTCCAGTATAGGAAGAGAATATCCTATGTTATTCTTAGTATGCGAGTTCTGGAATCTCTGGCCAGAGTGTATGAAATTAGAAAGGAGTTTCTAATTTGCATTAATATGAACTTAGCATTGTGAATAAGAAATCATATGATTAAATTTGATAAGGCCTGACACGAGATCCATGCCTTATATTTAATCGGGATATTGTAGGGTAAAAGGAATTCATTGTACGGTAACTAGTCACTGACAGGTTCTTGGTATTCTAAGCAGTGAATTCATATTATCCAGATAGTCGCGATATGTTGAGAAGCATCCCTCACGATGTAGAATAAATATAATTAATCAGTTAATTATATTTAATGAATTTTAGAATTCATATAATTAATAAATAAAAAGTTTATTATTATTATTTATTTCTGCTACCGGCTTAATATTGAACCTACAGGGTCACACCATAAAAGATTAATTTATTGATGAAGGTATTTTGAGAGAGCAAGTTATTTTCTAAATAGTTTAGAAAAGGAAATAATGATTAAAATAGTTTTAATTATTATTAAAGCATTTTATAAGATAAAATGTGGGGTTAATATATATATATAAAGATATATTAAAAAAACCCTAGGAGAGCCCTATAAATAGAATGAGATAGTTCATTCTAAAAGACTTGAGTTTTGTGAAAACCTAGTTGCCACCCTCTTCTTCTTCATCTCTCTCTCTCTCTCTCTCAAAAGAAGAAAAAACTCCATTTTTATAAAAGCATAGTTTTATAAAAAGCTTCATCGAAGGATTATTCTTGGTGGATACCGGTAGAGTGCTTCACACTCTGAGGAGCAACTGCTAGAATCCATTTTATAAAGCTTCGATTTTCAAGGTACGGTTACGATTCCCTTTGATATAGATTTTTATATGTTTTTCTATATGTGTGATACATGGTTTTTACGGAATAATTGTTATATCACGCTTCCGTTCATCCGTAAATTCCAACAGTGGTGCCTCAACCATGTATTTCTTCAGGGCCTCAAAGGCCTCTTGGCTTTCAGTCATCCATTCAAAGTTTTTCACATTCTTGAGTGCTTTGAAGAAGGGTAAACACTTCTCTCCTGATTTGGAGATGAATCTTCACAATGCTGCCACTCTCTCTGTTAGTTTCTGGACATCTTTGACAGTCCATGGTGGTTCCATGTCTAGAATTGCTTTGATTTTGTCGGGATTAGCCTCGATTCCTCTCTTGGAAACCATCAGGCCTAAAATTTTCCCGAGCCTACACCAAAGGCACACTTAGCTGGATTCAACATCATCTTGTGGTGCCTTAGCACTTCAAATGCCTCTCGGAGGTGCTCAATGTGATCGGCCTTATCGAGGCTCTTGACTAACATGTCATCTATATAGACCTCCATGGTTTTTCCAATTAGGTGTCCAAAAATTTTGTTCACCAATCTTTAGTATGTTGCCCCTGCATTCTTAAGTCCAAATGCCAGGACTAGATAACAGAAAACACCAAAGTCAGTGATGAATGATACCTTGGAGATGTCATCCTTGTGCATTTTGATTTGGTTGTATCCACTGAAGCCATCCATGAAGCTGAGCATCTCGTGTCCAGCTGTAGCATCTATTAATGCATCAATCCTTGGTAAGGAAAAACAATCCTTATGACATGCATCATTCAAGTCAGTGAAGTCCACACACATCCTCCATTTTCCATTGGCCTTTTTGACCATTCCGGGAATTGTATCTCTTCAATGAATCAGGCCTCTAGAAGTTTTTCAACTTCTTGTTTAATGGCCTCTTGCCTTTCTGGAGCAAAATTTCTCTTCTTTTGTTTCACCGTCTTCCTTTCTGGATCCACATTCAATTTGTGAGATATCAATTGGGGATCAATCCCTGGCATGTCGGCCGCTGTCCAAGCAAAAACGTCATTGTTTTCTTGAAGAAAAGACGTGAGTTTGCTCTTCAATGGTTCGGGCAGTAGTGCCCCAATATAAGTCACCTTCTCTGGTTCTCCAGGGACTAGGGGAATTGGGACCAAGTCCTCAGCCAGTTTCCCCCTTCTGTCCTCGTTGTCGCTGATACTCATGTCTTCAATTGGGAGAACTTGCCCCCCGATTCCATCAGGTCTTAATGCGGCTACATAACAACTTCTAGCCATCTTTTGGTCTCCTCGTTCTTCACCAATCCCATTCCTCATTGGGAACTTGATTTTCAGATGATAGGATGAGGCAACGGCCTTGAACGCATGAAGACCAGTCCTTCCCAGGATTGCATTGTAGGTCGAAGTTGCCTTTATAACTATGAAGTTCAGCATTTGAGTAGACGTATTCATCCCTTGCCCCATGGTCATTGGGAGTTGGATAGTGCCTTCCACTTTTGATTCCACCCCGTTGAATCCGTATATAGGCATATTTGAGGGTGTTAACTGAGAGTCTGTGTAACCCATCTTGATAAAGGCATCGTGGAACAAGATATCCACTGAAGCTCCATTATCAACTAAGACTCTTTTTGTTTCGGAGTTGCCTATCACAGGTATTATGACAAGAGGATCATCATGGGGGAACTTCACCCCTTCTAAGTCTGAATCGTCAAAACCTATTGACACTTCTGTTCTGGCACGTTTCGGTGCTTCTCCAACCACGGTCATTACCTCTCGGGCATAAGCCTTTCTTGAGTTTCGGGAGGACCCTGCAGCAATTGGCCCTCCGAATATCATGTTGATCACTGGCCCTCGGGGCTTGGGATTCTGATCTTGATCGTTGTCCCTTCTATCATAATCCTTCCTTTCATAGTTCCCCCTTTGGCTCCCTTGGCTTCCATCCTTAGTGAACTTGCTGAGTTTTCCTCTTCGTATCAGAAAATCAATCTCATCTTTCAGTTGTCTACAATCATCGGTGTCATGACCGACTTCTTTGTGGAACCGACAAAACTGATTTTGGTTCCGTTTGGACAAATCAGCTCTCATTGGCTTTGGCCATTTGATATCTTCTTCCTTGGCTATCTCCATCAGAATTTGACTCCTGGGAGTATTCAATCTTGCATATTCTGTGAATTTTGGCCCAAAATTGTTTCTCTTGGGGGGAGAATCGGAGTTCTTTGATGTTCTGGGGAACTTTTCCTTGACGTCATACTCCTGAGTTTCTTTTCTTTTCTTTGAGTTTCCACCGTCACCAGCGGTGGGTTCATACTTTCTCATGCTTTCCTCAGCCTTGATGTACTTTCCGGCTCTATCTTGGAGCTTCAACATGCTCTCTGGTGGATGTTTAGCCAACGACCTCCTGAAGTGGTCATCAGTGGTTCCTTGTTGCAGGTCTATCATAGCCACTTTGTCATCTAAGTCCGGGACTTTCAAAGCCTCCCGAGTGAATCGATTGATGTAGTCCCTTAGGGCTTCATTCTTTCCTTGACGTATTGTCACGAGTGATGCAGAACTTTTCTCATGCACCCTTCCACTAATGAACTGATTGATGAAAGCCTTGCTTAGTTCCTTAAAGGACCCAATAGAGTTGGGAGGTAGACGGCTATACCAATGTTGGGCCATGCCTGCCAAGGTTTGTGGAAACGCCCTACACTTGACCGTATCGTTGGCTGGCTGCAACAGCAGTGCATTGGAGAAGGTCCTTACATGATTTGCGGGATCTCCCGTTCCATCATAGGCTTTGATCGAAGGCATCTTAAACTTTCTGGATATAGCTGTTTTCATGATGTCTTGAGTAAACGGTGGTGTAGGATCATCAGGATCTCCTAGGGGCAACAGAATACTAGGATCACCTCTTGGGGCTTCAGCCCTCTTGGTCCTTCTTGGTGGATCCAAGTTGATTATCGGGATTCCTTCAGTCGTTCGGCCCCGAGATTGAGCGGCCTCTTCTTCAGCAAGGAGTTTTTTGAGCCTTGCAGTCTCTGCCTCATGGGCTGCAAGTTTCTCCCTAGTAGTTTGGGGTTGCTCCCGATTTGTCTGGGAAGAACGTCTCCTTCTTGGGGCGACATCCTCTCCAGTTGTATAACCCTCATCCTCGGTGTATGGGCCTGAGTAATCTTGAACGAAAGGGGTCTGGCGAGTTTGTTGATTTTGGAGTCCCAGACCTTGAATATAAGGGGGCACATATGCCTCATGGTAGATTGGATTAGTTCCACTACCGCCCGCCATGGGTCGAGGGGGCATGCCATATCTTGGCATCCCCAAAGTCTGATTCGCGTATTGAGGAAGATCAGTAGTATGGAGTTGAAGGCTTCTCGGTGCATTAATGATGAGTGGAGAAGTCGAGATTGGTTGCTGGTGAACGGTCTCTTGTGGATTAGATCCATGAATGACCATCTGCAGGGGATTCGTCCCTTCAACCGAAATTGGGATTTCCGGTCCTTGAGTGTTGGTGGGGATATTCGTCCCTTGAGTGCTAGTAGTTGGCGGTGGTTGATTTCCGTGAGTATCAGCCTCAGAGGTGACATGGCGATCCTCAGGAGTTTGAGTATCTCGAGATGTTCTTCGTGTGTTTGCCATGGTTGATGTTGTCTTCCCACAGACGGCGCCAAATGTTATGGATTAAAAAACGTGCTTTGTGAATTTAATGCTAGGATTAATGAGCTTCGAGCTTTGATGGCTGCACTCGTGTATCCGGACTAAATTGGTCCTCACAAGATGCCTACGTATCTCAAATCGTTATTGAGAATCAAGCCAAAGACGTAGTTCTGATTGTAGGATCAGGGGTCCTTATATAGGTGTCTGGAACCTTGTATTTATGGTACGTTTTGGAGACTTAACGGATAAGTCTTCTTATTGATAACTGATAAGGATTGTATTGCTTGGAGGGCAAGTCTTTTCCTTGTTGATAAAGGTTGTGACTCATTGATTGCCTTTAATTGGGATTCTGGATCCTTCTTTGACCAATTTTCCATAATTTGGACTCTATTTATGAGCTGTATATTTTCCCTATTTATTAATTACGAAATTAATAAATAATCAGGGATTTGGGCATTAATTATCGAGCCTTTTTATTGGACCGTCAATTATATTTCTATAATTACTTTTCTGTCCATATCAGTCTTCAATAAAATACAATTGACAAGTACTTTGCAGTCTTGGTTGCTTCAATATAAAATCACTAAAATCCCCTAGTACTAACTCTGTATCATACAAACACTTATGTAGTCTTGAAAGTCTTGATTCTTTATTTGTCACTGAGGCCTGAACATATTAATGAACTTCTTTCTGTGACCTGTTTACAGACTTCAAGAATACATACCATATTTTGATTTCTTGAGTTTACCATGTCTTCTGTTCTTATGAGATTCATGTGCTTCAGTTAATATTATTATCTGTCTTGTTCCTTTGTTGAGTTATAGTTACAGTTAAACCTCGATTAAGTAATATCCGATAAAGTAATAACCTCGCTTAAGTAATAATTTTCATCGGTCCCAACTTGGGCCAATGTTGTAAAGTAATATTCTCGCTAAAAGCATAAGATAATAAAAAATTCGAAAGTCATTAAGGGCCCAAGTAATATGTAAAGTAATAATTCCATAATTATATATATATATATATATATATATATATAATGTATATGATTACAAAATTTAATTCTTATTAAAATATGAATCTATTGTAGCTTGTTTCTTCTTTCCACCAAAGCCAAAATTAATCTCGTCCTTGACTTTATGTAAAGCAAAAATAACTCCTGGTATGTTTTGCTCGTGTTGTAACAAGTAATTGTTCAAAGTGGTGAGTGCTTGAAATGCTTCCTTTGATGACACGCTTGGGATGACATTGCTATCGTCGGGTTCAGGATCAGTCCCTTCATCAGTGCTCATTACCGACTCAATGATTTCTTCATCCGTAGGTGATTCCATAACCGCATCATTCTCGTTTGGATAGTTTAAGAGATGCTCGACATCCATCACATTCCTATATCGTAAATTAGAGATAACTTCATTTAATCCTTCAACACCTTCATTTATTTCTCCAAGTTCTTGTTCATCATTTTCTTCTGAACGAATCTTGCAATGCCGAAAACAATTTGCAATTGTGGTTGTTTTCACATCAATATTCCAAGCCATGTTAGCAAAACTAATAGCATTCAAGATATTAACTTTTTCAGGATTTGTTGCATTAACTTCAAGACTTTGCAACATGCTAGAATATAGATGATGCGAAGACATTGGTGTACTGTATACTGTAAAACAAAGTTGATATTGTATGTGTCTGTAGTGTACCATTCTATCATTTTATATAGTTAATCACAAAGTCTTATCATTAATATTATGGTGTCTCTTCATGTATTTTTATTTAAGAATTACAATAAATATTAGATGGTTGAGTTTCAATACAACGTACACAACACATGTTACCTTTATGTACTGATCTGGTGCAATTTTAATATGCATGCATCTAGTTTTTGGATATAAGTAATCATAATAAAAGTAATTTTAGATCAAATACATTGCATGTGATTAATTCTAGTTTTTATACGTACATTATATATTATACTGTACCACGTAAACATAAAAATTCGGTAAAGTAATAAAATATTACTTTATCGATAAAGTAATAAAATATTATTATATCGATAAAGTAATAAATTCGGTAAAGTAATATTTTTTCCCGGTCCCAAGGGTATTACTTTAAAGAGGTTTAACTGTACCTCTGTTACATATTGCGTTACATTATGCTTTACACGTATTTAAGATATAAAACAACAAGCTGCTTCTATATGTTTCTAACATTGTCTTGCAGGACATATACTTTATAATGTTTATCTTATTGTCGGCAAGCTAACAATGTAGAAACAGGGCTTGACAACAAGCTACTAGTTGTGGTACAGAGCATATCAACAAGCTGTCAGAACTCCGCCCAAAAGTTGTTCAAGTCAAATGCAAGTCCGATTTTCATTGAGATCCTATAGGACTTGATTTGTAAGAACTCTAATATTTATATAAACGTTATATCTAATATTGGAGCCCAGGTTTTTCAAAAGACATGTTCAAAATATTTTTCCTATCTTTTAGGAGTTGTTATTTTCAAAACTCTTTCTTTTAAAGAGAAAATGTCTTCTTTATCACAATTTGGAGTTAAAATGTCCAAAATATCACTATTTAAATAAATGGTCGTTATTATCACTGGAAAACGTATGTTTTAATTATGTTTAAATATTTTTTTGCATTACAAATGTTTCTGTTGGTGGGCCTTTGTTACTAGGTCTAATGGGCTTAGATCTATTTCTAGAAACGCGTGAGTAACATGTGTTTTGTATTGTTTTTTAATTTTATTTTTTCACTAGAAACACATTTTCAACATGCGTTTTTAGAAAATCCAAAGTTTTTGACAAATGGAACGCATGCTGATGATGCGTTTTTGAGAAACGCTAGTGAAAAATGCATTTTTATGTGTTAAAAGGGTCATTTTCCTTAATTGTGTTATATTGGACCATTTCCAATAAAACTGTGATACAAAGGACCATCACCCTCTTTTAAACAACTCTCCTAAACTTGTTTTTGAACTATATACTAAAAGATTTTGTTTTAAACGTTTTATCCTCCTAAACTTCAGTATGTGTTTCATGTGTAGACATCTGATTTTCAAATTATGTAACAAACTTGAATGTGAAAATAGGATTCAAGACCGTTGCAAGTTGTTGAGTAATTTTAACGTTATATGTTTATCATATATATATATATATATATATATATATATATATATATATATATATATATATATTTAGTGTGTGTTATTCATTTTTAAGAACTCAGAGAAAAGGAGAGAACATTACAACACTACAAGAAACAACTTTGTGCTTTCCACTCAAAATCTTTATTACGCGAGCTCTAATATTCATATTCGTTTATATTCATATCTTGAGTTCATAGTTTGAATTGTATTGATTTTATATCGATTGTATTGCTCAATTTGTAAGTGTTGTTGAATAGTGAGTTGTGATACAACGGTTCACGGAACTAGTTTGATAGAGAAGTTTGTACTCGGAGTATAATTCTTAGAGATCATTTAGTTCAGGGAACAGGATTGTCAGCAAGCTGCTATCTGCTATCAGTGACACGGAAAGAAGGAAGATATATTGATTAATCTTGTAATTGATTTTATAAGTGATTAATAATATATTCTCTAGTTTGATAGAGGACCAGGACGTAGACCAATAATATTAATGGTCGAACCTCACTAAAATTCTCGGTATTCTTTACTTGCTGTTTATTTATTTTCTACACTGCATAATTCTTATCAGTAAGCTGACAGACTAGTTTATATTCGTAATAGCAAGCTGACTAGTTTAGTTAAATATTCAATAAAGTTTTAAAATTGGATATAGTTAGCCTAACACACCTATTCACCTCCTCTGGTGTAATTTCACAGAACACAAATAGAGATGGTGCTTCGATATAAAACAGAAGTCGCACATTTTCCTTATGCATGAAATGATAGCAATATGTAAGTAACCCATAAAGAAGGTGCATTACCTACTGGCAGGGGGCTACTCACCCATTAGTTTAATCTTCTGCTAACCAAGTTGAGTTTTCTTTCCAACATGCGCTCATACAATAACCAGATATTTACTTGAATAATTTCAGCGTTAGAAATTAAAGCACAAGTTCTTCACACTCTAGACAAGAACTTCACCATCTAATTTCATTCCTTACGTTAAGAGCTTTACAACTGATTGACCAGAATCCTAAATACGAAAGTATACACCACTCATTTTTGCTCTGCCTTGACTAGAAAACTTTTTGCCTCGTCTTCTGTGATTTCACTGAAAAAATAGGAATAGACCAAAAAACAAACTGAAGTAAGTCTTGGTGCTGGTAACACGACAGGAGCAGAGCACAACTGATCAAGTTTCTGAACAGTTGGAGGAATTGAAAATCAAGTACAAGGATGTAATACCTCTCTTCTGCTTCGGTTTTTGAGATTAGCATGAAATTTTTAGATGCAAGAAACTCAGTGAAACTGGCAAGGTCTTTCTCCGTACAGAATTTGCAAAGTTTGAGCAAAAAATCATTGAACTGCTTTGGCTCCTGCAAATATAAGTCTTCACAGTTGAATGCGATTTCTTTCTGATTTGGTTAAATATAGAAGTTTTAAGGACTATTGTTGAAAAGAGATCAATCAAAACATTATGTACACCTAATATCAGTATTGACTTGTGACGGTCAATTGAGGCTTTTCACATTCTAAAATACAAACAACTACTTTAACTTGTGAAAATAATAGAATATTGTAGTTTGCTGTACTTCATAAAATATCGTACGATATTTATGACTGAATGAATATAATTGGACTGAATCAGTTCTAAAACAATTTATGTCAAAGTGTATGAAGTAATTCTAGCATACATTTTAGTACATGCAGTATAGTTCCGATCAACTTAACGAAAGTGTCAAGCTACATGGGATGGAAGAGCTGACGCAGAGGGAATTTCATAACTGGATTCTAAAACTCCACGTTATGTCAACTTCACCCAATTTAGTTGATACTTGATACAAATTTAAATATTTGCAAGTATTACTATTAAGAAGTTAAAATGTCAAATTTCTTAAATCTCGTCAAGTTTAATATACCGCCAAAGCCTATAGGTTAATATGATGCCAATCGACTCTTGAACTCAAAATGTGATTCTTTCTGTGGAGCTAATGGGAGTAGTGCTTAATATTTTCTCATGCTTCCAACAATTACAAAACCAAATCATTATATGAAATTAATATGAAAAGTCATCACTCGTTATAACACAAACTTAGAAAATGAATAAATTTTATTCACAAAAAGACGACCCTTAAAATTTGCATCTTCGCTATGTCCAGTTAATTATTGTGTGTATTATTGATATCAAATTAGTAATGCTACGTCCATTATTTAAGTGCATTCAATATTATAGTAGCATTAAAAAGCAAATTATCAGAGATATAGATACCAAACAGATAAAAAAGAACTTTCAATTGTGATACCAGTAAGATATTGAGAAGACTTACTTGCTCAAGAATGCAACCCTTGCGTAGAGCAATTAAACATTCCAGTACCTTCTGAAAATTATCCCCTTCGAATGAGTCTTCTATCAGTTCCCAGATTATACTTTTCATGTCAGTAATAGCTTTGTTAACCCATTCCGTACCATCTCTTCGCAACATCATGGATTCAAAATCTTGAACAGGATTATAGACCCCAATTTTCTCAACTTTAAATGCTGATGCAGGTTCAATAGAATTGATAGCTTCAGCATCATCAATATTTCCAGGATCCTCCCGTTCATCATTTGAGCCAGAAGGTTTATCTCTTAATAATCGTCTAGCTGACTTTTTTAACTGCATGATAGAGCAAGTATAAAGACAAATACAATGAAACATTTTCTGGCATTCACAGCTCGAATTTAAAGTCGATGGGGGAAAATGAATGACCTTTGGGTTCTCCTTCAGTTCAAATAGCCTACGAAATTCATCAATAACAGATTTGCTGTGAGATAGGAGATCAGAATCAGGTTCCGTTATCTTTTTGAGGGTTTCATCTAGAGGTGGTACAGCTGCATCCGGATGTCTTGATTTCAACTCAAGATAGCGATAGAAACGCTGCGATGTTTAATCACATGCATTTCAGCTAAAAACATTGGAAACTTAAATATACACATTTCAAAAATTTTCCAGGGTTGAGGATGCAGGAGAAAGAATATAACATGTTCCATTGCATGTCTTTTCTGTTTGTCACATTCTGTTACAATCATTTTCTACCAAAAAGAAATAAAAAAATCGTGTACATGTTTGTAACTATGCAAACTTTGGATTATCAAGTAGCTGCTACCTTAGATGTGTTCTAATTAAGCAAATTAAATTAACCGATGGTCACCATAAGCCTGTTCTTTCTCCTAATTGTTTACAGGCAGCACAAACCCAAATGCATACCAAAGTAAAAGAGAAACATATCACAGCACAGTGGCTGTTCAACAGACTATGCAATTTGCAGGCATGCACAGATTTGTTCAAGGAAGAAGTACACACTGAAGTTCAGGCTAGAGTACCTCCAGTACAGGATTTGGAGTGAATTCGGGCTGCAAGCACTCTGCTTTTCCAGTCGGTGCAAGTTCAAGCATCTTTACCAAATTATCAGCAGCCTCCTGCTGTTCATTGTTTGGAAGCATTGATGAAGGTAAATTGCTGAAGGACGGGAACTGAAACTCACGAACATCCTCCACAAAAGGAAGTACATTGAGATAGAACGAATCAGGCTGACCAGCAACAATCAGACAATTTAGAGAGGTTTAAAAAAAATCATGTAAAACTTTGAGAATCAATGACTTACAACATGATCCCTATCAGATATGTTAGGAGTCAGCACACCAATGACAACTTGAGTCTGTCCTTGCCTCCATACACAACGAACGATTGCCACTTTGTTCATCTCCTTCATTGCTCTTGCTAATGCAGAAACTGCAAGAGCAGCTTTCGTATTACCCGGTTCAGCTATGACTATGTTAACATCTTTCATGTAATAGTGTCTTGAACACACAAGCCACAGACCCAAAGGAATAAGATAAGAGAGGTAAAAGTAAAACAATATCAGTAATAAATCAACTATAATCAAATCACATGTATTACAGTAAAGTAACAATTTCCACCTCATTATGTTTGAAGCATCAGTGAACCCAAGCAGTTTCACACCCTTCTCTGGTTTAAATTTTACAGCTTCCCATTCAGCCGATGATATAGGAACTACTTGAGGTCCATATCTATATCCTTTTATCCTTTGTTCCGGAGGCACGACTTTAGTAGGATCATCAACCTTTTTGTATTCATATTCTACTTTGACTTCATGACTAGCAAGTTTATCAGTTTCAGGTGCTTTATCAGAGTACTTTTTCAGAGTGGGAAATTTCTCTTCAGAAGTTTTCTTGTAGACCCACACCTATGGCAGTAAAGCAAATAAGAGTATTTCATAATCAGCTATCTATCTGAGAGATAAACCGGCGCATTTAAAGTCCAGATACTGATATAATTCAAAACATAGTTACAAAACTGGGAACACTGATATAAGTAGGGTATCAGTATATGTAAAGTGTAAACTACATAATTAACATCTGATACAACTGTTTTCCTTTCTAACTTAATTTGAAAGCAAAACAATTGTAACAATCTTGCTCTTAAAAAAGTGGAATTCGGAGATAGGACTTAATGTCACAACTAACACGAACGAGAAAGCAAAAAAAAAAAAAATCAAAGTAAAAGAAGAAATTTTCGCAGAGATGCCTGCAATTACAATATTAATTTTTGTAGCTCAATAAGGGATAATATTAGCAACTCTTTAAGTTATCAGTATGATAGATCACCAATATTTTTATTGAAATGAAACTTTTATCCACTGAAGGAGAAAACAATAGCATATTGAAGAGGATGGTTCAAGAAAGGCAAAAATCTTTATAAAGACTCTCACCATAACCTTCACTTCAGAGCTTAGCTCCAAGTCGCCTCTGTATATTGTAACAGGAGATATATTACGAGTTCTAAGTGCACCCAAAAGTGATGTTGAATTTCCAACATGGACCTTTCTTGAAGAAGTCATCTTTGATATTGTATCCAGTAAAAGATCGTTCTCTTCTATTGCACTCTTATTCCCATCCATTTCCTGTTCTCCCCTATAAACTATGCATTCCATTTTCATGCCGTGTGCAGCCATCTGTGCAGCAATAGTGTGGACTTGATCTTGTTTAGTTCCTTCATATGGATCTTTAATAGGATGAATTGCATTTGTGATTAGACAAAGACGTTTTTTCCCTTTAATTGTTTGTCCAAACTTTTTAATCAGCATATCCATCCCAACAACAATTGCATCAAGAACTACGACCAAAGTCAAGGTATCAAGGAATCAAAATTATAAGTTAATATTGAGTTCAGGATCGACAAAACAAACCATTTCTCTAGATGGTGTTATGAGATAAAATTGGGTATGTCCCTTGATTTTCGTAACTTTTGTCAACAATAATAAAATACTAACACAACCCTAGAAAAAAGTATATAAACAGAGATTCAACAACCAAAAGTGGTCTCAAGTAAACAAAAACTGTAAAATATGCAAATTTATTGACATATTATCAATGAAATCAATCAAAATATCATATAGTATATCTCGTAAAAACTATATATTTTGTACATTAAACAAACTAAAGTATTAGGAGTAGTGGTTCTCAACTCCTCAAAATAATCAAGCACTAATGTAGGATACAGTCACCATCAACAGTTCCACGAGGAAGCTCTTCTAAAACCTTAATGAGATCTCCATCGACAACTTTGAGGTGGTTCAACACAATCACATGTTCATATCCACCGATTTCGTCGGTGAGCACATTGTCAGTGTCTAGAAATAAAAAAAATGTGGTGCTGTTTAGTTAGTACATAATTCCAAATGCTCGAAATCCAATATTTGCATATTAAACACAACAGCTTATTGGAAAATGAAGCAGTTCTCACAGAACTCTCTTTACGAATTCACAGATTATCATTTCTGATCCTCGGGAATTGCTATCTTCTTTTGTTGAACCCTTATGTTTATCAAGCAAATGTAATTTTTCAAAAGTGGCTGTCAGGAGCCGCACCAAATATTTACATATATGATATATCGTGGCTCCTTGGTTTTTCTTGTCCATATTATACAGAAAACCAATATATATTTTGTTGCATTGTGTAACACGCTAGATCAATGAAAATATCAGTTGCTAATAATAACACTCCTCAGATAGCATACCATGCAATATATTTTTCAAATAAAACAAGTGCAATATGACACATAATATCGAATTATACCTTCGGTTCCAAATAAAACAACTCCCACTTCATCATATTTACCAAAAATCAGCTGCATTTAAATATGGACAAATTATTTATCAAAAAATATGATTTCAATAAGATCTAAGCAGATATACATCATTTTTGCCGGAAAAAAACTTAGAAGACTCAGAAAAATCATCGCATTGAGTTCCGCAAATATATCGACGTTTTATTAGATACTACTCAAGAAGAGCCATAGAGAGAAGTGGCTGGTAATAAGATAAAACCGTCAATTAAACAAATTAAATAACTTTTACCCAAAACCTAAGACAGATTACAGTGCCAAAATTCAAGTGTAAAAGATTTTCAAAAACAATTCAAGTATAAAAAATGCAATGTGTTCATTTTCCCCTTTCCCTGTATTTAATTATATTCAAAAAAATATACAAGATCAATTAAATTGTTCTAAAATTCAGCTATAATAAATTTCTTGAAAATCTTCAAGTATGAAAAGCTGTGAAAAACTGCAACGAGTTTGTTTTTTCCATTCCCTGTTTCTATTTATATTCATAAAAACATACAAGATAATGAATTAAATTGTCTGACATTACCAACAAAAAATAAAGTGAAAACCGTACCTTCTTCTGTACAAGCATAGAACAAATCTTTTCAACCTCCGGCAACACATTATGCATCGAGGGACCAACATCAATTAACAAAAGCAGTGCTTCCTACACAAAATAAATAAGATAATAAAAATTGCATCGCACAAAAAATTCTAACTTTCTGTTTAATATCCTAAAGCAGACTACCAAACATAAATAAATAGAGTAAGTTTCTCCACATAATTTAGCATTTACAAATATAAGATTCACAAAACAACAAACAAAATTAACAATAACTATAGATAGTTTATTGTCCGATCATCCTAATCAACAAACCATTTTAGCCTAACAACTAGCTACGAACTTCCCGAAACACAAGTCAGATTCACATTAGTACTAATCCCCATCACAGTACCACAAATCACAACTCTTATTAATGCAACAACCAATTACAAATCCATTAATCCTAAACACTCTCTACAACCTAGCTACAAATTTCATAAAACACGAGACACATTAGTACAAATCACCATCGCAGTACTACAAATCCCACGTCTTAGTACAACCAATTACAAATCCATTAATCTTAAACACTCTACAAACTAGCTATAAAAGTAACAAAACACGAGACACATTAGTACAAACCACCATCACAGCACCACAAACCACAGGTCTTCGTAATGCCACAACCGTTTACAAATCCATTAATCCTAAACACTCTACAACCTAGCTAAAAATTTCACGAAACACACTACACATTACTACAAATCAAAACCCCGACTCATATTAGCCCACAAACTACTCGAAACACGAAGAACATTACTACAAATCACCAATTTGCAGTCTAAATTAGTTCAAAATTTAACCAACAACTAAAAAAAACACACACACACACATTCAACTAATTAAATACCATATCAAACACTCATAAAACCCAACACATAACATACAACAAAATATTAAACAAACTAAAGTTGAATGCTTTAAATATAAAAACACGAATTAATGCATATACACACAAGAAAAATGAAGGGGTTAGTATAGACACAGAGTAAATGTGAAATTGAATAAAGGGGTTTATGGGTTTTGTATAAATTACCTTGTTTCGAGCCATATGAGATGAAAGAAGCGATGTTTTTGTAGTTTCTTGAGGAGTTTTAAATGGGTTTTGTGTGTATTTTGAATATATACAAACAGGGTGGAGAGAGAAGTTGAAGATTGTCAGAGAAGCTCCCTGTTTTTATTTGTGTTTTCTGCGATTGATTTAAATTTTTAAATATGCAGGAGATGTTTGATTCGAGATTTATTAATTAAATTTGTGAAATTGAAATTTTGTGAGTATATATATCATACGTTTATATAATTTTTTTGTATATAAGAACGAGCGTCTTAAGTTGGTTTTACAAAAAGTAATATATTTATACTAATAAACTTTCGTGGGCAGAAATTTATGTTAGTTAATGAATGACATGTTAAATAATGAAAAAATATTTGAATAATTTAATAAAATTTATTTTAATAAAATGAGATTAAATTAAATTTAAAAATTCAGCGATAAACAAGTGTAAGATCTAACCAACAAATCATATAATATTTTACGTAATCATTAAATTTATCAATAAAAATGGATGACAAATTACATAATTCAACCTATAAATTTAGAATTAAAATTATAATAGTAAATTTAGAGTTAGAATTATAGAATTCAAATTAAAAAAAAAGTGAGCATGTTTATAGGTCAAAATATCTGATTTGCCAAAATAAATTCGTTAGTTTATTGACGTGATTAGTGCTTGAAGACTTTGTTAGTAAAATTCTGTTTTAGTAACATAAGTAACTATGCCTTTGGCCTTTTGCATTAAAAAAAAGATAGAGACCGATGCCTAATATATTCGAACTTTCAAGTAAAGTAGAAATCCTGCGACACAAATCTCGTCAGTCCTAACCATTCTTTGTTTTCATCAACCCTCAAGGAAGCTGATACATCACATAACAGTACTACTGGATCTTACAATTGTTATGGCTTCCCCAGAGCAGCTTCACATCATCTTGATCCCTTTATAGTGCCAAAGCCCGAGTACCCCATTGAGCTAGGCCTATTACTCGCAAACCGCGGAATGAACGTTACCATTAGCACTACTAATGATAATTTTGTCCTCTACAAATCATCCATTAAACTCGCCAACACTACTTTGAACCTTAGCATCCGGTTACTATCTCTTGATCCTCCGGGCCAGATAACGATGATACGAACAGACCGGGCCAGGTAACGATGATACGAACAGACGACAAGCACTAGAAAAATTAGTTCAAGAGTTGGTGCCACCACCTACCTGCATGGTGTCAAGTGATACCACGGGTACGGGATATACTCATGAGATTGCATTAAAATTCAACATTCCATGCTATATTTTCTATCCAAGATCCTGCTTCAGTATGACTTGTGCAATTAATATTGCTGATAACGAGCAGCTTGACAAACTAAATCCATATACAGACTCGTTCTTGATACAGGATATCCCTCACAAAATTGAGTTAAAAGGGTATCAATCACCATTCTTCAGGAGAGTATCGAAAGTTGGCGAGAACCAAATAAGGGGCGGCATACAAAACGGAACATTGAAGTCGTATCCTTTTCGAGGTTTGTTAGTAAACAATTTTGAGGAGATGGAACCATGGTATTTTAAACAACTTAAAAAACAATATTCTAATGCTTGGGGCATTGGTCCAGTTTCATTGTGTCACAAAGAGATTTCACACAAGATCGATAGAGGTCAGAAGGCTTCAATTGATTCAAATCATTGTTTAAATTGGCTTGATTCCATGAAGCTGGGTTCTGTCATTTATGCTTGTTTTGGGAGCTTGAGTTGTATCATATCTTATCAATTAGTAGAAATTGATTTAGGCCTAGAATATTCAAATCAACCATTTATTTGGGTTATAAGAAATACTGGATATTCGGCAGAAATAGGAAGATGGTTGGACACTAACAAATTTGAAATGAGGGTAGAAGGTAGAGGCCTAGTTATTAGAGGTTGGGCACCACAACTAATAATACTGTCTCATCCTTCTATCGGGGAATTTTTCACTCATTGTGGTTGGAACTCAACATTAGAAGGTGTATGTGTTGGAATCCCAATGATCACTTGGCCTATGTTTGAGGAACAACATGTGAATGAAAAATTTGTAATAGATGTACTAAGGATTGGCGTGAGTATTTTTATTGAGGCTAGACTTAGTGATAGGTCCATAATTTAATACATTTTTAAAACCTATTTTATGTCTATTTTCGTAATTTTATTATTTAATAAATTGTTTTCTTTTGTTTTGTAGAAAAATAAATAAAATCATATTTCAAGCAGAAAAAGGTGAAAAAGGCAAGGAGATGGAAATACTTGAAGTCAAAAGAAAATTGGAGAAAAATTGGAAAACTTATCGGAGAAGAAAAGGGAATTGAGGAAATATTTAAGAATCCGATTTGCAATCAAAGAGCCCAAACCCATTATTTTTCATATATATATATATATATATATATATATATATATATATATATATATATATATATATATATATATATATATATATATCCTCTTTTGTATTGATTGAGACACTTAGAATTTTAGCTATTTGTTTTCTCTGTTTTATGTTGTCGCGTGGTTATAATCCGGTTTCGCACCTGCTATTAATAATATTTATTTCTTGTTCTTTACCTTTCGCGCGCGGTTGAATTCCAGGGAGTACTTTGTTTGTTTACATTAATATTGTTTTTATCTCTCCTATTTACATTACTTGTACGCTATGTTTAAGTTATTTAGTTTAATTATATAAGTTTTACAAGCTTCTGTTCACGCATGCATTATATTTATATATTATTTTTTAATTGTTTTGTTTCTTCCATAATTATGCGTAGCTAAATCTCTTGCCCTAGGATGAAGATGAAGTTAATTTAATTATTTTTGATATCTTCTCGTTCCTATTAATTAGTTATCATAATTTTTCTTGGTGCTTAATTGTTCAATTGACAAAGTGATTTTGATATTTTATTGTTACCAGATTTATTTTTCATAGCATATGCTTGCTCCATGAAGTTTTGATAGGTTATTGTTAGATAACAAGTTTCATAGTATATACTTGTCTCGTTAATTGATATATCTTATTTGTGAAGGAAAGAGAATTGATTTTAGGGCGAGTTGATATTAATTGTGATTGATTAATGGATTCGGATTCCTAGGTTTTTCTTATTTGATTTTAATTGTTAATTAGGTTAAACAAATCTCATCTCAAATCTTATTGTCTAGTTCGCCTGAGTTAATTGTTAGGGTTTTGAAAATACATAGTCTCTGTGGATCGATCTGTGATTGCTACAACTAAACACTGTGCGCTTGCAGTTACATTATTTTTACACATCACTTAGTTCACAAGAAGTGATTGTAAAGAGTGATCGAGTGAAGAATGTTGTTGAAGAGCTAATGAACGGAGAGAAGGCAGGGGAGATGAAAAGGAAAGCAAGGGAGCTTGGAGAACTGGAAAACAAGGCTTTAGAAGAAGGTGGATCTTCCCATTCAAACATCACAAAGTTTATTCAAGATGTCATGCATATTATGAAAGATGAACAAGCGAAACAGATGCCGTGCAAAAAGGTCAAATGTAAGACAAACTACTTACCAAACTATCAAAACATCTTACATGTAACTTTCAGTCTACCTGTACATATTTCAAATATATTTTCTTTTCTAGAAAGTATTAGAAGTAAAAGAAAGCTTCATTAAATGTATATCAACCATTATATCTTTGTGTATGTATTTATCATTCTCTAACGGGTGATCTATTTTTAGAATTACATTGAAGTCCACAAGAACATTTTGGGAAGCCGTTGTTCACCATGGGTCGGTTCCAAGCTGTTTCCATTAGATTTTGTTTGGCAAAACTAAACCACCTAGCTTTGTTGTGTCGTTACCTAAACAGCTAAGCTAGTACTGCAATATAATCTGTTGGGTGACAATGTTTTCTATTATCATGATGCATGATGTCTAATTTTGTTGCATGATGACTATAGAAATGTCTTTGTTTATTGACTTGTAATTTGTAGTCTATAGTCATGCAGAATGACAACAGACAAAGTCTGAGTACTTTCTAGTTGTAACTTTAAATCAAAACTAAAGGCTCTTGATTCCAATTATTAATTTAGATCCAATCAATGATAACATGCTAGAGTTTACTCGTGTTTCAAGTTTGAATTGCTGAACCTCACTTGTGGAGAGCAAAAGTGGGTACATCTGGTTATAGTCTGGTATTAAATCATGGAACAACTGAGTTTGTGAATTGTAAGCTCCAAATAGCCACCTGCAGCAGTACTAATATTTCCTGGAAAAGAAACCATTGTGCACTGATCACAAGCGATATATCTTTCTAAATTTTCTAAAAGCTACTCTAGTCCAGATTTTTCAGGAAGTAATGTTTGAGTAACTAATTTCTTCAGTACTTGCTTCAGATTGTCTTTATCTTACTGCACTACGAAAAAATTATCTCATTGATACGATTTAAACGGCTATAGATTTATCCAAAAAAAAAAAGCTAGATAGCACCACTTTGGTTTTACCTTTTACAAATACAGAAGAGAGAGAAACAGTCCCCGTTACATGTGGATTATGTATGTCAACAGTTTTATCTGAACCCGCTTTGCTTTTCAAGTTCTCATGATCTTAAAGTTAAGCTTCTATCTGTTGTGCTTTACTAAATTCTAGAAATAAGGATGCTGCATGTTTATTTCAAGGAATGATAGTGGGAATACAGTATCAACATAATTGAAGTGAACACATATTTAAGGCTGAAAGACACGTAGCCACTTGGTTGATCCTGCGCTACTAATCAGTACTCCTGATATTGTTATTCTAACTCTGCCCATTCTATAGGGAAGTCAAGTTTGACATAGAAACATTACTCTTCCTGCAAAAATATATTGATATTTTTAGGCTATCATAGTCTTGCATCATTGGCATTGTAAGCTAGTTTGCTACTCGGGTACAGAGATGGCAATGTGCGTTTTGGGCTATCAGATTAGATTGAAAATAACTTAGAAAGCAGCCTAGTTACAACACTTACAGATAGCTTTCCATATGACACTTGCTTTGCTGAATTTTCTCCTGGTCTAAACCACTCACTTCTTTGCTATCAAATTTAAAGTACAATCCTGAGATTAAGCTGACAGAGTATATTTATGGTGTGTCTCTACAAAACTAGTAAGCTTCATCAAACTAATTAATCTTGAAATATCGATAATTGCTACTTTTTACTTTGACTGAATACACATAACAAAATCAGATTGTGGGATTGCATGGTAAATCTCAATGAACAACTTGCAATACCAAACATATATTTATTGAATATGATAATGATACTGAATAAGAAGATAGTTGTACCGCGCAAAAGGGATCTAGCATTTCCATAAGTGAAATCTAGAGGTCCTTGAATGTAGCATTCATTAAGTGCTTGCCCTCATCATCATTAAGATTTAAGGGTGTCCTCTAACTTCAAAATTAAGTAGAAGTACAGTGATAAAGTGCTGCTTGATCTCTTCCAACTTCACCTGGATATGGCGAAGAATTAAAGAATTATGTTTAAACCAATAAATGTAGAAATATAAAATAATTGATCAAAAACAAAAAGAGATATCATTAAGCTTGGGTATATTCTCTGGATGCATAATCTTATTAAGTACATATAAAGGTGGTGGTATCTTGAAGCTGATATTTTAAGCTGTGAAGTCATCACTAAAGACCGAAACCGAGAAGCTGCTGCAGTACCTCCTGTGGAATTTGATGTATCGTTCCAACCAATGGTCGTGTTAAGATCAACCTGTCCTGATTGGATCATCAAATTTAACTTGCTCGAATTCTTTTTATTGTTTTAATAGCTCTAATTTCACCAAAACTTTCTCACTAATTGTTGTGGAATAAAAACTAGGGTGTAATTAATGCTTAGGGTTTGAGAGCTTTCGGGCTTTAATGGTTGTTCTCGTGTTTCGTGACTGAATTGGTCCTTACAAGATGCCTACGTATCTCAATTCGTAATTGAGAATCAAGCCAAAAAACGTAGTTTTGATTGAAGGATAATTCGTAATTGAGAATCAAGCCAAAAAATTAGTTCTGATTGAAGGATCGGGTCTTTTATATAGGCGTAGAGAGCCTTGCATTTAGGGTAGAATTAGGTGACTTGGAGGTCAAGTCACCTTCTCAAATCAGGATTGTGAATCCTACTTTGTAGGAGGCTAACTCTTATTAGGGTTGTATACATTGGAGGCTACTCCTTTATGGAGTTGCACATTTTGGACTCTTTTGATGAGCTGTACATTTTCCCTTTTTATTAATTACGAATTTAATAAATAATTAGGGTTTCGAGCCTCATTAGTCGGGCTTAATTCTTGGACCATTTCAGGTCTAATTAATGTTTTATTTTTTATATCTTTAGGGTTATTTTCCAGCCCATATCATTTGCCCCCAATTTCTAGGAAAACTTTTAAGCTTTCGTAGAAATTATATTGACCATCTTCGAGATTTTAGGGGTCTTTTATAATTTTCCTACTTTTCAGGAATTTTATGGTGTCATCAGAAATTGATATCTCGAGTATGAAATTTTTGGGCTAGTTTTTATCCTACTGCCCCTGCAAAATATATATTTATATGCCTTTTCTTTTCTTTTTTCTCTTCTTTTTTTCGACCTCATTTGAAGTCGAAAATTTGCTACATTTTGCCCCCAGGTCGAACGATTTCGACCTCATTTGAGGTCGAACGATTTCGACCTCGTTTGAGGTCGAACCTTTTCGACCTCGTTTGAGGTCGAACCTTTTCGACCTCGTTTGAGGTCGAACCTTTTCGACCTCGTTTGAGGTCGAACCTTTTCGACCTCGTTTGAGGTCAAACCTTTTCGACCTCGTTTGAGGTCGAAAATTTGTTCCATTTTGACTCGAGGTCGAACAGTTTCGACCTCATTTGAG
The DNA here is from genome assembly GCA_030848705.1 of Heracleum sosnowskyi. Lineage (NCBI taxonomy): Eukaryota > Viridiplantae > Streptophyta > Magnoliopsida > Apiales > Apiaceae > Heracleum > Heracleum sosnowskyi. The sequence goes on from CM061237.1 coordinate 74,815,622, forward strand.
GTCGATAATTTGGCCATTTTGGCTTCCAGGTCGAACAGCTTCGACCTCGAACTTTTCGACCTCGTTTGAGGTCGAACACTTGGTCATTTTGGCTTCCATGTCGAACAACTTCGACCTTGAATTTTCGACCTCGTTTGAGATCGAACATTTGGTCATTTTGGCCTCTAGGTCGAACAACTTCGACCTTGAACTTTTCGACCTCGTTTGGGATCGAACATTTGGCCATTTTGGCTTCTAGGTCGAACAACTTCGACCTCGTATGAGGTCGAACATTTAGTCAATTTGGCCTCTAGGTCGAACAACTTCGACCTCGAACCTTTCGACCTCGTTTGAGATCGATAATTTGGTCATTGTGGCCTCTAGGTCGAACAACTTCGACCTCGATTGAGGTCGAACATTTGGCCATTTTGGCTTCTAGGTCGAACAACTTCGACCTCGAACCTTTCAACCTCGTTTTAGGTCGAGGAGAAAAAATACTTATATTTTTCTTTTTATTACTTTTGATTGGGCTTCATTGATGATTGAGCTCAGTAAACGTTCTTGGGCTTTAACCATTTCTTTGGGCCTCATTGATAATTGAGCCCAATAAACTACCTTGGGCTTTAACCGACTATTGTCGGTTGCCCTTCCCTTCAACCGGTCAAGTGACCGGTTGCATCAATTATATAAGAGTGTTGTGTAATTTCATTTCTCACTTCATATTTTTACAAGGTTACTCTGCTAAGTTTATATTTCTCAAATTTCTCTCTGTAGTTTGAGCGATTTCCGGTGAGATTTTCTACCTCATTAATCTTTTTCTGGGTTTTTGCTTGAAGATTTCGAAGATTTTCTGGGTTTTACTTGAAGATTTGAAGATTTTCTGGGCTACTGTGTAATAACCCCAATTTTTCTACTTATTAAAACCCTTGATGTATAGTACTTTTGTTGATTAAGGAAAAACTTTTCAGACCACACTATATATGGGTCGGAAAACTAAAGTTTCGAAGGTGTATTATTGATGTACTATGAAAAAGAGTGAATGTAAAAGTTGTCAGAATTCAAAGATTCGAAGAGTTCCATTTTTACTATTTTATCTGGAATATACAAGATATTGCAAGATACGTCGATTATATCAAGACTTAGAGATTTAATAAAATTAGAAATTTCACGGGTATACATTCCACCAAGGTACTAACACACCAAGGACATTCACCTTGAACATTTTGTAACAAAACGATTTAGAAACCATTCAGACATTTTAATGAGGTTAAGAGATAAAGCGAACACGTAGCAAATGGTGATTAAACAAGAAAAGAAGGTGTTAGGCAAGTAGATACAAGATAATTACAACCAAAGTATCACCATGTGCTAGAATTCAAGACAAGTACAAGTAGTATTATCCTTTTTCATTCTTGATTAAGTAGATTATCAACCCTTGGCAAATTAGTGAAGTAAGCATGATTAACCATACATTACTTCATACTGATCACAACCAACCAAGAAAATATCAAGAAAAGCTCTCCCCATCCCATTTCTTCAGCATTCTGCCCATCAAGAAAGGAGAAGAGAACAAAATTCATAACTTGAGATTTACTCATCCTAAAATCGCCAAATTTGGACCATAGCTTCCTCACATCATAGGAAAGGTAATTTAAAAATTCCATGGCTATCCAAGTAGTATATCATGGTCAAATATTGGATCAAAGTTGAGGCATGAATAGTGATTTCGAAAATACTAACTTGTGTTCTTGATTTTCTTTTGTAAGTTTAAGGCTTCTAAGTTTAATTCAAGGCTCAAGCAAGGATTGTAAGATATTGTTAGTATGTTTGAGGCATCAAGGAAGGTATACACTCTTTGAACCCTTAGTTATAAATTTATTTATGTGATGAGTTTTGAGTTAGTTTATGTTAGTATGATTATAAGGATGGATGGTTGGTTTTGGAGGATGATTGTTGTTGTTTTGATGGTTGATTGTGTAGATATTGGTTTTGACTATTGTTCTTGAGGTTTATAACTTAGTTGAGATGTTGGATGAGTTGGTTTGATGATTGGTTTGATTGGGTAATGATTTGACGTAGTTTAAAATATGGAAATCGTTAAGTTATAGCCGTCGTAATGCCCATTTGTATTTAGCCCTGTTTTGATCCAATAATCGGAGAGGATCCCCCACTGTTAAAAATTAACACTGCCTATGTTTACGTAGAGGTCAGTTTATAGTTTATTTTGGCGAAAGAATCGTGTCATTACGATTAACGAGCCAGGAGATATTGAGGTTTTAGTGAGACATGCGCAGGACACCCAGACCTCTCGGGTTTCCAACTTTGGAGACGAATTTCACCTAGTTAAACTCTGTAATTTAATTTGAAACATTTTATAAGGATGAAGGAAGGGTTTTTAAAGATTACCAAAAAGGTTTCGTGTTAAAACAATAAGTTTTCGATTTTATAAAAATGTCGGAACCGAAGTTGCGCAATGAAACTATTTATTTGAGAAGCTACTGCCCTGTTTTGTAATTTCAGGAAAATAGGTCCTCTGTCCAGAACCAAAATTTTGTTGGATTATATTTTAGACATTCTCTAGATCGTGCATGCGAAAATTGTGCATCAATAGAGTTAACGGTTAATGAGTTATGAGCGTTTTCATGAAACGAGCGCGAATAGTAAAACTCTGTAGTTGACTCGGCTTTTAAAATGTATTTCACCTATTTCGACTCATGTTTTCAAATCAAGATATTTTTGATAAATATTAAAAATACTCAAAAAGCTCCTTGAGGTGGTTTCGTAATTAATTATTAATTTTCTAATTTACTAAAAGTGTTAGAGTGTGAGTGGCAGAATAGTGATTCTATGGAAAGTCAACTCTAGAGGTACAATTTTGACCATCCGTTTTGGCTAAGTTAAAAAGGTAACATCGAGTCGACTAAAACACGAAACTTTTTAAGGATTATTAAGATAACGTATTAGTGTGAAGAACGAGATTAGAAATGATGAGTAAACGGTATAGAAGATCGTAAGTTAAGTGGACCCGAGAGAGTGAAAGTCGGGTAAAATAGAGTTTACTTAGAATAAGAGAATTGTCAATCAAGTGACTAATTAAGGTTATGTATTGTCTTGGTAGAGGTTCCAGGACTAGAAGAGATGACATCCAGTTAGAGCTTGGACATCAGGCAAGTTTACTAACTCTTACTCTATTGTTCAGAGTAGGTATATTTTCAGATGTTAATACTTGCTTATTCATATATGTATATATACACACACACACTCATTTGATAAAAGTATCGTGGCAAGTTTTCTAATCCTATGTTTTACTTATGAAAATATCTTTGGAGCATGTTTATGCAAGTTTACTTTCTCAAACACATATACCAATGATATATCATATTGTGTTTACGGTTTTGAAATCAAGTGTAATTGTTCGATTTATATTATGAACTTTATATGTTAAAGTTTTGACAAAGCATACTTCGTTGATAATGGTACGTTATATTTAATATTCGGACGACGGCTCCAAGAATAGGGCGCGTTGGTCCAAAAAGTAGAGTTGACCGGGGAGCGGTATTTTGTTTTGATGTATTATAACTATGTAAACCCGAAAGGTTCTTCGGGAGATAGTATATGTCCTTATGGTTATTTAATGAACTTTATTTACTTAAAGATTCCAAAAATAATTATCTTGGATTAAATACATTATTTAAATATCTATCAAACATTTTAAACGCTTCCGAAAATACTTGAAATATTATTTTAAAACGATCTAAGATGCTTCGAAACTTTTATACTCGTGTACCCTCTCGCTCAAGGTCTTTTTGCGAAAACCCCCGGTCACGTTTTTCTCAGATAATGTGGTTTTCAAGAAAGAATTGGTCGACCGAGGTTGGACCTTAGCTACTCGATTTTATATTCAAATTTTTTTTTGAAAGAAAATAAAACAAGGGGACTCTGGCTGTGGCAAGATCGTCGACGGGCGATCCCGAGAGTGTAAGAGGTCGTTAGCCAGGCGGTCCATCAACAATTATTGGCTGAATGCGCCAGGATGAGTGCATATGGAGCTCCCATCCAGGATGATCGTGAATGAAGCTTTCATCCCGGGGTAACTTATGAATGAAGTAATTGCCCTTCTACTAGTAGAGAAGACCCGCGGTGGATATGGTTGTGGCGACTGATCATCGTCACTTCATATCGTGTTTTCTGTTTTGGATAAGTCCATTCCTTCTAGTCTGGAAATATTTTGATTAACACTGTAACAAAGGCCAAGGTGTTGAGTTACCGATAGTGTTAACTTTGGTGTGAATGATTTGATATTTCGAAGGCAATATTTAAAAAGGTGAAATGATTCTGGTTATTTATTGATGAAAGACAAGCGGTAATTTAAAAACTGGTGAACTAGTGTTGTTCATCTAGCAACATCTGGAACTGCGTACTTGTTGATTTCTAAAAATCGTGCTAAGTCACTGATAGTGTATTTCTAAATTATGAACTAAACTCGTTCATATGGTAGTATTCTAAACTTCATACTAGAATGAATACTTTCAATGGAAAACTATGTACTACTTTTATATTGTTGGAAGAACTTTATATTAGTGACTAGTTAACTTGCTGAGCATTCTTTCGCTCATTCTTGCTTTGTTAAAAATCATATTTTCAGTGAGACCATAGTCGGTCGTCCCGTATTGCGAGAAAAGTAATGTGGAAGATACTCCCTTGAGATAGTGCAGTTCAAGAAGGATACTGTGTGAGTAAGTTGGATAGGTTCAGCTATCCTTATTAAGCGTGTTTACAAAATGGGTTGTGATAATTCCATGTAGAGGTTGTAGTTAGTAGTGTGAGATCCTGGATAGTACATTTGGTTTGTAATAACTAATGTTACTGTATTTTGTTTCTAAGGCTATAACTTGTGTGAGTAAGAGATTGGGGTCTATGATGTTGTTTTGATTGGATCATTGAGTTAATACATGTATTATATGATTGGATGGTGTTGTAGCGACCTGGATTCCTGACCCCGGATCTGGGGGCGTTACATACTGCTTGAAGATTTGAAGATTTTTCTGGGTTTCACTTGAAGATTTTTTGGGCTGTTGCTTGAAGATTTGAAGATTTTTTTGGGTTTCACTTGAAGATTTGAAGATTTTTCTAGGTTTCACTTGTAGATTTGAAGATTTTTCTGGGTTTCAAACCTTTACACTGCGAATATCAATGGCCGATCGTGCAGCCAAACGCCTCCAGAAAGTAAATTCTGCTTCAAAACGAGGTACTATTCCCATTCGTTCTGAATACATGTCTTTGCATGATATGATTAATGAACATGGGGATGAATACATGTCCGTTTCTGCCTTCGATTCTTACGATTGTAGCAATAAGTTTCATGGTGTTGATAAAATTAGGGATTATAACAAAATGTATAGAGTTAAGGCTCCCTTAAAACTTATTCCCGCTGGTCTTGGTGATCGTTCCTGCCATTGGAGGTCTGATGCTCTTTGTATTTATAGGGATGCCATAGTCACAGGTCTTAGATTTCCCTTTCATGAATTCATTCTTAAACTTTTAGCAGACGTTCAAATTAATCCCTATCAATTGCCTCCAAATGCTTGGAGAATAATTATGTGTTTCATAGTTTTGTGTTTAAAAAACAATTTTCCAATTTCCGTTCCCTTATTTAGAAAAATCTTTCAATTTAAAAATAGTTCTGCTGTTTCTCCTGGTTGGATTTACCTCAACCATCGTGCTTCCACCCCTCCTATTTTCCACCCAAAATCTATTCATGATAATAACCCAAAGTGGAAAAATGAGTTGATGTATCTCGTTTGGGAAGGTGGGTACTAGGGTACTTTATTTCGTAGATCTTTTAGTAGAGTTGTGGACGGAAGTCCCAATGATATTGTTCTAAACGCGGAGGACGCCCATGCCTATACCGAATTGACTGCGGACAATGGAACGACTCTGGCTTGGGAGCTCCTGGATGAGTTTGTCCTTAAGTCCGTGGGCCTTTCAAATATCTCAGATAAGGGTAATACTAATTTCTTATTTTACTTTATTTGTTTGAGATTTTCTTATACCCATTGTTGCTTTTCAAAATTTGTTTTGCAGCTGTGGCTTTTATTAATAAAACCAATGAGCCATTAGAAGGGGAAACCGCTAGGATGAAGAGGGCTAGGCTAGGACAGGATCCCCGAGGGAAGCCTGAGGTTCCCAAATTTTTGAACCCTCTCCAGTCTTTGGTGGAGATGACTGAACCTTCGGCTTCTTCCAAATCTTCTGTCTGGCGTCCCAATTGGGCTATCAGGAAGAAGGACACCGTGGTTGGGGTGCCTAAGCATGCTGTTGAATGGTCATACCATTCACTCACTCCCTATGATTATAAGGATGTTGTGGCTAATTCTACCATTGAGGGAGTTGAGCATTTGGGTTCTCAAGCCATAGTCGCAGTACCTTTTCTTTTTTTGTTCTATTTAATTAATTCCTTCTTTTTTATGTAATGTTTGTTTCACTTTAAACTTTTATTTGCAGAACAATGCCAACTTTCAGGGGGCTCTATTTCATGCTAAAGCTTGGCATACCTCTTCCGAGGTTAACAAAGCAAATTTTGAAAAGTCTGAGGAGGAGGTGAAGTCTTTAAAAGAGACTTTGGCGAGGAAAGATAAGGAGCTAGAGGATGCTCAAGCTGAGTTCGTTGCGCTGAGAAAAAGCAAGGATGACTACAACGACAAATACCTTGATTCTAAGGAATACAAGGATTTGACAGGTGATCATGACGAGCTCCTCTTTACTGTCCAATATTCCAAGGGATGGGGCGAGGCTTTAAAGGCCGTCTTGGAGAAGCATCCTGGTGCCTTTGATCCTGCTCTCTTTCCTAGCCCTCATACTCCGACTCCCTTAGAGAGAGCTTTGGCTGGCGAGGACGATATGGATGAGGATGATCGAATTTTAGATCCTGAGCATTTTTCTCCCCTAGCTAACACAAGGGGTGAAATTTCTGCCGATGATTCTAACGCTACTTGTACCAGTTCTGGCTCTAGCTCAGAAGGTGAAGAAGAGGTTGATACAAGCAGCGAGGAGAGGGATGAATAGTTTAGATATTTTTCTTTTTATATGGCCGTATGTGGCTTGTCTGCTTATTTTATTATGTACTTTCAGCCTTCGGACTTAACTTAAACTTTTTATGTAAGCTTAATTTCTTTCGGTTTCTTCACATTTTTAACTTTGCATATTATCAATGCTTCATACATACTGGTTGTCATAAAAAGATGAAAATGTTGAATGAAAACATCCTTTTATAAATAACTTGAAAATGGGTTCAACCCTTACATAATACTCTACTTTCTATTAAGAGCTTAAGAGCTCAGAAATGGTTTCGGCGACCTTATTTCTACTCGTCCTAATAGTGAATTCAATCAGAAACACTAGACATAATAAATTTTCAAATTCGCAGCATGCCAAGTTCTTGGCACCTCAATCCCCTCAAGGGTTTGCAACTTGTATGAACCTCGTCCAAACACGCTCTTGACCCTGTATGGTCCTTTTCAATTTGGGGCCAATTTTCCTTTCTGTCCAACTCCAGATGCTTCAATCTTTCGGAGAACCAAATCTCCTTGACGAAATAATCTCTCTTTAACCCTAAGGTTGTAGTAGAAAGATGCTCGTTTCTGATGTTCAACAATTTTAGCATTTGCTTCATCTCTAACTTCATCGATTAGGTCAAGGGCCAGCCTCATGCCTTCTTCATTTGTTTCTGGTTCATAGGCTTCCACTCTTGGGGAAGTGTGAGTAATCTCTACTGGAACTACTGCTTTTGCCCCATATGATAGTAAAAATGGGGTTGCTCCAGTTGTGCCTTGCAAGTGGTACGATATGCCCAAAGTATGAGGAGCAACTCGTCTACCAAAGTATTCCTCGAGCGTTCAACCCGTTTCTTTAGTCCATCCAAGATAATTCAATTGGCTACTTCAGCTTGCCCATTTGCTTGGGGGTGAGCAACTAATGTAAACCTCAACTCTATGGCATTCTCCTCATAATACTTCTTGAAATCTTCGTTGTTAAATTGTGTTCCATTATTCGTGACCAGGATTCGTGGAATCCCATATCAACACATCACACTTTCCCATAGGAATTACATTACCTGTTTGGTGGTTATCTTGGCTAGGGGTTTAGCCTCAATCCATTTAGTGAAGTAATCAATTGCCACTATCAAAAACTTCCTTTGTGCACTAGTTATTGGAAACAGACCAAGTATGTCCATTCCCCACATGGCAAATGGAATAGGTGAATTAACAGATGTTAACATCTCAGGTGGTTGCCTAACCACAGGTGCATGTTTTTGGCATCGTTCACACTTCTTAACATAGTTCTTTAAATTCGCAAGCATATCCGGCCAATAGAAGCCTAGACGAGTGATTTTATGAGCAAGGGCCCTTCCCCCCAAGTGTTGCCCACAGATCCCTTCATGAACTTCTTGTAGAGCTAACTCTGCCTCTTGGGGTCTTAGGCACTTCAGGTAGGGGATAACAAAAGACTTCTTGTATAAAATCCCTTCAATCAAGGTGTATATCAACGCTCTTATTGTAAACTTTCGTGCTTCCAAGGCATTATCCGGTAACCAACCGTTCTCCAGATGAGCTTTGCTGGGGTCTATCCAACAGCCACCAATATCAATAGGTGCTATCAGTTTCCTGTTCATGCTCGGGGTATTCAAGACTTGAAAATATACACTCCTTGCATGGTTTTCTATCTCGGAGGAAGCAAACTTAGACAGGGCATCAACCTTCATATTCTCCTCCCTAGGAATATGCTCCACGTAGAACTCATCAAACTGAGTCATGATTGCTTTGACAAGCTTCAGGTATTTAACCATAACTTCATCTCTGACCTCAAATTATCCATTCACTTGGGAGAGTACCAGTCTTGAATCTCCACATACTTTGAGAGTCTTAACTCTCAAGGCTCCAGCTAGCCCTAAGCCGGCTATCAGGGCTTCATACTCAGCTTCATTGTTTGTTGTTGGAAAATCCAACTTTAATGCATACTCAATGAGAAATCCATCAGGACTTTGTAAAACCAGACCTGCTGCACTTGATTTTGTTTTTGACGCCCATCAAAATGTAGCACCCAGTATTCTTTGAATGCCATTTCTTCATCTCGCTTTCCTTCCTCTTTGCCCTCTAAGGGTACTATCTCCTGCTCCCGACTTCTTGGTTGTCGATTGTACATTCAACCATGAAGTCAGCAAGTGCTTGTGCTTTTATGGTCGTACGAGGCTTATACTTGATGCCAAATTCTCCCAGCTCAATCGCCCATTTGATCAGCCGTCCGCTGACCTTAGAACTGTGCAAGATGTTTCTTAGAGGTTGATTAGTCAAGACTTCTATCTTGTGCACCTGAAAGTACGGGCGTAATTTTCTTGAGGTCATGATCAAAGCTAACGCAAACTTCTCTATTATAGAGTAGTTTATCTATGCTCCTTATAGAATTTTTCTTACGTAGTAGATGGGTTTCTGAACCTTCAATTCCTCCTTAACCAAAACAGCTCCAAGGGTGGTGTTTGAGACAACCAAATATAAGTAGAGCATCTCTCCCGGTTTTGGTTTCGCCAATAATGGTGCTTCAGCCATGTACTTCTTTAAGGCCTCAAAGGCTTCCTGACTTTTTTCTATCCACTCAAAATTCTTCATGTTTTTCAAAGCTTTGAAGAAAGGCAAACGCTTCTCCCCTGACTTGGAGATGAATCTTCCTAATGCTGCTACTCTCCCAGTTAGTTTTTGAACATCCTTGACAGACCGTGGTGGTTCCATGTCCAAAATCGCTTTGATTTTGTCGGGTTTGGCCTCAATTCCACGTTTAGAGACCATCAAGCCCAGGAATTTTCCTGATCCTACACCGAAGGCGCACTTAGCTGGATTTAACATCATCTTGTGGTGCCTTAGCACTCCAAAAGCTTCCCGAAGATGATTTATATGGTCCGCCTTGTCAAGGCTTTTGACCAACATATCATCTACATCAACTTCCATAGTCTTTCTAATGAGGTTCTCAAAAATTTTGTTCACCAATCTTTGATAAGTTGCACCTGCATTCTTGAGTCCGAATGCCATCACCAGATAACAAAAAACATCAAAGTCAGTGATGAAAGATACCTTTGGGATGTCATCTTTATGCATCTTGATCTGGTTGTACCCACTGAAGTCATCCATGAAGCTTAGCATTTCATGTCCAGCAGTGGCATCTATTAGGGTATCGATCCTTGGTAGAGGAAAACAATCTTTAGGACATGCATCATTCAAGTTTGTGAAATCTACGCACATCCTCCACTTTCCATTGGCCTTCTTGACCAATAACGGGTTATTCAACCATTCAGGGAATTTAATCTCCTCAATAAATCCTGCTTCCACGAGTTTATCTACCCCTTGTTTTATTGTCTCTTGTCTTTCTGGAGCAAAGTTTCTTTTCTTTTGATTCACTGTCCTCCTTTCTGGGTCCACATTTAATTTGTGAGTTATTAATTGGGGATCGATCCCTGGAATATCGGTTGCTATCCAAGCAAAAACATCATTGTTTTCTTGAAGAAAAGATATGATCTTGCCCTTCAAGGGTTCAGGTAACAATGCTCCAACATAAGTAACCTTGTCTAGTTCACCAGGAACTAAAGGAATTGAAATTAAATCTTCAGTTGGCTTTCCTCTTCTTTCTTCATTATCTCTGGCATCTATATCTTCAATTGGGAGAACCTGCCCCCAACTCCGTCAGGCTTTAATGCAGCTACATAGCAACTTCTTGCCATTTTCTGATCACTTCGCTCCTCGCCGACTCCATTCTTTGTTGGAAACTTTATTTTCAGATGGTAAGTTGAGGCAACAGCCTTGAACGCAGGAAGACCCGTCCTTCCAAGGATTGCATTATAAGTCGAGGTTGCCTTTATGATTAGAAAGTTCAACATCTGAGTCACTGTCTTCGAGCCTTGTCCCATGGTCATAGGGAGTTGAATTGTGCCTTCTGTTAGGAATATGTTGTTCTTGATGATAAACATAAAACACTTAGTAGAATTTGTGTAAAGTTATTTTGTAGCTGTCAACGAAATGGCATGCTTTGCAGCATTCCGTTGACAGGAAGCTCATCAACGAAATGAGTGATGTAGCAATTGCACTGTACAATACTTCACAGTTTGATATACATTTTGTTGTATGTATTAGATAGGTTTTCTAAGTCATGTTGACTAAATGATAGATAGGCAAAATAGGTTGGTTAATTGTAAATATCTTGTGCCTTGTAATTTTGCCTAAGTGAAGACATGTCAACGGAATGAAGATTACTCATCAACGGAATGAAGATTACTCATCAACGAAATGAAGATTACTCATCAACGAAATGAAGTTTACTCATCAACGAAATGAAGAATAAAGCTATCAACGAAACACATCTCCCTGCTATCAACGAATCATTATTACTTTTCTGAATAGTTGACAAAGTGATAGTGACAGGTTACTGAACAGATCTAAAGGTGATGTGGAAGTGTACTTTGCATTGGAAACCATTAAAATGGACATGGGGAATAAGGAAACATCCCAGTTTCCAATTGGGCTCTTGGGAGTGATCATAATAAGCATGAAGACAAAAGCAAGGATCTCCAAGGACCACTGGACAAAGGGATGAAAAGAAAACTATTGGTGGTTACCTTTAGTGTACTTTAGTGTAGCCAAAAATAGCTTTGTAAACTTGGGAATATATAACCAAGTGTAGCAGTTAAAATAAAAGAAGAGAGAAGAAAAACAAATAGATTGTATTAGCTATCTTTGAGAGCATTTTTCTTCTCTACATTCTTGTAACTGAGTAGATGTGTACATTTTGTATCACAGATTATTTCCGCAATAAAAATCACTTCAGTTGGATCATCAAACAATCCAACTGAAATTATTTATGTGCTTGTGATTTTTACTTTAAGTTCAGTTTTTATTTGTAAGTTGTTTTAAGTTTAAGAAATATCAAGAATTGTATTCAACCCCCCCCCCTTCTACAATTCTGTTAGGTCATTTGGGATTAACAATTGGTATCAGAGCAAGCTTCTAACATACAAGAAGTTTAAAGATCAAGACCAAAACAGTAACCATGGTGAAGAAGGATGCAGGTGTAAAGATACCAGTTCTTGATAAGGACAATTACTTTCACTGGAAAGTAAAGATGCATTTACATCTCATGTCTATGGATGAGAGATATGTAGACTGCATTGAGAAAGGTCCACACGTTCCCATGAAGTTTGCATCTAGAGTTGGAGTGCCAGATGATGCTCCTGATGTAGAAATTCCAAAACTTGTCTCAGAATGGACTATTGAAGATCTTGCAGAAATCCATAAGGATAAGAGAACCATGAACATTCTGTTTAATGGTTTGGAGCAAGAGATGTTTGACAATGTCATCAACTGTACAACCTCCAAAGAAGTATGGGACACTGTTAGAACTCTCTGTGAAGGAACTGAGCAAGTTAGGGAAAATAAAATGCAACTCCTTATATAACAATATGAGCATTTTCATTTTAAAGATGGTGAAACCCTAAATGACACGTTTAGTAGGTTTCAAAAGCTTTTGAATGGATTAAAGCTGTATGGGAGGATCTATCAAACCAAGGATTCAAACCTTAAATTTCTCAGAGCTCTTCCAAAAGAATGGAAGCCTATGACTATTTCTCTCAGAAACACTCAAGAGTACAAAGACTACACTCTTGAAAGGCTTTATGGAACCTTGAAGACATATGAGTTGGAAATGGAGCAAGATGAAGAAATTGAAAAGGTACAGAAGAAGGGTGGATCTATTGCATTGATTGCATCCGTGAACCAACTGGAAGATGACAATGAAGAAGCTGCAAAGGCCACAACTAGTCGAGCTAGTTGTAGAAGTGATGTTAGCAAGGGTAAAGGCAAGATGACAGAAGAAGAAGAACCAGAACCAGCCAACTTGGATGACTTAGATGAGATTGATGAACACATTGCTTTTCTGTCAAGAAAATTCTCTAAGTTCAAGTTCAAGAGAAACTCAGAAGCAAGGCCACCAAGGAGAGACTTTCAACCTAACAAAAGTAACTGGATTGAAAAGTCTAAATCTAAATGTTTCAATTGTGGAATGCTTGGTCACTTTGCTGGAGACTGCAGAAAGCCCAAGATTGAGAAGGGCAACAGGAAATTTGAGCCTGTTGATTATAAAAAGAAATACTTTGAACTTCTCAAGCAAAAAGAAAAGGCTTTCATGTCTCAGGAGTATGATTGGGCTGGTAATGGTGAAGATTCTGATGATGATGTTGAATATGTCAACTTGGCTCTAATGGCTAACAATCATGAGCAGGAAGCAAGCTCCTCAAGCAACCAGGTAACAATTACTAATCTTTCTGAGCTTTCTAAAGAGGAATGCGATAGTGCAGTAAATGAAATGTCTACTGTATTATATAATTTACGTGTTACTCTTAAATCACTTACCAAAGAGAATTCAAGAATAAAAGAGACTAATTTGCTCTTAAGTGATAGGAATGCAATGTTAGAAGCACAACTCATTGAATTTGAGAAAATGAGATGTGTTAGTAGGGATGCTAAGAAGGAACTTGAGAACGTGTTACAAAGGGAAGAAATTCTTAAGACACAACTTGAAATAGAACAAAGTGTGATTGCTAAATGGAAAGATGCCAGGAATGTTGCTACCAACATCATTAATGTTCAAGGTATGGAATCTTTCTGTGAACAATCATGGAAAAAGAACAAAGAGAAACTAGGGTATGTTTGTGAAACCTTAGAATCAGAAACAGAGTCAACAAACAACAATGATCATTTGTTGAAGGTTGATATGTCAACGGAATGCAATGTTTCGTTGACAGATGAACCATCAACCGATCAGGCTGTTTCGTTGACAGAGAAAAGATGAACTCACTAGACTTAATAATAAGTATGGTCCTGTCACCAAGAACTTTGTTCAAGGTGAGTCTAGTAAATCAAAGAAAGTTGAGAAGCCTGTTGAGAGAGCTAATGTAGGTCACTTGTCCAACAAGCAATTGAAAGATAAGTTAGAGAATGTTCAAGTTGAGGCTAAGGGAAATAAAAAGAATAACAGGAATGGCAAAGTAGGGATTAACAAACACAACAATTACACACCTGATAAATATGCTCCTAGAAAGACATGTGTTAATTGTGGAAGTGTTAGTCATTTATCTACTAACTACAAATCTGTTAAGAAGACTGTTAAAGTGAAAATTCCCAAGCCTGCAATGAATAGTTCTATGCCTACAATGTCTGTTATGCCTAACATGTTTGCTCCATATGCACAATTTCAAAATCCATATGCCAGCATGCCATTTGTGTCTAATCCATACATGAATATGTTTAATGTGCCACAAATGCCATGGAATATGAATAACATGTTTGTTCCTCCAACTATGCATGCTGTGAATGAAAATGTGAGCAATCCTCAGAAATCAACACCAAGGATAAAGATTGATTTAAATCAATCTGAGCCCAAGGTGAAAAATGATATAAAAGGAAAAGCAAAGGCTAACAAAACAGGACCCAAGGAAACTTGGGTACCAAAATCGACTTGATTTGGTTTTATTGTGTGTAGGGAGACAAAAGGAATCTTTGGTACTTGGATAGTGGTTGTTCAAGACACATGACTGGTGATTTTACCCTGCTCACAGAGTTTCAGGAAAGAGCTGGCCCTTGTATTGCTTTTGGAGATGACAGCAAAGGCTACACTAAGGGATATGGCTTGATTTCAAAAGAGAATGTCATCATAGATGAGGTTGCATTGGTGGATGGTCTTAAGCACAATTTTCTTAGTATCAGCCAACTTTGTGACAAAGGATTTTTAGTTACTTTTTCTAAAGAATCTTGTGTTGTTTCTAAAGGAGGAAACAACAATGTGGTAATGACTGGATTCAGAAGAGGGAATGTGTACATTGCTGACTTTAGTAGCACAAGTCCAGAAACCATCACTTGTCTTTTCAACAAGGCAAGCAAAGATGATAGTTGGCTATGGCACAAGAAATTATCTCATCTGAATTTTAAAGTTATGAATGATTTGGTGAGGAAGGATCTTGCAAGAGGAATTCCACAGGTGGAGTTTTCCAAGGATGGTTTGTGTGATGCCTGTCAAAAAGGGAAACAAAAGAAGGCATCATTCAAAAGCAAGACAGAGTCATCAATTGTCCATCATCTTGAGTTGCTTCATATGGATTTGTTTGGCCCTGTAAATGTCATGTCTATTTCAAAGAAGAAATATTGTCTTGTGATTGTTGATGATTTTTCTAGATTTACATGGACTTTCTTTTTGCTCTCCAAAGATGAGGCAAGTGAAATCATTATCAATCACATCAAGATGGTAAACAATCATCCTGACTTGAAAGTAAGAAGGATTAGGAGTGACAATGGGACAGAATTCAAGAATTCAAGCATGAAGGTGTTCTGTGAAGAAAATGGTATTTTGCATGAGTTTTCAGCAGCAAGGACGCCACAGCAAAATGGTGTAGTTGAAAGGAAAAACAGAACACTTATTGAAGCTGCAAGGACAATGCTAGATGAATCAAAGTTACCAACTTATTTTTGGGCTGAGGCAGTTAATACAGCTTGCTTCACTCAAAATATTTCTTTGATTAATCAGGCCAAAGGAATGACCCCTTATCAGCTACTCAAAAGAAAGAAGCCACTATTGGATTTTCTTCATGTCTTTGGATGCAAGTGCTTTGTTCTGAGAAATCAAGCTGAGCATTTGGGGAAATTTGAAGCAAAGGCAGATGAAGCAATATTTGTGGGATATGCAGCAGGGAAAGCCTACAGAGTCTATAATCTTAGAACCAACATTGTTATGGAATCTGTACATGTTGTTTTTGATGATCTCAAAATTCAAGGTCTCTGTGATGAAGGTTTCCATGAAAGTCTTTCTTTTGAAAATGAGGAAGGAGATCAAGTGAATCATGTTAAGGCTACTGAGAAACAGCCTAAAGTTGTTGTATCTAGCACAGATGAAAGCAGCAGTGAAGATGAAATTGTTGCATTAAGATTGAAAAGAATAGCTGCTAGCAGACCAAATGGTCATTTCGTTGACAGTCATGATGGTGGATTCGTTGACAGTCAAAATGAGCGTTTCGTTGACAGCCAAAATGGTAATACCGTTGACAGTCATAGAAATGCTTCTAGAAGTGATCATTTAGGGACAACAAACTCAGGGGGAGTTTCTCAAGGACAAATATCCAATCAAGGCAATCATGATCATGAAGCTACCTCTTCAAGAGCAAATCTACCTCCCTCAAGGAAATGGACTAAAGATCATCCCTTTGAACTTATTATAGGTGATGTGTCTTCAAAAGTCCAAACTAGAAGAGCAACTCAAGAAGAATGTCTATATAGTAGCTTTCTGTCTCAAGATGAGCCAAAGAAAGTTGAGGATGCACTTCTAGATCCAGATTGGGTTTTGGCTATGCAAGAGGAGCTAAACCAATTTGAAAGGAACAATGTTTGGAAGCTGGTGCCCAAGCCTAAGGACAGGAGTGTCATAGGCACAAAATGGGTGTTCAGAAACAAGATGGATGAAAATGGCATAGTCACAAGGAACAAAGCTAGATTGGTTGCAAAAGGCTATTCACAGGAAGAAGGAATTGATTTTGATGAAACCTTTGCTCCTGTTGCAAGACTAGAAGCAATAAGGATTTTTCTAGCCTATGCAGCCCATGCCAATTTCAAAGTCTATCAAATGGATGTGAAGAGTGCTTTTCTGAATGGGGAATTGGAAGAGGAGGTGTATGTAAGTCAACCTCCTGGTTTTGAAGATGATGACTTTCCAGAATATGTATATTTCCTCCTCAAAGCACTCTATGGTTTGAAACAAGCACCTAGAGCCTGGTATGACACACTTTCACAGTTCCTCCTTGAGAATCACTTCACTAGAGGTACTGTAGATAAAACTCTTTTTCACAGGGTTGTGAATGGTTCTACTATACTTGTTCAAATTTATGTAGATGACATAATCTTTGGGTCTACAGATGTGAAACTTTGTCAAAAGTTTTCCAAGCTTATGCAAAGTAAATATGAAATGAGCATTATGGGAGAATTAACTTACTTTCTTGGTCTTCAAGTGAAGCAAGTTAATGAAGGCATTTTCATTAGTCAAACAAAATATATTCATGATTTATTAAAGAAGTTTAACTTAATGGAATGCTCTCCTGCCAAAACTCCCATGCCTACTGCCACCAAACTTGAATTGAATACTAAGGAAAAATCTGTGGACATTTCAGGTTATAGAGGCATGGTAGGCTCACTTTTGTATTTAACAGCTAGTAGACCTGATATTATGTTTGCTACATGTCTATGTGCTAGATTTCAAGCTGATCCTAGGGAATCCCATTTAGTTGCTATTAAAAGAATTTTCAGATATCTCAAAGGAACACCAAACCTTGGCATTTGGTATCCTAGAGAATCTGGCTTTGAACTAATTGGTTATTCAGATGCAGATTTTGCAGGATGTAAAATTGACAGGAAAAGCACAACACGCACCTGTCAATTCTTAGGAAACAAGCTTGTCTCATGGTTCAGCAAGAAACAAAACTCAGTTTCTACCTCCACAGCGGAGGCTGAGTATATTG
Source organism: Heracleum sosnowskyi (assembly GCA_030848705.1). Taxonomy (NCBI): domain Eukaryota; kingdom Viridiplantae; phylum Streptophyta; class Magnoliopsida; order Apiales; family Apiaceae; genus Heracleum; species Heracleum sosnowskyi. Next base: position 74,833,191 of record CM061237.1, read on the forward strand.
CAGCTGGAAGTTGTTGTGCACAGATTTTATGGATGAAAAATCAACTACTTGATTATGGAATAAGAGTTGAGAAAATTCCTATTTTCTGTGACAACACTAGTGCCATTGCCATTACTGAAAATCCAGTGCAACATTCAAGGACCAAGCACATTGACATCAAGTACCATTTCATTAGAGAACATGTTATGAATGGTACTGTGGAGTTACATTTTGTTCCAAGTGAACAACAACTTGCAGACATCTTTACCAAGCCACTTGATGAATCCACATTCTCAAGATTAGTAAGTGAGCTAGGTATGTTAAATTTCTCTTAATTATTTTGAGATTTTTGCAAGTTAAAATGCAGCCAGAAACTTGCTATGTTTTTCTGTGAATTAATTTTCTCAGGAAAAAGTGAAATTTTGCCTAAGTCAAAATTACTATGTCAACGAAACGAACCATTTCGTTGACAGTCTTAGCATTTTTCTGGGTGCTTCGTTGATAGCTCTTTTATATCAACGAAACGCAGCTTTATCAACGAAATAAGACGGGACTTTAACCGCCCAATCCTGATTCGTTGATTTAGCGCAATTAATCTGAACCGTTGAAATTTGACACGTCCGTTACCACGATCTATGCATACACCCCTGTAAGTATAAATCATGGTAATTCTTTAAAAGTAACGGTTATATTTTTAAGCCAATCCAGTAATTTACATTTATTATTGGACTCTTTTTCTGAGAATTTTTGGGGGAGTATTTAAGAAATTCTATTTTCTTTATTTTCTTTTTACCTGTTCTCAAAAATTCCAAAGGCTTTTCTCTCTTCTTCTCTCTAACAAGCAATTTAGTTCGAAGCTTTTATTCACACAACAATGGCACCCATAGTCAAGCTTATGTCAGCAGGAGGGTTCATTTATGAAAAGAACAACTCAATTCCATTTGTTGTCAAGGAGGGTCCAAACAGTATCTTTTTCAAGATGATGGACTTCATGAAGAACTGCAAATTGAGCTATGCAATGTTTCACTCAATTCCTCTCTACAATGAGATAATCGAGGAGATTTGGACCTCGTGTGAGTATAGTGGAACAAACTGCACACTCCAATTCACCATCCAAGGTAAATAGTACATAGTTAATTCTGATGTATTGCAAGCATGTTTACATATTCCTGAAAATAACTGTAATGCTTTGCCTACAAATACTGAAATGGTTAACTTGCTAAACTCCATAAACTACTCTTTGCCTATTGATAATCTGGGTAGAATAATTAGGAGAGGATTGGTTAGAGAATATAGTTATTTAGCTGATGCATTTATCAAGGTATTTTCTGGTAAGATTAGCAATTTTGATGCATTGACCAATTCTATGTTAATTTTATTTACCATGCTCCTAACTGATAGATATTACAACTTTAGCACCCAACTTATGTATGAAATTGGTGCTAAGTTGGGTGATAAGGCTAATAGGAAAAAGAATATCTATTATGCTAGGTTTCTGATGATGTTGGCTAATCATGTTAGTCCAACACCATTAGTTATCTCTAACCCTGTTTCCAAGTTTGAGTGTTTTGTGCAAGAGAAGAGAGTATTGACAGACATACTGAGGCTGAACCACAATGGTGAGGTTCCAGTGGTGTATCTGCCAGTAATTGAGGTAACTACTGCTATCCCTTCTAGTATAATTGTTACTTCAACTGTATCACCCAATCATGTTGCTGTGGAGTCTGTAGCTGTGACCCAACAGGCTCCTGCCCCAGCAACAAAACCAAAATCAAAGAAATCCTCCAAGCCAACCTCAGGTGCTTCCCAAAAGGCACCTGTTGTAAAATCCACTACACAACCTAAGGGGAGTGTTGTAGGTGCTGTGAGAGGTGAGGGAAGGGGTGAACATAAAAGAAACCCTAAGGATAAGGAAGGAAAAATGAGTGAGATCCAGCCAAGCCCCATTGTGTCTTCCCAACAAGGCACAATGAGTAATATGGATTTAAGCACAAGTCTAATTGCATCCTCCCAAAAGGATGTAATTATTGAAACAAGCTCTCCTCCAAGAGCACACTCTAAGAGGGTAAGGGACACTTCAAGCCCACAGTCTACTTTTTCCCAATACCAAAGGAGGGTGAAACAAAAATCCAAGGGTTCACAGGGTGCACACACTCTGGAAGCTACACTTCCAGTTTCACAAATTCAGTTTGATGTAACCCCTATCATTACTCTGGGGTTACAGTCCCATTCTCTAAACATCAACCTTGAACTATCTCCATCAAATTCACCAACTCTATCTCTAGATGTGGACATGATCCATTCATCTATTCCTGATTCTCCAACTCTAATCTTGGAGAAGCCCCACTCTGAAGCTGGTGGCCATCACTTGTTAAGTGATTTGTTGGGCCATCAACCAATTTTTTCTGAAGTTGCAAGAGGATCTGTGGACCAATCTCTAAAATCAATCACCACAGATTCTACTGTAATTTCACTTTCTCAAAGTACTTTATTGACTTCATCAACGAAACAGCTTCTTTCGTTGACAAGTGTTTCTCCATCAACGGTATCCATACCGTTGACAGTTCAAACTACCATTCCGTTGATAGATCAATCTACACCCCTTATTGAAAATCAAGTTGTTTCCACAACTAGTGTAGATGACCTGGTGGTAGTTGAGACACTTTTAGGTTTGAGAGGGAGTGAAATTGAGAGGCTGGCTTGCAGCCAGGCAAAAGGAGAGTCTGAGAGTGAGAGGCTGGCTATTTCTTCCAGCCAGCCAAAAGGAGAGATTGAGAGTACCACCTTAGTAGGTGAAGGTGAGGGTGTGAGATGTGTGAGCCATGGGGAGCCCATGATGCAAGAAAAGAGTGAAGAGAGAGAAGGGACTACAGGAGTGATAAGGGAGGAAGCAGCCATTGCTAGTGAGTTAATGGGGGTCAGTGAGGGAGAAAGGGAACTTACCTTCCAAGAGCATTATCAACAAACTCTGGATAGTATTTTCCTGGATCCTGAGACCTTTACTCATCCTGTGTCAGCCTATCAAATTATGGCTCAACAGGGCAATGTGGAGGCAGAAAGGTCACTCAATTTAATTCATACTACTGCATCAATGCAAAGAGCAAAGGATGCCCTGACCAATCTATCTCCAGCAGCTGCAACAAGTGGAGACTTCAATTTTTCTGATGATGAGGACAGCTTTGGTGACAATCTACAGGTGGCCACTACTACACAGACTGGGACTTCTGTGGTGCTTCCTACACCAAACTGGCTTTCTCAAGATATGCATGGTAGATCCAACTTGGATGCTGATATCACAAGGCAGTACAATGAGGCATATCTAGCTCATGAGTCAGCAACTGCAAGGGACAAGAAATTCTACAAGGCCATAATGGATTCTCTGGAAATTCAAAGGCTACAAATGTTGCAGACAAGGATTGAGGCTACAGAAATCAAGGATTCAATTAGCAACCTTAGGGATGCTACTGACAGGAGGCTAGATGAAAAGCTTCCTCTTCACACTGTCTCCAAGATGTCAAGGTTTTTCACCAAGGAACCTGAAGTGTCCTCATCTTTGAAAACTCTCTCCTCTAGAGTGGACAAAGTTGAGGCTACACTTTCTCACATGCAGAAGGAACAGGAGAAGCAAACTCAGCTACTCACCCAGCTTCTGGCAGCTCAAGGAATCCCTATCATCTCACTTGATGATAACAAAAAGGGGGAGAAAACTAAGGAGCTTGATTTACAAATCACAAAGGTTTTGGTCCCAGCCATCTCCTTACCAGAAGAGCCATTAGCAATGGGGGAGTTTGGAAAGAAGAAAAAGGATGGTATTGACCTGATCCAGGAAGCCTCTATAAGGATGAAACTTGCAGAACAGATTAAGGATCACTGGTCAAATATAGAAGCAAGAGTAAAGAAGTTAGCTGACACTGCAAAGGCATCAACGGTTCAAGCTACTTCAATACCTCCATCAACGGATCAACCATCAACGAATGCCATGGTTCTAGTGTCAACGGAATGGGAGCCACAAACCAATTCTTTCTATCAGGTAGAGCCCCTTCTACATGGAGTCACTCAAGGTCCAAGGAAGGAAAAAGGACAAACTTCATGCATTAGGGATGTGGTACAAGCTACACTCCAAAGAAGCTTATCTCCCAAGTCCCCTGCTAAACCAAAAGGCAAAAATATAGCAAGGATTCTCTATCCTACATCTTATCCAGATGAGCTCAAGCTTCTTGGTCTACTTATCACAAAGAGCAAGAAAAGCAATGATCCTGAGATAAGGAAGCAAATGGCAATTGTCTATAGGAATGAGCAAGAAATCTGTGTTTGGGCTGGTCACCCAAACTTTGCTGAAGCTAAAGCTGAAGAGTCAGAAAGAGCAGTAATGCAAGCATTTGCAGTTGCTCAATCTCTTGATGAAGAAGAAAGACAGCTAGAAGAAAAAGCAAGAGAGGAAAGGAGTGCAAAGAAGAGCACAAGGCAACCAAAGGCTAGAGCTAAAAGGAATCTGGACTTTGACAAAGAGGATTCTCAGGACACTGCTCAAGCCTCTTCCACTACAAGTGCACATCAAATTCCTGTTGATCAATCTCATGAAGGAAAATTGGCATGTGATCCTGCACATCCTGTCAACTTTCATGATCAACCAATCATGCCAAAAGAGGAGCCTATTGAATTTGATGAAGCCTATTTTCCAAGGTTCCTATTTGAAAAGGATCAGCCAACAAAGTCAAAGAAAAGGGCTGTCCAGGCAAAGCCAATATTTGTGAGAAAGCCACAACCTCAGAAACCCCCTGCAAATCCAGAGGACTGCATGTACATTGCTGACATCAGGGAAGAATCTAGCTTACATCTTGATTTAGACAACCTGGTGGAAGTAAGGGGCATTGCAGCTTCTCAAAAGTTGCCTGAAAGATTAGTTTTCACATTCAAGGGTGGTAGAGAGCAAGTGTGGCCTCTCTACAGGATTTTAGGAGAAGACTACCAAACACTACTCACAGTGTTTAGATGCTTGAAGAAGGACTTTGGCTTCACCAAAACAGCCAAGTCTGAGGTGGTCTCCAAAATATGTCAAATAAAGGCTAGCTGGAACAAACCTGAGGCTCTTCCCAGAATGCTCAGAGTGCCCTCAACAGGAAAGAAGATCCATCTTCAACCTTATTGGATGATGGAATTTAAGGACAAGGACAACTGCAGAAGATTCTTCAGGATGGAAGACCAACTGGATAAAGCATCTAATCAAACTCTAAAGGTTATGCAATCCATGCTTGGTGATCAAGATGAGGAAGAAAAGATCTTTTACAGAAGGCTACATGTCCAAATTGAGGAAAACAACTCTAAGAGAGGGAAGAAGACTATGCCACAAAGAAGACTAAGATGAATCATTTGCTCAGTCTAGAGGAGCACTTCTAGGCATTAGTCTTGTAAGTCTTTTATTTTGTTCAAAATATTATGAAGCTTAATGCATTTTCTACTTTTGTAATTTATAATGTATCTGAGTGTTTTTGTTATCATCAAGTATCTTGATTTATGACTGTTATTCTATCAGTCATAAATTGGGGGAGATTGTTAGGAATATGTTGTTCTTGATGATAAACATAAAACACTTAGTAGAATTTGTGTAAAGTTATTTTGTAGCTGTCAACGAAATGGCATGCTTTGCAGCATTCCGTTGACAGGAAGTTCATCAACGAAATGAGTGATGTAGCAATTGCACTGTACAATACTTCACAGTTTGATATGCATTTTGTTGTATGTATTAGATAGGTTTTCTAAGTCATGTTGACTAAATGATAGATAGGCAAAATAGGTTGGTTAATTGTAAATATCTTGTGCCTTGTAATTTTGCCTAAGTGAAGACATGTCAACGGAATGAAGATTACTCATCAACGGAATGAAGATTACTCATCAACGGAATGAAGATTACTCATCAACGAAATGAAGTTTACTCATCAACGAAATGAAGAATAAAGCTATCAACGAAACACATCTCCCTGCTATCAACGAATCATTATTGCTTTTCTGAATAGTTGACAAAGTGATAGTGACAGGTTACTGAACAGATCTAAAGGTGATGTGGAAGTGTACTTTGCATTGGAAACCATTAAAATGGACACGGGGAATAAGGAAACATCCCAGTTTCCAATTGGGCTCTTGGGAGTGATCATAATAAGCATGAAGACAAAAGCAAGGATCTCCAAGGACCACTGGACAAAGGGATGAAAAGCAAACTATTGGCGGTTACCTTTAGTGTACTTTAGTGTAGCCAAAAATAGCTTTGTAAACTTGGGAATATATAACCAAGTGTAGCAGTTAAAATAAAAGAAGAGAGAAGAAAAACAAATAGATTGTATTAGCTATCTTTGAGAGCATTTTTCTTCTCTACATTCTTGTAACTGAGCAGCTGTGTACATTTTGTATCACAGATTATTTCCGTAATAAAAATCACTTCAGTTGGATCATCAAACAATCCAACTGAAATTATTTATGTGCTTGTGATTTTTACTTTAAGTTCAGTTTTTATTTGTAAGTTGTTTTAAGTTTAAGAAATATCAAGAATTGTATTCAACCCCCCCTTCTACAATTCTGTTAGGTCATTTGGGATTAACACCTTCAACCTTTGATTTTACTCCATTAAATCCATATATGGGCATATTAGAGGGTTCAACTGGGAATCAGTGTATCCCATCTTGATGAAAGCATCATGGAACAATAAGTCCACGGAAGCTCCGTTATCAACTAAAACCCTCTTGGTTTCAGAATTGCCTGTAACAGGTACAATGACCAGGGGTCGTCATGGGGAAATTTCACTCCCTCGAGGTCAGAATCATCAAAACTAATGAATATTTTTGTCTTGGCACGCTTCGGTGCTTCTCCAACAATTGTCATTACTTCTCTAGCATAAGCCTTTCTCGAGTTTCTTGAAGGACCGACTGCAGTTGGTCCTCCGAATATCATATTAATGACTGGCCCTCAGGGTCTAGGGTTACGATCTTGATCATTATCCTTTCTATAATAGTCTTTCTTCTCATAATTTCCTTTTTGATTTCCACGATTCCCATCCTTGGTGAATTTGTTAAGCTTTCCCCTTCGGATCAAGAATTCGATTTCATCCTTCAGCTGTCTGCAATCATCTGTATCATGACCAACCTTTTTGTGGAATCGACAGAATTGATTCTGATTTCTTTTTGACAAGTCAGTCCTTAGTGGCTTCGGCCATCGAAGATCTTCTTCCTTCTCAATTTCCATCAGAATTTGGCTTCTTGGGGTGTTCAACCTTGCATACTCCATGAATCTTGGTCCAAATTATTCTTTTTCGGTGAAGAGTCAGAATCCTTTGTTGTCCTGGGATACTTATCCCTAGCATCATATTCTTGAGTCTCCTTTCTCTTTTTCCCGTTTCCATTTCCCCCAACAATGGGTTCATACTTCCTCATGCTTTCTTCAGCTTTTTATATATTTCCCAGCCCTATCCTGTAGCTTCAACATGCTTTCGGGTGGATGTTTTGCCAGAGACCTCTTAAAGTGGTCATCAGTGGTTCCTTTTTGTAGGGCTATCATAACTACCCTGTCCTCTAGATCTGGGACCTTCAAGGCCTCCCTAGTGAATCGATTTATGTAGTCCCTCAAGGATTCATTCTTACCCTGCTGGATTCTCATAAGGGATGCATAACTCTTCTCATGCACTCTTACACTAACAAACTAAATGATAAATGATTTGCTCAATTCCTTAAAGGACCCAATAGAGTTCGGAGGGAGACGACTGTACCAACATTGAGCCATGCCCTCAAGGGTTTGTGGAAACGCTCTACACTTGACCGCATCATTAGTAGGTTGTAACAACAGTGCATTGGAGAAGGTCCTTACATGATTAGCGGGATCTCCCATTCTATCATAAGCCTTGATGGTTGGCATCTTGAATTTTCTGGATATACTAACTTTCATGATATCCTGAGTAAAGGGTGGTGTAGGATCATCAAGATCTCCTAACGGTAACAACACAGTAGGATCACCCTTTCGGGCTTCAGCCCTCTTGGTTCTTCTCGGTGCAGGATCTAGATTGATTACTAGGACTCTCTCAGTTGCTTGGTTCTGTGCTTTTGCAGCCTCCTCTTCCACCAAAACCTTCTTGAGCCTTGCAGCCTCTGCCTCGCAGGCTGCAATCTTTTTCTTAGTGGTTTGGGGTTGTTCCTGATTTGTTTGGGAAGAATGCCTCATTCTTGGGGGTACATCCCTTTCATCATCAGAATTATAATCTTCGTCCTCGGTATAAGGACCTGAGTAGTCTTGAATCAAGGGGGTCTGTCGAGTTTGAGTTTGTTGATTTAGGGGTCCCAGACCTTGAATATAAGGAGGCACGTATGCTTCGTGGTATGTTGGATTAACACCGCTTCTCCTAACTGTAGGCCGAGGTGGCATACCGTAGGTTGGCATCCCAAGAGTTTGAGTTGTATATTGGGGAAGATCCGTGGTATGGAGTTGAAGGCCACGTGGTGCATTCAAAAGCAGCGGGGAGGTTGTGATTGGTTGCTAGAGAACGGTCTCTTGAGTTTGAGGGTTGGTTCAATGAACGACCATCTGTAGGGGATTCGTCCCTTCAACTAAGATTGGGACTTCTGGTCCTTGATTTGTAGTGAGGGAGATACTCGCCCCTTGAGTTCCAGTTGTTGGCGGCGGTTGGCTTCCGTGAGTCTCTGTCAGAGGTAAGAGGTAGTCCTTCAAAATTTTTAGTTTCTTGACTTGTTCTTCGTGTATTTGTCATGGTTGATGTTGTCATCCCACAGATGGCGCCAAATGTTGTGGAATAAAAACTAGGGTGTAATTAATGCTTAGGGTTTGAGAGCTTTCGAGCTTTAATGGTTGTTCTCGTGTTTCGTGGCTGTTCTCAATTCGTAATTGAGAATCAAGCCAAAAAACGTAGTTCTGATTGAAGGATCAGGTCCTTTATATAGGCATAGAGAGCCTTGCATTTAGGGTAGAATTAGGTGAGTTGGGGGCCAAGTCACCTTCTCAGATCAGGATTGTGAATCCTACTTTGTAGGAGGCTGACTCCTATTAGGTTTGTATACATCGGAGGCTACTCCTTGATGGAGTTGGCACATTTTGGACTCTTTTGATGAGATGTACATTTTCCCTTTTTATTAATTACGAAATTAATAAATAATTAGGGTTTCAGACCTCATTAATCGAGCTTAATTCTTGGACCATTTCAGGTCTAATTAATGTTTTATTTATTATATCTTTAGGGTTATTTTCCAGCCCATATCACTAATCAATCTAAATTCTTCATTAAAAATTTTACTCCCGAAAAAAATATATTTTTTAATTGCATTGCAAAAAAAAAAATGAAAACATTTATGTCTCTGCGTGTGTTTACATATTACTTTTATTTTGCTTTCCAAATGTGTATGTGGAAATTTCAGTTTAGATATGTTAAGTAAGTGACTGGGTGAATAAATCGAAATTGATATTCTCTTAAATGTGAGGAACTTTTAAAACTAAAATGGTACTGAAACCGACAGTGCTGGGAATATTGGGCACAATCTGATATAGTTTATATAGTCAGTTTCATCTTTGATTTAGTTTGTATCAGGAATCTTTGGAGCATAAATGGTATATTTATTTTATTTTGTTAAATGATTCTCCAAAACCCTTGTGGTACTATAGTATGACGATCTTTGTGAAGTATGGACACGAAAGACTTTATTATCCCAAAGATGGTTGGCCGTGATCCACTATTCAACCCAAAAATGGGCTTTCAAGTGAAGGGGTGTTATCGGTAGTAATCAAACACAAACGAAATAAAAAATATAAAACTTCCATTGATTTACAATCAAGTTTTGTTGCAGAGAAGAAGAAGCCATGTTTAGAATTACAAAACTTGTAGAAGAAGAAAAACTCTAATTAACTCGATGAATATGAATCTTTAACTAAACCTATCTAAAATGTACAGATTGCAAGTTGTGAACTGTTGACGTTGATAACTAATTATACTACTGAGCTGGATGGTTGCACTGCTGAGCCGGAATAGTACTGTCATGTTGAAGCTCAACACCCCCCTCAAGCTGGGAATGGGTAAACTCATGTCAAGCTTGGACTTTAAACTGAGGAGAAGGCAAGACTTTAGTGAATACATCAGCAGGCTGAGCAGTAGTTGGCAAATATGACAGTTGTATTAAGCCTTCAAAAACTTATCATGAGTGAAGTGACAATCTAGATCAATATGTTTAGTCCGTTCGTGAAAAATTGGATTCTTTGCAATATGCATAGTAGATTGATTTTCATAGAATAACGTAACAGGTGTTAAGTTGGAGACACCAATTTCTTCAAGTAAACGAACCAACCAAGCTACCCTGAGAAGCAGCAGATGTCATTGCACGATATTCAGCTTCTGAGAAAGACTTTAAAATGGTAGTTTGCCTCTTTGATTTCCAACTAATGGGGGAAGAACCAAGAAAAAGGAGATAACCTGAGACAGAAGGTCTAGTATTGGGACTTGATGCCCAATCAGAATCAGAATAGGCATACAAAGTTAATGAATCATTACCCTTAAGCACAATGCCTTGACCAATTGTCCCAGCTACATAATGCAAGACATGTTCCAGTGCTTGAAAATGATGTAATCTTGGAGAATGCATGAACTAGCTAAGTGTATGTACTGAGTAAGAGAGATCTGAACGTGTGTTAGTGAGAAAATTCAGTTTACCAACCAAAGAATGATAGAAAGCTGGATCATGATATAACTCACCTATGTCTGAATATAATTTCAAGTTGATTGGCAAAGGTGTGGCAACGGTCTTAAAAGAAGAAATACCAGAATCAACAAGAAGTTCCTGTGTGAACTTAGCCTGATTTAACACAATACCAATACTAGTGTAACCAACTTCAAATCCCAAGAAAAAATTCAAGTAACCAAGATCCTTGATACCAAAACACTTGTGAAGATGTTCTTTAAAAACAGTAATAATATCAAGATTAGTTCATTTGATAATTATATCATCAACGTAAATAGCTGTTATTGTAATATTAGTACCAGACCTCTTTGTAAACAAAGAATAATTGTTCTTAGATTGTACATACCCTTGACATTTCAGCTCATGAAGTAACTCGGCAAACCATTCTCTACTAGCTTGTTTTAAACCATAGATCGACTTTTTAAGTCGACAAACTTTTTTTTCTGGGTTTGGAATCCCTTCTAGCATGGTCATGTATACTTCTTCGTGTAGTTCACCATAGAGAATAGCGTTATTCACAACAAGCTTAAAAGTCTTCTAATTCTTACTAGCAGCTAAAGAAAGATTTCTTCGTACCGTGGCCATTTTAACTACTGGTGAAAACGTTTCTGGGTAATCAATACCATATTTTTGATTAAACCCCTTAGCAACGAGTCGAGCCATGAAACGTTCAATAGAGCCATCTGCCTTTAACTTCATTTTAAATACCCATTTACAACCAACGGGTTTCTTACCAGGGGGAGACTAACAACATCCCAAGTATTGTTGTTATTAAGAGCATGTATTTCTAATTGCATTACTCGGATCCAATTAGGATCACTGGATGCGTCTGCAAATGAGTTAGGTTTCCTTGATAGTCGAAGTTTGTACTAGTAAAGCTCTATGATCATGTGGGATAGACTCAAAAGACACAAGATTACAGATATAATCTTGAAGATGTGAATGTTTGCAAGATTCTTTACTGGACCTTCTAACAGGGAGAGACACGGTAGAAGAATGTGGTACAGTAGTAGAACTAGTAGTGGTGTTATCTGAAGAATGAGTAGAAGGAGATTGATGAAACACATCAGGAAGAGGATTATGAGAGGGATCATATGGTGTATGTGTAGGAAGAAAGAATTGAGCAGGAGGAACAAATGGTAATTTGGACATGTGGAATGGAAGTTTTTTTTCATGAAATTTAACATCCCTTGAAACTAAGATCTTATGTGTAACTAGATTGAGAAACTTATACCCCTAAGTTGCTGCTGGATAACCAAGAAAAACACAAGGATATGCCTATGGCTCAAACTTGGTTCGATGTTGTTTAGTAGTAGATACAAAATAAAGACAGCCAAAACAACGAAAATAAGAATATATAATCTGGTTGGGGACCAAAATTTTTTTCATATGGTGTGACATTGTCCAATTGTTTAACTGGCACTCTATTAATTAGAAATGCAACACACTGAATATAATCACCCCAGTATTTTGAAGGCGAGTTGGATTGAAAAAACAAAGTACGTGCAGTTTCAAGAAGATGTTTGTGTTTACGTTATACCACCCCATTCTGCTGGGGTGTATCTGAACAACTAATTTGATGTAAAATTCCAAAAGATTTATATATATTCAAGATTTTGTCATGGCATAATTCCAAAGCATTATCTGTACGAATGACTTTGACAGATGAATTGAACTGAGTTCTAACAAACTGAAGAAATGAATCAATGATAGACACATAATCAAATTTAGATATCATAAGATGAACCCAGGTAGCGTTACTATAATCATCTACCATAGTGAGAAAATATTTACATCCATTGTGTGTGATAGTGTTATAGGGCCCCCAAACATCAACATGTAAAAGATGGAACAATTTTTGTGGTTTTAATTAATTGACTGGAAATAAATGACAATCTATGTTGTCTTCCTGCAGGACAAATAGTACAAATACAATCATTAGAACTTTTGTATCAATACTGTCAACAATAGAACTGAGTTTTGAATACGGTACATGTCCTAATCTAAGATGAAGTAATTTTGCTTCATCTAGCTTAGAACTAACAGTAACAGTAGCAATAGTAAAATTAGAATAACTATTTCCAGGTGCAGGCCTGTCAAATTTCTGAAAATTAGATGTCCTGAAAGTTTGATTTATGTCTGCAGCAAAGGCAATTGGCTCATGAGTACCGGGGATTCTTGAGATTTCCTTATGTCTCTGTTCTTGAAGCAGCATTCTGTAAACTTGATGCAGATTAGGTAGAGTATCCATCATCAAAATATAAGATCTAACATTAGCATATTTGTTAGACATCTTCATTAGAAATATCATTAGCCTATGGTCTTGTTGCAGTTTGAGAACTTTCAGAGTGAGATCACAATTACAATTTGTACAGGTACAGGCATGCAATGGCTTTAGATTATCAATTTCATCCTAGATCTTCTTCAACTGAGTATAGTTATAACAGCCCCAGATCCGGGGTCGGGGATCCGGTCGTTACGGTCTCAATTTCCATCAATAATACTTGCACTTGAATCAAAACAATTAAATTGCATACAGTGACCCCGCAATAACAACACCATACACAACAAGTTATAGTCCCAGAGATGAAACTGGAATAAGTATCTAGTAGTAGGATCCACAAGTTATAAGTATTACAAACCCAAAAGATTACAGAGTATGCTTAATAGTTCTTGCCGTTGATTACATTAATCATAAATATAAATAAGTCTGATACACAAAAGCTGTAGCTTAGACTACTGATTGCTACTACCTCAGCTATGGCGGCTACGACATCAACGGGTAAATCTCTGACGGTTGCTACCTGCTTGCGCAGAGTGTGCATGTTGCGGGCCATCTGCTCTAGCTGTTGTTGTGATATAAATAAATAAAGCAAGGGTGAGCAATAGAGCCCACCAAAATAATTTATGACAGATCATCAGTATATAGCAGTTCAAAGATATTTTTGTAACCACATGTTATGCCTTAAACGGATAAGAGACTAGTATAATATAAAAGATGAAGTTACGAGGAAAATTAATATAATGTTTCCGTAACCCAAAATCCACTTATGCATATATAATCTGAGTAAGGTTTTATCAGAGTCATAACTATAACACCCCCAGACCCGGGGTCGGAGATCTGGGTTGTCACGATCCCTTATTCCGTACCAACGCTTAATACTTGAACCATAAAACAATAAATCAACACACATGGTGACCCCACCATCAATACACTCACGCTAGTTATGTCTCATAAACGAACTTACAATAACAGTAGTCATATGATCCACAAATTAAAGTTATTACAACCCAAAAGTAAAATACGTGCAACCTACTACCAGTATGATTTCTATGTGAAACCATAAGGTAGCGCAAAAGTTTGTTCTTGTTCATTAATATACATAAGTGATACTTATAATTAAACCGGAGCAACAAGAGTTACACTCCGAACCAACTCAGTACTTCTACCTGATCAACTGTAACAACCATGCTACGGGTGGCCTGTATGTCCCTGACGCGCTTCCGAGCGGTACGACGAATCCTGGCCATCTACTCTAGCTGTTGTGTTGTGATATATATGTATAGAAAGAAAAAGCAAGAGTGAGCACTCGGCCCAGCAATAATACAATACAGCATAAGCATATAAGTAAGCTTATATCATAAAGGAAAACCTTTAAAACTTCATTCGTATACAGAATGATATATTTATTTCTCTTTTCGTCAAAACATACCATATAGTACGACTACTGTATGAGGAACATCATTACTCATTACTGTCACATTATCAGTAACTCAGCGCCTAGGCTTTTGTTACAATGTGCAGCTCAACTCCAATTGGAGGGAAGGGAATGTACTGGAACACCCGATACACGGTGATCAGCCGTTGTATCGTAACTTTTCTTTTCTACTAGTAGAAGGACGACTTCCTGTTCGGTTATCACCCTGACCGCATATGGGCCATTGTACTAAGAGGTCACTACCTCGGCGCCTATTTCGTCACCGGGCAAGCCTTAGCACTCAAGAGATCACTACCTCGGCGCCTATTTCGTCACCGGGCAAGCCTTGATAAATTTGGCACTACCCCGGCACCTATTTCATTGTCGTGTAGGCCTTTCCAATTCCCACGATGAAAAACATTAATGAAACGGAAATCGGAATTTAATTCCATATTTCCCAAGTACGAATACTCGTCAAAACTTTGTAACCGTTTAGAAAACCTTACTCCAGAGTAATTGCAAGGAGTAAGTCAAAGTGTGGGTTGACATTAGTCAACGAGACTACCGATGATTACTATGTATTTTGAAATCATGACCAGGGAGTTTATTGAAATTTCAGAGTTCAGCGAGTTTGAAATACTCTACTTGAATGGGGGAGCCATCCCCTAGTTATAAGTATTCTAGAGGAACAGTGGAAGAAAAACTCTGTCCTCTAATCCTTGAACTAGATTCCCAGTTTTCGATGAGTTGGAAAAATACTATTCGCATTTAATTACCTTTAACTATCTTAAGATAATAGTTGGGAATCTCTAATTTTAATACCTTTTCTGAAAAATCAGAAAGTTATATTTTTGTGTAAATAATAGAACCTTTGATCATATAATAAGGTTCTATGATTTTAAATCATATTTGGAATATTTAATAAATACCCAAATAATAAATATTAAATTATTAATCAATATAAAACCACCTAAGTGAATATTCAGAATAATATTCACTTAGTTAAATAATCTTCAAATAATGAGTATTGAATTATTATTCAATATAAACTACTTAAGTGAATATTCAAAATAATATTCACTTAATTAAATAATATTCAAATAATATTTATTATAATATTATTTAAATATCTCACCTTAAATATCCCATAATGTAGATATTGGAATATTTAATAAGTCTTTAAAATATAACTGTCCCTGGAACCTTCCAGCTTTTGACAGTAGCTTAAAACAAAATAATAATTTGACTCCTGGTCTAAGTTTTAAAATCACCGTACAAGTACTCTATACTTAGAGTCTTTAACCTTGGTTTATATCTAGTACTTATCTAGCATATAAACCTTATATCTTATACCGCTTTTTATTAAAAAGCGAAAACAGTTTATAAGTCATTTCACAACATAAAGCAGCATATATAGTAATACCACAACATATATCACAACAGCATCATTACATGGTATAGGGTTTGAAAACTTGCCTTGGGGTCTTGGTGGTGTGGTAGTGGTGGCTTGAGAGTGTGTGCGTCGATCTATAACAAGATATACAATTACAGTCAGTCCCCTAGAACCATTTAATGTGCTATAACTCAAGCACTACAGTTCTACCAATGAAAATTAAACGTCTCGCTCTTGGTCATCTATAACCTCGTGACATTCCGTATACTTCTAAGTCAAAAGCTTGGGTGAAAACCATTCACAAATCCCAAGTTCTTTTACTTTACCATTTCCTTGTTTTAAACCATCCCCTTAAGGGTATTTCACTCGCGCAACCTTCATTCGCGTATTTTTATAAAATCACCAACTCATCTTTTTAACTCGAACCCTTCTAGGTTTCCTTTCCTAATTATACATACTAGTATCCATTTTAATATCTCAATCCAATTCCAATTTTAAAGGGTTTGATCCCTATCTCAAAGTTCATACAATGAACTATCTAGTTACGCGAAACCGCTTTCACTAAAACGGGCGTTTCTCCTAAACCGTAAATCGAAACGACACGATTCTTTCGCTAAAACAATCTAGGAAACAGAGCCTACATGCTCATGGTCAGAAACGTCAAGTTTATGCCCTGTATTGCAACCATGGTTTCTGTCTAAACTACCTAAGTAAAATCCGACATGATAACGGCGCTTACGCGCACTTCCCGTGTTTTTAAACACTCAATCCAACTACAATTCAACCATCAACCAACCACCAATCAAACTCAAGCTAATACTACCATTTTTCTGTCCAAACATAGTCATACTCTTATTCATAAGTTTATCCACAAATCAACCATTAAACATGCTTAAAATCATGCATACATGCTTAATTCTAACATAGTTCTCATTCAATCACTTCTAACTACTAGATCAAGCATAATCTTAAAAAGAAAGAAGTTTTATACCTTCCTTGGAGCTTAAAAAAGACTATATATGGATGATATATCCTTCCTTGCTCCTTAACTAAGCTAATCAAACCTAAAAACACCAAAACAAATCAAGATCTTATGAGTTTACTATTCACATCACTATTCATCATCAACTTTGAATCCATTTTTGACCAAGCTATGATCCATGGATGAGGCTAAGATTAGAGATCTACCTTGGATATAGGATGAGGGTGATTTAGAGCCCAAGATTAAGATTTATGGTTGAGTGGAAGTTGGAGCAAAATGTTTAAGCTCTTGAATGGAAGAAAAGGGCCGAAAGTTTCCTTCTCAAGAATGCATCTCTTTTTGATTTGTTTTCTTTGATTTTTCTTTCCTTTTTGTTTTGTCTAATTAACCTTAATACTTTGCCAATTAATTTGTGTGGCTAATACAAGGACTTGTCATCAATGACAAGGCTATTTTGGATGTGTGGTGGTGGTGAAAGTGGTGACAAGGTGGTGATTCATCACCTTGTCATCACTTTGTCATGCTTATGTCATTTCCTTGCATCATGCTTATGTCATCCTTTGCATCCTCAATCCTTTTATATATTGCAATTGATGATCTCTTATAATACTACTCCTTTGGTTAGGGTTTAATCCATAATTTATTACGCTTTTGTTTCGCGATAGTTTCAAGTGATTTTAAAGACATTTCTCTGTACCAAAGCTAGGGTACTTCCTTTATCTATCCATTACCTTTGTTTAATATATAATCTTAGATTTCTCACCTTTGTTTAAGATATGATCATGGATTTCTCATTCCACATACTTTCTTTAAACGATCAAATCAATACATCCTTAACTGTCCAGTGAATAGTGATTTAAAACTCGGATGGGAATCTTCTGATTCTGATCGCGTTTACATTCTTTTATTCTTCCTATACATCAATAATATCACTTCGAAACATTCATTCCATGTCGTCTACATAGTGTGGTCTGAAAAACTTTTCATCAGCAAATTTACTATTCATCAGTGGAAATTTACTATTCATCAAGGTTTTAATTATTACAAAAATTTGGGATATTACAATAACTCATAAAATAAAACATGAAGCTACAAGGATTTATTGCAACTTCATTTTCTTTGAACACTTTTCGACCCCATGCCAACATGATCGGTTCTTCTCCCCAATACATGTTGCAGGAATATCCAAAATTTGATGATGAACTAATACCGGAGTTGCTACCGCGCCCGTTGTCCCAACCTTACTATGATCAGTAGCAGGTCGTACAACAAAAATATGTTTTCTACATGTAGATTGAAGAATCACGACAGCCTGACATTGTCTACTGCCTTCCCGGATCTCCCGGCCCATTTGGGGCAATAAAATGGATGGGTTGGCGCAACTGGACCTCTTACACCACTCCTAGTTCGGATGAAATCCATGACTCTGAAACGTAAAGATCGTCCTCCTTTCCCCAAGTGTAATACTTGTTGATACGACTCCGCTAAGTAGTTATATCTAGGTTGGAAAGGAAGATTTTCCAATATTTCCCAAGCTATTGCTTGTTAATGGATATCGACTTGTTCCATCAATTTACTCCTCGATCGTTGAGGTAGTAACACAACATTTGACTTGCAGCAATTAAATTGCTCCGAGAAAATATCTGTCCCCTGACAGTTTTGAGTTGAGAGTTTAAAATGAGTAGCAGTTACTTAAATGAGGTTTCCCATATTTTTGGTAGTTGAGCGAGTATTTAAATCCTTTTTAAAAGATAGATTTAAATGGAAAAACGGTGTTTTGGGAACTTCTTTTTTATTTAAAATAATTAATAATACAACTTAGAGTATCCTTCGTAATTATTGAAGGTCAAGGATAAACTTTAAATAACATTTCTCATTTTTAAAACGTGTTAAAAGTATTTAATAAATAATCGAATAATATTTATTAAATAAGCAAACCTTAAACGAATATTCGAAAATAATATTCATTAAGTAAATAATGATTAAATGAATATTCAAAAAAAATATTCATTAAATAAATAAGGATTAAATGAATATTCAAAATAATATTCATTAAATAAATAAACCTTAAATGAATATTCAAAAATAATATTCATTAAATAAATAATGATTAAATGAATATTCAAAAATAATATTCATTAAATAAATAGACCTTAAATGAATATTCAAAAATAATATTCATTAAATAAATAATCATCGAATAACAGTTACCCTATATCTTTATCGGAAAATAATCTTTAACATATACAGAAAATATAATTACTTCTGATCTAAAGAAAAATCACACGCCCTTAACCTAGAGCATTTATAAAAACCTGGCTTATAGCTGATATCCCATATCTAGCTTATAAGCCCCAACATCAAGTCATAACCTCGAGTATCACTACGTATAGCAGTTCGAAAACAAGCATGCAATTTATATATCGCAATTTACTTGGGAATAAAACATGTATACTTCTCATTTGCATATCATATATGAAAGTAGTTTAATATCACAACAACAGTAAGCATAGGTTTCGAAAACTTGCCTGGTGGTGAGGTAGGGGTAGTGTGCCTCGGGTTAATCCGGTGATCTATACATAGTCAAAATATCTGAGATTAATCACTTAACACTTTCATGAAACTAAGTATGTACTATCTCAAGTAACAAGTTCGTTTTCAAGTTAACTCTTTAAGAATTTCTTGTGCATGCCCGACTCGAACATTTTTATAAAATAGAGATTAAATCCTTTTAACACGAAATCTTTTCGAGGGTCTTCCTAAACGTACCTATCATGTTAACACAAAGTTTCACATCCTAATAAGTCTCTTAAGGGGTCTGATCATTGCCTCAAAGTTGGCTAAGTAGTATAGTTTGGTTTCGCGAAACATCCTTTACTAAAATACTTGTTTCTCCTAAACCGTAAATCGGATTCACATGATTTTCGCACCAAAACGAACCTTGAAACAAGACCTACACTATAATGGTCAGTGGTGATCTTGGAAAGAAGTCATTATGTTTGAATATCACAAACAAAACAAGGTTAATGAAAATCGGGCATTATAACGGCTATGTTTTAATGATTCCAAAGTTTAATCATAAACTTTACATGATCAATCCAACCAAATCATCAAGTCAATCCCTCAACATCATTACTAATCCATAATCATCATCAACCATAGTCAAAACCAACATCTACTTATTCATCATCAAAACAACATCAAACTTTCATCAAAATCAATCAATCATCCTTATGATCATACTAACTAAACTATACTTAAAACTAACCATATAAATCAATTTATAACTAAGGGTTTCAAGAGTTTATACCTTCCTTGATGCTTGATGTATACTAACAATAGTTTATAATCCTTCCTTGAGCTTTGAACAAACCTTAACAAGCTTACTCCTTTAGAAACAAAATCAAGAATCATGAAAAGTTACTATTCATCACTATTCATGTTCATCTTAAATCAATGATTTGAATATGTTAACCTCCATGGATGATTCTAGTATTAAGAGAATACCTTAGTTTGGAAATATGGAAGCTTTAGAATCCAAGAACATGATTTATGGAAGCTTGGAAGTTTGATTTTGAAAAATGTATGCTAGGTTGAAAATTTGGGCCGAATGGTTTCTTTCTTCAAGTGGGGAGAGTTTTCTTGCTTTTTCTTGCCTTGGTTGATTTTGATAATTGTGATATTTTGTAGTAATGGTGAGTCATAGCTTTCTTTGCCTCATCATCGGACACATGTCAAGCCATGGGGAGTTTGGAGATAAAGTAGCTTTACTGGTTTGTTCCCTTTCACATGGATGATCCAATTGTTGCATTCCTTGGATTAATCTCGTTACATGTTACTTCCATGCCTATATTTAATCCGGTAAGTGTCGCGTTGTTCCGTCACCGCTTAATCTCGTAGAATGTTCGCAGGGTTTCTTAAGTGTTCTATCGAAGTAGTTTACCGTAAACGTTCTTGATATCACTAATTCTTTTATTAAATCCATATCCATGGAATTGATAATTTAAATCCTCCAATATTTTCAAATAATGATCAATCCGTCCGTTATTGGTGAAATTTCGGAGAAAACAAAAATGCTATTTTTCTGATTCTGACAGCTTTTGCATTCCTTCATTTACATCGTAGATCACTAATACGACTTCGAAAGTTCATTGTACCGTCCCGTACATAGGGTGGTCTGAAAACTTTCTAAACGAAATTTTTTACTATTCATCAGTGGTTTTTAACAAAAGTTACTATTCATCAATGGTTCTTAAATAAGTACAAAATTTGGGGATATTAAAGTCTCCTCTCCTTAAAAGGATTCCGTCCCGGAATCAGTTTGAAAACAAATGGGGGTACTTTTCCAGCATAGCACTTGCTAGTTCCCAAGTTGATTCTTCCACATTATGGTTTTGCCACAAAACTCTGACTAGCTTGATGACCTTGTTCCGGAGCACTTGTTCCTTTTGATCTATGATTTCCATAGGTTGCTCCACATAGGTTAGGTCTGGCTGCATGTCTACATGTTCGTATTCCACTATGTGCTTAGCATCCGGGTTGTATTTCCTCAGCATTGAAACATGATACACATTATGCACTTGTTGCAGGTTTGGGGGTAATGCTAGCTCATATGCTAACTTCCCAATACGTCTCAAGATCTCAAATGGTCCAATGTATCTAGGACTCAGTTTTCCTTTCTTTCCAAACCTCATTAAACCTTTCCAAAGAGATACCTTTAAGAACACTAGGTCTCCCACTTCATATTCCTTGTCTTTCCGGGCCAAATCAGCATACTTCTTTTGTCTATCTTGGGCTGCTACCAGCCGTCCTCTGATTAGATCTACTATGTCCTTAGTTCGTTGGACCACTTCGGGCCCAAGCATCTTTCGCTCTCCAACTTCATCCCATTATAAGGGAGATCGGCATCTTCTTCCATAAAGGGCCTCATAAGGCGGCATTCCTATGCTTGCATGAAAACTATTGTTATAGGAAAACTCAATCAGTGGTAGGTGATCATCCCAACTTCCTTTAAAGTCTATAACACAGACTCTTAACATATCCTCTAGTGTTTGGATGGTCCTTTCACTTTGTCCGTCTGTTTGTGGGTGATAGGCAGTACTCATATTCAACCGGGTTCCTACACATTCTTGGAAGCTTCTCCAAAATCTGGAGTTAAACCTGGGATCTCGGTCAGATACTATGGCGACTGGGACTCCGTGTCGCACCACTATTTCTTTCAAGTAAATATCCACTAGTCTGTCGACAGTGTACCTTTCGTTGATCGGAAGAAAGTGAGCTGACTTCGTTAGTCTGTCTATGATTACCCATATGGTGTCATGATTGGCCTTGGTCCTTGGTAAACCTACTACGAAGTCCATGGCTAGGTGTTCCCATTTCCATTCGGGAATCTCTAGGGGTCGTAAAAGCCCACTGGGTCTCTGGTGTTCTGCTTTCACTCGTTGGCAGGTCAAGCATCTGCTTACCCACTCTGCTACGTCCTTTTTCATGTTAGGCCACCAGTAGTATTCTTTCAAATCTCCATACATCTTTGTGCTTCCTGGGTGAATTGAATACCTTGAAGTGTGACTCTCGTGTAAAATCTCGTCTTTTAGTTCTCGAACATTCGGAACCCAAATTCGGTAAGTATACCTCATTATTCCTTTATCATCCTTGACAGTGTGGATCTCTTCTCCTGTCATTGACTGTCTGTCTTCACTCATCATTCTTTCTTGACATCTTCTGATCTTTTCTAACAACTCTGGCTGCAGTGAAATCTCAAACAGCTTTTCGGTACCGTCTCCGGTTACCTTCACTTCAATTTCCATCTTTTCAAATTCTCTAATCAGCTCTTCTGAAGACATTATCATCTTGAGTCTCTCTTTCCTACTAAGGGCGTCAGCCACCACATTGGCTTTCCCTGGGTGATAAAGAATTTCACAGTCATAATCCTTGATCAGCTCTAACCATCTTCTCTGGCGCATGTTGAGCTCCTTCTGGGTAAAAATGTACTTGAGGCTCTTATGGTCAGTGTAAATCTCGCACTTCTCTCCATACAAGTAGTGCCTCCAAATCTTTAAAGCGAAAACTACTGCTGCTAGTTCTAGATCATGAGTAGGATATCGAATCTCATATTCCTTCAATTGTCTTGATGCATACTCGATTACCTTACCGTGCTGCATCAGCACGCACCCTAATCCCTTATGCGAAGCATCACTGTAAATCACAAAATCTCCTTTTCCATCTGGCAATGCCAACACAGGGGCAGTCACCAATCTCTTCTTTAGCTCTTGGAAACTATTCTCGCACTTTTCCGTCCATTCAAACTTCTCAGTTTTACGGGTAAGTCGGGTTAACGGGGCTGCGATCTTCGCAAAATCCTTAACAAATCTTCTATAATACCCTGCTAATCCTATGAAACTCCTTACCTCTGTTGGGGTGGTTGGCCGTTCCCAGTTTGAAACTGCCTCTATCTTGGAGGGGTCAACCAACACTCCCTCCTTATTGATCACATGTCCTAAAAACTGAACCTCATTTCACCAGAATTCACACTTTGCGAATTTGGCATACAATTGTTCCTTCTTGAGTATTTCTAGGGCTATCCTCAAATGTTCTGCATGTTCTGTCTCTGTCTTTGAGTAGATAAGAATATCATCGATGAAAACTATAACGAACTCATCCAAATACTTCTTGAACACCCTATTCATCAAATCCATGAAAGCTGTTGGGGCATTGGTCAATCCAAACGACATCACCAAGAACTCATAATGTCCATATCTGGTACGGAATGCAGTCTTTGGGATATCTTCGGGTTTAATCTTCAATTGGTGATATCCGGTTCTTAGGTCAATTTTAGAGAAGTACACAACATCCTTTAGCTGGTCGAACAAATCGTCTATTCTGGGTAATGGGTACTTATTCTTTATAGTTAGCTTGTTCAACTCTCGGTAGTCGATGCATAACCTCATACTCCCATCCTTCTTCTTAACAAACAACACTGGTGCCCCCCACGGCGACACACTGGGTCTTATCATACCCTTCTCCAACAGTTCTTGTAACTGGGTAGCTAGCTCTTTCATTTCTACTGGGGCTAACCGATACGTGGCTTTCGAAACTGGCGTCGTCCCCGGGGCTAACTCAAAAACAAACTCAATTACCCTATCGGGTGGTAATCCTGGAAGATCTTGTGGAAACACATCTTCGAACTCATTGACTACTGGGATGTCCTGTAAACTGGGCACCTCCCTCTGGGTGTCTACAACATAAGCTAGGTAAGCCTCGTTTCCCTTTCGTAACAATCGTTTGGTTTGCGCCATGGTTAGAAATTTCTGTGTCTGTTTCATTCCCTTAAACACTATCTCCTTCTTCCCTGGGGTATTTAATCTAACCTTTTTCCCCTTACAATCTATTTGTGCGTTATTGCGAGACAACAATCCATCCCCAAAATGACATCAAATTCTCCTAATTTAAAAGGAATCAAGTCCACACAAAAAGGCTGTTCCCCTATTTCCAATTTACAGTTGGGGTGAATCTGATTAACTGGGACTATTTCGTGGTTATCTATTTCTACTTGTAGGGAATCCTTTAATGGTTGGGCTCTAAGTTTCAATTTATGCGCAAAATCCCTCGATATAAAAGATTTAGTTGCTCCAGAATCAAATAAAACATTTGCGCTAACTGAATTCAGAGAAAAGGTACCTGCTATCACATCCGTGTTCCTCACGGCATCCTGCACTGTCATGTTGAAAGTCCTAGCATTTGGTGGCTTGTTGGAGGCAGCTTTGCTTGCCCCTGATGCTGCGGGTCGGTTCATGGGGCAATCCGTCTTCATATGACCTTGACGTCCACACTGAAAACAAGTGGGGTTTCTGTTGACGCTAGGGTTAGCTGCAGTACAAAAGTTAGCATAATGGCCCACTCGTCTACACTTATAACAGGTTATCTGTTTTTGGTTGCACACACCGGGATGTTTCCTCCCACAATTTGTATATACTGGTAATGGAGGTCGAGATTGGTGGGAGTGGGACACTCCTGATGGGTTGCCGCCCTGGTTTACGCTTGCGCTTACGGGTCGCTTGTACCCCATATTCCTTTCAGGTAGGGAGACTGTCCCGCGGTTAAACCTATTTTGGGGGTTTCCTCCTGCAGAACCTCCACCCATACTTGCATGTTTCCTTTTTATCCCCCCTTTCTCTCTTTCCCTCTGCATCAGATCACTCCCTGCTTCCACGATTGAAGCCTTTTGCACTAATGTGACATAGTCTGAAATCTCCAAGACTGCCACGCGATTCTGAATCCACTGCTTCAACCCTTGTTGAAACCTATTAGCTTTCTTCTCTTCGGTATCTACAAATTCTGGCACAAACCTTGATAGCTCGGTAAATTTTGCCTCATAATCAGCCACTATTAGGTTATTCTGCTTTAGTTCTAAAAACTTGAGCTCCATTTGAGTCTTCATAAACCTTGGGAAATACTTCTCTAGAAACAGTTGTTTAAACCTTTCCCAAGTTATGATAGCGTCCGTCTCCATGTTCTTCTTGGCCTCCCACCAATAGTTGGCCTCTCCTTTCAGAAGGTAAGTGGCAAAAACAGTCTTCTGTGCCTCCTCAATGCTTAAGATCTCAAAGGACTTTTCCATTTCCTTTATCCAGGCTCTTGCCCCTACTGGGTCAGCCGATCCTTGGAATTCTGGGGGCTTGAGTGACTTAAAGGCCCTGAAAGAGTTTGCCTCGGTGTTGTTGTTTCCTTGGGGTGGTTGGGGATAACGGTCCAAATTTTGCCTGAGTAGATTCATGAACTGACCCATGGGGTCTCCACCCTGGTTCTCTCTTTCTTGTTCCACTTCAACTTCCTCTTCTTCAGCCTCAAATTCCGTAGTGAAAAAGGATTCATCTGCCTCTCCATACTGGGAGTCGTCCTGCTCATTATAATCTTCATCTATCTCTTCCTCATTTTCAGGGTCTTCCCTGTTTTGGTTGTGGCTTTCTTGATCCTCAGATTCATGGGGGTTAGCCCTAGTTCTCATTCTTCGCGGAGGCATCTTACTGAAAATTTGGAAAGTTTCACATTAGGTTCATTCACTTAGTTACAGATTTTTCTCTTGTACGGTCGTTACATAATTGGAAGTAGACTCCCGCAGTTCTATATTTTATCACAATTTAATCATAATAGTACAAACAACAGTATAATAGATCTGTGATCGCGTCACAACAGGGCTGAATTCAACTGAAAGGAAACAAATATATACATGGTACCAAAGATACATAGTCTGAGTCAACATCGACAGTTTACAAGTACAACCGTCCTAACAACATCTAGTCAAAAGTGAGATACATGGTCTATCCTTCTAGTCAGAAAAGGGATACTATATACAATGGAACAATCCCACAAAAATCGGCACTACTATGTCCGTACATGACTAGAAGACTAGACTACTACATCACCAACTCTGAAATCAGCCACTAGTGCGGCCCAATTCCCTCACCCTCGCCATAGCCATGCGGAAAATCTCCTCAGCATCAATCCTGGATACCCTGCCATTGCCATCAGTAGGCAAAGCTCGAATCCTCATCCGTGCCCTCAGCTCAATGCGAGTCATCGTCCTCCGGGCAACTCGAGGGGGCACAGATCTCCCGCCGCCCTGGCGTACAATCCTGGCAGCTCTCTCTGTTGCTAGCTGCATCCGTGACTCTGCTAGTCTAGCCTCAGCCACTACCAACTCTGACTGAACTCTGCCCACTGTCCAGTTATGCACAAACAATGGTATCCCCTCTATCAGAACATGAGGTGGGGTAGCCGGGTCTGCTGGTGGTGCAACCTCTGTCTGTTGTGGCTCAGGGGTAAGCTCCTCAAAATCATCAGGGGAAGGGCTCAAAGGTAGTGGTGAAGGGGTAGGGGCTCTATCAGTAGCAAGGGTGAGCAATAGAGCCCACCAAAATAATTTATGACAGATCATCAGTATATAGCAGTTCAAAGATATTTTTGTAACCACATGTTATGCCTTAAACGGATAAGAGACTAGTATAACATAAAAGATGAAGTTACGAGGAAAATTAATATAATGTTTCCGTAACCCAAAATCCACTTATGCATATATAATCTGAGTAAGGTTTTATCAGAGTCATAACTCATAAAATAAAAGATGAAGTTACAAGGATTTATTGCAACTTCATTTTATTTGAACACTTTTCGACCCCATGCCAACATGATCGGTTCTTCTCCCCAATACATGTTGCAGGAATATCCAAAATTTGATGATGAACTAATACCGGAGTTTATACCGCGCCCGTTGTCCCAACCTTACTATGATCAGTAGCAGGTCGTACAACAAAAATATGTTTTCTACATGTAGATGGAAGAATCACGACAGCCTGACATTGTCTACCGCCTTCCCGGATCTCCCGGCCCATTTGGGGCAATAAAATGGATGGGGCGGCGCAACTGGACCTCTTACACCACTCCTAGTTCGGATGAAATCCATGACTCTGAAACGTAAAGATCGTCCTCCTTTCCCTAAGTGTAATACTTGTTGATACGACTCCACTAAGTAGTTATATCTAGGTTGGAAAGGAAGATTTTCCAATATTTCCCAAGCTATTGCTTGTTAATGGATATCGACTTGTTCCATCAATTTACTCCTCGATCGTTGAGGTAGTAACACAACATTTGACTTGCAGCAATTAAATTGTTCCGAGAAAATATCTGTCCCCTGACAGTTTTGAGTTGAGAGTTTAAAATGAGTAACAGTTACTTAAATCAGGTTTCCCATATTTTTGGTAGTTGAGCGAGTATTTAAATCCTCTTTAAAAGATAGATTTAAATGGAAAAACGGTGTTTTGGGAACTTCTTTTTGATTTAAAATAATTAATAATACAGCTTAGAGTATCCTTCGTAATTATTGAAGGCCGAGGATAAACTTTAAATAACATTTCTCATTTTTAAAACGTGTTAAAAGTATTTAATAAATAATCGAACAATATTTATTAAATAAGCAAACCTTAAACGAATATTCGAAAATAATATTCATTAAGTAAATAATGATTAAATGAATATTCAAAAATAATATTCATTAAATAAATAAGGATTAAATGAATATTCAAAATAATATTCATTAAATAAATAAACCTTAAATGAATATTCAAAAATAATATTCATTAAATAAATAATGATTAAATGAATATTCAAAAATAATATTCATTAAATAAATAAACCTTAAATGAATATTCAAAAATAATATTCATTAAATAAATAATCATCGAATAACAGTTACCCTATATCTTTATCGGAAAATAATCTTTAACATATACAGAAAATATAATTACTTCTGATCTAAAGAAAAATCACACGCCCTTAACCTAGAGTATTTATAAAAACCTGGCTTATAGCTGATATCCCATATCTAGCTTATAAGCCCAAACATCAAGTTATAACCTCGAGTATCACTATGTATAGCAGTTCGAAAACAAGCATGCAATTTATATATCGCAATGTACTTGGGAATAAAACATGTATACTTCTCATTTGCATATCATATATGAAAGCAGTTTATTATCACAACAACAGTAAGCATCAGTTTCGAAAACTTGCCTGGTGGTGAGGTAGGGGTAGTGTGCCTCGGGTTAATCCGGCGATCTATACATAGTCAAAATATCCGAGATTAATCACTTAACACTTTCATGAAACTAAGTATGTACTATCTCAAGTAACAAGTTCGTTTTCAAGTTAACTCTTTAAGAATTTTCTTGTGCATGCTCGACTCGAACATTTTTATAAAATAGAGATTAAATCCTTTTAACACGAAATCTTTTCGAGGGTCTTCCTAAATGTACCTATCATGTTAAAACAAAGTTTCACATCCTAATAAGTCGCTTAAGGGGTCTGATCATTGCCTCAAAGTTGGCTAAGTAGTATAGTTTGGTTTCGCGAAACATCCTTTACTAAAATACTTGTTTCTCCTAAACCGTAAATCGGATTCACATGATTTTCACACCAAAACGAACCTTGAAACAAGACCTACACTATAATGGTCAGTGGTGATCTTGGACAGAAGTCATTATGTTCGAATATCACAAACAAAACAAGGTTAAGGAAAATCGGGCATTATAACGGCTATGTTTTAATGATTCCAAAGTTTAATCATAAACTTTACATGATCAATCCAACCAAATCATCAAGTCAATCCCTCAACATCATTACTAATCCATAATCATCATCAACCATAGTCAAAACCAACATCTACTTATTCATCATCAAAACAACATCAAACTTTCATCAAAATCAATCAATCATCCTTATGATCATACTGACTAAACTATACTTAAAACTAACCATATAAATCAATTTATAACTAGGGTTTCAAGAGTTTATACCTTCCTTGATGCTTGATGTATACTAACAATAGTTTACAATCCTTCCTTGAGCTTTGAACAAACCTTAACAAGCTTACTCCTTAAGAAACAAAATCAAGAATCATGAAAAGTTACTATTCATCACTATTCATGTTCATCTTAAATCAAGGATTTGAATATGTTAACCTCCATGGATGATTCTAGGATTAAGAGAATACCTTAGTTTGGAAATATGGAAGCTTTAGAATCCAAGAACGTGATTTATGGAAGCTTGGAAGTTTGATTTTGAAAAATGTATGCTTGGTTGAAAATTTGGGCCGAATGGTTTCTTTCTTCAAGTGGGGAGAGTTTTATTGCTTTTTCTTGCCTTGGTTGATTTTGATAATTGTGATATTTTGTAGTAATGGTGAGTCATAGCTTTCTTTGCCTCATCATCGGACACATGTCAAGCCATGGGGAGTTTGGAGATAAAGTAGCTTTACTGGTTTGTTCCCTTTCACATGGATGATCCAATTGTTGCATTCCTTGGATTAATCTCGTTACATGTTACTTCCATGCCTATATTTAATCCGGTAAGTGTCGCGTTGTTCCGTCACCGCTTAATCTCGTAGAATGTTCGCAGGGTTTCTTAAGTGTTCTATCGAAGTAGTTTACCGTAAACGTTCTTGATATCACCAATTCTTTTATTAAATCCATATCCATGGAATTGATAATTTAAATCCTCCAATATTTTCAAATAATGATTAATCCGTCCGTTATTGGTGAAATTTCGGAGAAAACAGAAATGCTATTTTTCTGATTCTGACAACTTTTACATTCCTTCATTTACATCGTAGATCACTAATATGACTTCGAAAGTTCATTGTACCGTCCCGTACATAGGGCGGTCTGAAAACTTTCTAAACGAAAATTTTTACTATTCATCAGTGGTTTTTAACAAAAGTTACTATTCATCAATGGTTCTTAAATAAGTACAAAATTTGGGGATATTACAATAGTAGTCAGAAATTATAGTCGTATCTTGTGAAATGTGTGAAACCTCTTTTTCTAAAGCATATAATTGTGCTGAAGAAGCTTGACCAAATCGCTCTTCAAGATCAATCCAAATAGCTCTAGTAGTATCAACATAGAGTATACTAGATGCAATCTGAGGCTCCAACGCAGTAATTATCCATCATGTTATCATACTATTGCATCTTGAACATGATTTGTAATTAGGTTCTATAAGTTCTGGTTTAGCAAGTGTTATGTCGATAAAAACACATCTTGTTCTGAGCTGTGAGACCTATAACCATAGATCGCTTCCAATTTCCATAACAACATTAAATGGCGTAGTAACAAGTTTCATGCCTGTATTATCTGAGGGATGTAGAAAATAGACACTAGAAGGATCTTGTGTGAGTTTCATTGCGGAGATTTAGATTTAGAAATGAATGTAGTACTGAATCTAGAATTGAGGATTGAAACTAGAAAAAAAAAGTATTCAGAGATAATCAGGTGAATGTGTAGCGAGATTTCGAAGAAATCTTAGATTCAGAGAGATTTGATGCAGAGAGATTAGATTTAGAGAGATTAGATCGAAAGAAAATGATTTAGATTCGATAACAAACGAATTAAACCAGATCTATATCCACATTTCATCAAAGAACATATACAATCAAGTATTAACAAAAATCGAATCACAAATCTTAAAAACAAACAATATTTTTC
This sequence comes from Heracleum sosnowskyi, assembly GCA_030848705.1. NCBI lineage: Eukaryota > Viridiplantae > Streptophyta > Magnoliopsida > Apiales > Apiaceae > Heracleum > Heracleum sosnowskyi. The sequence continues at coordinate 74,863,997 of CM061237.1, forward strand.
TACAGTGAGGATTAAAGTGAAAAATGAAATGTAACAAATCACAAAATTATCTTACTTGACGACGTGAAAGAAGAATACAAGATCGTATTGTAAAGCAAAATGTAACATAAGATGTAACAGAGATAACTACAACTCAACAAAGAACAAGACAGACTATAATATTAATAGAAGCACATGAATCCAGAAGTAAAGAAGAAAAGGTAAACTCAAAAAATCAAAATATGGTATGTATTCTTGAAGTCCGTAAACAGGTCACGGAAAGAAGTTCATTAATATGTTCAAGCCTTAGTGATAAATAAAGAAACAAGACCTTCAAGACTACAAAAGTATTTGAATGATTAAGAGTTAGTACCAGAGGATTTCAGTGATTTGAATGAAGCAACCAGAACGACAAACGATTTACCAACAACATTGAATTGAAGACATAGAAGTATTGATCAAGTGTTAGTCATCTGTGAACCATACCAGTTGCACCAGTTGTCAGCACCTAAAAGATCAAGATGTTTATCGTCTTGAAAGAAGTTGATTTAAGTCTAAATTTGAAACATCCTGAAAGTGAAAAGAATATTACAAGGTATGTTTAGGTTTAAATGGAAGGACAATATGCTTGCTGAAAAAGGAGAGAATCTTCAAGGATCAAGCTGCATTAGAAAAGATTAGATAGTTTTCTTTTAAGAAAAACTATCGAAATTGATCAAGGGGATTTGAAAGAAAAACCATCGAAGAATTGATTTTTTATTCGATAGATTTTAAATAAAATCTATCGAAGGAAAGCAAAATTAATTCCTTCGATAGTTTTTTAATTAAGGAGCAGGTTAAAGTTTTCTAACTTTGTCAGGTTGATGAAGACTTGAACGACCAGGATCATTTCTGAAAATGGCTTCGATAGTTTTTGAAGACTATAATTGAAGAGTGAAGGTAGTGTCTTCTTCAGTTAGGAAAATTCACAGAACATTTACGAGGAGAGAGTTTGAGCTAGAGAAATTTACAGAGAAATTAATAGTGCTTTGAATTCGATCATTGTAATTGATTTTGTGTAACCTAAACTCAATGAAGCTAATCCTACGGATTAGAATTGTAGCACCCCTCGCGGTTTATATTTATAAAACAATGTATTCCCCGACTCGTGTTTTGATTTGGTGTATTTGATTTCGGACTAGAACACAAATAATTATCCGCGAACGAAATTGAATAATTTCTGAGTATCGTATTCAACCCCCCCTTCTACGATACTTTGGACCTAGAAATTGGTATCAGAGCTCCTTGATTGACGTACAAATCAGATCCGGTGAATGAGACCAAAATCAAACAAGGCTTGAAAATTTGAAGCAAATTTTTTAATTTTCAAAATTTTTCATTTTATTGGAATTTCTTGAATCTTAAATAGTTTGAAATTTTCAAACACCATGAGTGCTCCAAAGACAACTGCTGGTATCAAAGTTCCCCCTTCACTAGAGATGATTTCAGTTTGTGGAAGATGAAGATGTTATTTATCAAGGCATCTAATCCGTTGTATTTTGGCATTTTAGAGAATGGACTGTTTGTACCAATGAAACCAGTTGGTGAATCAACAACTCCTGAGGGTACTAGAATTCCTCAAGGTTCAACCTCAAAGGAATTATCTGAGTACACAGATACAGATAAAGAACTGATTAGATTGGATACATGTTTGATGCTGATATTGACAGACTCCGCAGACAAGGAAATGAGTTATCAGATAATGAACTGTGTAAGCGGGAAACAAATGTGGGATACCATTAATCTTATAATGGAAGGTACTGAAGACGTGCAGGAAAACAGATTGGACATCCTGACATCTCAATATGAATCGTTTAGGTCACTTCCCGGAGAAAGTATAACTCGGTTCTTTGAGAAGTATACTAAGCTGCTGAATGAATTATCCATGAAAGGGAAGACCTATCCTCTGAGAGAGACAAACAGGAAGTTCATGATGACACTGCCCCATCATGTAGAACACAAGTCCTCATCCATAAGGGAAAGAATAGACTTTACTAAGATGTCATTGGAAATGATCTATGGCAAGCTTAAAACTTATGAGATGGAGCAAGAACAAAGAGTCATAATCTACAGACCAGGGACAGTGGACAACAAGAACACTGCACTCGCAAGATCAGATGCACTTGTAGTGAATGAACCAACAACTTCTGATATTCAGGTTCAAACCCCTAGAGCTGGAAAGGAAGCAATAATAGAGGCTGAAATGGATTCTGCAAATCTGGGTGCTGATGAAAGTGATTACTACACCCTAGAAGAACTTGAGCAAATGGGAGACAAAACCTGGCGTACTTAGCTGCAAAGTTTAGCCACATTCGTTTCAAGAGAAACCCTAAGTACAAGTTCAAGGGCTCAACAAACAGATTTCAGAAGAACAAGTATTCATCAGGCTCTAGCTTTAAGGGAGGCTACAAGACAAGCATGATTGATAGAAGCAAATCAAGATGCTACAATTGCAAAGAGTTAGGGCATTTCTCCACTGAATGCCAGAAGCCTCCTCAAGCAAGAGACAAGAAAGCTGTCTATGATAAGAAAGATTCTTATGAGGATTTTAAGAGAGAAAATGCAAAGCTAAAACAACTGGAAACCTTATCTGGAAAGCAGAAAGGAAAAGCTTATATTGCAGAGGGAAAAAGCTGGGATGATACTGATTCGGATGAAGAGGAAGAGTATGTAAATCTTGCCCTAATGGCCGACTCTTCAGAGGAATCACCACAATCATCTCAGGTACTTATCTTAACCACAATTGACATGTCTAATTCTGAGTACAAGAAAACTGTGCAAGATCTTAGTGTAGAATTGTTTAATGTACACACAAGTATGCTAGCATCTGAAATGGAAAATGCTAAACTAGTTCTTAAGATTAAAAATCTAGAATCTAACAATGGAGAACTAGAGCTTGTAGCTGTCACATTAGAAGATCTCAAATAGAGGAATGAGTACTTAGAGAACAAGGTCAAGTGTAATGGTGAGATAGAGACAATCCCCAGTAAGCAAATTTCAGACCTAGAGTTAAAACTGAATGCATATAAGAACTCTGCCCTAATTGCTAAGGAAATAATCGATACTCAGACCTTAGGGAATACAACTGCTATAGGATTTGACTGCAGCAAGAGAACTTGGAAAGAAGATAGTGGAATTCCTTATGACACCTTCAGTTGTCAAGGAGAATACTCCACACATTCTTAAGAATGTCGACTGTCCAGTTTTTGTTAAGCCTGTTTCAGCACCTTTTAATGAGGATGACTTAATCATTAGACAAGAATTGCCTGAGGAGGATCTATTGAAGGAAGTAAAGATAAAGATTAAGTTGCCTAGAAAATCAGTAAAACCCGATATACCTAAAACTGATATAGGCAATAAGGTTAGTAAGGCTAAAAAGAACAGGAATGGGAAAGCAAGTGTTATTAATCAGAATATTGTTTCATCTTCTCCCATTGCATCTAGGAAGTTGTGCACTAACAGTAATTCTGTTGGACACCTTACACATGCATGTAAAAAGGTTAAATTAGAAACTGCTGTTACTTCTGGTATGCATAACATGTCTGTCATGCCTGATCTTCATGAACCCTGTAGAAAGAAAGAGTGCTTATGTTAGGCCGAATACACAATATAATCAAGTATGTATGAGAATAACAATAATTAAAAACACTGTTTTTAATTAATAAAACTGTAATCGTATTAACAGCTTCTCTCTTTATGATGTTAATGAATCACAAAGAGCTTCTAGGTTACAAGAATAATATATCAATATTCACGCGTCCCTTCTAGGGATAACCTATCTGTGTTTATATAGTACACAGCTACATACAATCCATCTCTAATTGATATTCCTATAAGTTAGCTATATAATTCATATCAATTAAGAATTGCTTCAGTCTTCTATTCCAATCTCCTTAGCTGTATCAATATATTCTGCTTCTTTCCATCTTCAGAATATATTGCTTCTAGAATCTTCAATTCTGCACCGACAGCTAATTCAACTTTCACCTTGTCAGACTTTAAATAAACTCTGACCGGCTTCAATTAAACTCTTTACCCTGTCAGAGTTTAACTAAACTCTGACTGGCTTCTGATAAACTCTTGTCAGTACCTGTTGCTTAAACACTGATAAACAAACATTAGCAATTATATCTAACAATCTCCCCCAACTTGTTCATAATAAAATGTACAAGTTAAAACATATAATTGATGATGTCAAAACCTTTTAACAAATGCAGTGTTTAACATATAACAGAGTTTAATTTAAAACAGAGTTTAAATTTGACTTAGAATAGAAAATATTAAAAACTTACAGTCAGACTTTACTTGACTTCTTCAATATCAGGCACAGTCCTGAGATAATCAATCAGCAGTCTTCTCTCAGCATTCTCAAGTTCAGTTATCATAATCTCTTTCAGCTCCTTATACTCTGGATCTCCTTCACCAGTTTGATATATGGCAGCCCTCAGAGAATAGATACTGTTCTTCTTCATATCATTCCCTAGCCGAATGTACTGAGCTTTATCTGACTCTAAGTTGAATTCTAAGACTTTTAATCCCAGTGCAGTTTTAAATCTAGCACTGTTTCTCTTCATCTCCACCAATTTTCCAGTATGATCTCTATACTTTGGAATATAAGCATTTGAGACTTCTCCTCCTCCAAGCATCACTTTTGATCTCAGCATCTTTTCTCTTAAGATTTGAGCAACATTATGGGTATGTCTGTTCTTAACTTTTAACAGATAAAGTACATATTCAAGTTCTTCCCATGATTTGAGATTTACATCAGATTCTCCAATTCTATAAACTCTTCCATCACTCATGAAATATAACAGAAACTGCTTCTTCAAGATCTTGTGAAAAATCAACTGAACAGATTCTAACTTATCAAGATTTTCTTGTGTATTCCCGATACCAGATCCTGTCAGTGAAATATTGTCTTGAGATCTGTTATTTATTCTCTTCTCCCTATGTGAACCTAAACCAGACTTATCATAAGATTCTTTTCCAAGTACAGTCCTGGTTTGAGAAAAATCCACAGGTTGAAGTATCAGAGTTTCAGAGAGTATAGGTCTTAAGAAACCTTTGAGTTGAGGAGCTAGCTGAGTTTGCACAGCTTGAGCCTTGTCAGAGGCTGGCTTAACTTCAATAGTATCATCAACTTGAGCAGCGTCAGAGGTTGATTTTGGTAATCTTGTTTCAACTTGAGCAATGTCAGAGGTTGAATAAATCTTCTTAGGTAACTGTTCTTCTTCTACCAGTTTACCTTTTCCTTTATCAGCATTTTTAATCACAGGCCTCCTTGAGTACTGTAAACTCTGATCAGAGTTTACATTCTCTTTGATAACAATTCCTTTTTCTTTCTTTCTAGGAGCCTTGATTTCCTTCTTTTTGTAGATTCCAGCTTCAACATTCTTCTTGTGTTCCTCAGCAAGCATTTGCTCTTCAGCTTGGATATCTTCAATTGTAATACCTTTTCCATGTTCTGCCATAAACATCTTAGCAGCAATTTCCTCATCAGTAGATGGCTTATCAGAGATTATCAAACTTTTATATCTTGAACCACTGGCAGAGTTTACATGTCCCTTTCCAGAGTTTGATCTTTTTGAAAGTAATCTTCTATCATCATTTGATCTTAAGCGCTTTCCATCTCCTCCCTTGTTTCCACCATCATTACCATCATCCCTCCGTCTCAGAGTTTGAGTGTCTTTGCATTTGTCACTTGGTACACTCTCCCCCTTTTTGACATCATCAGAAAGTAGTACTGATGTCAACAATTCAAGCGCAGTAGAAATGGAAGTCAGTTGAGCAGACATAGCATTCTGGTTGTCCTCAACTGTCCCAAGCCTCTTCTTGATTTCTTCAGAATCCCTGGCTTGCTGCTTGAACATGGTATAATAATAAGTTCTGTCAGCCTTTAAAGTAAGATCCCTCAAGCTTACTTCATTCCTCAGACTTGTAAGCATATGTTGATTCTCATCAAATCTATTATTGAGAGATTTGACTTGAATAACAGTTGCCTGTAAGCTCGTAAGGACATCAGGATTTGTAATCTTCTTGACAGAATCAGATAAAAATTCTGCAGCCCTTTGCGCTGGAAAGATACAATCTGCATTAGCCCATGCATTGTAGTACATATTCTGATAATGCTCAGAAGCAGCCCTTTGAACTTCCCTTTCTTCAGTAGAATTTGCTTGAATATCAGAAACTTCCACTTGAACATCAGAGTTTGAATGAACAGGACTAGCTTCAGCATTGTCATCCTCTCTGTGAATATCTTCAAGCACATTTTCAGCAGTGATTTCATCAATTAACTGTGCAGTCGCATCAGGTACTTGATCTGCTACAGTTTGAGGAACATCAGAGTTTGCTGGAGCAGTAACCTCTGCTTCTCTTTGAACAATCTCAACAACTGATTGTTGCAAAGTTTCAAGAAAGATAATATCCTCATGATCATTATCTGTTGCATCAGCATGTACAGCAACAGCTTCTGGAACTGGATCAACTCTAATCTGATCTACTTCATCACCGTTCTCAAAATCAATAGAAATGATTTCTGTGTGAGAAGTAATAGGTTCTACTAACTCAGTAGATGCTTGATCAGCTTCCGGTATAGTATCTTCATGATCCACAATCCTGCTGTCAGAGTATGCAGCAGCTTCCTCAACTACATCATCAGCTTTTGATGTAGGAGCTTCTGTTTCAAAATCCATCAGAATAGTTTCAGGATTTGCAGCATCCTTAGCAGTTGGAATAGCCTCCTCAGCTACAATTGTAGGAGTACTTGAAGGAACAGTTGTAGTCACAATCTCCTCATTCTCTGATGTAGGAGCTTCAGTGTCCTCAGGTTCTTTATCCAAATTGGCAATAATATCACCAAAAAGTTGATTAGCAACTAATCTTCTCTTTCTCTGATGAAGATTTTCTTCATCAGCTTCAGTTTCTGAGTCTGCACTAGAAGCAGCAGCAACAGACTTTGCCCTGTGGGCTCGCCTTTTCTTCATTCGTTTTCTCTGAGGCACAGCATCAACATTTGATACCTCAGCTTCAACAGACTTAACTGCTCGAACTTTAGATCTCTTTGACCTCTGTGGTTGAGATACAGAAGGTCCAGCTTCAGCAGTTGAGACACGTTGTTGTTGTGAGTTGTCAAGAAATTGTTGCACAGATACAGGTAACATTAAAGGACCAACTTCTCCTTTCTTGTTGTCCTTGTTGATAAGATCAGAGAATATACGTTTGTGCAATTTAAATGAAAGAATGACATCCTCATCTAAAATCTCAACATCAGGGCAGCATAGACTAAATATTAACTGACAAAACCTAGAGAAATAAACAACATTCCTATTCTCTAGCATTTTCTCACCAATATTATGCAAAACTAATCTAGCAATATCAAAATTACTGCCATAAAGAAGAGAATACCCGATCTGTAGACTATCCGTGGGAATCGCATCCCAATTAGTACACTTCTTCCCAAAAGCTCGAGTAATGCAATCGAAAAAGAAGCTCCATTCCTTTCGCAAAAATGGCCTTTTGAGTTGACCTATCTTTGTCAAAGGTCCAGTGTAGCCTATCTCGTTCATCATCCTGACTAGCTCAGAGTCTCCAACAGAGATTGTGAATGCATTGAAATCCTCAAGACCCAAAGCATCACGAACAGTAGTAGGAGTAACAGCATAGTCATTGTCCTCATATTGAAAAATGATAGATGGAGATCCAGACTCTCCTCCATTATCATAAGCACCTGTCTGCCAAAAAGTTCGAATTTGAGTCGCAGACAGCTTCGATGGTGCGGTGAGAGCAGTACCAATATCAGAGTTTGACAAGAAACTCTGAATCAAATGAAACGCCTCCGGTGCGTTCTCATTTGCTACAGGAGCTGAGTAGTTATTTGGGACAAATTCTAATTCAGATGCAATAAACGCTGTAGTTGCCATTAGTAAGATTTGAAAACAAGAAATACTGGGCTCAGAAAGTGTTTGAGTGTTTGTGTGTGAGTAAAATGTTATGAAAAGATGAAATGCGTAAAAGATTGAATCGTGTGTATGTAGTGTATTAAATAATAACTGTTAAGATTAGAAGTATGTTAGTGGGACAGATGTCAGACGTAAATACGCTGACAGCTGTATCTAACAACTTCCAATACACACGTGCAAACGTGGAGACACCTGTCATCACATATAACACTCAAAATATTCGCTTAAAAGAAAAAATCAATAATAATAAAATTATCAATTTCAATAATAAAGTACAAAGAAACTCAACAGTCAGAATAATAATGACTGTCTCGAAACTCCGCACCTTAGTATCCCAAGCGCTTCGATTCTAGAAAAAAAACCTTTCAGTTACCATGTTGAATGCTTTAAAAACCGAAGCATTTTATCAACAGGCTTCATACCTTAAAATTACCATACACCAAATGGCAGGAACCTTTGAGTTCATGGATGTCGAATCATTCGTGAACATGAACTGGCCTCAACAAGCAAACTACATCATCGATGAGTTTCTTGTTCTTTCTTTTCTGAATGATGAAGGTCTTATAGCAGATGATGAAATAGCAGAAGGACCAATCTCTAATCCTTATGTGCACATCATCCGTCCCGGTCCATATGATGTGCCCATCCTGGCAGACGATGATACTATGGAGATTTGTATGATGCTCTTCCAGCAGAGCTTCCTGATGGGTACTGAGGAGACAATCTTCTTGGAATCCTGCAAGCTGCAAAGCAGAAAGCGAATCCAGGAAGATGATGATGATGATGATGATGATTCATCTTCAGGATGTTGTCAAGCAATCCCAGATGGTATAATGATTAGATGAACAACTGGGTAGCTCTCATCAGAAGTAGTAGAGCACAATAACTTCTGGCTCTAGCTCTTCTGCTTCAGATGTAGCATTCAGATACTTATCCTGGTTAAATAGATCTTTTCTTTGTAACCATAGTGATTAGCATGTACCAGAAAAATTAGCTTAACATGAGTATGAATTTGTCTGAATGTAAATTTGAATCAATTAATGAAAAATTTGTTTCTTTACATTTCAGTATTATCAATATTGCATAGTAATTGAAAAAAAACTTTAACCAATTAACTAACATACTCAGCAGCAATACAAATCACAAACAGGACTTAATAAACATACTCTTTCTTTTCTCCGTTCAATCATACTTTTTCCGAAAAACAAATGACTAATCTCAAGAGTATAAAATGTCTGAAACAAGGAAATTATTTTAACCATCAGAGATTAAAACAAAGTAACCTCGGCGTATTTCACACAATACATCAGTGTTTACCATTTATCCTTCTTTGTCAATAAACTCTTTTCTCAATCTGTACAGTTGTGAGAAATGTGTGTGTAGTAGCAGAGTTTACCGAAATCAGTATTTAGATCATCTCAAAGTGCATAAAATCCACAAACTAAAGTAGTAAAAACTGGTTGCCTAAACTCTCATGTATAACATAGACACTGATTTTTCTATCTAAACTCTGTATTACTGATATCCTTTCATTTGGATATGTCTTTTATTTTTCACCCCCCTTTTTTTTTATTAATTTTTTTTTTTTTTTTTTTTTTTTTTTTTTTTAATTTATTTTTCCAGTAATCAGTGGTTGGCACTAGTCACCAAAAATCAAAAATTTTAGCCCTTATTTCATACAATAAGTTCCTGGATCGTCCTAGGCACAACATGATCTCAAAGGAATTTGTGCTCTGTTTGGCATCTTTTGATTTGAGGGTGAATTATTTGCAATGAATAATCAGAGTTTAGACTTTTCATCAGTGATTATAGTTAACTTATGAGAGAAAATGCAAACAGCTAATACAGACTCAGTGTATAGGATCAATAAACTAAGAGATGCTATAAATATAGAGACAGTATCATGCTGTGTTAGCTTACTGCACATATTTGAGATCAGAATCTCTCAACTCGTAAGGATTCACAATTACTTACTGAGAATTATGTTCCATACAAATTTCTTCATTGGTCAATATGTTTCAGACAAAATTACAATCAGAGTATGACCAACAGAGTTTAACACCAGAGTTTACTTTCAGATTATGACTGACACTTCACAGAGTTTATCATCAGAGTTTAACATGCTGGTTCATATAACAGTTAACACATGTAAGAAATCATGAACAAAAAAAATGAGTCTAACCCGTATCTCTAGTCAGAACCAGAGATCATTCCAAGTTCATTTACCAATCTTGTAAAAGTAGCTTCACTCAAAGGTTTGGTGAAGATATCTGCAAGTTGTTGGTCTGTAGACACAAAATGAAGCTCAATGTTTCCTTCTTCCACATGTTCTCTGATAAAATGATACCTTATGCTGATGTGCTTTGTCATGGAATGCTGTACTGGATTACCTGTCATAGCAATAGCACTTTGATTATCACAGAAAATAGGTATTCTAGAGTACCTTAATCCATAATCCAGCAATTGATTCTTCATCCATAAAATCTGTGCACAACAGCTACCAGCTGCTATATACTCTGCTTCTGCAGTGGATGTAGAAATTGATTTCTGTTTCTTACTGTACCAAGAAACCAATCTGTCACCTAAAAATTGACAGCTTCCACTTGTACTTTTTCTGTCTATCTTACAGCCTGCAAAATCTGCATCAGAGTAACCAATTAACTTAAACTCTGATTCTCTAGGATACCACAAACCCAAGGTTATGGTTCCTTTGAGATATTTGAAAATCCTTTTTACAGCTGTTAGATGAGGCTCTCTGGGATCTGCTTGAAATCTTGCACAAAGACATGTTGCATACATGATATCAGGTCTACTTGCAGTAAGATACAGTAGAGACCCTATCATTCCTCTGTAGTTAGTCATATCTACTGAGGCTCCTGTCTCTTTGTCAAGCTTCGTTGCTGTAGCCATGGGAGTTGTAGCAGATGAACTATCAAGCATACCAAATTTCTTTAGAAGATTTCTGGTATACTTTGCTTGATTGATAAAAATACCATCATCTGTTTGCTTTACTTGTAAGCCTAGAAAGTAACTAAGCTCTCCCATCATGCTCATTTGATACCTGGATTGCATAAGCTTTGCAAACTTCTTACAAAGTTTGTCATTAGTAGATCCAAAAATAATATCATCTACATAAATTTGAACTAAAAGCAAATCATCACCAGAATTGAAATAAAACAAGGTTTTATCAATTGTACCTCTTGTGAACCCACTTTCTAAAAGAAACTGAGCAAGAGTTTCATACCATGCTCTTGGTGCTTGCTTTAGTCCATATAATGCCTTGTCAAGCCTGTAGACATAATCTGGATGCTTGGAATCTACAAATCCTGGTGGTTGTTCAACAAACACTTCTTCTTCAAGCTTCCCATTGAGAAAAGCACTCTTTACATCCATCTGAAAGACTTTAAACTTCTTGTGTGCAGCATAGGCCAGAAAAATTCTTATGGCCTCCAATCTTGCAACTGGAGCAAAGGTTTCATCATAATCAATTCCTTCCTGTTGTGAATAACCTTTAGCCACAAGTCTAGCCTTGTTTCTTGTAATCACACCTTCACTGTCAGTCTTGTTTCTGAAAACCCACTTTGTACCTACTATTGATCTGTTCTTTGGTCTAGGTACAAGTGTCCAGACTTCATTTCTTTCAAATTCATTTAACTCTTCTTGCATTGATGTAATCCAATTAGCATCTTGAAGAGCTTCCTCCACTTTCTTTGGTTCTGTTTGAGACAAGAAATCATGATACAGACACTCATTGTTTGTTGCACTTCTAGTTCTCACACTAGCATCAGGATCTCCAATTATGAGATCAGGTGTGTGTGCCTGTGTCCACTTTCTGGCTGTTGGTAAGTGGTTTCTTGCATCATTATTGAATCCTCCCCCTTGATCCATGCTCTCCTGATTCATATGTTGACTTTCTGCAGCATCTGAGGCTCCCCCTGAATTGGATGGCTCAGAGTTTGAACTGTCAGAGTTTAAATCAGTTTCCTCAACTGACTCATTTGTTGTGTCTTGTTGAGCTTCTTCACGCTCCCCCTCAACTGGTTCTCTATTTTGTTCAATTTGAGAATTTCCAGTTTCTCCAGTATTTACCAGTAGAGGTTCAGAGTATGCTTCGTCAGAGTTTGTCAAACCTGCTTCATCAGAGTTTATATCATCAGAGAATAGATCTTCATTTTCAAAACGTAGTTGATCATATCCATCCTTGTCTTCAAGTCCAATTATTTTCTTGTCATCAAATGACACATGTATGGATTCCATGATCACCTTAGTTCTTAGATTATAAACTCTGAATGCTTTTGTTGACAATGGATAGCCAACAAAGATTCCTTCATCAGCTTTTAACTCGAACTTGGTCAACTGTTCAGGATGAGTCTTCAACACAAAGCATTTGCATCCAAATATATGAAAATATTTCAAATTTGGCTTCTTGTTTTTCACCATCTCATATGGTGTTTTTCCATGCTTGTTGATCAGAGTAGCATTTTGAGTAAAACAAGCAGTTTGAACAGCTTCTGCCCAGAAATAAGTTGGCAATTTTGCTTCATCTAGCATAGTTCTGGCAGCTTCAATTAAGGTTCTGTTCTTTCTTTCAACTACACCATTTTGCTGTGGAGTTCCAGGTGCAGAAAATTCTTGTTTGACTCCTCTTTCCTTGCAGAAAGCTTCCATTATTGAGTTTCTGAATTCAGTTCCATTATCACTCCTTATTATTTTTACTTTGTGCTGTGATCCTTTGTCCAGTAGATTTACATGATCCATCAGAATTTGAGCAGTTTCATCCTTCTTTGACAAGAAATACACCCATGTATATCTAGTATATTCATCAACAATTACTAGAGCATATTTCTTTCTGCCCATGGACATCACATTCACTGGTCCAAAGAGATCAACATGTAGAAGATGATAAGGTTCCACTACTGAAGATTCAGATTTACTCTTGAAAGATGACTTCCTTTGCTTGGCCTTTTGACAAGAATCACATAGACCATCTAGATTAAGTATTGATTTTGGAAGTCCTCTTACAAGATCCTTTCTTATCAGCTCATTGATGTTGTTCAAATTGAGATGAGAGAGCTTCTTGTGCCAATTCCAACTCTCTTCATTTGACATTTTTGCAGTCAGACACACTGTACTTCCATCAGAGTTTGTTACCAAACTTGTTTCATAAATATTGTTGCGTCTGTGTCCAACTAGAACAACTTTTCCAGTAGATTTACTGATAACTTCACAGTATTCACTATGAAAATCTACATGGTTTCCTCTGTCACAGATTTGACTCACAGATAACAGATTATGCTTGAGTCCTGAGACTAGAGCTACATATTTGATGATGACACTTCCAAGATTAATATTGCCATATCCCAGAGTGTGTCCTATGTTGCCATCTCCATAGGAAACTTTTGGGCCAGCCTTCTCCTCAAAGTCTGATAGCAGGGCTTTGTTTCCAGTCATATGTCCTGAGCAACCACTGTCCAAGATAAGTGTGCTCTCTATTATACCCTGCAATCACAAACAAACACTAAGTGTTAGTTTTAAGGATCCAGACTTGCTTGGATCCTTTGTCCTTCTTAACAGTGTTAGCTTTTGCAGCGGAATCTGTATTATCAGAGTTTAAACTAACATTGTCAGATTTTACACTAGCAGAGTTTGCTCTAACCCATTTCAAGTTGGGTTTTAGCTCATAATAGTTATGATAAATTGCATGATAACTCTTACATGTGTAAATAGAATGCCAAGTGCTCCCACAATGTTTGCATAAAGTCTGTGGTTTTACTCTAACATAATCATTCTTTACTTCTGATGTAGAAGGTAAAGTATTAATATGTTTGTTCTTAGTGCAAAATCTAGCAAGATGATTAGAACTACCACAACTGTAACATGTTTTTCTTGAGGCACTAGCATTAGGCATATGATTATTTCTATTATTTATGCCTACTTTTCCATTCCTATTTCTCTTGGAACCTTTAGGTTTCATGGAAGACTTTACCTCTTTTAGCTTGTGATTGAACTATTTTCCTGTCATCAAGCCAACATTAACCTGTTTTTCACAAGTTTTTACTGGTTTTCTAACAGCTTCTATTTCCATAAGTTTTTCTGTTATAATATTTTCCTGTTTGTCACAAGATTCATCTGATTCCATATCAGCTTCCCTTATTACAACAGATTTTAACTTATTGGCTTCTTGAACAAATTTCACAGGTTTAAGTTGTGGTTTTAACTTAACCTTGTCTTTAAACCTAAGTTCATCATTTTCACAATAACCTAAACCTACAGAATCAGTCTGAAACACTTGATGAGTGTCTCTTCCAGAATCTGTCCAAGTCTTGATTATTTTCCTTTCCTTCTCTAAATCAGATTCTAGTTGCTTATATCTTTTCAGCAACTCCTGTTCTACATAAACAGCATCATCTCTTTCTTTTTGAATCTGCTTCATATTCACAAGTTCTCTTTCAAGAAACTTGTTTCTCTCTTTAAGACTAAGATTCTCAGATTTAATCCTCTCATTCTCTAAAGTCTGATCCCTATAACTGACATGTATATTCTTAAGATAAATTCTTAATTCAGAAATATTATCAGTATCATAAGCATAAGTAGTTAGAGGTACCTTATTTTCTGATGACTCAACTTCATCTTTGATAGTTGCCATGAGTGCATAATTCACTCCATCATCAGAATCTGAAGTATCTGCCCAGTCTTTGCCTTTAGAGATGAGTGCTTTTTCAGTTCTTCCTTTCTTGCACTCTGGAGCATAGTGACCCATCTCTTTGCACTTGTAGCACTGGATCTCAGATTTGTCCTTCTTACCTGACTTGGTATCCCTTCCATCAGACTTTCTGAAATTCTTCTTCTCAGAATTTGAATCTCTCCTTGAGAATCTTTTACCCTTCTTGAAGTTCTTGAATCCCATCTTCTTAAATGTCTTGACCATCAAGGCAGCCATTTGCATCATCTCCTCTTCATCATCCTCAGAATCAGAAGCTTCATTAGAGTTTGAATCATCATCAGAGTTTGATGACTCACTCTCAGATTTGATCACTAAAGCCTTTCCCTTGGCTTTCTTCCTTGATGATTCCTTCTTGATGGGCTTCTCCTCGACTTTGAGAGCAACAGATTTTGTCTTCTTGCTTGACCTCCTGTTTCTTTGTTCTATCTCAAGTTCATGAGTCTTTAACAATCCATAGATTTCATCAAGATCTGTATCAGCAAGATCATAATTATCTCTGATTGTTGTTGCCTTTAAATCCCACTTTTCAGGTAGAGATAACAGAAACTTGAGATTGGACTCTTCAAGTTCATATTCTTTATCTACCAGAGACAGATCGTTCAACAGTTTGCAAAATCTGTCATAAGTCTCAGTCAAGGTTTCATTAGTTCTTGAATCAAAGTGCTCATACTCCTGTGTGAGTATTGTTTTTCTGTTCTTCTTAATAGCACCTGTTCCCTGGCATCTGACTTCTAAAGCATCCCATATCTCTTTGGCAGTTTTGCAGCCAATTACCCTGTTAGACATAACATTATCTAAAGCACTGTGGAGAAGATGTCTAACCTTTGCATCCTTTGCAATTGATGAGATATCCTCAGGAGTCATATCTTTCTTTTCCTTTGGAACAGTCTTTTGTTCTTGACCATCAACAACAGGGGACAATTTAGTTGGCATATGAGGACCATCATTAATTCTGTCAAGGTATTCTGGATCTGTAGCCTCCAGAAACATGGTCATCTTCACCTTCCAAATCGGATACTCTACAGGCCTGAGAATCGGAACCCTGATTGTTTCATATCTACTCACAGAATTAGGCTTAACCTGTTCAGCCTTGGAAGCAGTTTGATTTTCTTCAGACATGATTATTACTGTGTTTGAATCGTAAAACTGTATATATTAAACAGCCTTGGCTCTGATACCAATTGTTAGGCCGAATACACAATATAATCAAGTATGTATGAGAATAACAATAATTAAAAACACTGTTTTTAATTAATAAAACTGTAATCGTATTAACAGCTTCTCTCTTTATGATGTTAATGAATCACAAAGAGCTTCTAGGTTACAAGAATAATATATCAATATTCACGCGTCCCTTCTAGGGATAACCTATCTGTGTTTATATAGTACACAGCTACATACAATCCATCTCTAATTGATATTCCTATAAGTTAGCTATATAATTCATATCAATTAAGAATTGCTTCAGTCTTCTATTCCAATCTCCTTAGCTGTATCAATATATTCTGCTTCTTTCCATCTTCAGAATATATTGCTTCTAGAATCTTCAATTCTGCACCGACAGCTAATTCAACTTTCACCTTGTCAGACTTTAAATAAACTCTGACCGGCTTCAATTAAACTCTTTACCCTGTCAGAGTTTAACTAAACTCTGACTGGCTTCTGATAAACTCTTGTCAGTACCTGTTGCTTAAACACTGATAAACAAACATTAGCAATTATATCTAACAGCTTACTATGTACATACAATATCATGCATGCTTATTTTAAGTTAATGAATGCATCTAGTAGCACTAATACTGTAAATGATAAATCCACAAACAACATGAAAGTCAAACAAGTTAAGACTGACTTGAATGTTACTCCTGTTAAAGTATTTAGACCTTCAGGACCCAAACAAGTTTGGGTACCAAAGTCCGTTTAATCAATCTGTGATTGCAGGGTAAGGTTAATAGCTCAAATGCCATATGGATTCTGGATAGTGGCTGCTCTAGACACATGACAGGAAAGAGTTCCTGCTTATAGAGGTGGTTAAGAAGACCGGCCCGATAGTAACCTTTGGAGATGACAACAAGGGATTCACTACGGGATATGGTAATCTGAGAATTGGGAATGTCATCATTGAAAACATCTCTCTTGTTGAAGGATTAAAGCACAATCTTCTAAGTATCAGTCAATTCTGTGATAAAGGATACAATGTAGATTTTAGAAAGGACAAGTGCTTGATCATAAACAGGAAAGATGAGAAGCTTGCTCTACTGGGAGTAAGAAAAGGAAATTTATTTATAGTTGACTTAAGTTCTACCAGTGATGGAGAAGTTAAATGTTTCTACAGTAAGGCATCATCAGAACAAAGTTGGTTATGGCATAAGAAGCTCTCACACTTGAACATCAAAACTATGAACTCTTTGGAAAAGAGAGAGTTAGTGAGAGGGTTGCCCCTGAAGGAATTTTATCAAGAAGGACTATGTGAAGCATGTGAAAAGGGAAATCTAAGAAAGCATCACACAGAAGCAGAGAACTGACAAGCATTTCTGAACCTCTTTAGTTGATTCATATGGATTTATTTGGTCCAGTGAATGTTATGTCAATTTCAAGAAAAAGATATGTATTAGTGATGGTGGACGACTAATCCAAGTACACGTGGGTGTTATTCTTACAGTCAAAGGATGAAGCAACACAACTAATCATTGATCACATCAAAAAGATAGAAGTGGAAGCTAAGCTACCTATGCGGACAATCAGATCAGACAATGGAACTGAATTCAAGAATGCAGTTCTTAATGATTTCTGCTCAGAGAAAAGAATATCAAGACAGTATTCAGCACCAAGAACTCCTCAACAGAATGGAGTAGTGGAAAGGAAGAACAGAACCTTGGTTGAAGCAGCAAGGACAATGTTAAGTGAATCAAAACTTCCCACTTACTTTTGGGTTGAAGCAGTGAATATAGCTTGCTACACTCAGAATCGAACCCTGATTAATAAAGATCATGAAAAGACTCCGTATGAGTTAATGGCCAACAAGAAACCAACACTGAAGTACTTTCATGTGTTTGGTGCAAAGTGCTTTGTATTAAAAGATGGAGAACATCTAGGCAAGTTTGATGCCAAAGCAGATGAAGGCATTTTTCTGGGCTATTCTCTGGAATATAAAGCTTACAGGGTTTATGTGATTGAAGATAAGAAGGTGTTGGAAAGCCTTAATGTAACATTTGATGACACCAAAAGACCAAGCCTGCAAACTTGAGAGAACTCTAAATCCTTGGTATTTGAAAATCTATCAGGAGATCTCTCTGACATTGAAGAAGAACCTGAAGTTGTTCCTGGTGATAATAATAATGATAATGATAATGATTCTGGACCAAGTGGTGACAGTGGTGGAGATCCTCAAACTACTACTGGATCCACTAGTCAAACAACAGGTCAACAGATCACACCGGCAACAACTCAGGGGGAGCAGGAGAAGGATCAACTAGTCACACTCAACAAAACTTTGAACAAGGAGAATCATCAAGATCGTATCTGCCAAGACAAAGGGTATGGAGTAGAGATCATCCCTTTCACTTGATCATTGGTGATCCGGACACAGGAGTGAGAACTAGAAGGACATCACAAAATGAATGTCACTTTTCTGGGTTTCTTTCAGAAACAGAACCTAAGAAAGTTGAAGATGCCCTAGAACATCCAGATTGGGTGATTGCAATGCAAGATGAACTCAATCAGTTTGAAAGGCAGAAAGTTTGGAAGCTGGTACCCAGGCCTAAAGGAAAATATGTTATAGGAACAAGATGGGTATTCAGAAATAAGTTGGATGAAGAGGGCATCGTAACAAGAAACAAAGCCAGAATGGTTGCTAAAGTGTTAGATATAATTGCTGATGTTTGTTTATCAGTGTTTAAAGTACCAGGAAACTATCAGAGTTTGGCTGGAGAATTAGTCAGAGTTTAGCTGGAGGACCAGTCAGAGTTTGTTAAAGTCTGAAGGTCAGAGTTTGCTTAGCAGTCGGTGCAATTCAATGAACATTCTAGAAGCGATATTCTTTGAAGATGGAAAGAAGCAAAGAGATATCGAGATGGCTAAGGAAACGGAACAGAAGACAGAAGCAATTCTTAATTGATTCTGATTGTATAGCTAATTTATAGGAATATCAGTTAATGATTGTATGTAGCTGTGTACTATATAAACACAGATAGGTTAACCCTAAAAGGGATACGAATACGTGAATTATCATTCTTGTAACCTAGCAGCTCTCTGTGATATTTTACATCACTGAGAGATGAGTTTTTAATTCCATTCAGTTTATTGTTCATAAACAGTGTTCTTATTGTTATTCTCATACCTATACTTGATTATATATTGTGTATTCGGCCTAACAATTGGTATCAGAGCCAAGGCTGTTTAATATATACAGTTTTTGATCCAAACACAAGTTATAATCATGGCTGAAAATACCCAGGCAGGTTCTAATGCTCAGAAGGTTCAACCAACTTCTGTAAGTCGATATGAGACAATCAGGGTTCCAATTCTAAGACCAGTGGAATATCCAATATGGAAGGTGAAGATGACCATGTTTCTGGAAGCCACGGATCCAGAATATCTTGATAGAATCAATGATGGTCCTCATATGCCAACAAAACTGTCTCCAGTTGTTGCTGGTCAAGAACAAAAGAGCATTCCAAAAGAAAAGAAAGATTTGACTCCTGAAGACATCTCATCAATTGCAAAGGATGCAAAGGTTAGACATCTTCTCCATAGTGCTTTAGATAATGTTATGTCTAACAGAGTTATTGGCTGCAAAACTGCCAAAGAGATTTGGGATGCTTTAGAAGTCAGATGTCAAGGAACAAGTGCTATAAAGAAGAACAGGAAGACTATTCTTACACAGGAGTATGAACACTTTGATTCGAGACCTGATGAAACTTTGATTGAGACATATGACAGATTCTGCAAACTGTTGAATGATTTATCTCTTGTTGATAAAGAATATGAACTTGAAGAGTCGAATCTCAAATTCCTTCTATCTCTACCTGAAAGATGGGATTTGAAGGCAACGACAATAAGAGATAATTATGATCTTGCAGAAACAGATCTCGATGAAATCTATGGTTTGCTTAAAACTCATGAACTTGAGATAGAGCAAAGAAACAAAAGATCTGGAAAGAAGATAAAATCTGTTGCTCTCAAAGTTGAAGGAAAACCTCTTAAGAAAGAAACATCAAAGAAGAAAGCTAAGGGAAAGACTTTAGTCATAAAATCTGAAAGTGAGTCATCAAACTCTGATGATGACTCAAACACTGATGTTTCTTCTGAATCTGAGGATGATGAAGAACAAATGATGCAAATGGCTGCTTTGATGGTGAAGACTTTCAAGAAGATGGGTTTCACGAACTTCAAGAAAGGAAAAAGATTCTCTAGGAGAGATTCAAACTCTGAAAGGAAGAATTTCAGAAAGTCTGAAAGAAGGGATATCAAACCTGGGAAGAAAGACAAGTCTGAGATCCAGTGCTACAAGTGTAAAGAGATGGGTCACTATGCTCCAGAGTGCAAGAAAGGAAAATCTGAAAAAGCACTCATCACTAAAGGAAAAGACTGGGCAGACACTTCAGATTCAGATGAGGATGTCAACTATGCTCTCATGGCAACTGTCAAAGAGGAATCTGAATCATCTGAAAATAAGGTACCCCTAACAACTTATGCTTATGATACTGATAATATATCTGAATTAAGAATTTATCTTAAAAGCATACATGTTAGCTATAGGGATCAGACTTTAGAGAATGAGAGAATTAAATCTGAGAATCTTAAGCTTAAAGATAGAAATAAATTTCTTGAAGAAGAACTTGTTAACATGCAACAAGTTCAAAAGGAAAGAGATGATGCTGTTTATGTTGAACAGAAGTTGCTTAAGAAATTTAGGCAATTAGAATCTGATTTGGAAAAAGAAAGAAAGGTAATTAAAACCTGGACAAACTCTGGTAAGGACACACATCAGGTGTTTCAAACATACTCAGTAGGGTTAGGTTACTGTGAGAAAGATGAACTTAGGTTTAAAGATAAGGTTAAAGTTAGAACACAACTTCCACCTATGAAATTTGTTCCTGAATCCAGTAAACTAAACTCTGTACTTGAAAAAGAAACAGTTAAGGAAGAACCATTAAAAACTTGTGTTAAACAAGTTAATGTTGGTTTAATGACAGAGAAACAAATCAAGTACAAGCTCAAAGAGGTAAAGTCTGTTGAGAAACAGAAAATGTCCAGGAAAAATAGAAATGGAAAGGTAGGCATTAATAAAATCAATAATCATTTGCCTATCGCTGATGCTCCTAGAAAAACATGTCATAATTGTGGTAGTTCTAACCATCTTGCAAGTTTTTGCAAGAAAAACAAAGATATTAATTCTTTACCCTCTATGTCTGGAGTTAAGAATGATTATGTTAGGGTTAGACCACAGACTTTATGCACTCACTGTGGGAGTACTTGGCATTCTATTTATACTTGTAAGAATTATCATGCCATTTATCACAACTATTATGAGTTGAAGCCAAATTTGAAATGGGTTAAAGTTGATTCTGCAAGTGTAAACTCTGATACTGTTAGCTTAAACTCTGTTGATAAGAATTCCGCTGCAAAAGCTAACAATGTTAAGAAAGCCAAAGGATCCAAGCAAGTCTGGATCCTTAGATCTAACTCTTTGTAATTGTTTGTGATTGCAGGGCATAAGGGAAAGTACCCTAGTCTTGGACAGTGGATGTTCAGGATACATGACTGGAAATAAAGCCCTACTATCAGATTATGAGGAGAAAGCTGGCCCAAAAGTTTCCTATGGAGATGGCAACATAGGACGTACTATGGGATATGGCAATATCAATCTTGGAAGTGTCATCATTACCAATGTAGCTCTAGTCCCAGGACTCAAGCATGACTTGCTATCTGTGAGTCAAATCTGTGACAGAGGTTACCATGTAGATTTTCAACCTGAATACTGTGAGGTTATCAGCAAATCTACAGGGAAAGTTATTCTAGTTGGACACAGACGGAATAATATCTATGAAGCAAGTTTGGTAACAAACTCTGAAGGAAAAGTTGTGTGCCTGTCTGCAAAAATGTCTAATGAAGAGAGTTGGAAATGGCATAAGAAGCTCTCTCATCTAAACTTGAACAACATCAATGAGCTAATTCAAAAAGATCTTGTAAGGGGACTTCCAAAGTCAATACTCAGCTTAGATGGTCTGTGTGATTCTTGTCAGAAGGCCAAGCAAAGGAAGTCATCTTTCAAGAGTAAATATGAATCTTCAGTTGTGGAGCCTTATCATCTTCTTAATGTTGATCTATTTGGTCCAGTAAATGTAATGTCACTAGGCAGAAAGAAATATGCTCTAGTCATTTTTGATGAGTATACTAGATACATTTGGGTGTACTTTCTAGCAAAGAAGGATGAAACTGACTTAATACTGATGGAACATGTAAAGCTGCTGGACAAAGGATCACAGTTTAAAGTGAAAATTATCAGGAGTGATAATGGTACTGAGTTCAGAAATACAACAATGGAAGAATTTTGCAAAGAAAGGGGAGTGAAGCAAGAATTTTCTGCACCAGGGACTCCACAGCAGAATGGAGTGGTTGAAAGAAAGAACAGAACTTTAGTCGAAGCTGCCAGAACAATGCTTGATGAAGCAAAATTGCCAACTTATTTCTGGGCAGAAGCTGTTCAAACTGCTTGTTTTACTCAAAATGCAACACTGATCAACAGGCATGGGAAAACACCATATGAGATGGTGAAGAATAAGAAACCAAACCTGAAATATTTTCATATTTTTGGGTGCAGATGCTTTGTGTTGAAAACTCATCCTGAGCAGTTGACCAAGTTTGATTTAAAAGCTGATGAAGGAATTTTTGTTGGATATCCACTATCAACTAAAGCATTCAGAGTTTATAATCTGAGAACTAAAGTGATCATGGAATCTATACATGTGTCATTTGATGACAAGAAAATAACTGGAATTGAAGATGAAGAAAATCATGATCAACTACGCTTTGAAAATGAAGATCTAAACTCTGATGATGTAAACTCTGACGAAGCAAATCCAACAAACTCTGATGTAGCATACTCTGATCCTCTACTGGTAAACACTGAGGAAATTTCTCAGACAGAAGAAAATAGAGAACCAGTTGAGGGGGAGCATGAAGATACTTTAGCAACATCTCAAAATGATGACTCACATTCAGAAAGTGAGTCAGCTGAAGAATCTAATACAAACTCTGAAAGTTCAAACACTGAGCAGTCCAATTCAGGGGGAGCCTCAGAGAATGCAGATGGTCAAAAAGAAAATCAGGAAAGCATGGATCAAGGGGGAGAATCCAATAATGATGAAAGAAGCCACTTACCTACATCAAGAAGGTGGACTCAGGCTCATACACCTGATCTGATAATTGGAAATCCAGATGCAAGTGTGAAAACAAGAAGTGCCACAGCAAATGAATGTTTGTTTCATGCATTCATATCTCAAACAGAACCTAAGAAAGTGGATGAAGCTCTTCAAGATGCTAACTGGATAACAGCAATGCAGGAAGAATTGAATGAGTTTGAAAGAAATGAAGTATGGACACTTGTACCAAGACCAAAGAATAGGTCTGTTGTTGGTACAAAGTGGGTTTTCAGAAACAAGACTGACAGTGAGGGAGTAATAACAAGGAATAAAGCTAGACTTGTGGCAAAAGGATATTCACAACAGGAAGGAATTGACTATGATGAAATTTTTGCTCCAGTTGCAAGATTGGAAGCCATAAGAATTTTTCTAGCATATGCTGCTCACAAGAAGTTTAAAGTCTTTCAGATGGATGTGAAGAGTGCTTTTCTCAATGGGAAACTTGAAGAAGAAGTGTTTGTTGAACAACCACCAGGGTGTGTGGATCCCAAGTATCCAGATTATGTCTACAGGCTTGACAAAACACTTTATGGACTAAAGTAGACACCTAGAGCATGGTATGAAACTCTAGCTCAATTTCTTTTAGAAAGTGGGTTCACTAGAGGTACAATTGATAAAACCTTGTTCTATTTCAATACTGATAATGATTTGCTTTTAGTTCAAATCTATGTGGATGACATAATTTTTTGGTCTACTAATGACAAACTCTGTAAGAAATTTGCCAATCTTATGCAGTCCAGGAACCAAATGAGCATGATGGGAGAGCTTAGTTATTTTCTAGGCTTGCAAGTAAAGCAAACAGATGATGGGATTTTTATCAATCAAGCAAAATATACCAGAAATCTTCTCAAGAAATTTGGTATGCTTGATAGTTCATCTACAACTACTCCTATGGCAACTGCAACAAAGTTAGACAAAGACACAGGAACTTCAGTAGATATGACAAACTACAGAGGCATGATAGGGTCTCTTCTTTATCTGACTGCAAGTAGATCAGACATCATGTATGCAACCTGTCTTTGTGCAAGATTTCAGGCAGATCCCAGAGAGCCTCATCTAACAGCTGTGAAGAGAATTTTCAAATATCTCAAAGGAACCATAACCTTGGGTTTGTGGTATCCTAGAGAATCAGAGTTTAAGTTAATTGGTTACTCTGATGCAGATTTTGCAGGCTGTAAGATTGACAGAAAGAGTACTAGTGGAAGCTGTCAATTTCTAGGTGACAGACTAGTTTCTTGGTTCAGCAAGAAACATAAATCAATTTCCACATCCACAGCAGAAGCAGAGTATATTGCTGTTGGTAGCTGTTGTGCACAGATTCTGTGGATGAAGAATCAATTGCTGGATTATGGGTTAAGGTACTCTAAAATACCTATTTTCTATGATAATCAAAGTGCTATTGCTATGACAGGTAACCCAATACAACATTCCATGACCAAGAACATCAGCATAAGGTATCACTTTATCAGGGAACATGTGGAGGAAGGAGATATTGAGCTTCATTTTGTGTCTACAGAACAACAGCTTGCAGATATCTTCACCAAGCCTTTGAGTGAATCTACATTTACAGGACTGGTAAATGAACTTGGAATGATCTCTGGTTTCGACTAGAGATACTGGTTAGACTCAAACTTTACTCATCTGTGATAATTTGCTCATGTTTCTATGCATATGTTAACTGTCATGCAAATCATGTTGATAAACTCTGGTAGCATACTCTGATGGAAGCATACTCTGATGATAAACTCTGATGTTATACTCTGATTGTGTTATTGTCTGAAACATAAAGACCGATGAAGAAAATAGTTTGAAGCATGATTCTCAGTAATTAATCATGAATCTTTCTGAGTTATATATGATCTAATCTCAAATGTGTGCATAAATTTTACACATCATGATACTGTCTTTATATTTATAGCATCTCTTAGTTTATTGATCCTATACACTGAGTCTGTATTAGCTGTTTGCACTTTCTCTCATAAATCATAAACGTTAAATGATGTAAGTCTAAACTCTGATAAATAGTTACTGCTAATTCACCCCTAAGCAAAAGATGCAAAAACATGCACAAATTCCTTTGAGATCATGTTGTGCCTAGGAAGACCCATGAACTTATTGTATGAAATAAGGGCTAAAATTTTCAAATTTTTGGTGACTAGTGCCAACCACTGATTACTGGAAAAGATTAAATAAAAAAAAAATTAAAGGGGGTGAAAACAAATAAATACAGAGTTTAGATGAAATCAGAATATGTTTTACATATGAGAGTTTGGGCAACCAGTTTTTACTGATTTATTTTGTGGATTTTATGCACTTTGAGATGCTCTCAATATTTATATTCAGTAAACTCTGCTATTCACACACAAATATTCACAACTGTGCATTTTGAGAAAAGAGATTATTAATGAATGAGGAGAATTGATAAAAACTGATGAACTGTGTACTCTACGCCGAGGTAATTTATTTTTAATCTCTGATGATTAAAATAAATAAGGGTGTTTCAGACATTTCATAATTATTGAGGAACATTATTTTTGGAAAATAGAGAGTATGATTGATAATGGTTTGTTGAGTTTTTGAAAATGAAGAAAGGTGTCTAGAAAATAGCAGTAATTAGTGCCTTTTACTGCGCATGCGTGTTGGAAACAACCACGATTTACTGCTGTCAGTTAATACGTATGTGCCAACTGTCCCACTCACACATTATTCGAGTAAGCCTACTGTGTGTTTTAATGATTAAAACTCTTCAGTTTTAATTCATATTTAATCATTATACACACAACGTTCAAATCTTTTACAGACTTACTCTATTCACAGCACAGTTTCACTTACACATATTCACAAACACTTTTCTGCATCACTTTTTCAAACACTTTCTCGAAGCATAAACTCTGATTTATTTCAAATATTCTAATGGCAACAACCATGTTTCAGTCTTTTGGTCTCGATTTTGTTCCCAACAACTATGCAGCACCACTATCTACTGAGAACGTCCCAGAGGCGTTTCACTTGTTTCAAAATTTCCTTGCTCAATCAGATATTGGGCAAGCTCTAGTGGAACCAACAAGGTTATCTGGTACTCAAATCAAAGCCTTTTGGGAAACAGGCGTATATGATGATGGAGGTGAATCAGGCACTCCTTCAATTATTTTTGAATTTGCTGACCAAGAGTATGTGGTCACTCCAACCACTGTTAGAGATGCTCTTGGGTGTGAAGATTTCAATGCGTTCACCATTTCTGTTGGTGATTCTGATCTTCAGCGTATGATGAGGGAGATTGGTTACTCTGGGCCTTTGGCAAGGACAGGTAATCTGAAGCGACCGTTCTTGAGGAAGGAGTGGAGTTTCTTCTTTGATTGTATTACAAGGGCGTTCGGAAAGAAGTGTACAAATTGGGATGCTATTCCAATCGACAGTCTACAAATTGGGTATTCTCTTCTCTATGGTGCTCATTTTGATTTTGCTAGACTTGTTTTGAATAACATAGGTAAAAAGATGACAGAAAATAGGAATGTAGTTTATTTTGCTCGTTTCTGTCAATCAATCTTTTCCTTTTGTGTTGATGGGGTTGAGATAGCTGAGGAGGATGTAATTCCCTCATTTAGATTGCCTAAGAGAATATTTTTTGATCTCACAAATAAGGATATCAAGAAAGGGAATGTTGGTGACTTGATACTTCCTGCTTCAGTCTAACAGTTTTTAAACCCTCAACCACAACCACAAGCACAACCAGAACCTGACCAGCCTTTAAACTCTGAACCTCTTCCATCTACATCTCAAAAACCAAAGACTGGGGGTAGGATTAAGCATAGAGCGTTTAAGGCTGTCCTAGCTGCTAAACCTCTAAACACTGATGATATTCCAGTATCTGTTGGTACTTCAAGGAGAAAGAAGAGGGCAAACAGACCTGTTTCTGATGCAAATGTGCCTTCTGATGAAACTGAATATGCTAATGCTAAGAAAAGGAAGCTTGTTGCTGCGTATCTGTTTGGTGGATTGGTTCCTGATTCTACAAATGTTGAAACAAAGGTTGTGATTGAAGATCATTCTGAAAATGCTACTGCGCCTGAAGAAGCCAGAGCAAACACTGATAATAATGATGCTGTTAATGATGATTTTCTTGAACCCATCTTGGAGATGGATATTGAAGATGAAATTGAAGCACATCCCTCTGCTACTCTAGAAGAGTATGGCAGTCTTAATGCAACAGAGGATGTGGCAGCTGATCAACCCACAGTCATACTTGATGAGTCCTTAGCTACTCATACAGAGATTCTCTCTGTTAATCACCAGGTAATTGAAAAAGGTGAAGAGGTTGATCAGACAGCAAAGGTTGTAGCTGCAGAAAATATTGTTGAAGAAACTGCAGAAAATAATCTTGAAGCAACTGCAGAAATTGCTGTTGAAACTACTGCTGTTGATGCTGAAAATGAAGAAAATGCTCAAGACAATATAAACTTTGAGAAGCTCGCAAATGCTGATGTTCCAGAAACATTTGCTGAGAATATTCCTCATTCTTCAAATGCTGAACCTTCTGCAAAGTCTGATGATGATCAAGCTGATTCATCTTCTCAAAGAATTTCTGCTCAACCAAATCCAAAGGACATTCAGCATGCCACTGAACTTCACTTTCAGAATATGTACTTTTCCAAGTGGTCAGCCAAGGATTGCATATTCACTGATCAAAGGGTTGCTGACTTTGTAACAAAATCTGCTGAGTCAATTGCAAATCCCGAGCTTCTTACACATCTCAAGGCAACTATTGTTCAAGTTAAATCTCTTCACAATCGTTTTGATGAAACTCAGAAGTCAGTTACTGGGTTGAGAAATGATGTGGTTTCTCGAGATATGTCACTGAAGCAAGATAAAACTATGCTGCTTACTCTGGTCAAAGACCAAGAAGTTCTCAAGAACAGACTGACCAAGGTTGAAGACAATCAGACTTTAATGTCTGATAAATTGGATTCTATTGCTGCTTCGCTTGAATTGCTCACATCAGTATTGATTCCTGATGATGTCAAAAAGGGGGAGAGAGTACTTAAAGACAAATGCAAAAAGTCTCAAACTCTGAGTAGACAAGATGATTCTACTGATGGTGGTGCACAAGGAAAAGAGTTCAAATTTAAATCTACTCTACAGCAAGGAAAGCTAAGATCAAACTCTAATGCTACAAACTCTGAAAGGATAAACACTGGTGCTCAATCTACTTCAAGAGCTAGAAGCTTATTGCTTATTTCTCATCCAGTTACTGATGAAGAGATTGCTGCTCAGTTGTTTCTAGAAGAACATGGTGCTGATGCAACCATAGAAGATATCCAAGCTGAAGAATTGATGCTAGCTGAAGAGCATGTAAATAATCTAAAGTCTGGGAAGTTGAAGAAAATCAAGAAAGTTTTAAGGCCAAAGGAGAAAGGAATTGTAATCAAGGAAAATGTAAACTCTCAACAGAGTTTACAATACTCAAGAAGGCCAGTTGAAGCTAGCTTAGATAAAGGCAAAGGGAAGCTAGTTGAAGAAGAACAAGTACAGAAGAAAGCTCAAACAACCTCTAACAGTGCTCAAGTTGTTCAAACATTGGAAGTTGTGACAACCTCTGATACTACTCAAGTTGTACAGACTCAGCTATCTTCACAACTTCAAAGGACTTTTGCTAAGCCAATCATTGTTCAACATTCTATGATTCCAGCAAATGTAAATATTCTCCAAAGCAGAACTATCATGGGAAAGGAATCAAGAGATAAATCTGGACTGGGATCTCATAGAGAAAAGAGAGTGAATAACATTCCTGTGGATCAAACTTCATTAGCTGAACCAGGTGTTGGTGTGACTCAAGAAAATCTTGATGCTTTAGAGTCGGTTCAGTTAATACATCATAAAGGATTGAAGAAGGATTTTCTGTTATACTTCAAGGCTGATGGCAGAGTATACAGAGTTGGTGAAGCTGATATTGGATTAAAGCTGAAAGAAGAGCTAGAGTATGTACTGTATATACTGAAGATTAAAAATCAAAGAACTCATCAAGCAGCTGAGGTATTAAGAAGTAGGATGATGAAAGCTAGAATTCTTTGTGGCTTAAAGTCTGTTACTTCTTATATACCAAAGTACAGAGACTACAATGGAAAGCTTGTTGAGATGCAAAGGAACAGTGCAAGACTCAGAACAGATCTTGGTATAAAAGTGTTGGAATTTAATCTGGATTCAGATAAATCCTTCATAATAAAGCTAGGAAATGATATGAGGAAAAACAGTATCTATGCTCTAAGGGTTGCTATCTACCAAACTGGAGAAAGTGATCCAGAGTTAAGGGAATTGAAGAAGACAATGATAGCTGAGCTAGAGAGAGCTGAGAGAAGACTACTTATGGACTACATCAGGACTGTGCCTGACATTGAAGAGATTAAGTAACTGAAGTCTGTAATTTTTTAAAGTTTTCTGTTATAAGTTAAAGATAAACTCTGTGATTTTATAAACACTGCATTTGTTATATATGTTTTGACATCATCAATTATCTATTAACTTGTACATTTTGGTATGAACAAGTTGGGGGAGATTGTTAGGTTTAATTGCTGATGTTTGTTTATCAGTGTTTAAAGTACCAGGAAACTATCAGAGTTTGGCTGGAGAACTAGTCAGAGTTTAGCTGGAGGACCAGTCAGAGTTTGTTAAAGTCTGAAGGTCAGAGTTTGCTTAGAAGTCGATGCAATTCAATGAACATTCTAGAAGCGATATTCTTTGAAGATGGAAAGAAGCAAAGAGATATCGAGATGACTAAGGAAACGGAACAGAAGACAGAAGCAATTCTTAATTGATTCTGATTGTATAGCTAATTTATAGGAATATCAATTAATGATTGTATGTAGCTGTGTACTATATAAACACGGATAGGTTAACCCTAAAAGGGATGCGAATACGTGAATTATCATTCTTGTAACCTAGCAGCTCTCTGTGATATTTTACATCACTGAGAGAGGAGTTTTTAATTCCATTCAGTTTATTGTTCATAAACAATGTTCTTATTGTTATTCTCATACCTATACTTGATTATATATTGTGTATTCGGCCTAACATAAAGGTTACTCTCAAGAAGAGGGTATAGATTATGATGAAACCTATGCACCAGTAGCAGGACTTGAGGCCATCAGAATGTTTCTGGCATTCGCAGCACATTCCAATTACAAGGTATATCAAATGGATGTGAAGAGTGCATTTCTGAATGGGGAGCTAGAAGAAGAAGTGTATGTGGAACAACCTCCATGCTTTGAGGATTCAAATCTGGCAGACTTTGTATACTTTCTGTTCAAAGCTCTCTATGGACTCAAACAAGCTCCAAGGACATGGTGTGACACTCTCTCTGAATTTTTACTTGAAAATAACTTTACAAGAGGTTTAGTAGATAAAACTCTTTTTTACAAGATGCACAAAAATGATGTGATATTAGTGCAAGTATATGTTGATGACATAATATTTGGTTCTACTAATGATGATCTATGCAAGAGATTTGCTAAGTTAATGCAGAGTCGTTATGAAATGAGCATGATTGGTGAATTGTCATTCTTTCTTGGACTAAAAGTGTATCAAAGGAAAGATGAAATATTCATTTGCCAGTCCAAGTACATCAAAGATCTTATGAAGAAGTATCAAATGGAAGACTCATCTACATCAAAGACTACAATGCCAACTGCCACTAAGCTTGATAAGGATGAAACTGGTAAGAAGGTTGACGTCACAAGCTACAGAGGTATGATAGGCTCCTTACTATATCTCACTGCAAGTAGACCAGCCATAATGTTTGCAACATGCTTGTGTGCTAGGTTTCAGTCTGATCCCAAAGAATCTCATCTAATAGTTGTTAAGCGAATATTTAGATATCTTAAGGAGACTCCAAATCTTGGAATTTGGTACCCTAAAGATACATGATTTGATCTTATTGGATATACAGACTCAGATTTTGCAGGTTGTAAGATTGATCGGAAGAGTACTTCAGGAAGCTGTCAGTTTCTTGGAAGAAGGTTAGTTTCTTGGTATAGCAAGAAGTAGCACTCAGTATCCACATCAACAGCAGAAGCTGAATACATAGCTGCTGGTAGCTGTTTTGCTCAAACTTGTGGATGAGGAACCAACTCCGTGACTATGGGCTTTTGTTGACTAAGATTCCAATATTCTGCGACAATACAAGTGCCATAGAAATCTCCAACAACCCAGTGCAACACTCGAGGACGAAGCACATCGATATCATGTATCATTTTATCCGAGAGCATGTCATGAATGGAACTGTGGAGTTACACTTTGTACCCACAGAGGAACAAATTGCAGACATCTTTACTGAACTGCTTGATGAATCCACTTTTCTAAGCTGGTTGGTGAACTTGGGATGTTATATCTTTGTAATTGATTTTAATTAGAAGTCAGTAATTGCAAGATAGTCATAGTAAATACATGAGTTTAAGAATTTCTATATCTTTAGGACTCGTGAATTTATTTTCAGGAGCAATTCTCGTAAGTTAGAATTATTGTACCAAATTTATGTCATATTTATGGATGATATATCTTCTGGAATTTAATTAGTTAATAATTCTAAAATTATTTAAGTGCTAATGTTTGTTCTAAATATTTCAGCATTTATTTAATTCGAATTATTTTACTTTGTTTTTAACATTGTAAAATAATGCAGCATAATTTATTGGATTTTAATTGGTTTATATCAGTTAATCATATTTAGTCGATTTTATTCTAAGAAAATTGTGAATTTTCTGTTGGCTTTGAATTTTTGGTGAAAATTGTTGATTTAAAACAAATTCTTAGTTGACAGAAAATAACAAAAGAAAATTTTCATTTTTAAACATAACATGTTTGAAAATAAACTGGCAGCAAAAACAATCGAAAAAGGTATTTTGATGGATTTTCTAAGTACTGGACAAAAACTATCGAAAGAAATATTCGATGGTTTTTGAAAAAGAAAGGAAAATCTATCGAAGGTTTATCTCAATGGTGAAATCTATCGACAGAAGTAAATTTTTTAATATTTAAAATTCTCGATAGTTTTCAGAAAAGATAATTTTCGATAGTTTTTGGTTTTTAAAGTTAAAAATGTTCGATAGTTTTTGGTAAAAGTCTGCTTAAATTCCTATTATATCAACTTCGATAGTTTTTCAAAAAACTATCGAAGTGTGATTAGACTTTTATGCCCCTCAGAAAAACTATCGATAGTACAATTTTAAAAACTATCGAAAGGGAAATTACGAAAATACCCCTGCATTTCAAAAAGTATAAAACAGCCCCTTAGACGTTTTTCATTCATTATTCTCATATCTAAGGAATTTTATATATACTTACAAAGATATACACGACAAGAACATCACCATCGATACTTTCTTGAGTTTTTACCCGATTAAAACTTGATAAAATCACTATTTCACCACAATGAATTGTTTTTAACCGAACAATTGTGATTAGTTTGAGTTTTTGAACTTTCTGTTAAGAAGAAACCATCGATCGTGAACTTTTTGAACTTAGAAAATTGTTATCTGTTCATCCTAAGAAATTAGTTGGTAAAACAATTGATTTCTTTTAGTTTTTAAAAGAAATTATACGAAGTTAACAATCTAGGGTTCTTGATTATTTGTTCGAGTTTGTGCAATTAAGAAAAATGGTTATTTTAAAAAGTTAATTAAATAGAAATAATTAATTAAAATAGTTTTGGTTTTAATTTAAATTTTCTGCAATTTTTGAAAATATAATGGCCAGAGAATTTATTGTTACCAAAACTAGTCATGTCTCATTTCAAAATGTGCAATCCATTGCGAACATTCAGTTTCGTGCATGGGCACAATTTTTGAACACACGTTCCTTAGTGGCATATGCTTTAAGTACTCCTGCGGTCCTTTGTGTTGATCAATTGACTGCATTGTACATGACAGCCACTAACACATCTGAGAACAACATCTTGTCCTTCAGTTTTGTTTTGCCAGGGGGCAGAACAATTAGGGTGACGGAACATGACTTTAATAGAATTTTACATTTTCCAACAGAAATGGTATCCGAGCCATTTCCGGATCCCACCACTGAAGAAATACATGCTTTCTTCACTCTCATTAGAAGTCAACAACCTAACTTCTTTGTGGGAGAGTTTCTGAAGCATTATCTGACTAAGCCATGGAATTTCTTCTTTCACACCTTAATCCATGTTTTCACTGCTAAGCTTACAAATCTGCATGG
Source organism: Heracleum sosnowskyi (assembly GCA_030848705.1). Lineage (NCBI taxonomy): Eukaryota > Viridiplantae > Streptophyta > Magnoliopsida > Apiales > Apiaceae > Heracleum > Heracleum sosnowskyi. The sequence continues at coordinate 74,897,338 of CM061237.1, forward strand.
TATTCCTCTGTTTCTCCAGAAACTAGGGTTTGCTATTGCTAACAATAGGCATATTAACATAGGAAGGTTAGTGATTGAACATATTATTCTGTGGATGGGACCACTGGAAGAGAGAACAGGCATAGATGATGTGCTTTGTTTCTATCCAAGGTTCCTACAGCTAATTCTTAATGATGTATTAACAGCTGATGAAAGAGACATTTTTGAAGGTGAGGAGACAATGGACTGCATGAAGATGAAGATCAATGCCATAACAGCTCTTATAAAGAAAAACCATCTTCCAGGGGTGCCTACTGTTCTCACAGACTATCTTAGAACGGTACCCCTACCACTTCAACCCCCAGGGGAACAGGTAAATCAAGGTAATATTCCTGAACATGTAATTGTTCCTCAACCTGATCCAATGGATGTTGATCCAGAGCCCCCAGTGGCCATTCCTGACCAGGAGGTTGAAACCCAACAACCTCTAACCACGGTCATAGAACCTTTGGACGAGCCAAATGAAACAATAACCGAACCTCCTACCCCTACTATACTAAACATTCAAACATCCATGAGTGTAGAGGGAGATAGTGCCTTAGCAGCACCACATAAGGAGATACGCCCTTCAACAACAGCTCTGCCTTCCTCTAAAAGGAGAAGAATAGAAACCGAGGCAACTGTTGATACTTCATTTCAATCATCCAAAGAGCCCTTTACTGATTTTTCTGATGCTGATTGGGCAACGCTTACCAAAGCCATATCTGAACCCCTACCCCAATCAAGTAAGGAAGAATTGACGGAAACAACTAGTGTTCCGACCATATTACGGTCAGGACCACTGGTTGAAGGTTCTTTAATGAACCAAGAGTCTTCACAGACGTCGAGAGAAGATTCTGACCTAAATGCAAAATCTAAAGGGTCATTGCCTAGCTCCCCAGATGGAACATATCTGGATCCTGCGGGTACAGGGTCTGACGTAGGTGCAGATCAACAACTCGGTGAGGATGAATCAATTTCAATTGAGGAGTTAACTAAGGAAAAGTCTTCACAGACTTTAGAGGAAGTTTCAGGATCTCTGTTGTTAATAGAGCCTGATTCTAACCTCCTAGAGATTCAAACTCTAGATCCTTTTAAGGATACATCATCTAAGGATGATAAGCAACTTGGTTTATCCAAGGATGGGGACTTGCGAAGCCCCATTGCACCACCGGTGACCTCCTAAAGGATGGCTACGGTGACTTCTGTTGCAGGTACACAGAGCAGGACAAGAATGAGTGAAACAAAAACACTTACACATGGCCTGAGTGGGAAAGGAAAAATGAGTGAAACACCAACAGAAACGTTGAGTGAACACCCAGAGCCAAATGTGAGGAGTGACACCCAAACCCTACCAAACATAGATGATTTGCTACTACCAACAGACAGAGAGATACAAGTTCAATCCACTATCAAGGAGATGACAGTTCATGATAGAGAGGGAAATCCATTATTCAAAGTCCCTCTCAGACCTTCTTTTGCCCAAGGGGTCTCCTCCAGTCAAGTTGATGGCTCTTTAAGCTCATTACAATCAAAGATTGACTTGGCTGCAGCTGATTCCCGTAGAACCTACAGAGCTTTAAGCAGTGCATCTAGCACTATAACTGGCACAAAGCAGGCAGTGGACTCTGTAATATCCGGGAATTTAGGTACGAATTTCCTATTTATTTAAGTAATAAAAATAGTAATATTTAATTGTTCTAAAATTTGCTGCATTATGTGATTAAATAATTAAATAATATTATGTGGATATGTAATGTGGTATTATGTGTTTAAAATTATTTTTCGGTAATTATTAGTAAATTTGAGCCCGACATAATTGTTTTAAGTAAATTAGTTTAAAATTCATTTAATTATGAATTTTGTGCATTTAAATGTTTTTAGAATAATTTTGGCATATAAATAATTTTATTAGTGAGATTTAATTATTTTAGAATCGTTTTGTTTTAAAAATGATTTTTTTCAGTACAACATTAGTCCCGCTAAATTCAGTCAATGGGCTAATAAATTGTAAATCAGTAGTCCTTATCCTTAATCCACCTTATCTAATTCTATTCTAAAACTCACACACGCCACATAAACACACGCACGCCACACACAAACTCACACACATACAGTCACTTCAGCAAAAGAAAAGTAGTAGAAGCAAAGACACAACCCCCCCTCCTTCGATTTCCTCTCCCCGCCGCGGTGACACCCCTTCCCCAGTTTCTGTTGCCGCCAGAACCGCTGTTCTTCCTTCTCTGTTTTCCGGCCGCCGCCGCCACCGCAGTTCTTTTCCGGCCGCCGTGTCTGTCCAGTTGCTGCCAGCCACCACCCCCCCTGTTCCCTGTGAATTCTGATTTCCGAGTTGTGGGTATATAAAAATCAAAGCCTTTGAGTACTATTCCGTTTTTGTTATTATTTAGGAGATGTTAATTATAATTCGTTTTTCTTGAATAATCATGGTGTGATAATTGCGTTTTGTGATTCTAAATGACTAAAATCGAAACCCTGTTTTGTTTTGTTTCGTTTTTTTATTATTCTTTATTTATTTATGCGTAGTATGAATTTGTTTTTGTGATTAAATTGGGGATATTAAATTTCGTTTTTCATGAATTATAGGTGATTAAAATCCGTTTTTCTGTTTATGTGTGATATGTATAATTCGATTTTTTTTCGTATGTGAGTAATCTAATATGAACTCGTTTTTTTTATTTAATTATGTGATAATTACAATTCATTTTATTATTAAATCAGGTTACTAAGAATCGTTTTTTTTGTATTAATTCATAAAAATTACAAATTTATTTTGTAATAGTTGAGTATAAATTCGTTTTATGCTAATTATCAGTTCGAATTGTTTAGTTAAAGTGTGATATTTATAATTGCGTTTTGGTACTAATTAGTTGAAAACTCGAATTGTTATCATTACTTGATATTAATTGATTTTATTGGTTGTGCAGGTTCTTGGAATGTGTTAATTAGTAGTGTGGTTCAGAGTATATAAAGTATTTATAATTTTTAGTTGGTTTCGAATAAATTTAGATTGTTAGTTGTATATCGAAAATTTGATGTATTTAAAGTTAGAATTAATCTTGAGGTGTAAATTAGTGGTGATAGTGATTAGTATTGCGGATTACCGTGCTTGTTTATACAGGTTATTATTGTGGTGCTGTACTATGTGATCCGTCCTATGATTGGGGGCGCAGCATAGTACATGCAAAATTTCTGGCTAGTCCTGTTTACGAACGGGTCATGCCAAAATTTCGTAAAATCTATGTAATTATTTTGTTATGTATTTTAAAACTAATTAGAGTTAATAGTAATTGAATTTGATTATTCTTAATCAATTTTAAATGATAATGAAATTAATTAAATTGACCAATTAATTTTATAGTTAATTGGTGAATTTTATTAATTGATTATTATTTAATCTTGATTATCTGTAAATCAAATTTAATTAGTATTTTCAAGTTGTTTTATGGTTTTAGTGTTTTATTATTTTATTATTAGGTTGATTTGACTAATTTAGTGATTAAATAAGATATTGGATTTCAGTTGGTTACACGTAATCCTGTATTTGTATATACATGTGATTGACTGCTACGTGCTATATTATATGTTAATAACTTAAGTGTTTAATAGGAATGCTAGAGTCGAGTCAATGCGTGTTTATCCGTTATCTGCTGTATGTAATTATTTGTTTAAATTAGTTATAATCGATTAGATTGCGCTGGGTAGTTAGTATTAGAAATGAGTTTAGATTATTGATTAGTAACTAAACTAGAATTTTATATTATAGAGACGAGCACCGGTAAAGGAAAGGAGAAAGCTCACATTCAGTAGTACCAGTATCTAGCATCAAGGCAAGTTACTCAACTCGTATTCTTTTGAAGCAAGACTCTTGCCTTTCATTTTCAATTGTTTATTGTTGCATAAACCATTTCCATTATTGTTATGAGATTGAGATACCCTGATGTTTAACTTGATAATCCTAATTCATTTCATATCTTGTCCTTTGCAGCACCTTGTATTTATCAGATTTAATCCTTGATTCCTTGTGATTGGAAATTTAATTCTTATGCATTTGTCTTACCCTAATTTGGTTGATAAAGTTAATCAGACAGTTGAAGTTATTTAGTTGAATTGATTAGGTGGTCGATTGTTCCGACACCTAACTCCCAGTATTAAGTTGGAATTGGAAGTTTTTAATTAAAATGAAATGTTTTAAGGACTGCCGAAGCCAGTCAGAGTATCAGTATTATGTAGGCCAAAGTGGCCTTGGATCCAGTTCAGTATTTGGACATACCGTGGGTATGGTCCAGGGTTTTGGTGTGACTGATCATCCACCTTAACTCGTTGCGTCACAGTAAAAATCCAATTCTAACTTACAGTTGATATTGATTATTATTATTGTTCATTTTTGCCAGTTAAGTTGATTCTCTCATATATTGCCATTTTCTTGGCCAGCTGAGTTCATTGTTAAGCATATTGCTATTGTTGCATCAGTATTTCATATTGTGCAGTTTTATATATACTTGCTGAGCCTTTTGCTCACTCTTGTTGTTAACCTTGACATTTCAGTTAAGCGAGAGGATGTCGAACCCTGAGACTTGTCGCATTAGGTTCGAAGGTTCCATTGAGATTCTCGAATGCACTTTTACCCAGGAGGTTGTTATTTATAGTTGTTTTTGGACCATAGAAGACCAGTGATGTATTAAATTTTATTATATTAGAAGTTGTAACCTTATTTAGTTTTGGGTTGTTAGTGATATCTCCTTATCGGGGCGTCCTAACGACACGCAGTGGTTGATTTGCATTTATCTGTTGTAATATCTATTTCAGACTGTAACCTGGTGTGATCTTGGTGTGTAGTTCAGGGGTTGTTGTATTTATATTATTGTGTAGCATGTTTTATTTATTTGTTGTGGTCAATGATGCCGGAATCTTAACCCCGTATTTCGAGGGCGTCACAGACTCCCTGAAGAAGGAAACTATGGAATAACTGGTCGAATTGAGAGCTGACATCAAAGACTTAAGAGATGGATTTGTGAATGAAGTGCATGTCATACAACAAGGTCAATAAGCTTTAACTGAAGACGTTCTGGTTATCCGGGATGGTCAAGCAAAGGTCAAAGATTCCATGAACACATTGTCAAGAGTGGAGTCTCGCCTCAACAAGAGATTAGACATAATCGAGCAGACTACCAACTCAAGACTGAATGAAATTGACCAAAAGATAGCTTCTGTGCAAGAAATGAACAAAGACATTGCTTTATTTATGGAAAATCAAAGTGACGGTATAGAGTTCATATGGAATATGTTGAGAAACCAACAACCTGGTCCTTCAACCTACTATGCTGAGGATTACTACATGGAGGATTCCTCAACTAAGGGGGAGAAAAAAGGATGGGGGAAATGGGAAACAACAACTGTTAGGTCCAAAGTATCGTAGAAGGGGGGGGGTTGAATACGATACCTACAAATAATTCAATTTCGTTCGCGGATTAATCATTCAGTTCTATAACGAAATCAAACACACCAAATCAAACCAAGAGTCGGGGAATATATCTTTTTATAAATATAAACCTCGAGGGGTGCTACAATTTCTAATCCGTAGATTAGCTTCAATGAGTTTAAGGTTACACAAATTCAATACACTGATAGAATTCTGAGCACTATTAATTTCTATGATAATTTTCTCCGGCTCAAGCTTCTCTCTTAGTAATGTCTCTGCGTTCTGCCTTAACTGAAGAAGACACTATCTTCACTCTGTATTAATTGTAGGCTGTTTTAGAAAAACCATCGAACCTTAAACATTCAAATATTCTTGGCCGTTGGATCTTCATCAACCTGACAACAAAGTCACTTCACCACCTGCTTCTCCAAATTGAAAACTATCGAATGAATAAAGTTAATATTCCATTCAATGGTTTTTAAAAACTATCGAATGAAACATTAATTTTTTTAGTTTCCTTTATCTTTCATTCGATGGTTTTCTAAATAGAAAACCATCGAAATCTTTTCTTGTCCTTGACCTTTTAGAAAAGCTTCTGTACTCCAGGGTGTTTCAGTTTTAGACTGTATCAATTTCTTCTGAGACGATAAAACAACCTGATCTTTTTAAGTGCCGTCACCTAGTGCAACTGGTCTGGTTCACAGATGAATAACACTTGATCAATTCTTCCACGTCTTCAATTCAATGTTGTTGATAAGTCCTTTTTCGATCTGGTTGCTTCAAATAAATCACTGGAATCCTGTGGTACTAACCCTAAATCATTCACATACTTCTGTAGTCTTGAAAATCTTGTTTATTTGATTGTCACTGAGGCTTGAACATTTTCATGAACTTCTTTCCGTGACCTGTTTACGGACTTCAAGAATACATACCATATTTTGATTTTTTGAGTTTACCTTTTCTTCTTTGATTCTGGATTCCTGTGCTTCTGTTAATATTATTGTTTGTCTTGTCCTTTGTTGAGTTGAAGTTATCTCTTTTACATCTTATGTTACATTATGCTTTACAACAACGACAACAATAACCACTATTCCAGTGAGACAGTACTGGATTGAAGATCTTGTACAAAAAGAACAAGTTGAAGAGGTATTTGAGATCATGCATGAGCAACAACCAATGGAAGAGCATGAACCATATTATCCCGAGCCAATTGAACATCCCATCTTGGATGATAATATGGAAGAAGAAAATCCTCTGTCAACAGAACAAGAAGCTGCCGTGAAAAGATTGAAAGCTGAGAAAGCAGAAAGAGATGCCAGGCAAGCTGAGAAAGAAACCCACCGAGCAATTCAGAGAAACGAGAAGCTGAAAAGGTTCAAGATGTATAATGAAATAAGAAAGAGGAAGATGATTGATTTGGCACAGAAGCATGGAAAGGAATGAGAGGTAGCTTACAACACTTTTTGCGGAGTTGAAGACGAATTAGAAGTCAACGACAATGCTGAGGTGGAAGTTATCATTCAAGACATCAGAAGTGCAAATCAAGAAGGCGATATTTATTTCACTACATTGAGACATTCTCTTATCTACCTGAAGGCTGGGGTGAAAGCAAATGGTGCCTGGAACATCTTAATCAGTTTCATGGATAGAGGTACATTTGTGATCTCCACCAAGTTTTTCGAACAAATAATTTACTCTGAATTGCAGGTGATGCTCATTAAGATCCAAAGAACTACAAGGTTAAATGAACTGCTCCGTGAGCATGTTAAGGAGATCTTAATGAAGGTCAGTCCAGAGATATCTGAAAACCCTCCTATGGTAAGATTCATGAAAAATGACTTGTTCAGAATCTGCTATCTGGCGGAGGACAAACTGAAAGATTACCCAAACAACTATCTGAAAGGCATATGTCTAGGCCTATTTGTAAACACAGAGGATTCTACTCAACTTTAATTAAGATGTAATAAGTAAATAATAAAAATCAAATGTCATAGGAATCTCAGAAGATTATATCTGTCAAAGAATGAAGATTAAAGTCATCTACAGTCTTGAAGTGATTCTACATTGAAAGAAGATCAATTTGTTGATCAAGCCTCAGTGAAGTATTCAAGCTCAGTGGATTTATTAAAGTGACGGATATTTCAAGTGGTGACAACAAAAGATACTGGTTACAGAGTTCTTGAATGAGAAGGAAATGAATCACTGCTTAAAGTCAAACAAATAAAGAACAGACATTGTCGTTAGTCACTCATGAACCAGACCGTGCATTGAGTGTCAACGTACTATTATGTTTATTCTTTATCTAAAGTTTTAAGTGATTCTGAAATTAATTGAGAAGTCAACTAATTCTATTTATTCTCTTATAAATAATTAATACTATTAAGTAAATTATTTATTAAATTAATTCTGTAAAGAATTAATTTAATACATAATTTATTTAGTTAATTATTTAAATTAGAATAAAAATGAACTAGGAAGACTTAGGTTTAAACTAGGAAGACTCTGTTTTTTGAACTAGGAAGACTCACAAGTGAGTCTTCCCGATTGTCTTCCTAGAGTAAACCCTAGTTTTCCCGATTGTCTTCTTAATACATTTCTTGTCTTCCCGAAAGTCTTCCAAGTGTAAATGCATTGTTTTCCTGTGAGTCTTCCTAGTGCAAATTACATTCTGTTAAAGTGGTTTGCACGTGGGTTGATTTTGCCCAGTAAATAACAATTGTAGAAGGGGGGTTGAATACAATTGTATAAGATTCTCGACTTAATCAAGTATATAACACAAATATGAAAGAACAATAACAACTTTATTAAATCTGATATAAAATTGTTACAAACTCTCTCAAGAAATTCTAATGTTCTTGAGAGCTGCTAGTTTACACAAATACTCGAGTGTATGATCGTTTATGTTCTCGTACATAAATCGAAACCTAAACTGTGTTTATATACTACACAGATTCTCTATCAACGATAAGTCCTAATCAATTACAAAGATTGAAACCTATCCATAATTGATAGCTACATTCTACAAACCAGGAACCGACAAAATAAACTTCCATGTTTAACTAGACTCCAAATATAACTCGAAGTAGGAATCCTGATCAGCTTCCAGTCCTGATGATCAAACCTGATCCCAGTCCTGATATGTATTCTGATCCTGACGACCATGCAATCCTGATGACGTCAGCAATCCTGATTAGTTGAGTCTAGCTCCTGACGATCATTGAATTCTGATCTAACAATCTCCCCCAATCTCATACTTTGTGAAATAAAGTATAGATTCCTAAGATTCAATGATGTCAAAAACATATATACAAAATGTACAAGTATCTGCAGAAACAACTTATCTGTTTAAATTCTTTGATAGAACATATTCATCTTCAAGAAGTTGGATAACAAATTTTCTTCTTCTTCTTCTTCAAGAATTTGAATCAGTCTTTCCTTAAGATTTCTGAGTTCTTCATCTTCCTCATTAATCTGGTAGATAGCTGCTCTGAGATTCAATATGGAGCTTCTCTGAAGACTATGCTCTTCAAGCAAAAGATAAGCAATTTCCTTCCCATCAGGATTGAGAATAAGTTGAGTTATGCCAAAAGTTACTTCTTTAACAGTAGTACCCCTTTGCATTTCCACATCCTGACCTCTTTGATTTAAGTACATGGGAGTAGAATTACCTTTGAAATTACTGTTTCCATCCAGTCTTCTTCTTATTGTTGACAAAATCATGTCACTCCACACTTTGCACATTTGATTCTTCAATCTCAAAAGATAATGAACATATTTCAGTTCCTGTGTAGTTTTCATCAACAGATTTTGAATAGATAGAATCTTCACACTACCATCTTTCATGAAGTACAGAAGCTTTTCTTTCTTGTCAAAACCATCATGACAATCTATAACTATATCAACAGCTAGTAAATTGTTCAGGTTTTCAGAAGTTAAAGTACCTCCAATTTCAGTTGGAGTAAGGATCTACATATGACATATTTAGATATTCAGCATCCCTGTGTCCAATACCTCCTCTTGAATTACTTGTCAATTGCTTCAGATTTGGAAACATCTTTAACCAGAGTGCTTTTTATCTAACCATATCAGATAAATCAACAACACTTGAAGCACTTGTAATAATTCCTCCAGTCTGAAAATTGATAGGTGTATCACACCTCAGTGTACTTATGTGTTTCCACTTCTTATCTTTTTCCTTTTCAAAGGCATAGCTTCTTTCCAGTAAAGATTCTTGTCTGCTTGGGTTCCTCCAGTTTCTTTCATTTGAAAGTTTAAGCCTTTGTTTATAGAGATTGAAATCTCTATTTGTTTTTCTTGTGATTTCTCTTCTTCTGGCTTCTTCTTCTTCATCTACTTCCTTGTTGTGAGAGTCAACCACAGTAGATAAGATTATCAAATCAATCTCTTGCAGAATTTCAGAATCATCAGGATCTTGAATATTATCAGGAACAACATCAGGATTAGATTCTTCAATTTGATTTGTATTGCAGAGAGTTGATTTTCTTGATTTTCTTCTCAATTCAGGTTCTTCTTCGATATTTCCATCATCACCAAAAGTAGATCTGTCAGGAACTACTAGAGTTTGAATAGGTTCAGGAATTTCTTCAATTCTTAACCCTCTAGACCTTTTCTGTCTAGGTACTGTTTGAGTTGAAGAACCTCTTCTACTTCTTCTAGCACCTCTCCTACCTCTGCTTCATCTACCTCTAGTAGAAACAAAATAGCTTTCCATTATCTCTTTTTGTTGTCTCAAGAATTCTTCATTTGAGAGATCTGGATATTCTTCACTTGCTGTAGAGAGTGCTTTTCTGGCAAATAATTGTTGAACTCTTTTATCAGTATGATAAAGAGTAACAATTATACCATCCTTTGAAGTAAACTTCTGGAATAAATTTGATGCATCTTCAGGATTATCAATAAAAATATCTTCATCACCTTCAGGAATTATAGTAAGAGTATGTCCATGACCAGGTGTCAGGATTTGTTCTTCCGTCAGGATCTGAGATTGCACCACGTTCTTACTGTCTTAACTACAGAATCAGAAACATGAGTTGACTGCGTTGTTTGACTTTGAGAATTTTGAATTGTAGACTTCATAACAGCAGCATCAGAGGTTTCTCCTTGTATCACTTTGTCACTACCATCATCTCCAGTATCATCATCATTATTCCTTAATACTAGATCAGGTGTGCATTTTGTCTGACTAACCTTCTCCCCCTTTTTGACATCAGGATTTGACAATAAATTCAAAATTAAGGAAAGAGAGGCTTGAATGTCAGTTACCTTAGTATCCAGAGAATAAATCCTTCTATTGATGGAGGTTTGTTCAGAAATGACAGACTTCACTTGGGATTCTACTACCCGTAGCTGAAAAGTAGTAGGCACCTTTGTAAAATTTTGAGAAATATCATTCCTCATCAACTCAGTTGAGTTCTTGATAGAATCAATCTCACTTTTTAGGCTTTTGGATAACAGAGTTGTAACCTTCAAATGATTCTTCAAGTCTTGATTCTCTATAGATTGCACTGCATCATAAGCATGTTCCAAAGTAGAAGAATAACTTACAGATTCAGCAGATCTGTACCATGAATTGTTCCATTCATTCTGTCTAAGTGCCTCAGCAGGATTAAAGGAAGGAATAGAAAAATCTTGTCTCTGATCTTTCCCAGTGGAAGCTTTGCCAGCCATATATGTACTTGATGAACCAAAATTAGTTCCAAGACTAACTTTGAGTGCTGTAGCAAGCTGCTCCTTCTCTTTTCGATTCTCATCATTATCACTATCAACAGAGTCATCATCATCAGTACTATGAGTAACATCAGGATCAGGAATAGCAATACCTTTCATTTTATCCTGTGAATCTGTGATAGGATAATCCATTGGTCTTGAACGAAGTGGGTGTATCAGGATAGGCTCAGCATCAGGAGCACCACTAGCGTCAGGATGAACACCGTCAGGATTTGATATGCTTGCATCATTATTTGCTACCAATGGTTTTTGTGGAGCTTGAGGTTCAGAAGCTGCTTCAACACTTTGAGTCAAAGGTTCTTGTGTGTTTCCCTCATTGACAGTGTCCTCGACCAATCTTTGAACTTCATCTGCACCAGAAATCCCTTGAGCTGTGTCAGGAAATTTCCCAGAAACTGTAGCTTGGCCTGCATCTTCACTCTGAGAAGATGGTTCTTGTGTGACCATTCCACTAGCTAAGCCTTCACCCAAACTTTGATTGAGTGGTTCTTGTGTGGCTGGATCATCAGAAAGAGCTGCTGAACCACTTTGAGGTTCAGGTTCTTGTGGGCTTGATCCTTTCAGTTTCTTCTGTCTCTGATAGACTAACTCTTCTGCCTTCCTTAGCTTTTCCATTGGATGTTTTATCCCAAGATTGGAAGCAACATCACCATACTTCTCCCATGAAATATCAACATGTCTTTTTGTTGGAGAGTCTTGTGCTGGAGAGTCTGAAATAGTAACCACTTGACTTGGTGCAGCATCAGGAATACTAACATCAGGATTTGCTTGAGCAGTAGAAACTGATTGCTCATTCAGAATAGAAGTGTCCTGTACATCAGTATCCTGCTTCTTTTCTAAAGGAATTTGATACCTGCCCTTAGTTAATCTTCGTTTCTTCTGTGGTGTAGACAATGAAACCACAGCTGCAGTAGCAGTATCAGCAACTTCCTTATTCACATTCATTATAGAGGATATAGGTAAGTCATCCTCTGAATCAGTCTCATCCCTGAGAACTAATTTTCTTTTAACAGAAACAACCTCAACACCTTTTGCAGCTTTCTTCACCAGGACCCCTTGTACACCCCATTGTAACTTCTTTTTAGTGAGTGGTGTAGAGGAAAAATCCTTTGAACCTGATTGCCTTCCTGACACATCAGTTCTAGCTGACTTCTTTGATTTTTCAACTAAAGTCTTTTGAGAGACAATAGTGGTGGCAGTTGACTGTTTAGACTGTTTAGGATGAATGCTTGGGTTAGGAACAAGGTGTGATTGGCCTTGCCCCATAGCATTAGAAATTAAACCATAACGAGTAGGCATTTTCCTATGTAAGAAAAACCTAACCTCATCAGGAATAAAAGCATTTCCTATAAAACTGTTTGCCTTATCAGGATTGAAAAACACAAAAATTTTAATATGAAGTAAAATCAAATTTTATTTATGAAAACAAAATTTATTTTTAACAATCTTGATAAATGTTGTTTTGAAAAAAATGATTACAAAATAATTAGCATAATACACATGTAACCATTCTTACCAATTAACGAGGCAAAGTAATTATGAGAAACTGAACAGTCGCCTCGATATTGAGAAAATGACCTGCATCCTTAACACACATTCTCTATAAAATAGAACTGTTAAACATAACATCATATATCTATTAAAACACAAACCCTCTCCATAGAAAAACTTACGAAAACCTTTCACCTTCTTCGTTTTTCAATGGCTGCCAACCAACAACAAAACAACTTACCATACGAAGAAGTCGAAAATCTCGATGAAATCTGGCAAGAGATGTTCGATGCACTAGCTGAGATTGCAGAAGATGAAGAGCCTCAACCAGTTCCTGACCCTCAGGAACATGAAGCCTTTGTTAACGCAATGGCCGATGTGCTTTGGCACAATTTCCAGCAGGCCAATCCTGACTGGAATCCTCTTGACAATCTCATATTTGTCAATGATGAAGAGGATGAGGATGAAGAGCTCGTAAGAGAGCTTGAGAGGAGGAAAAAGAAGATCCTGGATGCTCGCAGGTCTTGCAAGATGGAGGCTTGGAAGAGTCCTGGTGATCATGGGGACGAGCCACCTTCAAGTGCATCTGCTCCCCTCCTTGTCCTTCAAGGATGGAACACGAGATCTTCCAATCCTGATGGACTGTGAAGCTGCTCAGGAGCGTTCATGCTTATTTGCAGGGCACGTGTTCCTGAGTAGAAAAATAGACTAGGAAAAAAATATGTAATTTCCTTTTTTTATTTGTAATGAATCTTCAAGAATTAATGAAATTTGTCTATTTTCTCAACTGTTTTCTTTCTGTACTTGCCTGCACAATTTGTTAGCAACACTGATATTGACATATAAAATGACGAATAGTAAACTCTGATAGAAATATAATTGAAATTGAGAATTAAGACTGAAAACTTAATCAAAGACTAAGTAAAAATCTTATTGTCCAGAGTTTACCAGAAGTGTTGATGACAAATTAGCATAGAACCTCTGGTTTTCATACCAGCTTCAATATCTGAGCATCATGATTTACCATGTGACTTCCTGTCAGGATTGAGTCCTGTCAGGAATAGATCAAAAATACATACCTTTCTGAATAACCATCAGGATTTGACAATTATCAAGATTTCCTCTCTGTAGCTTTCCTCAGAAATTCTCAAAGTTCATCATTCCAAGTTCATTCACCAATTTATTGAACGTAGCTTCAGGTAGTGGCTTGGTGAATATATCAGCTAGTTGTTGATCAGTAGGAACAAAGTGAAGTTCAATTGTTCCTTCCAGAACTTGTTCTCTTATGAAGTGATATCGAATACTGATGTGTTTAGTAAGAGAATGTTGAACTGGATTTCCTGTCATTGCAATAGCACTTTTATAATAACCCAAATTTTTGGACAAATTTAAAACTTTTCTAATTATGATTAAGTGTATCAGTGAATAGTGATTTGGTGGATGAATAGTGATCTTGAGGGTTAAGAAAATTTTTCATGCCACCTATGTATGAGACGTAGTGTGGATATTCCGAAGTCATATTAGTGATCTACGGAGTAAATAAGTGAATGCAAAGACGATCGGAATTCAGAAACTCCAAATTTTATTTTGGATAGTATTTGACCGGGCAGTGAATTATATATTATTATATTCAAGAAATGAGATATTAAAATTGAGGATTTGAGGATTTAATATTTTGGAATTTTATTATTTTATTAAAGTCGATTTAAGGATTCGATTGTTGGAATAAATAGTGAATAGTTACTATTTACTACGAAAACCGCGGAGAGTTTTATTCGCTCTTTGGAAAATATTTCGAATCGTTTCAAGAGGAACAAGGCGACAATTACAGGATTAAATATAGACATGAAAGTAACATGTAACAAGATTAATTCGAGGGATGCAACATTTGGATCATCCTTGTGAAAAGAAACGAATTAGTAAAGCAAACCAGTAAAGTTACTTTATCTCAACCAGTGCATGTTTGACAAGTGTCGCAAGAAGAAGACATCAAGGTGATGACTCACCACTTTCTAATACAAAAATATCAGCATTCTTATCATTATTAATCAAAACAAAGAAAAAGAAAAGAAGAAAAGAAAGAGAAAAGTTCTCTCTCTCATTTTCCAGATTTCTGCCCAGCAAGACCAAGCAATGAAGAAAAATTCGTAACTTAATATTTACTCATGATAAAATCACCGAATTTTAACCACATCTTCTCCACTCCATGGGCAACATTCGTTCAAAATTTCATGGCCAACAAAGGAGTGTAGCCTAGTCAAATCGCTTCCCCAAGTCGGAGAACAGAAACTGTCCTGCTTTTCCAGTTTCGACCACTCACCTTGGAAAGCCAATAAGTCGAGCTTCAAGCATCCCCTGGTGATGAGGTAGGACTCAAAATAAAGCCCTTGAAGAGTAGAAGGTGTGGTAAAAAGTGGAGAACCAAATTCTTGTTTTTCGATTTTATATGGAGTTTACAAAGTGATGATGAATAGTAACTTGTATTTTGTTTTGTTTTTGGATATTGAGTTTGTGGCTTCCAAAGATTGTATTAAGCAAGGATCTAAGGTTACATAAGGAATATAGCAGCAAGCAAGCTTGGAGAAGGTATAAAAACCTCTGCCCCTTTTTGTTATATGAGTTTTGAAGTGGTTTTGATATTTATGTAAAGTTAAGATCATGATTAAGTGATTAGATGAATTGTTGGTTGAATTTGGAGGATGGGTTATGAATTTGTTTTGAAAATTTATGGAGGATTTGACTGAGTGGAGGGAGTATAAGGTGGATGGTGAGTTTGGGATTGTTTGGTATTGATTTGGTTGTGTTTTGAAAATGGAAAACGTTAAGTTTTAAGCCGTCGTAATGCCCGATTCTCGTTAACTCTAAAAACTGCCTAGAATCCGAAAGCTTAACAGCCTCTTTTGGTTCAATGATGAACATGGGTGTGTATAACTTTGTTTCTAGTTTACGTGAGCGCAAGAATCATGTCGTTATGATTTACGGTTTAAGAGAAAAGTGAGTTTTAGTAAACGTCGTTCGGAGGAACAACCCCTCTCTGGTCAGCCACTTTGAGGCTATATTTGGACCACTTAGAAGCCATATTAAAATGTGAAACTTTGAGGAATAATACTAGAGACAGTTAGGAAGGCTCACGAAAACGATTCGGATTAAAAAGATTATTTTTCGATTTTATAAAAAGGTTTTAGTCGAGGTCGCGCAAGTGAAAACCACTGAAAACATGACTTAGAAACCAATGTTGTAAATGGTTAAGTATAACTTGTATTCGAGGATCAATTTCGGACTAAACCTACGACTTAAGTAATTGTCGATTAAACATGGACTTAGTATGAGCCTATACGAGCTAGTAATTCCTTGGTTGTGTTTCGCTTACGTGTTTAAGCATTGAGTACAAGTGGATTATCTAGGGGATTGATCGTGCGTTTTCTTTGACTTTGTCTAGATTGTCCGACATCGTCGCGAACCCCTATCACTTCTCGAGCATCAGGCAAGTTTTCAAAACCTATATTACTGTTGTTGTGATAATAACTGTTTTCAATTATGATATGCGATTGCGATATATATAAATTGCATACTTGTTTTCGATTTGCTATGTATAACAATACTTGAGGTTATGACTTGAAGTTGGGGCTTATAAGTTAGATATGGGATATCAGCTATAAGCCAGGGTTTTATATTTGCCCTAGGGTAAGGGCGTGTGATTTTCTTGAAAGGTCAGATGTGATTATATTTTGTATATGATAAATGTTACTTTCCGATAAAGATATCGGGTAACTGTTATTCGAGGGTTAATTATTTTATTTAAGGAATATTATTTATGAATATTCATTTGAGGATTATTGACTTTAAGAATATTATTTATTAATATTCATTTTAAGAATATTATTTATTAATATTCATTTGAGGATTATCGACTTACAGAATATCATTTATATTCATTCGAGGATTGATTATTTATTTAATGAATATTACTTTTGGATATTCATTTGAGATTAATTATTTAATGAATATTATTTTCGAATATTCATTTGAAATTTATTAATTAATGAATATTATTTTGAATATTCATTTGAGGCTCAATTATTTAATAAATATTATTTTCAAATATTCATTTGAGGATACTTACTTTATGAATATTAATTCAAATATTCGTTTAAGGTTACTTATTTAATAAATATTATTAATTATTTTCAAATCAAAAAGAGGTTCCCAAAACAATGTTTTTCCATTTAAATCTGTCTTTTAAAGGGGATTTAAATGCTCGCTCAACTATCAAAAATATGGAAAACCTGATTTAAGTGACTACTACTCTTTTTAAACTCTCAATTCAAAAACTGTCAAGGGACAAATATTTTTCGGAACAATGTAATTGCTGCAAGTCAAATATTGTGTTACCACCTCAACGATCGAGGGGTAAATTCATGGAACAAGTCGATATCCATTAACAGGCATCAGCCTAGGAAATATGAGTGAATTTCCTTTCCAACCAGATACGACTACTTTGTGGAGTTGTATACTTGGGGAAAAAGGGAAAGGAACTTTATGTTTCAGTGTTATGGATTTACTCGAACTTGGAGATATGTAAGGGACTGAGTAGCGCCGGTCCCCTAAGGGAATTACAATACGGCCGACGGACTGGTGAACGGGTCTGTTCTTCCCTTAGATGATTATCAGTGCCCGACCGTAGGATAAGTGGAGAGTAACAGAATCGACCGTCTATGAACAGGTTTGTTCTTCCTGCCTACAACCGATTGGCGAGGAGGTAAGTCGGTGTGAGACTGATTATCTTCCCTTCTACGTAGAAAAACAACAGGGGGATACAGCTTGCGACTGATCATCGCAGGGGTATCCTCGGCGCCTAGCATCTCCATCTGCAGTTCACTATTCATGAAAGAGCACATTTTGTGCAAGTTTTCAGAGAAAGAGAAATCATTCCAGTTACTCAGTTTTATGCAAGTTTTCAGAAAAGAAAGTTATTCCAGTCATTTAGTTCTATGCAAGTTTTCAGAAAAAGAAAGTTTACTCAAGAGTATTCCAGTTTATTTTAGTATATGAGTTTACCAGAAAGTATATGAGATTACAAAAAGGTATTTGATTTTATGAAAAAGATGATATTTGAATTTTCCTTATAACTTCATCTTTCAAGTATATGTTGATAGTCTGCTTATATTTTATATAGCAGATATTTTACAGAAAGGATATACTGAGTTATCTTGTTATTTCATCTTTTATACTATACTAGAACTTTGTTCATAGTATAAATATTGAAAGTTGCAGAGTATTATGAAATGATATTTGAAATACCACAATGGTACTATTTTTGGAATACATTCCGATAAGGAAATATTTCAGTATCGAGATATTTTGACAAATTACTGTCTTATACCCGCTTTATTTCTGGGTTGTATTAAAAGGAAGAATTATGCCATACTTTCATTACCTTGCTGAGCTATCGCTCACTCTTGCTATTATTTTATATATATTATATAGCAGCGAATCAGGATGCCTATGGGACGGCACATACCTCGCAAGGCGTTCCCATAAACAGTTTCTAGCAGTGATCCCGGGAGTAGTACGAACTAATCGAATCAGGCTACGGCTTTGGTATTCAACTTATGTATAGACATGAATGGTATTAGAGGATTGTGAGCATCAGAAGGCTAAGCTGGTAATGTAACAATACTTAGAAATTGTATCAGTAACAGATTCAAAAGACATTTGGGTATTGTAATAAAAGTTATTTATTCCGCAGTTGTTGTATTGTGTCGTTTCTGAGACTCTAACCTGTGTGTGTGTGTGTGTGAGACATATGTTGTGGGGTCATGAGCAGGTGAATTATGAATGGTGTGAGTAATACTGGTAAGGCAAGGAGTACATGGATTGTGACAACCCTAAATCCCTGACCCCGGATTTGGGGCTGTTACAACTTTGGTTATCACAAAAAATAGGGATTTTTGAGTATGACAGACCATAATCTAACAACTGATTTCTCATCCACATTATCTGAGCACAACAACTTCCTGCAACAATGTACTCAGCTTCTGCAGTTGAAGTGGAAATGGATTTTTGCTTCTTACTGAACCATGAAACTAGTCTTCCACCCAAAAACTGACAACTTCCTGAAGTACTTTTCCTGTCTATTTTGCATACTGCAAAATCAGCATCTGAATAACCACACAACCTAAAATCTGATTCCCTTGCATACCAAAGGCCAAGTGAAGAAGTGCCTTTGAGATATCTGAAAATTCTTTTGACTGCAATCAGATGGGGTTCTCTAGGTTTTGCTTGAAATCTTGCACACAGACAGGTTGCAAACATGATATCTGGTCTACTTGCAGTGAGATACAATAAGGAGCCAATCATTCCTCTGTAGTGAGTTACATCTACCTCAGCACCTTGATCAGGATCAAGTTTGGTAGTTGTAGCTATGGGAGTTGTAGCAGGAGAACTATCTTGCATGTTAAACCTTGTCAATAAATTCCTTGTATATTTAGACTGATTGATAAAAATCCCTTCATCAGTCTGTTTAACTTGAAGACCAAGAAAGTAACTCATTTCTCCCATCATGCTCATTTGATATCTTGACTGCATAAGCTTGGAAAACTTTTCACATAGCTTATTGTTTGTTGACCCAAAAATGATATCATCAACATAAATCTGAACTAACAACAAGTCCTTACCATGATTCAAATAAAATAGAGTTTTATCAATAGCACCTCTTTTGAATCCACTTTCCAGTAAGAATAGAGCTAAGGTTTCATACCATGCTCTTGGAGCTTGCTTTAGTCCATAAAGTGCCTTATCCAATCTGTAGACATGATCTGGATATTTAGGATCAATGAAACCAGGAGGTTGCTCAACATAGACTTCTTCCTCCAGTTCTCCATTTAAGAAAGCACTTTTAACATCCATCTGGAAAACCTTGAATTTCTTATGAGCTGCATAAGCAAGAAATATCCTGATGGCTTCTAATCTTGCAACAGGAGCAAAAGTTTCATCATAGTCAATTCCCTCTTATTGAGAATACCCCTTTGCAACTAGTCTAGCTTTGTTTCTGATTATTACTCCATCAGAATCAGTCTTGTTCTTGAAAATCCACTTTGTACCAACAATTGATCTATTCTTTGGTCTTGGTACCAGTTTCCAGACTTCATTTCTTTCAAATTCATTCAGTTCCTCTAGCATTGCAGTAACCCAATCAGCATCCTTAAGTGCATCTTCAACTTTCTTTGGCTCCTCCTTGGATAGAAAGTTATTGTATAGACATTCATTCTGAGTTGCACTTCTTGTTTGAACACCTGCATCAGGATCTCCAATTATCAAATCAGGAGTATGACTTGCAGTCCATTTCCTTGCTGGTGGTAAATTAGTCCTTGAAGTAGATGCTCCCCTTGGATTGGTGTTATCTTGATTTGAAGAATTTGCTTGATTTGAAGCTCCCTCTGAATTATTGCTATCTCCTCTTGATAAGTTATCAGGATCATCACTTGAATCAGTATCTGAAGAATTCTGTCCTGATGATTGAGTTGACTCTGAACTTGTAGCAGAATGTTGTTGCTCCCCCTCAACATTAGCACTACTAGACGTATCACTATTGATTGCATCATCAGTATTAGCACCATCAGTATCTGGTGTGTCATCAGGATTTGGTGACCCATCAGGATCTGATGAATTGACAGGATCTGATTCACTTTCTTCAGGTTCCTTGGTAGCTTCATTTTCAAAAATCAATCTATCATGAGAGTCTTCATTAATTCCAGTTATCTTCTTGTCATCAAAAGATACATGTATTGACTCCATGACAGTTCTTGTTCTCAAATTAAAAACTCTGAAGGCTCTTGATGCAGGATATCCTATGAAAATTCCTTCATCAGCCTTTGATTCAAATTTCCCTAGCTGTTCAGGATGAGTTCTGAGAACAAAACATTTACAGCCAAACACATGAAAATGCTTCAGACTTGGTTTCTTCTCCTTGAGTGACTGATAAGGAGTACTACCATGCCTGTTTATTAATGTGAGATTTTGAGTATAGCATGTTGTGTTGATTGCTTCTGCCCAGAAATATGTAGGTAATTTAGCTTCTTCCAACATAGTTCTGCCAGCTTCAATAAGAGTTCTATTTTTCCTTTCAACTACTCCATTTTGCTGGGGTGTGCCAGGAGCAGAGAATTGTTGAATGATTCCTTTGTATTTGCAGAACTCTTCCATCTTTGAATTCTTAAATTCAGTACCATTATCACTTCTCAGTATCTTGACTTTGTACTTTGTGGTTGTCTCAATCATTCTCACATGATCCAACAGAACTTCAGGAGTCTCATCTTTTCTATGCAGAAAATACACCTAGGTGAATCTAGAATATTCATCAACAATTACAAGAGTGTACCTTTTCTTACTGATGGACATGATGTTGACAGGACCAAATAGATCAAGATGTAGCATGTGATATGGTTCTTTAATAGAGGATTCTGATTTACTCTGGAATGATGTCCTTCTCTGTTTTGCTTTCTGACATGCATCACAGAGTCCATCAGGTGTATATAATACTTTTGGTAATCCTCTCACTAAATCTTTCTTAACCAACTCATTGATATTGCCGAAGTTGAGATGAGAAAGCTTCTTGTGCCAATTCCAACTTTCATCTACTGATGCTTTACTGATCAGACAGGTAGGAGAGCCATCAGTATTTGATTGAATGTTGGCTTCATATATGTTACCATGCCTGTAGCCAGTCAGAGCTATCTTTCCTGTTGCTTTACTGACTACTTCATAATGTGTGGAATAGAAGTTGACATGATAACCTCTGTCAGTGATTTGACTAATACTCAACAGGTTGTGTTTTAGTCCTTTCACTAGAGCTACTTTTTCAATGATGACATTTCCAATGATTATATTGCCATATCCCAAAGTTTGTCCAATGTTGCCATCTCCATAAGACACAGTTGGGCCAGCTTTTTCCTCATATTCTGATAACAGGGCTTTGTTTCCAGTCATGTGCACAGAACATCCACTATCCATGACTAACACATTTTTCTTTTTACCCTGCATCATAATTCCAAAACACTAATTAGAATGTTTAGGAACCCACACTTGTTGGGTCCCTTTGTCATGCATTTTATTAACATTCACAACAGAAGACTTTCTGACCTTAGCAGTCCTGACAGGATTTACTCCATCAGGATTTGCTTTGTCAGTATCAGTATTAACAAAAGCATGTTCCAACTTGACATTCTTAATGCTACCAGAGTTTGCACTATTTTTATCAACCTTAGGCAATGGATCATAAAAGTTATAGTACAACTCATGATAATCTTTACAAGTATAAATAGAATGCCATATACTACCACAATGAAAACAGGACTTCTGTGGTTTATAAAATACTGATCTATTCCTAACATCAAACTTAGAAATATCAACAATCTTCTTCTTACTCTTCTTACAGTCAATAGCAAGATGATTAGAGTTACCACAGTTAAAACAACACTTTCTAGGTGCATTTGGGATATATTTGTAACCATTCTCTTTATTGATCCCAACTTTACCATTCATGTTTCTCTTAACAGTGGCTTCCTTTTTCTTATCTGTCACCTCACAGATTTTATCCTTAAGCTGTTTCTGAGACAATAGTCCTACATTCTTAGTGACTTTATTCATGACAGGTTTAGACTTTATAATTTTAATTCCTTGAGTAGAGGTAGATCCCTTTTCAAAAGTAGAATTGGAATCCTTACCAAAAACAAAATTAACAGGAGTAATCTTAGATTTGGTTGTATCTATAACATGTCTATAGGTCTTTGGACTGACTGTCTCATCAATGACAATTTTCTCTTTCAATTTCTTATCCTCATCTGACTTATATCCTAGACACTCTTTCCAATTCTTAGAGGTATTAATCTCATGAAATTTCCTACCAGAGTCTGTCCAGGTTCTGATTTTCTCATTAGTATATTCAAGTTCCTTTAGCATTATCACATTCTTTTTGTACTTCTTGCATACGAGAAAATTCAGCTTCTAATATGTCATTCCTTTTTCTAAGTTCAGACATCTCAGATAAGATCCTAGTATTTTCAGCAGTTTGACTTCTAAAGCTAATATGTAATGACTTTAGAAAACGTCTTAACTCAGAAGCATTATCAGTATCAAAATCAAAGATAGTATTTAGTACCTTATCATCAGGAGTAGCAGTTACATCAGCATTGGCCATTAGAGCATGACTACCTCAGTATCAGATTCTGAGGAAGAGTCCATCCAATCCTTGCTTGATGTGATAAGTGCCTTTGTCTTCTTGCACTCAGAAGCAAAGTGACCCATACCATTACACTTGTAGCATCTAACCTTTGACTTGTCAAATTTGCTACCCTTGCTGTCCTTTTTGATATACTTGTCTTTGTTTGCATTGAAGGCCTTTTTCTGAAAGTTGCCTTGTCTTCTACTCTTCCTGAACTTCATCCTCCTGAAGTTTCTGACAATCATAGCAACCATCTCTTCCATGTCTGAGTCAGAAGAATCATCATCAGTATTGGCATCAGGATTGCCATCAGTATCTGATGAAGAGTCATCAGGATCTGACTCAACTATTCTTGGTTTACTTCTAGAGACCTCCATAGTTTTTCCTTTTGATTTAGCCTCTGCTTTCAAAGCAATTGATTTTGCCTTGCTGCTTTTCTTGTTCTTTCTCTGTTGAACTGCAAGACCATGAGTTCTAAGCATCCCATATACTTCATCAAGAGACACAGTGTTCAGATCATACTGATGTCTAATGATCGAGGTCCGAGTATCCCATTCTGCAGGTAAAGCTCTTAGAAACTTGGTGTTTGAATCTTCAGTTTCATATTCCTTGTCAACTAAAGATAAACTGTTCAATAGTGTCAGAAATCTATCATATAGATCAGTTAGGCTCTCATCAGGTCTTGCATCAAATTGTTCATATTCTTGAATCAAAAGAGCCCTTCTGTTTTTCTTGACAGATGCAGATCCCTGACACTGAGTTTCCAAAGTATCCCAGATTTCTTTTGAAGACTTGCATGCAATCACTCTGTTTGACATGACAGCATCAAGACTACTGTGCAAGATATTCTTTATCTTTGGTTCCCTGAGTACATGAGCTTTTTCTTCTGGAGTCCATTCACTTTTAGCCTTGACCACATAATGTTCAGGTACAGTATCTGTTCGTTCTACGAACTTTGTAGGTATATATGGCCTATCACGAATCCTGTCCAAATAGTCAGGATACATAGCCTCCAGGTACATCAGCATCTTTACCCTCCATGTTGGATATTCTGATTTTTCAAGATGGGAATCTTCATGCTTTCATACTTGGTTGTCGACATCTTTAGATCGTATCTGATTCAGAATTAAATCAGTTTGCTCTGATACCAATTATTGCCCAGTAAATAACAATTGTAGAAGGGGGGTTGAATACAATTGTATAAGATTCTCGACTTAATCAAGTATATAACACAAATATGAAAGAACAATAACAGCTTTATTAAATCTGATATAAAACTGTTACAAACTCTCTCAAGAAATTCTGATGTTCTCGAGAGCTGCTAGTTTACACAAATACTCGAGTGTATGATCGTTTATGTTCTCGTACATAAATCGAAACCTAAATTGTGTTTATATACTACACATCTTCTCTATCAACGATAAGTCCTAATCAATTACAAAGACTGAAACCTATCCATAATTGATAGCTACATTCTACAAACCAGGAACCGACAAAATAAACTTCCATGTTTAACTAGACTCCAAATATAACTCGAAGTAGGAATCCTGATCAGCTTCCAGTCCTGATGATCAAACCTGATCCCAGTCCTGATATGTATTCTGATCCTGACGACCATGCAATCCTGATGACGTCAGCAATCCTGATCAGTTGAGTCTAGCTCCTGACGATCATTGAATTCTGATCTAACAGTTGATTAAAAAAGAATGCTTTGTGTTTTTATATAAAAGCAAAGGCAGAAGACTTGAAGATATCATCAATTACATTACAACAGAACAGACAGAAGTAAACACATCATCATATTGAAATCTTTCTATCTTCTTTACTTCTCAACAGCAAAAGCATTAAATTCATCAAGTGATTTAATTATTGACTTGATCTTTACATTAAATTCATAAGGATCATTTCACTTGTACTGCTTTAGCTTTCTAGCGGATCATAATCCCTAGATTTTATATCGAACTACTTTTTAGTATTCGATCCTTTTTATTACAAATATAGATAAATTCATGTCGAATTTATTCTAGGTTTGTTTTATTAAGAACCCTTGTAATCAGTGATCAAATTGTAACACTCGTCAATTTTAATATAAGTTATATTTAACTTGAATATTGTTTCAGTTTTATTCCGCATTAATTTGTTCTTAATTGGTAAATTATTCAAAGGACAAATTCGATTAAACGGTATCGTTTGTATTCAACCCCCCTTCTACAAACATATTAGGACCTAACAATTGGTATCAGAGCCTTTTGATTGATATACTAATCAAAGATCCAATTGTTTTGAGATTTTTTCTTAAACTCTGAAATTTTCATTATTCATTTTAAATCTCAAAAATGTCTACTACACAAAAAGTTGGTACTGTCAAAATCCCCATGTTCAGCAAGGAGCATTATCCTATGTGGAAGAAGAAAATGCTCTTGTTTCTTCAAGTTGCAAATGTTAAATATCTAGGAGTGCTGAAGAATGGTCCCAAAATCCCTATGATTGTTGAGGGAGAGCAGATAGAGAATGATGTGGTTAGTAGAGCTGCTAGGATGTACCCCAAGGACCCCAAGGACTACACTCCTGATGAGAAAGAGGACTCTACACTCGATGCATGTCTACAGTTGATACTGGTTGATTGTCTGGATCCTATCATGCATAATCATGTCCTAAATTGTGCTACTGCCAAACACATTTGGGACACAATAGAGATAATCAATGAGGGGACAGAGGAAGTTAGAGAGAATAAGCTTGAAATTCTCACCTTTTCATATGAGCATTTCAGATCAAACCTTGGTGAAGTTATCTCTCAGGTTTTTTAGAGATACAACAAATTAATTAATGATATGAACCTCAATGAGAAGCACTACACTATCAAGGAGATTAACAAGAAGTTCCTAATGACACTTCCAATTCATTTGGAGCACAGAATATTTACAATCAGAGAAGCAAGAGATCTTGGAGAGATTTCTCTAGAAAGACTGTATGGTGTTCTGAAGACCTATGAGCTGGAGCAGATTTAACAGAATGAATTATATGGAACTGGAAAGATAGTTGGTACTTCTACTGCATTGACAACAGTAGTCCCACAGAAACTGGAAGTGAAGGTTGTACAACCTTCCAGTTCTACTCTTTGGAAGAACTTGATCAGCTGGAGGATGGTGATTTGGCCATGATAGTCAGGAAGTTTGGGAAGTTCAGATTCAGAAGGAATCCCAATCTTAAGTTCAAGCCCAAGTTTCAGAGAGGTGGATCTTCCTCTTCAAGTAGCACACGGGGTGGCTACAATACTGGAACTGTGGAAAGAAGCACAATCAGGTGCTACAATTGTAATGAGTTGGGTCACTTTGCTACAGAATGTAAAAACCCAAAACAAGTGAGAAGGAACTCATTTGATTCTAGCAAGAAGAATAAGATTGGGAAAGCTTATTTTGCTGAAGGCAAGAATTGGGATGATACTGATAGTGATGAAGAAGCAGGTGAGATTGGAAACCTTTCTTTAATGGCTAATGAGGCAAGCACTTCATCAACTTACATGTCAGAGGTAAAGTTTACTGATAATGAAATGATCTATCATCTTAGTACTACTGTTTCATGTGCACGTAGAGAAAATGATAGAATAATTCTTTTGAACACATCCCTTGAAAAGGAAATAAAAGAATTAAAACTTGTGCATGTTAATCAGGATGAACTAACTGAGAAAATAGCATTTCTTGAGAATAGGGTTAAATGTTATATTCAACTGGAAACCATTCTTAAGGGTCAGATCAGTGAACTTCAAGTCAAGGCTAATGCTTACTATAACTCTTGTAAGACTGCTAAAGAAATCATCAATAAAAAAAGTATTGGTCATACTGTAGGAATAGGGTATGACTATAATGAGTCTATTGGTGAATTAAGCATAAATACCCCTAATAGAGTCAGTGCTGAAGAAAGGGGTATACCAGATATGCTTAAGGGTATTGATAAGCCTTTCTTTAGAGAGTCTCAAGCAGATCCTCTGAATGAATACTCTATCATTATTGAAGAGGAGATACTTATGGAGGATCGTGCTTTTGATCTTGAACAGTCCAAAAAGTGTAAGTCTGACAAACCAGTCAAAGTTGTTTCTGCAACGAAGACTAAGTCAGACATTCATAAAGTGGATCAAAACAACTGTAGAACCAACATGCCTGGTATTAAACTTTCTCATAAAGCATGTGGTGTGGTAAATTGCATGTCTTGTGCTTTCAATGTTATGTATGCTTATTTTAATAGTAAGCATGTATCTGATAATAAGACTGCTCCACGTCAACATGTTAATAATAAGAAGCATGTTAGATCTAAGACTACTAGTCCTTCGAAGACTAGAGTGGATCCATTTATCCCTAAGCCTACTCAGAAATGTGTTAAGGCTGGCTATAAATGGAAACGCTCTTTTGTGAAAGAGGTTTATGTAGTTAAGGTTAAAGATGTTGTTTTGCGTGACAAAGGCCAGTTCATTAAGTATGCCGGACCCAATCAAGTTTGGGTTCCGAAGAAGGTCTAATCAATTTGATACTGTAGGGTGTGGAACAGGTAAACCGCGTTATGTGGGTTCTTGACAGTGGTTGTTCAAGGCATATGACCGGAGATAGAGCCCTGCTATCAAATGTGGTTGAGAAAGCTGGCCCAGGAGTTACCTTTGGAGATAACAGCAAGGGTATTACCAGAGGATATGGGTGTTTGAAGTTTGGAAATGTTATCATTCAAGATGTATCTATTGTGGAAGGTCTGAAGTTCAATCTTCTCAGCATCAGTCATTTCTGTGACAGAGGATATGTTGTTTCCTTTGAGAAAGATAGATGTCAGATCCTTCACAAGAAGAATGGAAAGCCTGCTCTTCAAGGAGTAAGGAAAGGTGACTTGTTCATAGCTGATCTGCACTCTGGATCCAAAGATGAAGAAACTTGTTTTTATGCTAAAGCTTCATCAGATGAAAGTTGGCTATGGCACAAGAAGATGTCTCACCTTAACTTCAAAACCATGAACTCTTTAGTTAAGAGGGAATTGGTTAGAGGTTTGCCTCAGATGGAATTTACACAGGAAGGACTGTGTGAGGCTTGTCAGAAAGGAAAGTCAAAGAAAGCTTCTCACAAGGGCACTGACACATTATCAATAACTGAACCACTTCAGCTACTGCACATGGATTTGTTTGGTCCAGTTAGTGTGATGTCCATGTCAAAGAAACAGTATGCACTTGTGATTGTTGATGACTATTCCAATTATACTTGGGTTTTATTCCTACATTCCAAGGATGAGACCCCACAGATGGTGATTGATCATATAAAGTTGATTGAGTTGGATTCAAGATTCCCTGTTAGAGCTATAAGGTCAGATAATGGAACTGAATTCAAGAATGCAGTTCTAAATGACTTTTGTGCAGATAAAGGTATAACAAGACAGTATTCTGCCCCTAGAACTCCTCAACAGAATGGAGAGGTGGAAAGGAAGAATCGTACATTGATTGAAGCTGCTAGGACTATGTTAAGTGAATCAAGACTTCCAATGTACTTTTGGGCTGAAGCTGTGAACACTGCTTGTTATACTCAGAATCGAACTTTAATCAACAAGGACTTAATGAAGACTCCTTATGAGATCATGAACAACAAGAAACCAACTTTCAAATACTTTCATGTATTTGGAGCAAAATGCTTTGTGCTTAAGGATGACAATGTGAAACTTGGCTAGACTTGAGGCCATCAGGATGTTCTTAGCATTTGCAGCTTACTCCAATTTTAAAGTCTATCAAATGGATGTTAAGAGTGCATTCCTGAATGGTGAGCTAGATGAAGAAGTGTATGTGGAACAGCCCCCTGGCTTTGAAAATCAAGAACTTCTGGACTTTGTGTACTTTCTCTTCAAGGCTATCTATGGTCTCAAACAAGCCCCAAGAAAATGGTATGACACTCTCTCTGGTTTTCTTTTAGAAAATGGTTTTGTTAGAGGTATCATAGACAAAACTCTTTTTTCAAAGAAACACAAAAGTGATATGATATTAGTCCAAGTCTATGTGGATGACATCATATTTGGGTCTACTAATGATGATCTCTGTAAGAGATTTGATAAGCTAATGCAGAGTAAGTTTGAAATGAGTATGATGGGTGAGCTCAAGTTCTTTCTTGGATTACAAGTAGGTCAAAGGTCAAATGGTATATTTATTTGTCAATCCAAGTATCTCAAAGAACTCCTCAAGAAGTATCACATGGAGGATTCAGCATCAGCAAGGACTCCATCTTCAACAGCAATCAAACTGGGAGCTTGTGATAACTCTATCAAGGTAGATATTACAAGCTACAGAGGTATGATTGGCTCCTTACTCTATCTTACTGCAAGTAGACCAGATATTATGTATGCTACATGCTTGTGTGCAAGGTTCCAAGCGGACCCTAGAGATTTACATCTCGTTGTTGTTAAAAGAATCTTGAGATATCTTAAGGGTACACCTAATTTAGGTATCTGGTACCCTAAAGATTCTGGTTTTAATCTTGTTGGATATACAGATTCTGATTATGCAGGTAGTGTTGTGGATAGAAAGAGTACCTCTGGGAGTTGTCAATTCCTAGGAGGTAGATTGATTTCCTGGTATAGCAAGTAACAGCAAACAGTTTCCAATTCAACAGCAGAAGCTAAATATATTGCTGCTGGAAGCTTCTGTGCTCAGATCTTATGGATAAGGAATCAATCGAAGGACTATGGCTTTGCATTAGACAAAATTCCCATTTTGTGTGATAATACAAGTGCCATAGCAATCTCCAACAACCCTGTTCAGCACTCGAGAACGAAGCACATTGATATCAGGTATCATTTTATCAGAGAGCATGTCATGAATGGAACTGTGGAGTTACACTTCGTACCCGCAAAAGAACAGACTGCAGATATATTCACTAAATCTGTTGATGAATCCACAGTTATCAAGTTAGTTGGTAAATTTGGTATGTTAAACAGTCTTAGTGATTAACAATATCTTTGTCATGTTTGTTCTTTCAAAAATTCATTTTCTCTTGTCATTTAAATGATATTTATTGCTAATTCTCATTTAATATTACATTCTTGTAAATTTAAATATTTCTAAATATTTTATTTTCTTTAAAAATATTTTTCTCATATTTTTTAAGTGGAGAAATGTATTTTTATTGAAAATATATTTATTTAGAATTATTTAGATGTTTTTTAGATTGTAAATATTGTTGTTTAAATTTTTCTGCAAGTTTATATTAATTTTATGCATTTTTCTGTAAAAATCTTCTTTTTAATTCTAAGTTTTCCTACTACCAGGAAGACAAGGAATATTTCATTTTGTTTTTTGTTTTTTTATTTAATTTTAAGTCTTTTCCTAAGTCTTCCCAGTTTTTTGAACTAGGAAGACTATCGGGAAGACTTAGAATTACTTATTTTAGTTTTCTGATTTTCTTTTATTGTTTTTCCGAAGACTTCCTAATTTGAACTAGGAAGACTAACGGGAAGACTATCCTAAGTCTTCCCGATTGTCTTCCCAGTTCAAATTTTAAAAAAAACCGTTCAAATTTCTTTTTCTTTTATCAGTTATTTCTAATATATATATATATATATACACACTAGTTACACACGCACATTCATTTTCTACCTTATCAGTTTTTGTTTATTCTCACAAACCCCTTTCGATCTCATTCCTTTCTGCAGAAGCTTTGATCTTAAACCATTGTTGCTCAAGTTATTACTTAGCAATCTAGTTCTGTTCTTTAAAAATCATATCTTCCAAGTCGAACTGTTGTTGGAATTTTCAATTTTTTTATTTTCGATTTGTGAAGTTTTTAAATTTCTAAGTAAATCGTGTGTGTTTGTTGATCAAAGTAGGTTCTGTGTGTTGTGAACTGTGTGTGATCTTGAAGTTCATTTGCCCACTTTAGTTTTTGCATTTCAAGTGTTAAGTTCGACTTTAGGATTAAAAATTTTAAGTTTGGTTAATTTTAATAAAATTATGATTTTGTGGATTTTATTTAATTTTAATTAATTCTAAAAATCCCTGAAATTTTAATTTTATTTTAAGTTAATTAAAATTTCTTGTTTTTCAAAAATGGATCCTAATTTTGAACTTGTTTTAAATAATTATATTGGGTATTTTGACCCGTCTAAATGTAAGGTGGAACGTTTTAAACCTTGGATTCAATTTTTAAATAGCTTGACTTGTGTCAGTCATGCTATTTGTGCCTCGGTACTTCTTAGGATTGATCCATTGAGGTTTTTATGTTCAAGTGCTGTTATTGCTGGAGATTCAAAATCTTTCACTTTCAATATTCTAAACCAACAATATACAGTCACTTTTGAGTTATTTTGTGATGTTTTACAATTTCCAAAGGACATGTTTGATCCTTTACCCACTGGTGATGAGTTATCACAGTTCTTCGTGAATATTCATTATCAGGGTCCCTTACAAATGGTTAAGTTGTCTAAGAGCTTTGTTGTAAGTGAATGGGATATGTTCTTTGATACAATAGCAAGAGTATTTGGTAATTGCAAAAAAACAAATTTTCATTGCATTACCAGTCTTAATCAATATATTGCTTATGCTATTGTATTTGGTCGTAGATTAAATTTTGCTGAAATTCTGTGGAACCTAATGATCAACAGGCTTGCTCACTCTAGGAGAGATTCTGATAATAATGTGAAAGTAAAGTGTTGGTACCCTCGCTTTCTCACTCTTATCATTAATCATCTTCTCACTGCTGAGCAGGTAGAACTGTTTCGAGAAACCAGATTTGAAACCTCTCCAACCACAGATACTAAATTCTACACCAGACTTGATGTCTCATCCAAATTCCTCAACATACTTGTTCTTGTTTCACCATTGATGAGTCAATTCATTAATCTTCCTATCTTGGGTGAACAAGTTCCTCAGCCACATCCAGTTCCACTACATGTAGTTATTCCTAACCCTGGATCTTCTTCTGGTACAATAATTCAAACCCAAGTGGTTGTTAGGGCTGACCCAGAGATTGTAGAACCACAGTCTCTGACCCAGGTCATAGAGCCAAACAGAGAGTCAAACACTCCTGATACACAACCTGAGCCTAATGTACAAACCAGTTCAAGAAGAGTTAGTGAAATAGCTGAAAAGAGTGCTCCCACAGCTCTGTCTCCACCTTTAAAGAAAAGAAAAACCTATAGGAAGGCATCTGTAAGCCCATCTGTATCCTCTCAACAGGATATGGACATAGATATGGCCACTGAACAGTCTCTGGAGACATCCTCTCAACAGGATGAATCTATTGAATTTCGCCATCGGGCCATGGCATCTTGTACTGAGTCAAGCACTCTCCCATTACTCACAATGGGAGAAGATATCCAAATAGATTATACTTAGGACACTATGCAAGGAGAGCACTTTACTTTTGATTTTGAAACAGAGCCTACCATAGTTACGGTAGAAGTGCCTTCACAGGCATCAGAGGGAAAATCTGATTCTTCGCCACCAATAATAGAATCATTTTCTCCCCTCCCACAGGGAACATCTCTGGCTCCCCTAAGGGATTTTTCACTCACAGTTTATACTGGAGAAAGTGAAAGGCAACCTGGTGAGTCTGTCCCTGAAGCAATTCAGTATACAATGTCAAATATTTTGACAGACTCAACCAGGGATCGGGAATTGCGAACTCCCATTGCACCACCACTGACCTCTCTTGAAGGGGCTAGGGTGATTTTTCATACAGGTACATCTTCTGAAAACATGGATAGACAGTTAGTTGTGAGAGATGAGAGTCAAACACAAGCACGTGAGTTGAGTGAAACACCACTGAGAGAAATTGAAGTGAGTGCACACAGAGACACAAACACTGCTTTGTTGTTGAACCAGCTAGCTGATCTATAGAGAAAGTTACAAGAAACCTAGGCTGAGAACAATCTTCTGAAAGCACAAGTGGTTGCACAATCTTCCACCTCTATCTCTAATCAGCTGGGTACTGTTAAAGATGACCTGCAAGGATTGAAGAATAATCTACTCCCGAGGCTGAATTCAATCCAACAATCTCAAGTACTGGTGGCTTCAGACATCTCTGATCTTACAACGTCAAATGCTCAGATATCGGAGAGTGTCAATGAGATTGCTTCTATTTCTACCAAGGTGGACTTCATTCTGCAAACATCTGATGAAAATCAAAGGTTTAATGAAGAAAGGATGTCGAGGATAGAAGGAGGTATGGAGCATCTTAATGAAGGGATGAAGCACTTGTACAATATGATAAAGAACTCACATCAACCTACAACACAACAAAGAACATTCTTTGAGGGAGATGATGAAGATGAGGATGATGATGCTAATGAAGGAGGAGATAGAGGAGAAAGGAGAGAAGAAGGAGAGATAAGGAGAACTTCTGAGGTGAATCCTAAGGCTTCCAAAGCTCAAACTGTAGAGGATTCCTCAACTAAGGGGGAGAAGGCGAAGAAAGGAGAAAGAGAAGCTGGAGGAGCTTCTGGAGTTAGAAAAGATAAGGGGAAAGGGAAACAATCATTGGAGGAGACTGTTTTTGATGATGCCTACTACTACCATGGTGAACAGGATGACTTCCAATTTGACACATCTGGTGATCTGGAGAAGACCATACCTGAAGAAGCTTTTGGTGAGGAGGAGGTTGAAGAGGCAGCCAACTTTGAGGATTGGGAAGATGAAGCTGATTTATACACACCTGACCCTTTGTTTCAAAAGGAGTTGAAGAAGCAGCACGCAGATCTCAGGAGAAAGGAGGATGAAAATGCCAAGGTCTCCGACATCATATCTCAGAAGCTAAAAATTCAAAAGGTTGAACATGAAGACAAACAACGTCTTCATAGTATTCATGTCAAAGAAAGGAGATTGGATGTTAGGATGAAGCAAGGAAGCAAGTGGGACAAGGCAAGGGAGATGTTTGATATCCCTCAGAGAGGCACAAACAATGATGCTACTTTTCTGAAGTTGCTTGAGAAGATCAGAACTGTTAATCCGGACAACTCATTATACATGAAGGCATTGAAGGAAGATATCCTAAGGATTACATCTGCATTTGATCAAGTGAGGCAAGAACTATACATCTATGTCTCAAGTGCTCTTGAAGGGTCATTCACCGTTTCTCTTGAACTCCTACAAAGAAGATCTCTCTCTGAATTGTGGATTCTTATGAGTAAGGTAAAGAGATCTTCTTGCTTGAACGAGCTTCTATATGACCGGCTAAGAGATTCTGCAATGAAGGCCAACCCTCAAGTTGTACACTTCCCGTATGAAGTCAAAATCTATAGAGGTACAACTTTAGAGACTGTGAGGCTGGATCCTGATTCTTTGAAGCTACAGACTGCAATGCAACTGGTGAAGTTGGAGAATCTTCTGAGAACTTCTGGGTTTACTACTATAGAGAAGTCTGAAGTTGCTGATATGATTTCAGACTACTGCACGGAGAATGTTCCAAGGTATGCTCAGATGAAGAACAAATTGAAGAAGATCACCACTCAACCAGTAATGCCAAGTGGTGTGGTTTCTGAAAGTGATCATGTCCTTGACAAAGATCTTCTAGTCACCTTGCAAGAAGCTGAAGAAGGTGAAATTAGAGACTAAGACATGATATAGTTAGCTCAAATTTGTAAATGTTATATGTTTAGAGCTAGGTAAATCAAGATAGGAAAATGTATCATTTGTTCAGACTAGAGGAACATCTATCTTGTATTTATCTTTACTGTTTGAATCTGGAAATTGTTATATTTAATCCAGAACTTTTTATTATTTGCTTGGCTCTTAAAAGTCTTATATTTTCTTGTTTTAGTTGAGTTATCCTCTAGAGGTATTTGGTTGTTATTGTCTAACAAACAAATAGGGGGAGATTGAAAGGCATATGTCTTGGCCTATTTGTAAACACCGAGGATTCTACTCAACTTTAATTAAGATGTAATAAGTAAATAATAAAAATCAAATGTCACAGGAATCTCAGAAGATTATATCTGTCAAAGAATGAAGATTAAAGTCATCTACAATCTTGAAGTGATTCTACATTGAAAGAAGATCAATTTGTTGATCAAGCCTCAGTGAAGTATTCAAGCTCAGTGGATTTATTAAAGTGACGGAGATTTCAAGTGGTGACAGCAAAAGATACTGGTTACAGAGTTCTTGAATGAGAAGGAAATGAATCACTGCTTAAAGTCAAACAGATAAAGAACAGACATTGTCATTAGTCACTCATGAACCAGACCGTGCATTGAGTGTCAACGTACTATTATGTTTATTCTTTATCTAAGTTTTAAGTGATTCTGAAATTAATTGAGAAGTCAACTAATTCTATTTATTCTCTTATAAATAATTAATACTATTAAGTAAATTATTTATTAAATTAATTCTGTAAAGAATTAATTTAATACATAATTTATTTAGTTAATTATTTAAATTAGAATAAAAATGAACTAGGAAGACTTAGGTTTAAACTAGGAAGACTCTGTTTTTTGAACTAGGAAGACTCACAAGTGAGTCTTCCCGATTGTCTTCCTAGAGTAAACCGTAGTTTTCCCGATTGTCTTCTTAATACATTTCTTGTCTTCCCGAAAGTCTTCCAAGTGTAAATGCATTGTTTTCCTGCGAGTCTTCCTAGTGCAAATTACATTCTGTTAAAGTGGTTTGCACGTGGGTTGATTAAAAAAGAATGCTTTGTGTTTTTATATAAAAGCAAAGGCAGAAGACTTGAAGATATCATCAATTACATTACAACAGAACAGACAGAAGTAAACACATCATCATATTGAAAGCTTTCTGTCTTCTTTACTTCTCAACAGCAAAAGCATTAAATTCATCAAGTGATTTAATTCTTGACTTGATCTTTACATTAAATTCATAAGGATCATTTCACTTGTACTGTTTTAGCTTTCTAGCAGATCATAATCCCTAGATTTTATATCGAACTACTTTTTAGTATGCGATCCTTTTTATTACAAATATAGATAAATTCATGTCGAATTTATTCTAGGTTTGTTTTATTAAGAACCCTTGTAATCAGTGATCAAATTGTAACACTCGTCAAGTTTAATATAAGTTATATTTAACTTGAATATTGTTTCAGTTTTATTCCTCATTAATTTGTTCTTAATTGTTAAATTATTCAAAGGACAAATTCGATTAAACGGTATCGTTTGTATTCAACCCCCCTTCTACAAACATATCAGGACCTAACATTATCTAATATCAGTTGAGAAGTATCTTAGATCCACTGGATTCACATCTACGGAGAAGGACAAAGTAGCAGACACTCTAAGAAGATACACTACACCATAAATGACCTACTACAACATTTAGAGGTGATGTTGCCTTTGATTTTGTTGGCTTTGACATGCATATTTTTGGCTACTACAACATTATGAATTTGGTGTTGGCTCAGGCATCAGAAAAATGTTGGTGTAGGTATAAAGGGTTGGTATGTTGGCCTAGGTATGAAATTGTGTTGCCATAGTTTTATAATAAACATATTTTTTTTATTTTAACTAAATGTAAAAATATTTATTTTTATTTGACATTAAAATTAATTGATTTAATTGGATAATTTATAATTTTCATAAAAATTAAGAATGTGATAAAATAAGTAAACAACGAAATAAAAAATGTTAAAAATGATTTTTTTGAGATGAATTTTTTATTTTATAATTATTAAATTATTATTCAAGAAATTTAAGTATAGTTTCTAAATTTATTTTAATATACTAATAAAAATTTTGTGAGTGATAAAAAGTATTGGAATATATTAGTATGAATATGTAAAAAAAATTGAACAATAAATTAAAAAATTAAAACATTTTTTTTAAAATTAAAACATTTTTTTTAAAATTAAAAAAATCTATTTACAACTTAGATATACAAAGTAACATATATATATATATATATATATATATATATATATATATATATATATAGATATATAGAAAAATATGAAAAATTGGTGAGAATTTGTTGAGCGGTAAAAAGACCGCCCAACCAAAATTGGAAGACCCGCTCACAAGGCTAAAACTACTTCACTTTCTTTTTTTCTTCTCTCTCGGTCTGTCTCTTCTCTCTCTCTCTGCTAAACTACTCACGGCTGCTAAATTTGTGACCGTTCAATTAAGGTTTTTTTCTTCACTATTTTAGGGTTCTTGAAGTCATAACTTTTCAATTTGCTTTTATTTTGGGGTGTTTTTCACTATATTACAATTGATTTAGGCTTTCTTTGTGTCCAGGGCTGATTTCTGAAATTAGGGCTTCAATTTGAATTACGGGGCTTCAATCGGGTTCAATTTTGGATTTCAAATTTAGGGTTTCAATCAGGTATGATTTGGGGCTTCGAATTTAAGGTAATTCTATCTCATTATTTTAATGTTTACGTTTATTTAAGTAGTGGCATAATTGTGTCTAATTGATTTATATAGCTACATATGGAATCTTGCTCGAAGATTATAGTTTTTACGTTTAATTGAAAACTCAGTGCAAAGTAGAGAATTAAGTACTAAATATCATATATATATATATATATATATATATATATATATATATATATATATATATATATATATATATATATATATACATGTTTTACTCTTCTTATATTATAAGACCCAAAAGGTTCACAAGGATTAGTAAATGCACCGACGATGTTCATGGTGACAGATGACTTGGTAGTATCTCCATTATCCTCGACAACTTGTTTCAACTATCTCAATAGGTTAAAAGTTCCTCCAAGTGAAGTCGAGGAGCTGGTGGTTGATATTCGCATACAAGAGGTGAAAACAAGAATCTGTAAGTACTAATACAGTTATGTTGTTTCGATTTTCTAATAATTTTGTTACTTCAAATATTCTGCAGGCTTTGAACTTGCTGTGTGTTGCCCTGAACTCTAATTCAGTTTTAACCAATGGTCTCAAAGACTCTGTTGAAATGAAGCACTTGCGGTACCAAAATGGCAAGATGTGAACATTCCAGTTCCCACGTATCAACACTAATATGCTTTTCTTCTGATTAAATAGAGAGCTCCAACCTTTCTTTTTTCAAAAAGTAGTAGAAACGTTTTTTAAAAACCTCGACTCCTGCTTAAATATTACTAGGAAAATCTATTGCAAGTCCCATCTGGTGTATTTTAATCTTTATCTGAGTTGGTAGACTTCAACTCACAAAGTAAGCTTCTAGATTAGTTCATTTTATGTTTTTTAATAGTAAATTGAACAGGCATCTGGTGATTAATAAATCTAGATGACTCTGTCATGTAATCTTCTGATCTAAGCTCAGACCAGTTCCAGTTCACATTGAACAAATAAGTCAATGGTTCGATGCCACCTATAGTAGCTATAAACTAGAATTCTGTCAAAAAGAACTTGCAAGTCACTAGTGAGGTCTATATCGAAATCATCGTCCCGATCTCTTACACGATCTTCCCAGTGTTTCATTTTTAACTTTAGGGAACTTCTTCCTAATTCCCTGCATATAAGATATCATTTATAGGATATCTCTGCTGATCTTTTTGTAGTATATCTTTGACCTTATTTTCACAGAAAGAAAACAAGATTCAACAAAGTAAATTATAATACTGAGGAACAAAAATTGATTCGGGGAGAAGTACTTGATCAGAAGTTACGATGTCAAGGGGGTTGCATTCACTGCAATCAACTTCATCTGCAATTTTGAGACTGATGATTACTATTTAGCCCAGGCTAAAGATTCATATAATTAGTCAATGTCAACTGCAGAACCATCTCTTTCTGATTCCTTTGGCTTTAGGAATTTGAACATCGAAGGGATATTCCAAAAGATCGAAGTTTGCAAAGAAACTTGCTCCATGGAAGTACTGAACAAGTATTCAACAAGGTAGTAATTGTTTTATTAAGTTACTTTACAAAGATCCAGTTTTAGGTGACTAATGATTTTCTAAAGTAGTCAGTACTGGATGCATTTTTTTTTGTTTTCAGGTCCCAAGTTAAAATGTAGATTGATAGCCAATGTTACTGCAAGGCTGTAGTATATTTGGATATACAGGTAGCAGGTCTGATGCCCCTGGTTACATTTGTCTTTAGCATTGGTTAAAACTGTTCTCAATTTCTTCGTGTTATAGTTCATCGAGTCCCCATAGTATTTTATTGGTTATCTAACATTTGCAATCATGGTTCATGTAATGTTTCTCTTTTTTTTTTCTAGTGTAGTCCTTATAATTTGGCTTTCACGTATGTGTTTAATATTGGGAAATAATATGAAAGTTTTGCATGTTTTCCCAATATCCATACCTATGTCCTAGTGTCGAGTGTCCGCCATGCGAACTATAGAGAAAATGAAGAGTACGGGTAATAGAGGAATATGCAGAATGCTGGAGTTCTGGACATAAATGTAAACTCAATCATATTAACATTTCATTTTGGGGTTTGGATTTGGTTCCAGACTAGTTATATATACTCAAAAGTCCTTGCAGATTAATCATGTTCCAGTCTTACCGCACACATCAATGTATTGTCATTCCACTTCAGTTTAGTAAGATAGAAATTTGTTAGACCAGCAAGTTTAGGATATATGCAGTATAAACTGAAGATGAACTAGATAGGTTTATGATGTCATTTCACTCCTCAGATCATGTTTGTTGTTTTGTACCCGTTTTACTTACAGGGGAGAGGATTTGGCCAACATCAATAAATTTTAGAATATTGTTTTCAAATTTTTAAATACTTGTTATCTATTTACTGAAATTTTGCCATTTTCCATCATTTTTATTTTAGGTACACTTATATGAGAACCTACTGAATGGGTGTGAGACGGTAGAATCTCAGTATGTCTGTTAACTCAAAACTTATCTAATAATTTTATTATTTTACAGTAGTAAGAAAGTTGCAAGTTTTATCATTCTCGTGTGTAACTGAGTGGCTGATATGGTTGCTCTCTACAGACTGCTTTTGTGCATTACGAAACATCTAACCGCAGAGATAGTCCAACTGAAAGTATCAGATATAACAAGAGCAATAGAATGGATGAAATGTTCATACTTATATGTGAGGATGAAAAAGGCATGTGAAGATGAAAAAGGCAAGTCAAGTGAGCCATTGAGCCTTAAAATATACAAATATTTTAGATGTTTTTAAGACTTTTTTGCATCACTAGTGTCCTGAAAACTATGCAATACAAAAAGGGATGCCTACAAACCGTATTGAGAAGCACCTACAAGGTATGTTACAGATTCATATGTAAAGTTTTGTGATTTTTTATTTTAATTTGGATGTCCTCAATACTTTTGTTCTTTCAGAGATTTGTGTTCAGAAAGTTAATGAGTTGTCACAGTATCAAATGATTTGGACTGATGAAGATGGTTTCCTCTTGAAACCCCTTGGTATGAGCAAGGCATGATTTGGTGTGATCTTTGTACATAAATTGTTGAGCGACTTCTTGATTTTCTGAAAATGTAGGGATCCAGCTCAGACGCAATGAAAAGAAGATCCTGGATGATATAAACACTGATAAGGAAGGCTGACTTCACTTTCACGTCTTTGCTAACAAAGGAAAAAAGAAAAAACGTATTCAGACCAGAGAAGAGAAAATATAAGACCGATCCTTCAGTAATCAACTACAGAATTGTAAGTATTCAGTTTTTTTAATCAAATCACCTATTTTTTTAATCAAATCACCTGTAATTCACAAACCGTTGTATTTTAACAATTTACTAATTTCATTTTATTGTTGATGTGTCTTAATTTTTTAGGAAAAGATTAAGAAGTATATCGTCACATCAGGAGAGGATATTCAAGAATTGATTACTGATGGAAAATTACTCCTGGCCATGAAGATGGTACTCTTGTGACTAGTGGCACCAGCTCTTAGTTTAATTCTAGGATGTTTTTATATTTTAGACTATTACCTTTGCTGTTAGTATAGTCGTTATCTACTTAGACATTGCGACTAGTTTGTGAAATATTGTGTTTGGAGATACTTTTCTAGTTGGTTGATGATTGTGTTTGGAGATACTTTTCTAGTTGGTTGAAATTGTGGTTGAATCTAGATTGTAAGTTTGGATTATTAATTATGTAGTATGATGTTGTCTGGTGGGAATGAAAAAACACGTTGTGTTGATTTGGTTGGTCTAGTATTTATATATACAGATTGTGTGTTTTTAATTATAAATAGAAAACTGTTGCTATTGATGCTATAAAGTGTTGGCAAATAGAACAAATAATGTATAACAAAATGTTGCTAGAGCTAAAAATTGTGTTGGCATAAATGTGGGACCCACACTAGACCCCAAATTGTACCCACATTGGACCCCACAGGTGGGGCCCACTTTGTGGGCTAGCGGTGGGTCCCACTTCATTTTACTGAAAATATTACACAAAGGCAACATAGATATTATGTTGGTATAGGATAATAATATTGTTGCCATAGCAGTCTATTACAACACCAAAACTCATGTTGCCATAGCAGTCTATTACAACACCAAAACTCATGTTGCCATAGAGGAGGATAATGTTGGCATAGACCCCAAAGGCAACATCAAAAAAACCAACACAAAAAAAGTGTTGGCTTTGCAATTTTTGGGCCTACAGCAACATATTTTGGACATTTGCCAATAGTTTTCAGGGCTTGCCATAGGCCATTTATGGTGTAGTGATATATTATGGAGAATGTACCATATTATAGGAAGAGAGTGGAAGGAGGATTGGAAGTGCATCCCGGACTACCAAACATGCCAAAGTAAAATCAGAAAGATGTTAATATTGCATGGTTGTGGGCTGGAGTGGGTCAACAGGTTGAATATATTGAAAGACACATCTTATGAGCAATCCTTAAACCCAGAGAACCACTGCACTATCCATCAGTGATTGATTATCAAGCTGCTAACTCCAATCCAGTAGTTGAAGAAGGTGAGATTTTATTGGACTGAAGATGAAGCAAAGAACAATCTGCTCAGGCTAGAGGATCAACTTCATTGTATAATTTTTAATGTTCTTTGTAAATTAGAAATCTGGAAATGTATATATTTAATCCAGAATGCATTTAATATTATCAATCTGTCTTACTTTAATTAGTTTCATGTTTCCTTAGTTAGTTGAGTTATCCTCGAGGTATTTGCTTGTCGAACTCTAACAATCAAATAGGGGGAGATTGTAAAGCAAAATGTAACATAAGATGTAACAGAGATAACTACAACTTAACAAAGAACAAGATAGCCTATAATATTAACAAAAGCATAGGAATCCAGAAGTAAAGAAGAAAAGGTAAACTCGAAAAATCAAAATATGGTATGTATTCTTGAAGTCCGTAAACAGGTCACGGAAAGAAGTTCATTAATATGTTCAAGCCTCAGTGACAAATAAAGAAACAAGACCTTCAAGACTACAGAAGTATTTGAATGATTAAAAGTTAGTACCAGAGGATTTCAGTGATTTGAATGAAGCAACCCGACTAAGGATTTATCAACAACATTGAATTGAAGACATATAAGTATTTATCAAGTGTTAGTCATCTGTGAACCAGACTAGTTGCACCAGTTGTCAGCACCTAAAAGATCAAGATGTTTATCGTCTTGAAAGAAGTTGATTTAAGTCTAAATCTGAAACATCCTAAAAGTGAAAAGAATATTACAAGGTATGTTTAGGTTTAAATGGAAGTTAAATATGCTTGCTGAAAAAGGAGAGAATCTTCAAGGATCAAACTGCATTAGAAAAGATTCAATAGTTTTCTTTTAAGAAAAACTATCGAAATTGATCAAGGGGATTTGAAAGAAAAACCATCGAAGAATTGATTTTTCATTTGATAGATTTTATTTAAAATCTATCGAAGGAAAGAAAAATTAATTCCTTCGATAGGTTTTTAATTAAGGAGTAGGTGAAAGTTTTCTAACTTTGTCAGGTTAATGAAGACTTGAACGGCCAGGATCATTTCTGAAAATGGCTTCGATAGTTTTTGAAGACTACAATTGAAAAGTGAAGGCAGTGTCTTCTTCAGTTAGGAAAATTCATAGAACATTTACGAGGAGAGAGTTTGATCCAGAGAAATTTACAGAGAAATTAATAGTGCTTTGAATTCGATCATTGTAATTGATTTTGTGTAACCTAAACTCATTGAAGCTAATCCTACGGATTAGAATTGTAGCACCCCTCGCGGTTTATATTTATAAAACGATATATTCCTCGACTCGTGTTTTGATTTGGTGTATTTGATTTCGGACTATAACACAAATAATTATCCGTGAACGAAATTGAATAATTTGTGAGTATCATATTCACCCCCCCCTTCTACGATACTTTGGACCTAACACGTATCGCTCTGATACCATGTTATCAGTAGTAATCAAACACAGCAAAATGAAAAATATAAAACTTCCATTGATGTACACTCAAGTTTGTTGCAGAGAAGAAGAAGCCATGTTTAGAATTACAAGCAGAAGAAGAAAAACTTTAATTAACTTTATGAATCTGTAACTAACTCCATATAAATACAACATATCTAAAATGTACAGATTGCAAGTTGTGAACTGCTGATGTGGATAACTAATTGTACAACTGAGCTCGATGGTTGCACTGCTGAGCTAGAATAGTACTGTCATGTTGTAGCTCAACAAGGGGAGTGTTAGAATACAATATAAGATCCTGGAAAGTCCATTCCTCTAACACCTTAAGGTTTAAGATGGACTGGTTACTAAATAGAAGTAGCAAATGTTCTTTTTGTTTTTGCAAAGATGAAGTAGCAAATTTTCATTTGGAAGTATTTGACCTCCACCACAACCCTCTTATATTTGTTGTTGCAAAATTTCATGCATGGATTTGTTTTATTGCAGCTGATGTGCTTGGAAGATTTTAAGCTTGACCATATCAATCTATATGATTTAGCAACGAATATGAACGAAATTGTCATGCCGGGGAATCTTACTGAAGGATGTTTATGCATACTTCAATTCATATGTGCTCAGTAGGACTATGTTTTTACTTTCCCTCTCGTACGCGACTATAACTACATGCACGATCGTATAACCCGAGTATCAGGGCCGACAACGGAATCGCTGAATGAGCAACCGCACGGGGCTTGAGGTCCCTTGAATTTATTTATACATACATACATACATACATATATATATATATATATATATATATATATATAGTCTTGGTACTCCTCTTTCTTTTTCAGCGTTTTTATTGACATAAAAGGCTGCACATGACCAAGGTGATTTACTATTTCTAATTAATCCTTTGCTTAGTAATTCGTTAATTTCTTTTTTACAATATTCTAACTGTTCGTGGTTCATTTGAATAGGTCTAGCTTTTGTTGGAATTAAATGTTCTTTAAATTCCTTTCCATAAGGTAAATTAACTATATGTTTTTTTCTATGCCAAAAGGCATGAGGAACATCTGAACATATTTTTTTTAATAAAGTTTTATTGAATTGTTCAATTTTATTTTGGTTATATATATATATTTATATTTATACATATATATATACTAAAATTTAACAAAAATGTTAGTTTCTTAGTAAAAAAAAAAG
Organism: Heracleum sosnowskyi; assembly: GCA_030848705.1. NCBI lineage: Eukaryota > Viridiplantae > Streptophyta > Magnoliopsida > Apiales > Apiaceae > Heracleum > Heracleum sosnowskyi. The sequence goes on from CM061237.1 coordinate 74,941,715, forward strand.
AGCAGCTCCTTGCAAGTGAATTTGCCGGGTCCAAATTTTCAATTTTGCGCATTTACCCCGAAATGTTTATACACGCCAGTGCTGAGGATCATGTAGGAAAAAAAATATATACAACTAAAAATGTACTTTAATTGTGCACATGACATTCTTGGTCAGCTGTAACCGATACCATTTCATTGCAGTATTCTTGTAGATGTTTAAGTTAATGATGGTTCTATAAATTCATCAGGATTAAGTTACACAAGACACTAAATCTAAAGACTTTGCTATTAGCCTAATACTTACCATTTAAAGTAAATACTCTCTTTTTGTAATCTTTAGTAACAAACCGACCAATTTATTTATAATTGTTTAATACGCATGATCTAATATAATTTATTCATGTACATAATATATTATCAACACCACTAATGTTGAAGGAATTTTAACACAAGCGAGTCCACAATGGATCCCGAGAAGGCAAAAATTGAACAAAGGCATGATCGGATACCATATGATAAAATAGGAAAACATTAATATGGCAATATCTGGAACAGGATCACGCTGTTGAGAGTGCTTAACAACATCGAAAACATAAGAGTAACTCTCAGTTAACAAGATGGGAGACAATGCATGGTCATTCTTAAATCTACATGATTAGCCTATTTTAAAATGAAGATTTTATTCTAAATTAGGATTTGATTTTGTATTAATTTAGGGTTTATTTATTGTCCTATTTAAGAATTTTTTTGAGGAATTATATTATAAAGTTTTCGGGAGGGGGTGTTATAATTTTTATCCCGATTATGTTATCAACACTTAAATTTAATAGAAATATGGTTAATGATGTTTATAATCTTTAAAACATGTTAAAAATATGACAGGCGTAAACTAAAATAACTATAGTCGAAACAATGAAAGATAATAATAAATGAATCGCATACTTTTTTAAATAAACATACACAATCTTTTACAAGCTAAGAGCATTTTCAATGGCGTTAGGTAAATTGGTTGGCTATAATAACATTAATTAATAGTTCGCTAAATTTGATGAACCTGTAAGGTCATGTACTCCAATGTGATTGGCTATAATTGTTGACTATATTTTAAAAATAGTATGTTATTATAATTTCAAGTTGTTAAAAATAGAATATATTATTTTAATATGGTAACAGATGATGTGGAAGTTTGCTATAGGTCTCTAGAGATTCAACAAAAATAGCTAACGAAAAGGGGTTTGCTATATTTATAGATAACAAGGATGTCCCATTGGAGTGATGAAAATTTTAAAGATTATGTATAATTTTTATTTAAGGAATGCCAACTAAGCTTTTAGCTAAGGGTTTTCACCCATCGGAGATGCTCTTAGAATATCTCCAATGGTGTGTTAGCTAAAATAATATAAAATACTGATTATGTAAAATTTGCTGAACCTGTAAGGTGATGTATTTCAATGGAGTTGACAATAATAGTTGGCTATATTTTCAAACTAGTATGTTTTTATTATTGCAGGTTGTTATAAATTGAATATATTATTTTAATATGACAATAGATGATGTGTGATATCACTACGCTCAACAAATATAGTCAGTCTATTGGTGTTGGCTAAATTTTTTGCAAAAGATTTTATATCATTAAAGTTGTCAAATTTTTACATAATATGTATAAATCTTATTTATGGCAGGCCACATAATATTTTAGTGAAGGGTTTTATCCCATTGGAGCATCTCCAATGGTACCAACCCCTTAGCTAAATCAATCTACATGACATCTATGTGTCATTATTTGAAGAATATGTAAAAAATTTAACACTCCAACCATGTAATCCCTTAGAAATAAATATAGATAATCATATTTGGTTGGCTATATTTGTCGAACCAACAAAAACCCTTAGGTATAATTTACATTATCATAATTATACATAACACCATTGAAGTATTGATCACATCTCTTAGCTAAAATTTTACATAATTCCTATTTTATCATATTTTAGCTAATCATTTTATATATCACCATTGGAAGTGCTCTAAGGGGTTTATTTAGCCATTTTATTTTTTGCAAAACTAGTAAATTACCCTTATTAGGTATTTATACTATTTTAATTTTATACGCATGCATTAACTGGGTCTACTCATAATGACATAATAATGAATATTATAAATATGGAATAATTTTTTAATTCAATATGCTTTTATTCATTGTGCATATTCATTACTATATTATAATAATTTCTATAATTTGATACTTCATTGTAATTTTTACACTAATCAATGAGTAAAAATGGTATAATATTTAATATTTATTATAACGACTTAGAAAAACGCTTGTACTATATTAATATTTAATAATATTTTTGAGATTTGTGACATGTTAAATTTTGTGTGAAAGGTTGATGCTTGGAAATATGGTAATTAGATGTTTACTTGGTGAATGGTGTGAGTTAAAATCAAAGTGTACGCTTTTAATTGCATATTATATGTTTTTCTTATGAAAAATCAATTCTTCTTTACTTTCCAGGAATTTTATAAAATCATCGGAGATTCTTTTTATTGTGAAATCTTTTTCATAACCCTCCTTTTATATTCTATTATTTTCTAAAATTAGTTGAGGGATTTATTTTTAGTGTTAAGGATTTAAAAATGATTTTATGATTTAAATGTCATTTTTGTGATTTAAACTTTGAAAATTCATATTTAATTCATTTTTATCCTAAAAATATTTTACAATTTTGTGTGATCTTGTAAATCTGTGCTCTTTGTTTTTAAATAAAGAGTTTGATTTTTAGTTATTATTTTCATTTTATTTCGGATTTTAAAAGTACTATTTATTGGTTTTCTTTTATTAAAAATCAGTTTTCAGCATTAGTAGATTACCAAAATACCACTGGGGTTATAAAACCCTCATAATCAGTTTCTTCCCTCCTTTTTTTTACGGTTCAACTCTCTCTCTTCTCTATTTTTCTCTCGGCTGTTCTTCTCTCTCTGTAAAATCTTCATCTCTCTCTCTTTCTCTCAATTTAGTCGGTTGTTGTGTGTATATATATATACATGTACGATTGTGTGTGTATTTGTGGATTCGGTGGTGTTTGAGTGTGCAAATCAGTTGCATGCAAAGGGGTTTTGACAAATTGATCTTGATTCAATTCCGAAATTCATGTTTAGTGATGATTCTATGATAAGTAGATTATCTAGATTGATATTGGTGAGGTTTGTGAAGGAAACCCTAATTTTCGGGCACCTCCAAACCATGACGCCGTCGGCAATGAACTCCGGTGAGCCGACGGGGACGATGATGATACCTTTGAGTCCGATTCTTGTATTAATAATCATAATTAGTTGAGTTTTTGGTTTCATGTAAAGGAATTGTATTGCATGTGCATATTTTTTATTTTATCCATGAAATTGATTTGAGGATTTAATTGTATTGGATGTTTGACGTATAGATTCAAGCTTTTAGTAATGGCATGTTGATAACTGTGTTAAAATTTAAAATTTCAGAATTGTTAATGAATTTTAATTTGGAGTTTTGCTTTGGGTTTTGCTCGGATTAGAATTATATTGATTGTGTCAGTCAACTTTGGTATTCAATGATGGTATGTGGATAATTTGAGTACTCTTCCTTAAGGTTCTGATTTTTGAGTATTGGGGCAGCCTAAAGGAGTTGAGGATTTGATGATTAGTTGTATCAAGTCTTATGTAATAAGAATTTTTGATGTTTAAAAGTTTATGTTGGAAGATAATTACTATGCTGGAACTGCCTGTTCTGTTTTAATCATTTGTGATTGGTTGCTGTATGTTATAGACAGTAAGTATAGGATGAGAATGTCCTAATCAGAGTCTAGTTTATTCACGCGCAAACCTTGTATCGATTTGTTTAACGAGCGTGTTTTACTAAAGGTTGCGCAGCAGGAATTTTCTGTGTTACATTACGTACTTTAACCAGTTCGTTTTTAGTCTAAACAAATTGTTCTGGAGTTGAAATTTTTATGATAAGTTGGATTAATAATCAGGAAGTAGTCTACCAAATTTGGTATGTATTTTATTATTTTTGGATTTATGATAAATGTTTTGGTAAAGTATGAGCAACAAAAAAATTTCAGCTTTGAGATTGATGGTATTATTTGTGAAAGTGTTAAGGATTTTGTTGGTATTGGTCAAGTTTGGTTTAATGGTATACCAAGTGTGGTATGAATTGAAGGGTAGTATTGTTGGGTTTGTGGAGTCTAACAGGTTTCAGAATTGGTTTCTGATTTGAGTTATAATTTTCAGATCTGAATTCTAATTAGAGTTAGTAATTTCAGAATTAGACTCTGATTAGTTTAGGCCCAGTTTTTTCTCTTATAAATAGTCTCATGTAATTGTAAAACACCAACACATCAGAACACATCAGAACACAACATAGTTGTGAGAGATCAATACAAAATTAGTGCGGTTTGTGGAGTAGAAATTTCTGAATCACGTAAATCTTTGTATTGTGTGATTGTCGTTTATTTTCTTGTTCTTGTTCTTGTTTATTCGCTTTGGGTTTTGATTTCGTTGTTGTATACTCAACAACTGGTATCAAGAGCCTAGGTTTTCAGGCGAGTGGGAGCGATGACAGAAGATGGGAAAGTAAAGATCAACAAATTTGATGGCAAAGATTTTGGATATTGGAAGATGCAAATTAAAGATTATTTGTATCAGAAAAAACTACACCAACCGTGTAAAGCATAATGTAACATAAGATGTAAAAGAGATAACTGCAACTCAACAAAGGACAAGACAGACAATAATATTAACAGAAGCACAGGAATCCAGAATCAAAGAAGAAAAGGTAAACCCAAAAAATCAAAATATGGTATGTATTCTTGAAGTCCGTAAACAGGTCACGAAAAGAAGTTCATGAAAATGTTCAAGCCTCAGTGACATTAAATGAAACAAGACTTTCAAGACTACAGAAGTATGTGAATGATTTAGGGTTAGTACCACAGGATTCCAGTGATTTATTTGAAGCAACTAGATTGACAAAGGACTTATCAACAACATTGAATTGAAGACATAGAGGAATTCATCAAGTGTTATTCATCTATGAACCAGACCAGTTGCACTAGTTGACGGCACTTAAAAAGATCAAGTTGTTTTATCGTCTCAGAAGAAATTGATTTAGTCAAAAACTAAACACCCAGAAACTCAGGAGATTGTTTAACAGATCAAGGACAAGAAAAGAGTTCGATGGTTTTTCTATTTAGAAAACCATCGAATGTGATTTAAAGAAAACAAAAGAAAACTAAAGTAAGTTAATTTTTCAGTCGATAGTTTTAATTAAAAAATCATCGAATGGAATATTAACTTTATCATTCGATAGTTTTCTATTTGGAGGAGCATGTGAAAAGATTCTTTGTTTATCAACTTGATGAAGATCCAGCGGCCAAGATTAAATGCCTTCTTTTGGTTCTATGGTTTTTCAAATCAAGACTATAAATAGAGAATGAAGACAGTGTCTTCTTCAGTTGGTTGGCAGAAGTGATCGTATTTACTCTGAAGAATTAAGTGCTCAAGAACAGATTCTGGAGAAAATTTATAGTGCCTTAATTTACAAAGTTTGTATTGATTACGTTAACCTGAACTCATTGAAGCTAATCTACGGATTAGAATTTGTAGCACCCCTCGAGGTTTATATTTATAAAACGATATATTCCCCGACTCTTGGTTTGATTTGGTGTATTTGATTTCGTAGTTGAACTGAATGATTTATCCACGAACGAAATTGAATAATTTGTAGGTATCGTATTCAACCCCCCCCCCCCTCCTTCTAATTGATTTTGATTAGAAGTCAGTAACTGCAAGATAGTCCTAGTGAATACATGAGTTTAAGAATTTCTATATCCTTAGGACTCGTGAATTTATTTTCTGGAGCAATTCTCGTAGTTAGGATTATTGTACTAATTTTATGTCATAATTATGGATGATATATCTTCTGGCATTAAATTGGTTATTAATTCTAAAAATTATTTAGGTGCTAATATTTGTTCTAAATATTTAAGCATCTATTTAATTTGAATTAATTTACTTTGTTTTAAACATTGTAGATTAATGTAGCATAATTTATTGGATTTTAATTGGTTAATATCATTCAATGATATTTAGTCGATTTTATTCTAAGAAAATTGTGAATTTTCTGTTAACAATTGATTTTGGTAAATTTGAAAAAGTTTATTCAAATTAAAAGTTCACAAAAAAATACAGGTTTGAATTTTGAAGCATGAACAGGTTTTAAAAATTAAAACAGAAGCAAAAATATTGAATTTAGAAATTTCGATAGTTTTTCTAAGTACTAAATAAAAACCATCGAAGTCAAAATTCGATAGTTTTTAAATAAGAAAAGAAAAACCATCGAAAAAAAAAAGTTTCGATAGTTTTTGAGATTAAATAGAAAAAGTATCGAAGTGAATTTATTTTAATTAATATTTAAATTCTCGATAATTTTTCATAAAAATCATTCGATAGTTTTTTGGTTTTAAATAGAGAAAGCATTCGATAGTTTTCCAGAAAACGTTCTAAATTCTGATTTTCTAATACTTCGATAGTTTTTCATAAAACTATCGAAGTGAAGTTGACATTTTTGCCCCTCACAGAAAACTATCGACAGTATTAATAAAAACTATCGAACATTGAAAAACTAAAATGCCCCTGTCAGTTTCAAAAGTGTATATAACAATGCCTTAGACGGTTTTTCTCTCATTATTCTCAGATCTAGAGCTTTTTATATATACTTACAAAGATACACAGCCAAGAACAAAAGCATTCGATAGTTTCTTCAGATTCACTGTTTATTCACTTATAAAACTCATTTTTCATCACAGTAATTTCACTTTAACCGTGAAACTTCTGTTTGTTTGAGATTTAGTTAAGGTGAAAGTTCAGTTTTAAGAAAAACTATCTACAGTAACATAAGAACTTTAAGTATTTTGATACTACTAAGCTTTGTTGAGATTGTATTGGTTAACAAATTAATTTCTTCAGGTTAAGGACTTGTTAAAAGCTATCAATTTAAAATTTAGGGTTCTTGATTTCGAAAATTGTTTTTGGTTAAGGGTTTCACTAGTTAAAAAGGGATATTTTTGTTAAACGTTTGGTTAATTAGAAATAATTAATTAAAATTAATTAGTTTTGGTTTAAAATTAATTTTCTGGAAATCTGAAATAAAATGGCCGGAGAATTTATCATAACCAAGACTAATCATGTCTCGTTTCAGAATTTGCAATCCATTACGAATTTACAATTTCGTGCATGGGCAGAATTTCTGAACACACGTTCATTAGTGGCATATTCTCTAAGTACTCCCGTGGTCCTTTGTATCGATCAATTGACTGCGTTGTACACATCCGCCACTGACACATCTGAGAACAATATTAGATCCTTTAGTTTTGTTGTGCCAAGGGGCAGAACAATAAGGGTGACGGAACATGACTTTAATAGGGTTTTACATTTTCCAACAGAAAACCATGTTCCGGATCCCACGACTGAGGAGATACATACTTTCTTCACTCTCATAAGAAGTCAACAACCAAACTTCTTTGTGGGAGAGTTCCTTAAGCATTACTTGACTGTTAGATCAGAATTCAATGATCGTCAGAAGCTAGACTCAACTGATCAGGATTGCTGACGTCATCAGTATTGCATGGTCATCAGTATTTGATCAAGCGTCAGTATCTTATTGATCATCAGGATTCCTACTCAGACTATGATCAGGATTGATCATCAGAACTTGAAGCTGATCAGGATTCCTACTTCGAGTTATATTTGGAGTCTAGATAAACATGGAAGTTTATTCTATTTGTTCCTGGTTTGTAGGATGCAGCTATCGATTAAAGATATGTTTCTATCTTTGTTATTGATTAGGACTTATCTTGTAATTGATAGAGAAGCTGTGTGCACTATATAAACACAGTCTTGGTTTCGATTTATGTATTCATTCGAGAGAAAACATAATCGAATAGAAGCTCTCGAGAACATAGAATTTCTTGAGAGAGTTTTTGTAAACTAGCAGCTCTCAAGAACATCAGAATTTCTTGAAAGAGTTTGTAACAGTTTTATATCAGATTTAATAAAGCTGTTATCTTTCTTTTTCATATTTGTGATATATACATTAAGAAGTCGATTATCTTACTCTATTGTATTCAACCCCCCTTCTACAATAGATTATTACTGGGCAACAATTGGTATCAGAGCTAACTGATTTAATTTTGAATCAGATACGATCTAAAGATGTCGACAACCAAGTATGAAAGCATGAAGATTCCCATCTTGAAGATATCAGAATATCCTACATGGAGGGTAAAGATGTTGATGTACCTGGAGGCTATGGATCCTGACTACTTGGACAGGATTCGTGATGGACCATATATACCAACAAAGTTCGTAGAACGAACAGATACAGTACCAGAACATTATGTGGTCAAAGCTAAATCTGAATGGACTCCAGAAGAAAAAGCTCATGTACTCAGAGAACCAAAGATAAAGAATATCTTGCATAATAGTCTTGATGCTGTCATGTCAAACAGAGTGATTGCATGCAAGTCTTCAAAAGAAATCTGGGATACTTTGGAAACTCAGTGCCAGGGATCTGCATCTGTTAAGAAAAACAGAAGGGCTCTTTTGATTCAAGAATATGAACAATTCAATGCAAGACCTGAAGAGAGCCTGACTGATCTATATGATAGATTTCTGACACTATTGAACAGCTTATCCTTAGTTGACAAAGTATATGAAACTGAAGATTCAAACACCAAATTTCTTAGAGCTTTACCTGAAGAATGGGATACTCAGACCTCAATCATTAGACACCAGTATGATCTGAACATTGTGTCTCTTGATGAGATCTATGGGATGCTAAGAACTCATGATCTTGAAGTTCAACAGAGAAAGAACAAGAAAAGCAGCAAGGCAAAGTCAATTGCTTTGAATGTAGAAGCTAAATCAAAAGGAAAAGCTATGGAGGTCTCTAGAAGGAAAGCAAGAGTAGCTGAGTCAGATCCTGACGACTCTTCATCAGATACTGATGGCAATCCTGATGCCAATACTGGTGATGAATCTTCTGATTCAGACATGGAAGAGATGGTTGCTATGATTGTCAGAAACTTCAGAAGGATGAAGTTCAGGAAGAATAGAAGACAAGGCAACTTTCAGAAAAAGACCTTCAAAGCAGACAAAGACAAGTATATCAAAAAGGACAGCAAGGGTAGCAAATTTGACAAGTCAAAGGTTAGATGCTACAAGTGTAATGGTATGGGTCACTTTGCTTCTGAATGCAACAAGACAAAGGCACTCATCACATAAAGCAAGGATTGGATGGACTCTTCCTCAGAATCTGATACTGAGGTAGTCAACTATGCGTTAATGGCCAATGCTGATGTAACTGCTGCTCCTGATGATAAGGTACTAAATACTATCTTTGATTTTGATACTGATAATGCTTCTGAGTTAAGACGTTTTCTAAAGTCATTACATATTAGCTTTAGAAGTCAAACTGCTGAGAATACTAGAATCTTATCTGAGATGTCTGACCTTAGAAAGAGGAATGAGATATTAGAAGCTGAATTTTCTCGTATGCAAGAAGTACAAAAAGAATGTGATAATGTTAAACACATGCACTTAGAGATGACATCTAAATGTACTTCCCTTGAAAAAGAACTTGAATATGCTAATGAGAAAATCAGAACCTGGACAGACTCTGGTAGGAAATTTCATGAGATTAATACCTCTAAGAATTGGAAAGAGTGTCTAGGATATAAGTCAGATGAAGATAAGAAATTAGCAGAGAAAATTGTCATTGATGAGACAGTCAGTCCAAAGACCTATAGACATGTTATAGACTCAACCAAATCTAAGATTACTCCTGTTAATTTTGTTTTTGGTAAGGATTCCAATTCTACTTTTGAAAAGGGATCTTCTTCTACTCAAGGAATTAAAATTATAAAGTCTAAACCTGTCATGAACAAAGTCACTAAGAATGTAGGTCTATTGTCTCAGAAACAGCTTAAAGATAAAATCTGTGAGGTTACAGATAAGAAAAAGGAAGCTACTGTTAAGAGAAACAGGAATGGTAAAGTTGGGATCAATAAAGAGAATGGTTATAAATATATCCCAAATGCACCTAGAAAGTGTTGTTTTAACTGTGGTAACTCTAATCATCTTGCTATTGATTGTAAGAAGAGTAAGAAGAAGATTACTGATATTCCTAAGTCTGATGTTAGGAATAGATCAGTACTCTATAAACCGCAGAAGTCCTGTTTTCATTGTGGTAGTCTATGGCATTCTATTTATACATGTAAAGAGTATCATGATTTGTACTATAACTTTTATGATCCATTGCCTAAGTTTGAAAGTAGTACAAAGTCTGATAGAACTGAAAATGTCATAGTGAAGCATGCTTTTGTTAATACTGATGCTGACAAAGCAAATCCTGATGGAGTAAATCCTGTCAGGACTGCTAAAGTCAAAAAGTCTTCTGATGTTAAATTTAATAAAATGCATGAACAAGGAATCCAACAAGTGTGGGTTCCTAAACATTCTGACTAGTGTTTTACTATTCTGATGCAGGGTAAAAGGAAAAATGTGTTAGTCATGGATAGTGGATGTTCTGTGCACATGACTGGAAACAAAGCCCTGTTATCAGAATATGAGGAAAAAGCTGGCCCAACTGTGTCTTATGGAGATGGTAACATTGGACAAACCTTGGGATATGGCAATATAATCATTGGAAATGTCATCATTGAAAAAGTAGCTCTAGTGAAGGGACTAAAACACAACTTGTTGAGTATTAGTCAAATCACTGACAGAGGTTATCATGTTAATTTCTATTCCACACATTGTGAAGTAGTCAGTAAAGCAACAGGGAAGATAGCACTAACTGGCTACAGGCATGGTAACATATATGAAGCCAACATTCTCTCAGATACTGATGGCTCCCCTACATGTTTCATCAGTAAAGCTTCAGTAGATGAAAGTTGGAATTGGCACAAGAAGCTTTCTCATCTCAACTTCAGCAACATCAATGAGTTGGTTAAGAAAGAGTTAGTAAGAGGATTACCTAATGTCTTATATACACCTGATGGACTCTGTGATGCATGCCAAAAAGCAAAACAAAGAAGGACATCATTCCAGAGTAAATCAGAATCCTCTATTGAAGAACCATATCACATGCTACATCTTGATCTGTTTGGTCCAGTCAACATCATGTCCATCAGTAAGAAAAGTTCTGTTGGATCATGTGAGGATGATTGAGACAACCACAAAGCACAAAGTCAAGATTCTGAGAAGTGATAATGGTACTGAATTTAAGAATTCAAAGATGGAAGAGTTCTGCAAATACAAAGGAATCATTCAACAATTCTCTGCTCCTGGCACACCTCAGCAAAATGGAGTAGTAGAAAGGAAGAATAGAACTCTTATTGAAGCTGGCAGAACTATGTAGGAAGAAGCTAAATTACCTACATATTTCTGGGCAGAAGCAGTCAACACAGCATGCTATACACAAAATCTCACATTGATAAACAGGCATGGTGTCACTCCTTATCAGTCACTCAAGGAGAAGAAACCAAGTCTGAAGCATTTGCATGTGTTTGGCTGTAAATGTTTTGTTCTCAGAACTCATCCTGAACAGCTAGGGAAATTTGAAACAAAGGCTGATGAAGGAATATTCATAGGTTATCCTACATCAAGAGCCTTCAGAGTTTTTAATTTGAGAACAAGAACTGTCATGGAGTCAATTCATGTATCTTTTGATGATAAGAAGATAACTGGAATCATTGAAGACTCGCATGATAGATTGTTATTTGAAAATGAAGCTTCCAAGGAACCTGAAGAAATTGAATCAGATCCTGTCAATTCATCAGATACTGATGGGTCACCAAATCCTGATGACTCACCAGGTACTGATGATGCTAATACTGATGATGCAAACAACAGTGATACAACTAGTAGTGCTAATGTTGAGGGGGAGCAACGGCATTCAACTACAAGTTCAGAGTCAACTCAATCATCAGGACAGAATTCTTCAGATACTGATTCAAGTGAAGATCCTGATAACACATCAGGAGGGCATAGCAATAATTCAGGGAGAGCTTCAAATCAATCAAATTCTTTCAATCAAGATAACACCAATCCAGGGGGAGCATCTACTTCAAGAAACAATTTGACACCAGCAAGAAATGGACAAAAGATCATACTCCTGATTTGATAATTGGAGATCCTGATGCAGGTGTTCAAACAAGAAGTGCAACTCAGAATGAATGTCTATACAATAACTTTCTGTCCAAGGAGGAGCCTAAGAAAGTTGAAGATGCACTTAAAGATGCTGATTGGGTTACTGCAATGCAAGAAGAACTGAATGAATTTGAAAGGAATGAAGTCTGGAAACTGGTACCAAGACCAAAGAATAGATCAATTGTTGGTACAAAGTGGATTTTCAAGAACAAGACTGATTCTGATGGAGTCATTATCAGTAAAAAGCAGAAATCTATTTCCACTTCAACTGCAGAAGCTGAGTACATTGCTGCAGGAAGTTGTTGTGCTCAGATAATGTGGATGAGAAATCAGTTGTTAGATTATGGCCTGTCATACTCAAAAATCCCTATTTATTGTGATAACCAGAGTGCTATTGCAATGACAGGAAATCCAGTTCAGCATTCTCTTACTAAACACATAAGTATCAGATATCACTTTATAAGAGAACAGGTTCTGGAAGGAACAATTGAACTTCACTTTGTTCCTACTGATCAACAACTAGCTGATATATTCACCAAGCCACTACCTGAAGCTATTTTCAATAAATTGGTGAATGAACTTGGAATGATGAATCTTGAGAATTTCTGAGGAAAAGCTACAGAGAGGAAATCCTGATAACTGTCAAATTCTGATGGTTATTCAGAAAGGTATGTATCTTTGATCAAATCCTGATAGGACTCAATCCTGACAGGAAGTCAACTGGTCAAATCCTGATGCTCAGATATTGAAGCTGGTATGAAAACCAGAGATTCTATGCTAATTTGTCATCAACACTCCTGGTAAACTCTGGACAAGTAGATTATTACTTAGTCTTTGATTAAGTTTTCAGTCTTAATTATCAATTTCAATTTCATTATTATCAGAGTTTATTATTTATCATCTCTATATCACTATGAGTGTTACTAACAAATTTTGCAGGCAAGTACAGGAAGAAAACAATTGAGAAAATGGACAAATTTCATTAATACTTGAAGATTCATTACACATGAAAAATGGAAATTACATATTTATTTTCCTAGTCTATTTTCTACTCAGGAACTCGTGCTTTACAGATAAGCATGAACACGTGCCCTGCAAATTAGCATGAATGCTCCTGAGCAGCTTCACAGTCCATCAGGATTGGAAGATTTCTTGTTCCATCCTTAAGAGACAAGAAGAGGAGCTGATTTACTTGAAGGCGGATCGTCACCGTGACCACCGGGACGCCTTCGTGCCTCCAACTTGCATGACATACAAGCATCACGGATTCTCTTCTTACGTTTCTCAAGCTCTCGGACGAGCTCTTCATCATCTTCATCCTCATCCTCTTCATCATCCTCATCCTCTTCATAGATGAGGTTATCAAGCGGATTCCAGTTCGGATTGGCTTGCAGGAAGTTGTGCCAAACCACATCAAACATTGCGTTTATAAACGCTTCATGTTCCTGAGGGTCAGGAACTGGTTGTGGCTCCATCTCAGCAAGAGCCTCATCCATTTGTTGCCAAATTCTATCAAGTTCTTCATCAGGTATGTTGTTTTGATTGTTGGCAGCCATTGAAAAACAAAGAAGGTGAAAGGTTTTCGTAAGTTTTTCTCTGGAGAGGGTTTGTGTTTTAATAGATATATGATGATTATGCTTAACAGTTCTCTTTTATAGAGAATGTGTATTAAGGGTGCAGGTCATTTCTACAATCTCGATGAGACGGTTCTGTTTTCCATAAATATTTTTGCCTCGTTTGCTGGTAAGCGTGTTTTAATTCTATGATCATTAATTTGGTTATTTTTTTTAAACCAAAACGCTATTCAGGATTGTTAAAATAAATTTTGTTTTCTTAAATAAAATTTTATTTTAATCTTATTGAATATTTTTTTTTAATCCTGATATGGCGAAATATTTTGTGCGGAAATGCTTTTATTCCTGATGAGGTTAGGTTTTTCTTACATCAAAAAATGCCTACTCGTTATGGACTACTTTCTAATGCTATGGGGCAAGGTCCAACCCACCTTGTTCCTGACACAAGCATGCAACCTAAACAGTCTAAACAGTTAACAACCACCTCTACTGTCTCTCAAAAGACTTTAGTTGTAAAATCAAAGAAATCAGCTAGAACTGATGTGTCTGGAAGGCAATCAGGTTCAAAGGATTTTTCCTCTACACCACTCACTAAAAAGAAGATACAAGGGGGTGTACAAGGGGTCCTGGTGAAGAAAGCTGATAAGGTTGTTAAGAATGTTCCTGTGAAAAGGAAGTTAAGGTTGATTGATGAAAGTGATTCAGAGGATGACTTACCTATATCCTCTGTGATGAATGTGAACAAGGAAGTTGCTGATACTGCTACTAAAGCTGTGGTACCTTTATCAAAACCACAAAAGACAAGGAAATTATCAAAGAGCGGGTATCATATTCCTTTGACAGTGCAAATGAAGGATACTGATATTCAGCCATCAAATCCTGTTGAGTCATCTACTCCTGATGCTCTAGCAAATCCTGATATTAGTATTCCTGATGCAACAACAAAAGTTGTCTCTCTATCAGACTCTCCAGCCTCTCCATCTCAGATTAGAGAAATTTCTTGGGAGAAGGTTTCTACAACTGCTTCCTTGGTTGGTCTTACACCTACATCAAAGAAAAAGAGGAATGCAGAAGAGTTAGTCTATTAGAGACAGAAGAAGCTGAAAGGATCAAGCCCACAAGAACATGAATTTCAGAGTAATTCAGCAGCTACTGTTGATCCTGCCACACAAGAACCACTCAATCAAAGTTTGGGTGAAGGCTTAGCTAGTGGAATGGTCACACAAGAACCATTTTCTCAAAGGGAGAATGAAGACATCAACATTCCAGCTACACAAGAACCATCTTCTCAAAGTGAAGATGCAGGCAAAGCTACAGCTTCTGTTGAAAGATTGGTCGAGAACATTGTCAATGAGGGAAGCACACAAGAACCTTTAACTCAAAGTGTTGAAGAAGCTTCTGAACCTCAAGCTCCACAAGAACCATTGGTAGCAAATACTGATGCACGCATATCAAATCCTGACGATGTTCATCCTGACGCTAGTGGTGCTCCTGATAATGAACCTATTTTGATACAGCCACTTCGTTCAAGACCGATGGATCATCCTATCTCAGAACCACAGGATAAACTGAAAGGTATTGCTATTCCTGATCCTGATATTACTCATGATACTGATGATGATAATTCTGATGATGATAGTGATGATGATAATGAGAATCGAAAAGAGAAGGACCAGATTGCTACAGCACTCAAGATTAGTCTTGGAACTAATTTTGGTTCATCAAGTACATATATGGCTAGCAATGCTTCCACTGGGAAAGATCAGAGACAAGATTTTTCTATTCCTTCCTTTGATCCTGCAGAGGCATTTAGACAGAATGAATGGAACAATTCATGGCATCAATCTGATGAATCTATCAGTTTTTCTTCTGCTATTGAACATGCCTATAATGCAGTGAAATCTATAGAGAATCAAGACTTGAAGAATCATCTGAAGGCTACTACTCTGTTATCCAAAAGCCTGAAAAGTGAGATTGCTTCTATCAAGGGCTCAACTGAAAAAGTGAGGACTGATATCTTTAATAATTTTACAAAGGTGCCTACTACTTTACAACTAAGGGTAGTGGAATCCCAAGTGAAATCTGTTGTTTCAGAACAAACCTCAATCAATCAAAGAATTGATTCTCTGGATACTAAGGTAACTGAAATTCAAGCCTCTCTTTCCTTAATTTTGCAATTATTGTCAAATCCTGATGTCAAAAAGGGGGAGAAGGTTATTCAGACAAAATGTACACCTGATCTAGTATTAAGAAATAATGATGATGATACTGGAGATGATGGTGGTGACAAAGTGATACAAGGAGAAACCTCTGATGCTGTTGTTATGAAGACAATCCAAACTTCTCAAAGTCAAACAACGCAGTCAACTCATGTTTCTGATTCTGGAGTTAAGACAGTAAGAACATTGGTGCAATCTCAGATCCTGACGGAAGATCAAATCCTGACACCTGGTCATGGACACATTCTTGCTACAATTCCTGAAGGTGATGAAGATGTAATTATTGATAATCCTGAAGATGCATCAAATTTATTCCAGAAATTTTCTACAAAAGACGGCAGAATTGTTACTCTATATCACACTGATAAAAGAGTTCAACAATTATATGCAAGAAAAGCACTCTCTACAGCAAGTGAAGAATATCCAGATCTCTCACATGAAGAATTCTTGAGACTACAAAGAGAGACAATGGAAAGCTATACTGCTCCTGCTAGAGGTAGAGGAAGCAGAGGTAGGAGAGGTGCTAGAAGAAGTAAAAGAGGTTCTTCAACTCAAACAGTACCTAGACAGACAAGGTCTAGAGGGTTAAGAATTGAAGAAATTCTTGAACCTATTCAAACTCTAGTAGTTCCTGACAGATCTACTTTTGGTGATGATGGAATTGTTGAAAAAGAACCTGAATTGAGAAGAAAATCAAGTAAATCAACTCTCAGCAATACAAATCAAATTGAATATTCTAATCCTGACATCATTCAAGATCCTGATGAATCTGAAATTCTGCAAGAGGTTGATTTGATAATCTTATCTACTGTTGTTGATTGTCACAACAAAGAAGTAGATGAAGAAGAAGAAGCCAGAAGAAGAGATATTTCAAAGAGAACAAATGAAGATTTCAATCTCTATCTACAAAGGCTTAAAGTTTCAAATGAAAGACAATGGAGAAATACAAGCAGGCAAGAATCTTTACTTGAAAGAAGCTACACTCATGAAAAGGAGAAAGACAAGAAGTGGGAACACATAAGTACACTGAAGTGTGATACACCTATCAATTTTCAGACTGGTGGAATTATAACAAGTGCTTCAAGTGTTGTTGATTTGTCTGATATGGCTAGATCAAAAACACTCTGGTTAAAGATGTTTTCGAATCTGAAGCAAATGTCAAGTTACACAAGAGGAGGTATTGGACACAGGGATGCTGAATTTCTAAACATGACTTATGTTGATCCTTACTCCTTAACTGAAATTGGAGGTACTTTAACTTCTGAAAACCTGAACAATTTATTAGCTGTTGATATAGTTATAGATTGTCATGATGGTTTTGAAAAGAAAGAAAAGCTTCTGTACTTCATGAAAGATGGTAGTGTGAAGATTCTATCTATTCAAGATCTGCTGATGAAAACTACACAGGAACTGAAATATGTTCACTATCTGTTAAGATGGAAGAACCAAGTGTACAAAGTATGGGCTGACATGATTTTGTCAACTATAAGAAGAAGACTGGATGGAAACAGTAATTTTGATGGTAATTATATTCCCATGTACTTAAATCAAAGAGGTCAGGATGTGGAAATGCAAAGAGGTACTGCTGTTAAAGAAGTAACTTTTGGTATGACCCAACTTACTCTCAATCTTGATGGGAAGGAAATTGCTTATCTTTTGCTTGAAGAGCACAGTCTACAGAAAAGCTCCATACAGAATCTCAGAGCAGCTATCTACCAGATTAATGAGGAAGATGAAGAACTCAGAAATCTTAAGGAAAGACTGATTCAAATTCTTGAAGAAAAAGAAGAAAGTTTATTATCCAACTTCTTGAAGATGAATCTGTTCTATCAAAAAGCTTAAACAGATAAGTTGTTTCTGAAGATACTCGTACATTTTGATACATGTTTTTGACATCATTGAATATTTGGAATCTATACTTTATTTCACAAAGTATGAGATTGGGGGAGATTGTTAGATCAGAATTCAATGATCGTCAGAAGCTAGACTCAACTGATCAGGATTGCTGACGTCATCAGTATTGCATGGTCATCAGTATTTGATCAAGCGTCAGTATCTTATTGATCATCAGGATTCCTACTCAGACTATGATCAGGATTGATCATCAGAACTTGAAGCTGATCAGGATTCCTACTTCGAGTTATATTTGGAGTCTAGATAAACATGGAAGTTTATTCTATTTGTTCCTGGTTTGTAGGATGCAGCTATCGATTAAAGATATGTTTCTATCTTTGTTATTGATTAGGACTTATCTTGTAATTGATAGAGAAGTTGTGTGCACTATATAAACACAGTCTTGGTTTCGATTTATGTATTCATTCGAGAGAAAACATAATCGAATAGAAGCTCTCGAGAACATAGAATTTCTTGAGAGAGTTTTTGTAAACTAGCAGCTCTCAAGAACATCAGAATTTCTTGAGAGAGTTTGTAACAGTTTTATATCAGATTTAATAAAGCTGTTATCTTTCTTTTTCATATTTGTGATATATACATTAAGAAGTCGATTATCTTACTCTATTGTATTCAACCCCCCTTCTACAATAGATTATTACTGGGCAACATTGACAAAGTCGTGGAATTTCTTCTTTCACACTCTTATCCATGTTTTTACTGCAAAGCTGACAAATCTGCATGGTATTCCCTTATTTCTTCAGAAGATAGGGTTTGTCATTGCTAACAATAGACATATAAACATAGGAAGATTAGTGATTTATCAAGTCATTCTATGCATGGGACCACTGGATGAAAGAACATGCATGGATGATGTGCTTTGTTTCTATCCTAGGTTCTGTTGGGTTTCGGGGCAACAAACGCAGCGAAAACAGTCGTAAAAACAATAAAAAATCCGAAACCCTAACCCTAGGATCCGTGTACAAGACATGGCTGATTATGGAGAAACGAAATCATACCTTAATTGAGCTTATAATATTCAGAAAGATGGAGGTCCTTGTTGAAACCACCACGCAGCCCTTGTTCAAGATCTGCGTCGCCAAAGTAGTCCACACGAACACACGATTACGGAGTTGGTACTAGCCAAAAGAACCGCCCTCGGAAAACCTTTCTCTTTCTGTCTCTAGCCTCTCTAATATGCAGAGCTGCTAGGGTTTTGTGTGAAAAACGTATTTTGTCACTTAAACCTAAAACAATACATCATTATGTATTTATATGGAGAGGGATATTGGGCCTATACCTAATCTGATTGGGCTTCTAAAACCCAATCTGATTATTAGTAGTAATAGTTATTATATTCGAATTATTATATAATTAATCAAGTCCTACTTAATTAATCCAATAATTCAATAATAATAATAATTCAATTAAATTCGAAATTTAATTATTGCTCCGTCTAAAACGTTCTTTATGTGTAACCCTTTAGGTTATTATTACATTGGCAATAATTTTAATATCTCATAATAAAATTATAAACAATGAGCGGCATCTAGTAATACATCATTGCTACCCAAGTAATAATAATAATTGGTGATCCAATTAAACCTTTCATGACTAATGTTTCCGTGTAATATAATCCCTTTAACCAAATATTATAGATTAAACTCGAGGCATGTTATTAGTCATCCTCTTCAACATTTAATCCAGGTTTCCTTGATCAATGAGTAGACTATTAAAACAAATCAATATTTGAGCATGGCCATGCATTTTCATAGTATCACTCAATCAAGAGGCCAATAATATCTCTCCTAATAATAGGAGGGTTAAATCCTATATCTATCATTCATATTTCTCATACGACTCATAATATACCCGATGTCCACTTTTATCATCACCCGGTCAAAGGTAACTTTTAATGTAATCAAAGTATATTAATCCTCGTATAGAAATATAATGATCTCAAGTCTAAGGATCATTACACCATTATCACTGTGAGCTATTCTAATGACTTTATTACCATGTAGAATCTCACTGTGGGTCTATCCGGTGCCATGTAGAATATTACATGCACCTATGTTCTTGACTTTAGTATCATTATACCTATGACCAATGAGATGTGGTCATTTAGTCAATGAACATACTAATCTTTATGCATCATAATTGTCCTAATTTATAATGCTTAATTAGGGATAATTTAGGAATATAAACACTATTCATATAATCTCATTTTTAAGTCACATACTTAAAGATATAGAATACGTGTTCAATATTCCAAGGACATTTATTACTCTAACATTAATATCGCAGTAAATAAAGACATAATAATTGTTGTCGAATAATCAATAGAACATAATCATTATTAAATAACAAAATAGTGTTTCCCAGAAGTACAATTGTATTGTCTCTAGGGCACTAACACTAACAATCTCCCACTTGCACTAGAGCCAAT
This sequence comes from Heracleum sosnowskyi, assembly GCA_030848705.1. Classification (NCBI taxonomy): domain Eukaryota; kingdom Viridiplantae; phylum Streptophyta; class Magnoliopsida; order Apiales; family Apiaceae; genus Heracleum; species Heracleum sosnowskyi. The sequence continues at coordinate 74,962,071 of CM061237.1, forward strand.
CACCCATGTATCTAATACCCATGGAACTAGTGTGACATTCGTGCTTCTGCTGCGACAAAGCCTTAGTCAGTGGGTCCGCAACGTTATCATTAGTATACACTTTACATATATGTATATCCCCTCTATTATTTATTTCTCTAAGAAGGTGATATCTCCTAAGTATATGCTTTGCCTTGGAATGGGATCTTGGTTCCTTAGCCTGCGAAATGGCTCCATTATTATCGCAATATAGATCAACTGGGTCTGCGATCGATGGAACCACTCCAAGTCCCGTAATAAAATTCCGAATCCAAACAGCCTCTTTGGCTGCTTCACTGGCTGCAATATACTCAGCTTCCATTGTAGAATCAGCTACTGTTTCTTGCTTTGAACTCTTCCAACTTACAGCACCTCCATTTAGGCAAAACACAAATCCAGACTGAGACACAGTGTCGTCCCTATCTGTCTGGAAACTAGCATCAGTGTAACCTCTTACTACTAGTTTCTCATCTCCTCCATATATCAAGAAAGAATCTTTAGTCCTCTTAAGGTACTTAAGAATGTTCTTGACAGCTGTCCAGTGACTTTCACCTGGATTAGATTGGTATCTACTCGTCATGCTCAAAGCATACGAGACATCGGGACGAGTACATATCATTGCATACATTATAGAACCAATTGCCGAAGCATATGGTACTTTATTCATACGGTCCTTTTCATCTGATGATTTAGGACAGTTTTCTTTTGAGATCGTTATCCCATGAGACATTGGGACATAGCCCCTTTTAGCCTCTTGCATCCCGAAACGATGCAATATCTTATCAATGTATGTACTCTGACTTAAGCCGATCATTCTTCTGGGTCTATCTCTATAGATCCTGATCCCTAATATGTAGGATGCATCACCTAAGTCTTTCATCGAGAAATTATTTCCCAACCAAGTCTTCACAGCCTGTAGAGAAGTAATGTCATTCCCTATTAGCAATATGTCATCTACATATAATACTAGGAATGCCACATGGCTCCCACTAACCTTCTTGTAAACACACGGTTCATCCTCATTTTGTATGAAACCAAACTCTTTGACTGTTTCATCAAAACGAATGTTCCATCTCCTCGAGGCCTGCTTCAACCCATAAATGGATCGTAGTAACTTACAGACCATCCTAGCAAATTTTGGATCGACAAAACCCTCAGGTTGTGTCATGTACACATCCTCTTCTAAGCTCCCATTTAAGAAAGCAGTCTTGACATCCATTTGCCAGATTTCATAGTCATAATAAGCTGCTATTGCAAGCAAAATCCTGATGGATTTGACCAGAGCCACCGGTGAGAAAGTTTCATCATAGTCAATACCATGAATTTGCTTGAAACCTTTCGCCACTAGTCTAGCTTTGTAGGTCTGTAAATTACCATCCATATCAGTTTTCTTCTTGAAAACCCACTTGCACTCGATGGGTTTTACCCCTTCAGGTGGTTCAACCAAAGTCCATACTTTGTTTTCATACATGGAATCCATCTCAGATTTCATAGCCTCCAGCCATCTCTCAGAATCTGGACTATTCATAGCATCTTTGTAGGTAAGAGGTTCATCATTATCTACAAGCATTACATCGTCATTTTGAGTCAGCAGAAATCCATAATATCTCTCTGGCTCATGACGAATCCTACTAGATCTACGAACGACCTGTGTTTCTTGAGCAATGTTGTCCTCAACATTTTCAGTCACATTCTGCTCATGTTCCAACTCTGGTTCAACGTTAATCTGTGGTTCTCGATCCTCATCGAGATCTATTGTCCTCCCACTATTTTTCTTAGAAAGTAATTCTCTTTCAAGAAACACAGCTGTTCGAGCAACAAACACTTTGTTCTTTGAAGGATTATAGAAGTAATACCCTTTGGTTTCATTTGGATATCCCACAAAATTACATTTAACTGATTTTGGTCCTAGCTTGTCAGAGGTTAAACGTTTCACAAACGCTTCACATCCCCAAATTTTCATAAATGACACGCTATGACGTTTCTCAGTCCATATCTCATATGGTGTCTTTTGAACCGTTTTTGAAGGAACTTGGTTTAGTGTTTGTGCAGCCATCTCTAGGGCATAGCCCCAGAAACTAATTGGAAGATCCGCTAGACTCATCATCGATCGCACCATGTCCAACAAGGTACGATTTCTCCTTTCAGATACACCATTCCACTGTGGTGTTCCAGGAGGTGTGAGTTGTGATACAATACCACACTCCTTTAAGAAATTCTTAAATTCTAAGCTTAGGTACTCACCTCCACGATCAGATCGTAGGGTTTTAATACTTCCGCCTATTTGCTTTTCCACTTCTGCCTTGTACTCTTTGAATTTTTCAAATGATTCGGACTTGTTCTTCAAAAGATACACATATCCGTATCTACTAAAATCATCAGTAAAGGTTATGAAGTAGTAAAAACCACCTCTTGCCATCGTACGCATTGGACCACATACATCACTATGTATATGCTCTAATCGTTCGGTGGCCCTTTCACCAATTCCGGTAAAAGGAGCTTTAGTCAGTTTTCCAATGAGACAAGGTTCACATTCTTCGTATGATTCAAAATCAAACTTATCCAAGTATCCATCCTTATGTAACTTGGAAATGCGTTTCTCATTTATATGGCCTAAACGACAATGCCAAAGGTATGTTTGATTTGAGTCATTAGCCTTAATACATTTATTATTTATATTATAGACAGGAGTATCAAGATCTAGAACATATAAACCATTAAATAAACATGCAACCCCATAGGTAACATTATTCAAACCAAAGGAACAACTATTGTTCTGAATTGTAAAGGAAAAACCTTTCTTGTCCAAACAAGAAACAGAAATAATGTTTCTGCAAATCGCAGGCACGTAAAAACAGTTTTCAAGTTCTAAAATAAGCCCTGTGGGCAATGATAAATTATAAGTCCCTACAACCAAAGCAGCAACCTTTGCTCCATTGCCAACGCGTAGGTCGACTTCTCCTTTCGCCAAAGTCCTACTCCTTCGAAGTTCCTGCACATTTATACAAATGTGAGAACCACATCCAGTATCTAATACCCATGATGTAGAAGTAGACAAATTGACTTCTATAACATAAATACCTGAATCTGAAATCTTCACATAATTCATCTTCTTCAAATCCTCCAAGTAAGCATGACAGTTTCTCTTCCAATGACCTGGTTTATTGCAATAGTGACAATCACCTTTTGCAGCACCTTTTGCAGCACCTTTTGTAACACCTCCTGTAGGCTTCAAAGCCTTTTTAAAAGCAGGTTTTGGATTAGCAGATTTAGATCCAATCTTCTTCTTGCCTTTCCTTTTACCCTGTTCTTTGACATTCCCTTTATTGACCATCATAATGGCGTTAGGGGATGCCTTCTGAATATTGGTCTCAGCAGTTTTCAACATTGCCAACAATTCGGTAGGTGTCTTGTCTATCTCATTCATGATGTAATTCATTACAAACTGAGCATAGCTGCTGTTCAAAGATTGCAAGATTAGATCTATCTGGGTTTCTGTACCGATGGTGGAACCCAGAGTAGCAAGGTACTCCATATATCCAATCATCTTTAGAACATGCGGTGCAACTGGATCACAATCACCCTGTTTGCATGCATACAAGGCTTTGCTTGTATCAAACCTCTCCTGACGAGCCTGTCCTTCAAACATACGTTTAAGGTGCTCAATCATCACATAAGCATCCATATGCTCATGTTGTTTCTGAAGCTCGGGACTCATAGTCGCAAGCATAAGACAGGTAACATCTGTGTCATCATCGATATGTTTCTGATAAACATTCTGTTGATCAACCGATGCACCTTCTGGCAGAGGTTCAGGGCGAGGAATATCAATGACATGGAGCTTTCGCTCTTGCCTGAGGACAATCCTCAAATTCCTTTGCCAGTCGAGGAAGTTTGTTCCTGTCAGCTTGTCCTTCTCAAGGACTGACCGTATAGAGAAGTTATTTGAGTTATGTGCCATTAAATATCTACAATGTTAAAAATGCATAAAATAAGTTAGTCTGCGGATTATATAGATAATGTTCAAGTGATTATTCATATATATATATTCATAATATATATCACCCACTATTTTATCAAATTAATAGCCCTATCTATCAATTCGGAAAAGTTTCTTTAAACCTTTCTAGCGAGCCAAGATCCATATTTCATCATGCTTAAGGTCAGCTTTGGCTTTACTCCAAAAACACAATTATTTAGGTAGACAACTTTTGTCAATTATATCTTATATAACTCTTGGATAGTTTGGTAGAACAACAATTGTACGTATTTATCCAATAAATCTTACCAAACTCCATGCCTCTAAGTTCACAATCCTATTGTGGTAACTTAGTTAAGTCTAACCCAATAGTCTAACAGATAAGTATCACATTTACTTCATCACGCCTTACCACGATAGATTGGAGTGCTTCGCTTTGGCGAACCCACTATTTCTCGATCTAGGTCTTGACGAGTGTTGCTCATTAGAAGGCATCTAAGTGACTTAATATTTTAAATTTAGGGATTTTATTAAAACGACCATGATCCCATCATCAAGAGATTCCCAATTTTTCCTTGAACTAAGTATTTCAATTCAAAGTTCATCAATGGTTTGATTTCCAGTCCAGCGGAGGAGTCACAGTGGTCTCACTTAAAATCCACCTTTCTTACAAGCGCTGCTTGTATTTTTGTCAAAATCGCCCCATATCAAAAAATTGAAAATTCACACTTATTTCCGTGTTTCATAAACACAGGAATCTCATGTTCGTTTTGTTCAATTTTAAAATCTTGAATCGTTACAGATTTTATCTTGTTTAGCAGGCATGGCATGGGTGATGTATCTAATACATACATTAATACATGATTAATCTAATTAAGTCATGCATCACATTGTATCCTACACATGCAATCATACATCAATATGTAAAGTGCAGTATGTAAACGTGCTTGGTTATGGCCTTTATCCTATATGATCCTTTCAAGCTAATGAAAGGATCAAAGGTCAATCTATGGTGAAAAATATAAATACAATTACATGTCTTCATTCTCCTTGTTCCCTTGAATGCACCTCTTCTTTGATCGTCCTTCAATCTTCAAGTACATTACATTGAACAATTGAATCCAACCTATACTTATGTACTTACATAATAAAACTCGATTTACATTCGAGGTTAAACAATTACAAGAATGAATAAAACGACATGCAAGTCATATTTATAAAACCAAAACCATAAACCATTAAACTACGGGTCTTAAGGCCATAACCAGCACCATGCTCAAATACTCAATTACGAACACAAAAAATAATAAAGCGGGGGTCCGGGGGTGGCAGCCCCCGGGCGGGGGTCAGGGGGCGGCAGCCCCCTGGCAGGGTCCAAGGGGCGGCAGTCCCCTGCCAGGTCAGCTTGGAAATTTTTTATTCCGGAAGACTAGTGCTATTCAAAAATCATCGATTTCGGAATCTCAGATCATATCTTATAGTCTCTGCCGCCACTGCATCATATACAGTTCCGGAAGCATGTATCATATACATACAGACATATCCCAGTTTGCAGATCGTGTCCAAACATGATCTGTCTCACAGTTTATATCCCTATATAAACCAGACAACATGCATAACATACAATCATCGCATATTAATCAGTCATATCAATATATTAAGAATAACAGTATCATATATAAGCGATATAACATATTATAATCGATATATCTCATAACTGTATCAAGGCAGATTCATAAAACATGCATACATGCATCGAATACAGTAAACACATAACCAAATCAGCCCCTTATACACGTAGCTCTGATACCATTGTTGGGTTTCGGGGCAACAAACGCAGCGAAAACAGTCGTAAAAACAATAAAAAAATCCGAAACCCTAACCCTAGGATCCGTGTACAAGACATGGCTGATTATGGAGAAACGAAATCATACCTTAATTGAGCTTATAATATTCAGAAAGATGGAGGTCCTTGTTGAAACCACCACGCAGCCCTTGTTCAAGATCTGCGTCGCCAAAGTAGTCCACACGAACGCACGATTACGGAGTTGGTACTAGCCAAAAGAACCGCCCTCGGAAAACCTTTCTCTTTCTGTCTCTAGCCTCTCTAATATGCAGAGCTGCTAGGGTTTTGTGTGAAAAACGTATTTTGTCACTTAAACCTAAAACAATACATCATTATGTATTTATATGGAGAGGGATATTGGGCCTATACCTAATCTGATTGGGCTTCCAAAACCCAATCTGATTATTAGTAGTAATAGTTATTATATTCGAATTATTATATAATTAATCAAGTCCTACTTAATTAATCCAATAATTCAATAATAATAATAATTCAATTAAATTCGAAATTTAATTATTGCTCCGTCTAAAACGTTCTTTATGTGTAACCCTTTAGGTTATTATTACGTTGGCAATAATTTTAATATCTCATAATAAAATTATAAACAATGAGCGGCATCTAGTAATACATCATTGCTACCCAAGTAATAATAATAATTGGTGATCCAATTAAACCTTTCGTGACTAATGTTTCCGTGTAATATAATCCCTTTAACCAAATATTATAGATTAAACTCGAGGCATGTTATTAGTCATCCTCTTCAACATTTAATCCAGGTTTCCTTGATCAATGAGTAGACTATTAAAACAAATCAATATTTGAGCATGGCCATGCGTTTTCATAGTCTCACTCAATCAAGAGACCAATAATATCTCTCCTAATAATAGGAGGGTTAAATCCTATATCTATCATTCATATTTCTCATACGACTCATAATATACCCGATGTCCACTTTTATCATCACCCGGTCAAAGGTAACTTTTAATGTAATCAAAGTATATTAATCCTCATATAGAAATATAATGATCTCAAGTCTAAGGATCATTACACCATTATCACTGTGAGCTATTCTAATGACTTTATTACCATGTAGAATCTCACTGTGGGTCTATCCGGTGCCATGTAGAATATTACATGCACCTATGTTCTTGACTTTAGTATCATTATACCTATGACCAATGAGATGTGGTCATTTAGTCAATGAACATACTAATCTTTATGCATCATAATTGTCCTAATTTATAATGCTTAATTAGGGATAATTTAGGAATATAAACACTATTCATATAATCTCATTTTTAAGTCACATACTTAAAGATATAGAATACGTGTTCAATATTCCAAGGACATTTATTACTCTAACATTAATATCGCAGTAAATAAAGACATAATAATTGTTGTCGAATAATCAATAGAACATAATCATTATTAAATAACAAAATAGTGTTTCCCAGAAGTACAATTGTATTGTCTCTAGGGCACTAACACTAACAGGTTCCTACAGTTAATTCTAAATGATGTGTTAACATGTGATGAACGGGAGACATTTGAAGGCGAGGAAACAATTGAGTGCATGAGGATGAAGAGCAATGCAATAACCGCTCCGATAAGAAAGAATCATCTTCCAGGGGTACCCACTGTTCTAACTGAATATCTAAGAATGGTGCCCCTACCACTTCTACCCCCAGGGGAACAGGTAAACGAAGGTAATATCCCTGAACCTGTACTGCCTCCTGAACCACAACCAATGGATGTAGATCCAGAGCCCTCAGCGGCCATTTCTGACCATGAGATTGCAAACCCACAATCTCTAACCACGGTCACAGAGCCTTTGGAAGAGCCAAATGAAACCATAAACGAACCACCTTCCCCTACTATACCCAATATTCAGACATCCATGAGTGTAGAGGGAGATAGTGCCAAAGAAGCACCACATAAGGAGATACACCCTTCAACAACAGCTATGCCTTCCTCTAAAAGGAGAAGAATAGAAACTGAGGCAACTATTGAAACTTCATTTCAATCATCCAAAGAGCCCTTCACAGATTTTTCTGATGCTGATTGGGCTACACTAACCAAAGCTATATCTGAACCTATAGCTCAATCAAGCAAGGAGGAATTGACGGAAGCAACTGGTGTTCCGACCATATTACGGCCAGGTTCACTAGTTGAAGGTTCTAATAACCAAGTTTCTTCACAGACGTCGAGAGAAGGCTCTGCCCCAAATGCAAAATCTAAAGGGTCATTGCCTAGCTCCCCAGATGGAACATATCTGGATCCTGCGGGTAAAGGGTCTGACGTAGGTCCGGATCGGCAACTCGGTGACAATGAATCAATTTCAATTCAGGATCTCTGCTGTTAATAGAGCCTGATTCTAGCTTCCTAGAGATTCAAACTCTAGATCCTACAAAATATACATCATCTACGGATGATCAGCAACTTGGTTTATCCAAGGACGGGGACTTGCGAAGGCCCATTGCACCATCGGTGACCTCCTTAAGGATGGCTACATTGTTTTCTGATGCAGGTACAAAGAGCACTAAGGGAATGAGTGAAACCCAAACACATACACCTGGCCTGAGTGAGAAAGGAAAAATGAGTGAAACACCAACATAAACGTTGAGTGCACACCCAGAGCCAAATGTGAGGAGTGACACCCTAACCCTACCAACTATTGATGATTTGCTACTACCTACTAAGAGAGAAGTACATGTTCAATCCACTCTCAAGGAGATGACAGTTCATGATAAACAAGGAAATCCACTATTCAAGGTTCCACTGAGACCTTCCTTTGACCAAGGGATCTCCTCTGATCAAGCCAATGCTTCTTTAATGTCTATTCAAGAGAAGGTTGACTTGGCGGTGGCTGATTCTAGAAGAACTTACCGGGTCTTAGGCAGTGCATCTGGCACTATAACAGGTACTAAGCAAGCAGTGGACTCCTTGAAGAAGGAAGCAATGGAAGAACTAGTCGACTTGAGGACTGATGTCAAAGAGCTGAAGGATGGATTCATGAATGAGGTGAATGCTCTGCAACAAGGACAAAAAGCTTTGAGAGAAGACGTTCTGGTTATCCGGAATGGTCAAGCTAGGGTAAAAGATGTAATGAACACCCTCTCAAGAGTGGAGTCTAAGCTTAACCAGAGATTGGATAGAATTGAGAAGACTACCAAGTTGAGATTGGATGACATTGACCTGAAGCTGGCTTCTGTGCAAGAAATGAATAAGGAGATGGCTGAGTTCATGGAGAACCAAAGTGATGGCATACAATCTACATGGAATATGTTGAGGAACCAACAACCCGGACAATCAAATCAACAACCTGATCCTGCTACGAACTTTTATGCTGAGGATAACTTCATCGAGGATTCCTCAACTAAGGGGGAGAAAGTTGGAGAATGGGAGGCAAATGGATGGGGAAGATGGGAAACCAATGAAACTATTCCGGTTAGACAGTATTGGATTGAGGACATGCAACAAGAAGAAGAAAGTGAAGAGGAATTTGAAGTCATGCATGAGCAACCACAACAAGAGGAGCATGAGCCATATTATCCTGAGCCTATAGAACATCCTATCTTGGATGATGATATGGAAGAAGAAGCAAATTCTCTGTCACTGGAACAGGAAGCTGCCTTGGAGATATTGAAAGCTGAAAGAGCTGAAAGAGATGTCAGGCAAGCTGAAAAGCAAAGACACCAAGTAGTTCTAAGGAGTGAGAAGCTGAAAAGATTCAAGGTGTATGCTGAAGTGAGGAAGAAGAAAATGATGGATTTAGCAAAGAAGCAAGGTATTGACTGGGATATGGCTTATAAAACCTTTTGTGGAGTTGAAGACGGATTAGAAGCCAACGACAATGCGGAGGTGGAAGTTATCATTCAGGACATCAGAAGTGCAAATCCTGAAGATCAGACTTACTTCACTGCACTGAGAAATTTTGTGATATTTCTGAAAGCTGGAGTTAAAGCAAATGGTGCCTGGAACATATTGATCAATTTTCTTGAGAAAGGTACATTTGTGATTTCTACTAAGTTTTTCGAACAGAGAACATACACGGAACTGTAGGTGATGCTCGTCAAGATTCAAAGGACTACAAGGCTAAATGAACTGCTCCGTGAGCATGTTACAGAAATCTTGATGAAAGTCAGTCCAGAGATTACTGATAATCCTCCAATGGTTAGATTCATGACGAATGACTTGTTCAGAATCTGCTATTTGACCGAGGACAAGCTGAAAGACTATCCAAGCAACTATCTTATATCAGTGGAGAAGTATCTTAGATCCACTAGATTCACATCAACGGAGAAGGACAAAGCAGCCGACACTCTACGAAGATTTCTAATGGAGATTGTTCCTTACTATAGGAAGAGAGTGGAGAGAGGATTGGAAGTGCGTCCCAGACTACCAAACATGCCAAAGCTAAACAAGAAGGATGTTAACATTGCATGGTTGTGGGCTGGAGTGGGACAAGAGGTTGAGTACATTGGAAGACACATCAAAGGAGCAATCCTTAAACCTGGAGAACCACTGCACTATCCTTCCGTGATTGATTATTAAGCTGCTAACTCCAATCCAATGATTGAAGAAGGTGAGATTGAAATGGACTAAAGAAAAGAAGCAAAGAACAAAAGAACTATCAGCTCAATCTAGAGGATCAACTTCTATGTATAAAGTTTAATTGTTTTTTGAATTATGAAATCTGGAAATGTATATATATATCTGATCCAGAATGCATTTAATATTATCAAGTTGTCTTACTTTAATTAGTTTTATGTTTCCTTAGTTAGTTGAGTTATCCTCGAAGTATTTGCTTGTCAAACTCTATACAATCAAATAGGGGGAGATTGTAAAGCATAATGTAACATAATATGTAAAAGAGATAACTGCAAATCAACAAAGGAAAAGATAGACAATAATATTAACAGAAGCACAGGAATCCAGAATCAAAGAAGAAAAGGTAAAATCAAAAAATCAAAATATGGTATGTATTCTTGAAGTCCGTAAACAGGTCACGGAAAGAAGTTCATGAAAATGTTCAAGCCTCAGTGACAGCAAAAGAAACAAGACTTTCAAGACTATAGAAGTATGTGAATGATTTAGGGTTAGTACCACAGGATTCCAGTGATTTATTTGAAGCAACCATATTGACAAAGGACTTATCAACATCATTGAATTGAAGACACAGAGGAATTGATCAAGTGTTATTCATCTGTGAACCAGACCAGTTGCACTAGTTGACGGCACTTAAAAAGATCAAGTTGTTTTATCGTCTCAGAAGAAATTGATTTAGTCAAAAACTAAACACCCAGAAACTTAGGAGATTGTTTAATAGATCAAGGACAAGAAAAGAATTCGATGGTTTTTCTATTTAGAAAACCATCGAATGTGATTTAAAGAAAACAAAAGAAAACTAAAGTAAGTTCATTTTTCATTCGATATTTTTAATTAAAAAACCATCGAATGGAATATTAACTTTATCATTCAATAGTTTTCTATTTGGAGGAGCAGGTGAAAAGTTTCTTTGTTTATCAAGTTGATGAAGATCCAACGGCCAAGATTAAATGCCTTCTTTTGGTTCTCTGGTTTTTCAAATCAAGACTATAAATAGAGAATGAAGACAGTGTCTTCTTCAGTTGGTTGGCAGAAGTGATCGTATTTACTCTGAAGAATTAAGTGCTCAAGAACAAATTCTGGAGAAAATTTATAGTGCCTTTATTTACAAAGTTTGTATTGATTACGTTAACCTGAACTCATTGAAGCTAATCTATGGATTAGAATTTGTAGCACTCCTCGAGGTTTATATTTATAAAACGATATATTCCCCGACTCTTGGTTTGATTTGGTGTATTTTATTTCGTAGTTGAACTGAATGGTTTATCCGCGAACGAAATTGAATAATTTGTAGGTATCGTATTCAACCCCCCCCCCCCCCCCCTATGATACTTTGGACCTAACAAACCGCTAGAGGAGAAGAAGCCAAATTCAATGGATGAGACTAAATGGAAGCTATTGGATAGGCAGGCTCTGGGTGTTGTCAGATTGACTTTGGCGAAGAACGTTGCTTACAATATCGTCAAGGAAATGACAACTCATGGATTGATCAAGGCATTAACAAATATGTATGAGATGCCATCTGCTTCGAATAAGGTGTATTTGTGTCGTTTGTTGTTTGCCGTGAGATTGAATGAAGGTGATTGTGTTGCTGATCATGTGAACGAATTTAATTCTATCCTATCAAGATTGGCATCAATGGATATTAAATTCGATGAAGTACAAGCCTTGTTGTTGGTATCCTCGTTACCTGACAGTTGGTCAGGATTTGTCACTGCTATTAGTAATTCATATGGGAGTGGTAAGATGACTTTTAATGGAGTTCGAGATTCGATTCTTGGAGAAGATATTCGTAGGAGAAACTCAGGAGAGTCGTCAGGTTCCTTATTGAGTACTGAGATTAGAGGCAGAAAGTCCGAGAGGGGGCAGAATCAGGGGCGTAGTAGATCGAAGTCACAGAAAAGAGGACAATCCAAAGATCGCAATGAGATTGTTTGTTGGAATTGTCAGAATAAGGGTCACTTCAGAAATCAGTGTACGGCTCCGGCAGCTCCTAAAGGAAAAAAGAAAGAGGATAATTCAGCTAATGTAGTTGAAGAAGTGGTGAGCGACGATGCTTTGATTTGTTGTGTTAAATGTTCGGTTGAATCATGGGTTATGGATTCTTGTGCATCATTTCATGCGACCCCTTGCAAGGATTTGATGTTAAATTTCAGACTTGGAAATTTTGGTAAAGTCCGTCTTGCTGATGATGAGACTTTGGATATTGCGGGAATGGGAGATATTAATCTCAAGATTTCTTGGGGGACTAGCTGGACGTTGAAAGATGTAAGGTACATTCCCGGACTTAAGAAGATGTTGATATCTGTGGGTCAGTTAGATAAGGAAGGGTATCGAGTTTCTTTCGGAAACGGACAGTGGAAGGTTATAAAGGGGAATCTAGTTGTTGCTCGTGGAGAGAAGAAGGGGACTTTGTACATAGTTGAACAATCTAGCTATGAAGCAAATGCAGTTGCTGATGAGATTGGGTCTTCAACTTTGTGGCACCAAAGACTTGGTCATATGAGTGAAAAGGGTATGAAGCTGTTAACTTCAAAGGGGAAGATTCCAGAGCTGAAGAATGTGGAAGTTGGGTTCTGCGAGCCATGTGTTCTTGGAAAGCAGAAACGAGTTACTTTTGCAAAATCAGGGAGGACCCCGAAGGCTAAGAAGTTAGAGCTAGTTCATACAGATGTATATTGTCCAACAACAGTTGCATCGTTGGGAGGATCTCGCTACTATGTCACTTTCATTGATGATTCCACTAGAAAGGTATGGATTTATTTTTTGAAGAAAAAATCAGATGTGTTTGATACTTTCAAGAAGTGGAAGACTGAAGTTGAAAACCAGACCGGTTTGAAGGTTAAGAGTTTGATGTCAGATAATGGTGGTGAGTATAGTAGTGATGAGTTTAAAAGCTATTGCGCAGAGTACAGGATTAGAATGATTAAAACTATTCCAGAGACACCACAACAGAATGGTGTTGCAGAGCGCATGAATAGAACCTTGAATGAGAGTTCCAAGAGTATGCGGTTACATGCAGGGTTGCTGAAGATTTTTTGGGCAGATGCAGTTAGCACAGCAGCGTATCTCATAAACAGAGGACCTTAAGTTCCTTTGGGGTTCAAGATTCCTGAAGAAGAGTGGCAGAAAAAAGAGGTAACTCTTTCACACTTGCGAGTTTTTTGGTTGTGTTTCTTATGTGCGTGTTAAAGATTCAGACAGAGACAAGCTTGATCCGAAAGCAAAGAAGTGTATCTTCATTGGTTATGGCTCAGATGATATGGGTAACCATTTCTAGGATGAACTGACAAAGAAGGTCGTTAGAAGTAGAGATGTTACTTTTAATGAAAATGCAGTGTACAAGGATAAGCTTGTAGTCGATTCTGAGTTTGCAAAGGAACAACCTGAAAAAGAGAAAGAAGTGCTTGAAGATATTACTGAAGAAGATCTTGCAGGAAATAGTGGGAGTTCTGGGAATGCTGATGAGATAGGTTCAGTTACTTCACAGGCCGAGGTAAGAAGATCTAGCAGAACTGTGAGGCCGCCACAAAGATTTTCTCCTTCGGCATATTACATGTTATTGACCGAGGATGGAGAGCCTCAGTGTTATTCAGAGGTAGTTCAGGTGGATGATTCAATTAAGTGGAAATCAGCCATGGAAGAAGAGATGAATTCTCTTGAGAAGAATGAGACTTGGTCTTTAACAGAATTACCAGCAGGAAAGAAGGCTTTACAGAATAAGTGGGTGTTCAGGATCAAAGAAGAACCTGATGGAAGCAAAAGGTACAAGGCAAGGTTAATAGTCAAGGGATATCAACAGAAAAAGGGTATTGACTATACTGATATATTTTCTCCGGTTGTTAAGATGACTACTGTTAGACTTGTGTTAAGCATTGTGGATGTAGATGAGTTACATCTAGAGCAACTAGATGTTAAGACCGCGTTCTTACATGGTGATCTTGAGGAAGACATCTACATGGTTCAGCCAGAGGGATTTCAGGTAGCTGGGAAAGAAAACTTGGTTTGCAAGCTTATAAAAAGCTTGTATGGTTTAAAGCAAGCACCAAGACAATGGTACTTGAAGTTTGAGAACTTTATGATGAAGAATGGGTACACAAGGAGTGCTATGGATCATTTTTGTTACTTTAAACAGTTTGATTCATCGTATATCATATTGTTGTTGTATGTTGATGACATGTTGATAGCAGGATCAAACATGAGGGAAATCAACAGGATAAAGAGACAGATGTCTGAAGAGTTTGAGATGAAGGATATGGGTGCAGCAAAACAGATACTTGGTATGAACATCATAAGGGATAGATCTGAAGGTACTTTGAAATTATCTCAAGAGAAGTATATTGAGAAATTATTGCAGAAATTCAGTGTCCCGGATGCGAAGACCAGAAGTACACCGTTGGCAACTCACTTTAATCTCACCACTAGTACAGAAATGACTTTTAGCGTCGGTCAAAAAGGCCTTTAGCGTCGGTTTTTAAGCGTAGTATATGTAGGGGACGCTATAGGTATGTGTCTATAGCGTGGTTAAATGTACGACACATATCAGTTGCAAATAGCGTCGGTTGTTTAAAGAACCGACGCATATGAGCTGGTAAAAGCGTCGGTTGCCTAAAAAACCGACACATATGGTCTTACTATTAGCGTCGGTTGCCTTAATAGCCGTCGCATTTGATCTTACTATTAGCGTCGGTTTCCTAAAGAGCCGGCACATAAAGTAAGGTTATAAGTGTCGGTTCTTTCAATAACCGTCGCTTTAAGTCAATTTAAAAAAAATCAAAAATTAAAATTTCAGTAACCTTTACAAATACCACATTATAGAATATAACAATTGCAATTATTCCAATCCAACAAACATCAAATTTATTATCTAAAAATAATAGTGTCAAACACCAGGTACAAATGCAATTGAGCACCATTAACAATCCTCATAACATGAATCTAATCTTAAATATACTTTCTGCCAAAGCTAACAATTATATAATCCTTTATAGTTATCTTTATATTCTTGGCAATAGCAAAACCTTGACATGCATCTCCAACAGCCTATCAACCCAGCTGAGTCCCAAATCTGTTAAACCTTTCTACAACACATTACACAAGTTTAACATGTTAGTCCTTTTCATTTCTACCAGACGTGCGAGAAAGAACGAGTGACTTCTGCTTGAGAGTGTTGAACCAATGATATCACTCTGAATCAATGAGGCAACAACATCAGTCTAGAATCTGTTGTTCTAAATAAATGATAATGATGATAACCAAACACTTTTTTAATTATCAAGTCAGGGATCTTACGCATTCATAGTTTACATGAGCTTTTTGAAGCTTTAGATCTGAATCACTGATGTTCTCCAAATGTTTTAGCACATCCTCTTCATACTCCCAGAAATATCTTAAATCATTCTACTGAGTTAGTAATATATACAGAAGCCTTATACACTCATTGAAGCATTACCATGTCCAGTATCATACCTTCCCATTTAAATCTGCATGATTTTGATCAATCTTTATTCTAAGTTCAACAGCCACAAGTGTTTCTTCCGAACCATCCAGCAAATCTGTCAAACCTTGGCTGCCGCCTCCTAGTCCTAAAGCTCTGGCTGATGCAAGTTTATTTAACAATTTGACCTGCAAGTAGTGCCGAAAGAAAACAAATTATGTACATGGTCAAGTTTTAATTGAATTACACCCTCAAATCTCTATTGCAAAATACAAGTAATACTTAAGTTACATGAAGCCTATATTTCTATTTATCAAGATCAATAGGCAAAAGGTATAACTAGCAAAAAAAACAAGCATAAATATAACTAGCAAAAAAACAAGCAGAAGGTATAACGAGAAAAAATGGAAAAACCACTTAAATGAAATAGAAAACTCAATGACAACTGTGATTAATAAACACTTACTTCCTCTAAAACAATATCAGACATTAAAGCAATCAGGCGATTGTGATTAAACTCATAATCAGTAAAATCCATAGTAGCAGATCTGGGAAGAACTTGTATCAATTAAAACCCAACAAAAATTTATGAACATTTAATTTATGCATATCACCTGTCAACGTCTATATAAAAAATGATCCATGGATTACATACAAAGAAACATACATTCGTAAACTTCAAATTCTGGGGGATATAAGTGAAGCTTTAGTGCATCTAAGTTTAACAAATTGGATAGTTTTTACGGAATGGAGGGAGACTGTCTCAAAGAAGGAAAAAAGGCTAGCATATATGGTTGAAGTTATAAAAAATTTCAGAATAATTGGATGATTGATCCAATCAATATGCTTGTACAAATTTCACAATTTACAAGAGTTGTTGTAGTAATTAAGAACTTATGATCATCATGAGGAGTTTAAACAAAAAAAAAATACTTGGAATATTGTTTATTTGAGAACATCTCAACTCAACAGTGGAAAGAGACAAAATTTATAGGTAATCTTACTCACAGCGAAAAACCTCCCGCTCCATTGCATGCATCAAAAATTATATGGAAACCCTCCAATGGATTTTCTGAGAATCCAAGAGAATAACAACCGTCGGTAAAAGCATATTTGTAAAGACTTGAGGAACTAATATTAAGACTTTGTCCCCGAGTATGAGCAAGGTGTTAGAAAATGGAAAGTTTGAGGCATATTTTAAATATGTTCTTGATGGAATTTCCGGAAACTAACAATTGGAGGTTGTTCCTTGTATGAGGACTTAAACTTTCATGTTTGGATCTAAGACATTTTCTTAGTGTAATCCATAAATAAATTGAGTTGAAATAGGTTGCTTGAAATGGGTTATGTGGGTTGGTTATATTGGAATAACTTGTATCCCACATAGAAATGGTAATGAGAGGTTGGTGGGTTTATATAGAACCATGTGCAAGAGTAGTGTACAACTACTAAGGCATGTGGGTGTGCATGGTGTTAGTATGTGCCTCACGCGCACACACACACATACACGCGTAGCCGCCGCCGCCTCGTCTTGCCCCGCCACATCACGTCACGTCACGACTCGGGTCGGGTCGAAGGGCGATTTGGGCGAATGTCTCGGCGTCTCGCGTACGCGAGGCAACCTGGGCGAGGAATTTTATTACCTGTTTATTTAATATTATTTATTGATTTAATTTAACAGTATCAGTATTTATTTGTAACATCTATACGAACTGGGTCAGGATTTATATTAAATCCTGATGGACCAGTTCGTGGATCAAATCCTGATGGCCAGTGTCAGTATTTGGAGTTAAATCCTGATGGCCTGGGTCAGTACTTGGATCCTGATGGAGTTAAATCCTGATGGTGGTCCAGTCCTGACGAAATCCCGATGGTCGGTCAAGTACTGATGCCACTCCCGACGGACAGCAAGTCCTGATGGCTTGGAGTACTGATGATGATCAAATCCTGATGGACCAGGAAATCCTGACTGAGCTGTAACTGATATTAAATACTGATGACAACTGTTACGGTAATTAAATCAGAATATTTGGTATTAAATGTCAAATCTTCAGTTACAATATTTGGTCTGTTACGTTTTATTTTGTATTATATTTATATATACAAAGGAGAACGTTTGACAGAGATATGTGAAAGATACGTAACTCTGAAAACCCTAGGCAACTATTATCTTCTCTGCTTTTCTCTCAACACATACAAAATACATAGTTCTTGGGCGAAGTGAGGTGCATGTCGTTGTTGATCATTGCCATTACTGTGAGTGGATTGATATGTGTTGTTTTATCCTTGGAGTGATATTGCTGCAACCCAACACAGCGTAAGTGGGGCAATAATCTCTTCAAGAACAGTCAAGACTTCTCTAAGGTTTGCGACTCAGCTATTTATTGTCTTTCAATATTTGTTAAAGCTCCTGAGAGATAAGTGTTCTTTCTTATCTTATTATTTACAGTCTCTAATTATATTATTGTTTCGACCTTTGTGTTTTGTTTTGTTTATTGGTTATTTGCCTGTTCTTGTTAATACAATATATATATATAACTGCCCTATTGTTGCTGTGTAGTCTAGTTATTATACCCAACACAAGGCAATTGCTGAAAGAACGAGGCAACAACCAAGGTCACAATCTAAAAGTGATAGTGTACATCCAAGTGATAGTTCACTTTATATATATGATTGTTTCCCTTCCCATCCTACTGTGTTTATGTTACTTTCACTTGACATCCTAGTAGGTCTCATAACCAAGTCCCCTATATTGATTTCTACCACATACATCTCACATGTGACCTATTACATGCACTAATTGAACATATTCGAAAATGTTTTGTTCCAAGGCAACATTCTGTAATTTAAGAGAGCAACTCAGGATAACATTTAGTTAAAAACAATTGCTTGTAATAACACACCAAAACAAAAACTTTAATTCCTAAAATAATAAATTATCGATATCACCACTTTAATTTTATTAATATAATAGGAAAAAGTACAATTAAAAACAAAAAAAATTAGTATAAAAATGTGCAACCTTCGTACCATTCTAAAGACTTATAAAATGAGGCAAAGTTAGAAATGTAAAATAAAAATGTGCAACCTTCGTACCATTCTAAAGACTTATAAGATGAGGCAAAGTTAGAAATGTAAATGAAAGACTACAGTAAGAGAATTTTTACCAGACCCAAATGTAAATGTATCTCCTTTACTCTGCAAAATCATATTCAGATGTCGACGGAAAGAAACAAGTGCATCTGTAAACTATAAGAAGATGAAGAGGAACCCAACTAATTGAGAGCATGGAGAATGTCCTAGTTCAATTGCAATACAGCAACAAGTCGGGTTACCAGCATCGAGTTTCAAATTACAGAAATTAGGCATTGTATAACTAGATTGATGGGTGACCGGGAGAGAACGAAAAATTAAAAAAAATTGTGGAAAGCACTGATTTAAATATCAGTTTAGAATCGATTACTATTGGAGAGGAAGCGAAGAGAGTCTGTGAGAAAGAGGATGGCAAAGTTCTCGGTTATTTGTTACTTATTTGATAGGTTTGAAAAATAATTTGGTGGAGTTTTATCTAATAATCAATGTTCTAAAAGAAATGTGTTTTTTAGAGATTAATGGAATAATTGGTGGTTAATTGGATCATTAATCAAATATATTTTATTTTATAACACTACGCCATAAGTGGGCTACAGCAACACCTGAAAAAGTGTGGTTATAGCCCAAAAAACTGTTGGTAAAAGGAAAAAAACAGGCTATGGCTACACTTTGACCAAATTTGAGGGTGTTAGAAAAATGGCCGCTACCATAGGGGTCTACGCCAACACTTTTGTGGTTTTTGGTAACACGGGAGAAATGTGTAGGTGTAGACCCCTACGCCAACACTTTTTATTTCTGTGGCTACATATTATTAGTTGTTGCTATAGATCTATGCCTACACAGTTATCTTTGTAGTAACACTCCTAATAGTATTGCTATAGACCTATACCAACACATTTTTAGTACTACTGTAACACAAAATTATGAAACACTTTGATGTTTTTACCAACACCCTTACGACTATCCCTACACTTTTTCTTAAACATTTTTAGATTTTGTGCCAACACTTTGCTATACTTTTGCCAACACATAAAGACTAAATACTTTGGAGTCAATGGTTACACTTTGCATGCTTTTTACCAACACTTTAAATACAGAATGACAACATATGACATTGAAATATAGAACTTCCCATTCAAAATATTACCAAACATTCCAATACATAAACAGGCTCTCTAGAAGCCATTTCAATACATAAAAAACCATCCAAAATAACATCAACTCCACAAACCATTCCAATCAATCATCCATCTACTACATAAACCAAACCAACATCCAAAACCTAACTAAAATACTACGAAATAGCTAAGCAGCCAATACAATCATTATTTGCTCTCTCTGCCATCTCGGCAGCGTCCCGTGCTTCCATCTTCTTCTTCTTCTTCCATTCTAAGAATAACTCAGGAGTCATGGGAGTTGAAGTAATTACTTTAGTACGCTGAAATCGAAGAATCAATCTTGTCAGAAATCATCAAATGGGAAAAACGAGAAAAAGGATTCTTCCTCAATCTTTAGATGTGATTAGTGATAGCCAATTACGTGTTTTACAAAAAAAAAAAAAAAAACTTTGTCCATTGCCACATTATTACGATAATGCTCCATTTTAGTGGACGTTGCATAAACTTGCCTCATGGAAAAATATTCCAACAACACAGAAGTACAACTTTTGTTCTATGACAAACAATTAATCTGGTCTTTAAAGGTTTCAAAGCATGCATTCAATTTCCAGAAACAGAATATAGTAATTAGTGAGCAAGTCTTTGTACGCATACTTGATCGCAATGAAATTCAGAAAGAATACTATTAAGACATTGGGCTTTAACTTTCATTCTAAATAAACCTTTTAACAATTCATCAAAATCAGGTACTAAAGTTTGTTAAGAGTTAAAGATATAACACACATTTTTTTTTCTTTTTTTATTTGTTGCTGGGAGTCCCTAGGTGCCTCGCTCTAGGACATGTAACTCTTAATCAATTTACTCAAACTAGTTCAATCTTTTTGCTGAGTAATCTAGACACTCCAGGCTACGACATCACAAAATATTAAAATATAATATGAAATATACAATGTATGGCATTGGTTTAAAGTCTGCCCTTGTCCGCTGTCCAGAATCAGCATGAGTACGCAATGCAAAATCTGTTATAACTCAAGTTTCATGAGTCTGGTGCCTAATATATTTTATGGGCATATTGTCAATACTCTAAACTACAATTTCTGTTCTTTGACCGAGAAGTAATTATGTTTTTAAGACTCCCAAAACAGACATTTAATCCAAGGCAGAAATTCTGAAATTTGTAGATTTCTGGAAGTTTATTATATTTCTAGGACCTTTACACCCACAAATTAATTATAAAAATTACCAAAATTGATAGGCCTCTGGATTAAAGGATTAAAGGATCAGGGACAACTTTTCTTCTAGACACTACTATTTATTTTAAGAGGAAATGTTCTGCTATTTATTTTAAGCAAGGTGTTTGCAACTTTTTTATCGCACATCGAAATCTGGGTGGCATTTTATTTGATTGATAAGTTTAAGTGCATCAACCAAGTGCAAGAACACGGGAGTATTATTTTCTAAAGGTGTGAATTGCATACGGGATAGTGTACCTTGATTTCCCCTTTGAAATATGCTTGAATTTCGATCAGGACTCAAAATTTGAAATTAATTATCCCAGTACATTGAAATATGTTATTCTGGAAAATTCAGAAAATGCAGCAAAAGTTGAGTTGTATATTAATAGGAGTACCTGCTTCTCCAGCTTTTCAGAGAGCCAATTCACTGTCATTGATGATGTCTTCAGCATACTGTCAAGAATAACAAATTGTTATCATCTTCTGCCAGAAAAGATAAATCCTGCAACAACAAAAAAGGTGAATATAGGAAATCATATTACAATACCAAGAGAGTATCACTCAAGATTTTGAGAAACTGCAACAAACAAAAAGGTGAATATAGGAAATCATATTACAATACCAAGTACTCCCGAAGCCAATGTTAAGTCACTTTGGGAAGATGATGTTCATCCACATTATGTCATGAGACGCTATGCTGAATTCACAGCTTCACTGATTCACCTTAATGTGGAATATGGAGATGGTCAGGTAATATATATGTCAAAGTTTGTGAATACCTACTCTCCTGCAATAGCAGTGACCTTGTGCATGGAACTTATGTTTCTATCCGGCATTATGCTTCTCAATGTTTTAGCTTGAACTAAACATGGAAAGACTTCGAATGGCTGGCTGTTGATGACTTGCTTGTCAGGCTTGCACAAAAATTCCCCAAGCCAAAGCTACAGACAGTGTTTCCAATAAATAACTATGACATGACAATTGTTGTATTCAAGGTATATACCGAATATTTTTTGTTGCTTAATTAACTAGGTCGCATCTGTTTATACACACTTTTGTAGGTGAGTACATTGAAAGAAATTTCTACTGTTTATAATTTCTAGCAGTTTATAATCGAGTGGTCGAATGTTTTATTGTTTAGTACTATATTCTCGAAATATTTACAATAGCTTCGTTTTCCAGGAAGCTAGTGAAGGTGGGAAAATCCAGATGCACTTTGAAGAACTTTTGAAAAACAACAGAGATGTATTTGTGGTAAGTATCCACTTAATAAGAAATAGCTTATTTTTGTAACTCTAGAAAGAGCCCATTTGGGTTCACTTAAAATAAGTTACTTATAACTTGTTGTACTTATATATTCACTTTAAGTTAAAACTGAAATTTTTACTTTAAGTTGGATGTACCTGTTTGGGTGATTTTACTTCAAAGTGAATTTAGTGTTTGGAAATTTTACTTGAACTAAATTTTGACTTAATAAAATAAAATTCAAATTATTTGAACATAAAATAAAGGTACTAAATATCCAACTCAATGATTCAAGAAAATATCGTCATAGTGTTGTGTATATATAGGGTTTGTTGAAATAAGCAAGGACCGTACCCAGGCTTGTACAAATAATATATATATTAACAAAGTAAAAAAAAAACTCAATATTTGTTCATTTTTTCTTGTAGGAGGAACTACTGCTAGAGCATTTTAGCAATCTTATAAAGTTTGTCAAGAACAGAGCCGGTAAGCTTCTGATACAAATTACTTTCCAATTGTCTAATATGTATAAAAGCCTGTTAGTTTTTTTACCAATTTGCAATTTATTACCAGCCGAGGACTCGAGTTCTGGTTCTAAGAAGCCAATTACTGTTGCTGAAGTGGAGCCACTCGTAAAAGACTTTGCCAGTAGATGGAAAGCTGCGATTGAGCTGATGCACAAGGATGTCATCACTTCTTTTAGCAATTTTCTACGTGGAATGGATATCTTAAGATCTGCCTTGACTCAACTGCTCCTTTACTATACCAGACTCTCCGACTGCATCAAGAAAATTGCTGGCGGATCTGCTCTAAACAAGGATCTTGCTTCTATAAATTCAATCGTGTTTGAAATTAAGAAATACTCTATGACAGACTTTCTAGGTCATTGATATGTGCCGAAAGTAGCCATGATAGTTAAATTTTGTAACAAGCAAAAAAATTAATCTTTACTAAAGGTGTAAATGACAGCGGTGATGAATGTGGGTTGTAAGAAAGAGAAAAGTATATAATTTTGGATTTGAATGCTACAATTTGTAAGAAATCTACGAGGGTTTTGCAGCTTTTGCTTCTGCCAGTGTTTTCTTTTAGGCCATGTGATGTTTGAACTATAAATAGAATATGATTGGTTAAAAAGTAAATTACAAAACATTTGATTGGTTTAGCTGAACTTGAATTCTCAGTTAGACTTGAATCCATAATAATCAGTCAAACTGATTACTTTATTTGTGGAAATGTATACATCTGTAAAATTATCATACTTTTTGCAATTTTCATAGTTCTATCCATGGTTACCGGGTCATCTTCCTACAAGTGAAAAGCCACTACCCTAACACCTCTTGGTGTATTAGTTTCTCCCTTGCTCCTTCACGGAATGTTGAGGGTTTGAACCTTATCCAAGACAAGGTGGATGTGTGCGTGTGTTTAATCAGAAAAGAAAAAACCGGATAATCTAAGCAGATATAGGAGAGTATGAACTAGAAGCCCCAAATGAACACTTGTTATTACGCAGTCTCGACCAAAATGCAACAAACAAAAAGGTAATATAGGAAATCATATTACAATACCAAGAGAGTATCACTCAAGATTTAGTATTACTGAAAGAGGGGACAGAAACAAACCTGCAAAGGCTTTTTAGGCACAACATGATCTTTCTCATCAATTTCCCCTGCTTTCCTTTTCACCTTCCCCTCACATTCCACTGCAAAATGACCCACTTTACCACATAGAAAACATTTGTCCTTCTGTCCTGGATTGTCTAACACCTGACATAATTTATAGGGCAAAAACATGGGTTAATTATTGGATCAAAGGATATGCAATATCAAAACACATTCCAGAGTACACAATAACAATGTTTTTCTACGAATCAAGATGAGACCCAATCTTTAAAACAAACCTATTTTATTTGTTGACACGTTGACTTAACTAAAATATGAAAATTCATCTACGGAGTTTTAGAATATTTTGGTTTTGGCACTTGGGAAGAAATTTAACTATGTATGAACAATATGGTAATCCAAGTGTTTTTCTATGTCATTAAGGCCCCAAAGGTTCGTCTAACAAATCAAAAAAAACATGACAGAAGCAAGAGTGAGGCATATAATTACATTCAATATACCCAATTGAAACCTGTAATAACATAATACAAAACACAAAATAGAGTACAACAGAGAACTTATATGGATAACACAAACACAAACATAAAACAAAGACGATGTTTACATGAAATCTAAGAATGTTATAAGCATAATATACCCAATCAAAACAAAGACCTAATTCAACAAAGAAGAAGAAGATCTGAAGAAGCACTAATTGCTTGTAGTTTCAAACGAAGCCCTAATTACAGATTGTAAAGAACCCCTAATTAGAGAACCTCAATTGCTTGTAGTCATAATTGTTGAGCAGAGATTGTAAAGAAGCCCTAATTGCTGAGTATCGAGAGAGAAGGAGAGGGTGTTCAGTTGAGAGAGAGATATGAGAGAGTTGAGAGAGAGATAGAGTTGAGAGTGTTGACCCGCTTAATTGAAAATATGAGGACAAATATTGACCCGCTTAACTAATTGAGTGAAAATTTGAAAAAAGTAATAATTGACCCGCCTAGTGTGTTAATGTGCAGCCCGCCTATTTTTTTAGTTAGTACTAACATTTTTTTCAAAGACCAACGACTACACCGAGTTAGGCGTTAGCATAGATACTGAACGACGTCTACCGTAACACTTATTTATAGCAATGCTAACAGAGAAAAAAAGTGTAGGCGTAAATCAATTTGAAGACATATATGGTTACACTTTTGCTTGTAACACTGAAAAAAACGTCATTATTGCCCACTTATGGCGTAGTGTAAATATGATGAGTAATTTTAATTCAGTAAAATCAAGATTTCAAAATATTTAAAAAATTATTACATATCATTATCTCATTTTGATATTTAAATGATAAGATTTACTAGAAAAGACCCGCATATCACTAGTATATGAAATATAAAATTTTAAAAAGGATTTACACGTTTCTTTAAAAACTTGGAGTTATTCTAATAAAAAAAGTACTATAAATATGTTTTTTCAGCTTTTGAAAACTTCAATATAATATAAAAATCAAATTGGAAATATCTTTTACATCTGATACTAAAATATTTATAGTATGAATATTTACTTTTAAAAGAATAATGTTAGGGGACCATAAAAAATTTCCATAAAAATCACCAGAATGACCCGACAATTGTGAGGTGGCAAAATAAAATGTTTCGATTGGAAGGATTCATTTCAAATGCACGCAAGTCCCTTTTATTAATTATTATATCAACCAATTAAGAAGAAACACTTTGAATTATAATGATTTTTATGAAAAAAAAATTTATAGTTCTCTAGCATTTCTCCTTTTAAAATATCTTAAATTTAGACTATATAACTTATGGCCGCCTTAAAAGAAACTTATGACCATTTTTTATTGAAAAAAGGAACACAAATATTTACATTTATCTATAAATATAAAAAGAATAAAATAACGTTTAATTTTATTTTTTTCATAAAATTATGCAATTATGCTCAATTTGATCATGTATTTTTTGATATACAACTTATTTTTGTAAATGAAAGATGAAAACAAAGGCAATGTCTATCATCAAGTGCTTGTGAGTATCAAGTGTTATCAGGAAGGACCCCACACTGACAAGATGAGACACGTAGCTTGAAAGCAGGAGCTCACATAAATGGCGTCGGGTTGAAATGCAACCGACGTATATTTTAACCCTTTTGCGTTGCAGTCATCTAACCGACGCTTATGTTTCATATTATGGGCCGGGAATTAAGTAACCGACGCTCAAACTATATTTTATGCGTCGGCTTTTACGTAACCAACGCTTAAGCTATTTCTATTGCGTTGGCTTTTAAGCAACCAACGCTTAAACCATATCTGATGCGTCGCACAATCCAGAAACCGATGCTTAAGCTATTCCTACTGCGTCGGCTTTTAAACAACCGACGCTTAAACCATATCTGTTGCATCGCAAAATCAAGAAACCGACGCTTAAAAGTAGCATATGCGTCGATTTATATAAAAACCGACGCAATAAGACCGACACAATAGGTCATTTCTGTACTAGTGCACGAAGAAGCAGTCACCTAAAACGGATGAAGGCAAGAAAGATATGGCTAAAGTTCCGTATGCAGCTGTAGTTGGCAGTTTGATGTATGATATGGTGTGTACAAGGCCAGACATTGCTCATGCAGTGGGAGTTGTTAGCAGGTTCATGTCTAATCCAGGAAAAGAGCATTGAGAAGCAGTCAAGTGGTTGTTGCGCTACTTGAAAGGCACATCCAAGGTTGCATTGTGTTTTAGCAAGAAAGATGTTATCTTGGAAGGGTTTTCTGATGCAGATTTGGGTGGATGTTTGGTTACCAATGAAAAGTTGAAGCTTTGCATAGCTTCAACTAGCCTTCAGAATTGATTAATGAGAAGGCGCTGCACTAGTTAGAGTTATTGATCGAAGTATCGGGTGTTACTAGATTTACAAGAGTGAAGAGAATATGTGGTTAGACTCCAAGTGGGAGATTGTTGGGTTTGTGGAGTCTAACAGGTTTCAGAATTGGTTTCTGATTTGAGTTAGAATTTCCAGATCTGAATTCTAATTAGAGTTAGTAATTTCAGAATTTCATAATTAGACTCTTATTAGTTTAGGCCCAGTTTTTTCTCTTATAAATAGTCTCATGTAATTGTAAAACACCAACACATCAGAACACAACAGAACACAACATAGTTGTGAGAGATCAATACAAAATTAGTGCGGTTTTTGGAGTAGGAATTTCTGAACCACGTAAATTTTTGTCTTGTGTGATTGTCGTTTATTTTCTTGTTCTTGTTTATTCTCTTTGGGTTTTGCTTTCGTTGTTGTATACTCAACAAGGATAATACATATTAGAGGAATATGTTTTATGTAAACTTGAATGGCGATGTGTGCTTATGTGAACCATTGTTTCTTATTCTATGGTTATGAATTATATATGTGGCATAAATATTATGTGTTTGTGCGCTTAGGAAACATGGGGTAGTTTAGAATAAAGGTTAGAATTTTAGAGGTATTATACTGAAATAGTATATATTCTTTTGTAGAGTCCAGAGACGTGGAACTTAGAGCTAAAGGCAAGACAAAGGTGGAGAACCAGTGAATCTAATTACTCTTTTTAGCTACTTAAAAATCCAAAGAAGTAGAGCGTAGGAGTAAAGGCAAGACAAAGGTGGAGAACTGGTGAATCTGATTACTCTTTTTAGCTATTTAAGGCAAGTAATACCTACTTACTTTCGTATTTCATTTCCATTCTTTCACTTTGATATATGAACTGCTATCTTGTTTTATATACCCTAATTTCTGTTGATACATCATGTTTCTCTCGTGAACGTTATCCCCGTAAATACAAAACGATGTCTTTTAAACCATATTTTTGCTTAGACTCTTCCTTAGACCTTATCCTTTGATTATACCAACATTTTGATACCTATTAACTTGAGATTCTATTGAATTAGATTTGAACTTGTACCTATGAACTACACACGTACTTGAAATTGAGAATACCTGAACCCTCACTTTGGTACTATACAAACACATATCTAATGATTTACAAAGGATTGCTTTCATAAGAAAGGTTTTAAAAGAAAGGAAGTTTCAAAATTTAGAATCATTCAAATTCCAATGCATGGTTTCCACGGATCCTAAGATTAGAGGCGTAAGAGGCCGAGTGACGCCGGTCCAGCACTTTTTAAGTATAATGAAAGGACTAGGGATGGACTAGTCTAAAGGCCAACGTGTGCCTATTGGGACCCAATATAAGGACCAGAGGGACTGTGTGTCTGGTATGGGGACTTTACGTGGCTGATCACCCGTATTGTCCGGTGCGTCGTGAAAAAAATAATCTCCAATTCACTTACTGCTTTTCTTAAAACAATTACTTTATAAGGAAGTTGGTTTACCCTTTGAAATTGTATATCCAGTTCATTGTTCTGATATTCTTTTGATATGGTTCTGGTATACCTTTGATATATAGATTGGTTTTGGAAACTATTTTTTCGTGGTTAACTATTTGGCCATATTATTACTTGCTAAGCATTTGGCTCATTCTATTTTGTTTCTAACCCTTTCACAGTTAATCAAAAGGATGGTACGCACATTACAGACAATTAGGAAATCATCCCTTATGGATAGTTTTGGGATGCCAACTCAGGAAGATGGTTGATTTTCTTTAGTAGATGTTTTTGGCAAGGAGATGTATAACTTTTGGGACTAAGTTGTAATAACATTTGAAAAACTTGGTATGTAATATTATAAGTTAGATAGTTGATGCTTGTTTCACACCATTACCTGTTAAAGATCCAGGGTAGAGTTAGGGTCGTGTCTGCATGTTTATTTTATTATTTACAGGTTTATATGTATAGAGGTTGTAGTGACTCCCCAATCATGACCCCAGATTGGGAGGGTGTCACATTTATTTCGACTCATATATACTAATTTTTTTAATTAAAGTATGCCCTGAAGATGATTAATTGATCATGCCCATGAAAGAATTAAAGAAGGCTTCAAAAATAATGGATTTACAGTAATGAATGTAAGAATGTTCTAAGCCACGATTAGAGAAGTCCAAGTTTTCGTATTACAGAATTCCAAATTTGAGAAGTCAAGAATGTGCCAATTCGAGAAGACAGATGTATTGATTAGAGAAGTTAAGGAAATCACTAATTCGAGAAGTCTGAATTAGAGAAGTCAAAAACCAATAATTCGAGATGTCTGAATTATTAGAGTAGTCACAATACACTGATTTGAGAAGTCTGGATTCAAGAAGTCTACGAAGCTAATTCGAGAAGTCAAGAAATGACTCATTGGAGTAGTCCAAAAATAGCTGATTTGAGAAGTCTACAAAGCCAATTCGAGGAGTCCACATCTCTAATAGATATATTGCGGAGTTATCAAATTGGGGACTTAGTCAAAGTTTAATACAACAACAAAGAAACTACTGAAATATTTTTAAGACAAAATATCAACAAATCTTGTGTACCTACAGTTCTCCAATATTGTTGTGATGTACACATGGGAAGCCTACAAAAGAAACTTGAGGAGAAATTCAAGGATTGTACATATAAAGAAGTGGATATGTGTTTATTTAAAAAATAGCCTATACGAATTTGGTATAGACATAGTATATTTAAGGTTTTGTCTTATCCTCTTTTGTAAAAGTGAGTTGTGCACTAGCCATATCTTTAGTTGTCAAATTTTTCATTGTAATCTATCAATACATATCTCAAGAAAAACAGAAACTGAGAATACTTGTATTTAGAGGTTGTAGCACATCTTTAATCTAATAAAATTAGATTTAAAGCGTATGTGTTTGTGTTCTTTATCTCACATTTATATTCATATACATATACTAACGTATATTTTGATTTTCGAAGAAAACAAGAGCAATACGTTAAAAATTGAATAAAAATAAGATAAATAGTATTCTCATAGAATAATTCTAGAGGTACCGAATTGGGTACAAAAATAGTTAAAAATGACATGTGTCATTATCTGATTGGTTATAAAACAATGGACCCCCATGCATTCACATTATTCTCACCAATTAAAACATTCTAAACTGATATAAAATCAATTTCACATCATTTTGTACCATATTTCGATACATCTAGCATTACTCATTCCCATAAACGTAAGTTATTTTTTGACGACTAAATCATGAACTCTCGTAGCTTTAACCTGTTAAAAGGACCCTTTATTCAAAACTTAAATATTATATATTTTATTTATTCTATTCATACTATATTCTAA
Source organism: Heracleum sosnowskyi (assembly GCA_030848705.1). Classification (NCBI taxonomy): domain Eukaryota; kingdom Viridiplantae; phylum Streptophyta; class Magnoliopsida; order Apiales; family Apiaceae; genus Heracleum; species Heracleum sosnowskyi. Next base: position 74,992,463 of record CM061237.1, read on the forward strand.
ATATTTTTCTACAAATATATTATAATTATTTATGCATAATCAAAATAATAAGATAATAATGTATATGTTAATTATATGTGGAATTTTATAATACTTGCTGTTAGTGATCCGATTATTCATTTCGATTAATTCTCTATTATCTGATTGAACTCTGACGGTACCTTCTTCGATTAACTCCAATTCGTGTTTTTACAACACCAAATAGGATGCGTTATCTACATTTTTTAATTAGTGTAACAAAAAAAAAATTATTTAATTTTTTAGAAAAATGTTGTTGTGAAATTATTACTACATGTATTATATTTGTTAAAATTATACTATATTTAAACTTTGTGAGAATTTAATTATAGATAAATGTGTAATAAAACAATTTTAGTGAGATCCAATGTGAATAATGAATTGTATTACTCTTAAGATTTTGTTATAATAGAAAAAATAATTTATATAATAGTTTGTAACTAGATATTAAGTGAAAACTAAAGTAAATTATTAAATATATAATGAGAATAAAGAACTAATTTTTTGAGGTACCGAATAAAATGACTATGTTTTGATACATACAATTTTATGATATGCATAATCTTTTTAAATATTATTTTGATATACACAATCTTTTATTATATGAAGTCATTTTCAGTGAGATGTATCTCATTCCTTACTCCCATATATATTCTTAATATAATATACAATTATTGTAAAATGATGTTATGTAATTTTACAAAATTTATAGTTTTAATCACATTTGATAACTATAATATTAATGAGATTTAGTATAAGTAATGAATTGTAATTGCAAAAAAATATTATTTTATAATAGTAAGGATGACAAAATTAGAGTGACAACGAAACCGAGTAGAAATATTGCATTTACTAAAATACTGAATTAAAAATAAGGTATTGCAAGGAGAGTTGCTGAACAAAACCTAAAGGGTCATTCATTAAATTTAAATAAATAATTAATTTAAACAAAACAATTAATTTTTTTAAAAATAACTAAAGTTTATACTATATTTTGGCATATGTTAAAAATGATAAATTAAATAATATACCACTCCAAATATGAAAAAAAGAACTTATATAAATTGATACTTAACAAGTTCAAATGTAGCAAACAAATATATTTTTTTTCACAAAAGGATCAATCATTCCAAATTTTATTTAGATAAGAACACGTAAAGAAGTATAAAATTTTTCATTCTCTCATTCTACCAGTGCATTCCGTGATTAACTGCCAAATTTTATGATTACTTGCTAATATTACTGTATATATGATTGACCAAATCTTTAAGAAAAACAAGAAGGAAACTATTACTCACTTGATTCCATCTATTATTGAAAAATAATCTTTATTAGTGCAAATATATTATTTGATATATAAACTAGCCCGGATAATCAGGTAGCCACCCACACTATAAATATAAAGTGCCTCAGTAAGTTTCATTGCAAGCGGAGAGATTTGATAGCTTAAGAGCACTAAACAATAGCAAGTTTGATTGAAAATTAAAGCTCGAGTCATTCGAATTTGGGATAGTATTAATGTAAAATAGGACAATAAATTTAAGGGAAGAAATTTACTCCCGCTGGATGACAAGGTAAATTAAGTTCTCATGTTATTCTTATACAATAATAAATCTTAACTAACTACAATTTGTCTTACATGTTTCAGCACTGCAGAATTTATGCTTTCATATGGCTCAATAATGTTCAGCATTTTGGTGATAAATTTGTGGAAGGAAAAATTTACATCATCAAAAATTTTGAAGTTAAAAACTATTTTGAAGGTTCTATTAGATGTATAAGAAATGACAAACATATATGGCTATCGGGACGTACAACGTAACAATTGTCAACAAACCTGAAAAGATGATACGAATTCAGTTCTTTTGATATTTGTGAAATTAAAGGGTTATCTGTCAAAAATGACCAATATCAATTGTTAGGTATCTACATTTTTCACAAACTTATTCTTTTATAATAGCATATGATATAAATGCTAGAAAAATTATTAAATGCAATATATTTCAGATCTAATCGGGGAGGTAAAGAAGTTGGAACCTCTTGACAACTTTGTTAATATAAAAAATAAAGAACAATATTCATTGAGCTTTGAACTTTCTAATGGCAGGTACGTATCATACTTTTGTTAATATTTTAAAATATCCATTTAAACAAAATGATGTACTAAATTTTTGTGCACGTGTTCTTTTTTTCCTAGCTCCTTTGCCAAAATTAGTTTTTGGGATGAATTTCTATATCACTTGATGCTGCTCTAAAAACAACTGTGGAGAAACCAGTCATCCTCATATTGTCCAGTGGCAGATTGATCGAATTCAAAGGTAAAATTTATATAAACAAAATTTTACCCAAAAGATTATTGTAAGGTTTTTTCTATTGATTTATTTTTTATAATGATTTACATAAGAATTGTACATATCAAATGTTGTTGCAACACACTTTTTTGTCAACTATAGTCATCACATTGTCATTCAAATGAGACACATGTACAAAGACTTACCTTTCTCCGGCTACAGGAACACCAGTGCAATTTTTTTTAAAGAAAAAAGTTTACTTACTTTGGTTAATTAATTTTTTAATTACATTCAAAAAAATTCAGGATCAAGGAGTATGAGTCTAGCCATGATAAGGAGGAAGCAAATGATAAAGATGATGCAAAAAAAGAAATATTTATGATCGGTGAGATAAGGAAGGTGAACTCTGAATTTATAGCGGTTAAGATTCACACTTCTAATTTTTTTTAGATATATGAATCATTATATTTTTTATGGTATCATAAATACTAAATTGCTTATTGTTAGAAATGTGAATGGGCTTTTCCAACAAAATTAAATATAAACACTGATTCAAGCACACAATATATATCTATAAGAGCTGGGTATTTTATTTCAACACAAAGCTACGGTTTATATATTTCCTTAGACACTCTAGGCTACAGCCTTTCTTTGTCTCACACTATCTAGCTTCACCTCTATTTTTTTTCTTTACAACGGCTGGCTTTTCATTTCTCTCTGATGTTTTTCTCACTTCAGTGTATTTTCATCCTGAACTAGATGGGTTGCCTTCATATAAGCTTCAAATTAGTGAGAATCATCCCAATGTAGTATTTATTAGCCTACCAAGTCATACTTTAGATCAGTGAGACCTTAGATCAGGTAACTGGCACTTCATTTTTCTTCTGGATATATACATGTTGCATGTAAACTTTAAAGACTGCAACCTTCTTCATTTACTATACATTTATTTGAATATTAATCTTTCATGCATGTTGATTGCCCGGAACCATTTTTTATGTCTTCTAATGCAAAGTGTACAACTGCATATTTATAAAACAAAAAGGTAGATATCAATACTAATAGCTGTCGCTTTATTTTATTTTTATTTGTATCATATTACTGCATCTATCCACATATACAAACTCAACCATTTTGTTTGACCTAGATGTTGCTGATCTTTATTAATGCCCAGGATTTGAGGATTTTTATCTGCTGGGTTTGAAATTTTAACACTTATTTTTTGCATGACAGAGAGAAATTATGTGTCAAGTCAAAATTAAGAAAGTTACAGATGATCAGAGTTGGTATTTTGATATTTGCTCGGAATGTCCCGGACAAGTTGAGAAAGAAAATGGGAAACTTAAATGCCATAAGTGTAAACAAACTGTACCTTGTCCGGATAAACGGTATGCAACTGTTTGTTGTCTTGAAAATATCTATAATAATCATTTGTTAAAACATATTCCTAATACATTAAAATGTATGTAGATTCCAATTATGTGTTGTTGCTGAAGATACCAGCGGAATTGCTGCCATTATTTTGCAAGATCGTGAGGTCCGTCGAATTATCGACAAGAATGTATATGATATAATTGATGAATATGAACAGGTATAAATTACCATTACTATAAATTTCTCATGTATTGTACGTTATAATTGGCACTAATAAAAAAAATTCAGGAAGAAAATAATAACAAATTGCCGGCAGTTCTGAAATCATTTCAAGGGAAATAGTTTACCATTACCCTAAATATCACTGAAAACAATGTCAAAGAAGGTTCAAACATGTACACTGCAACCGATATTTTTGAAGGATTCGAGCTAATCACACTGCAATACTTCCTCTATAGATTACTACACCAGTGACATGGACACCATCTTTGCCATATAAACTTATTCAAACTCCCAGTACCGAGAAATCTACAAATACAACTATGTTGAAAAGAAAAAGTCCAATTTTCATAGATGATGAAAAAGTTACATATGTCGGAGAAGATGAGAATGTTCAAGGCAATTCTGGTAAGAAGCAAGACACGGAGAAGAAACAAGTAGTATTCAAGGAAGTTAAAAAAAGGAAAAAGTAAGTTGTATGTTATAATTGTTACTCTCCTTTTACATGTATGTATGTATGATATATATATGAAATTTATATGTTTCTAAAATGCAAGATTGAAGCAAAGTTTCAAGTGAGGATATGTTGTTGGGTTTGTGGAGTCTAACAGGTTTCAGAATTGGTTTCTGATTTGAGTTAGAATTTCCAGATCTGAATTCTAATTAGAGTTAGTAATTTCAGACTTTCAGAATTAGACTCTGATTAGTTTAGGTCCAGTTTTTTCTCTTATAAATAGTCTCATGTAATTGTAAAACACCAACACATCAGAACACAACAGAACACAACATAGTTGTGAGAGATCAATACAAAATTAGTGCGGCTTGTGGAGTAGGAATTTCCGAACCACGTAAATCTTTGTCTTGTGTGATTGTCGTTTATTTTCTTGTTCTTGTTTATTCGCTTTGGGTTTTGATTTCGTTGTTGTATACTCAACAACTGGTATCAGAGCCTAGGTTTTCAGGCGAGTGGGAGCGATGGCAGAAGAAGGGAAAGTAAAGATCGACAAATTTGATGGCAAAGATTATGGATATTGGAAGATGCAAATTGAAGATTATTTGTATCAGAAAAAACTACACCAACCGCTAGAGGAGAAGAAGACAGATTCAATGGATGAGACTGAATGGAAGCTATTGGATAGGCAGGCTCTGGGTGTTGTCAGATTGACTTTGGCGAAGAACGTTGTTTACAATATCGTCAAGGAAACGACAACTCATGGATTGATCAAGGCGTTAACAAATATGTATGAGAAGCCATCTGCTTCGAATAAGGTATATTTGTGTCGTTTGTTGTTTGCCGTGAGATTGAATGAAGGTGATTGTGTTGCTGATCATGTGAACGAATTTAATTCTATCCTATCAAGATTGGCATCAATGGATATTAAATTCGATGATGAAGTACAAGCCTTGTTGTTGGTATCCTCGTTACCTGACAGTTGGTCAGGATTTGTCACTGCTATTAGTAATTCATCTGGGAGTGGTAAGATGACTTTTAATGGAGTTCGAGATTCGATTCTTGGAGAAGATATCCGTAAGAGAAACTCAGGAGAGTCGTCAGGTTCCTTATTGAGTACTGAGAGCAGAGGCAGAAAGTCCGAGAGGGGGCAGAATCAGGGGCGTAGTAGATCGAAGTCACAGAAAAGAGGACAATCCAAAGATCGCAAGGAGATTGTTTGTTGGAATTGTCAGAATAAGGGTCACTTCAGAAATCAGTGTACAGCTCTGGCAGCTCCTAAAGGAAAAAAGAAAGAGGATAATTCAGCTAATGTAGTTGAAGAAGTGGTGAGCGACGATGCTTTGATTTGTTGTGTTAAATGTTCGGTTGAATCATGGGTTATGGATTCTTGTGAATCATTCCATGCGACCCCTTGCAAGGATTTGATGTTAAATTTCAGACTTGGAAATTTTGGTAAAGTCTGTCTTGCTGATGATGAGACTTTGGATATTGCGGGCATGGGAGATATTAATCTCAAGACCTCTTTGGGGACTAGCTGGACGTTGAAAGATGTAAGGTACATTCTCGGACTTAAGAAGATGTTGATATCTGTGGGTCAGTTAGATAAGGAAGGGTATCGAGTTTCTTTCGGAAACGGACAGTGGAAGGTTATAAAGGGGAATCTAGTTGTTGCTCGTGGAGAGAAGAAGGGGACTTTGTACATAGTTGAACAATCTAGCTATGAAGCAAATGCAGTTGCTGATGAGATTGGGTCTTCAACTTTGTGGCACCAAAGACTTGGTCATATGAGTGAAAAGGGTATGAAGCTGTTAACTTCAAAGGGGAAGATTCCAGAGCTGAAGAATGTGGAAGTTGGGTTCTGTGAGCCATGTGTTCTTGGAAAGCAGAAACGAGTTACTTTTGCAAAATCAGGGAGGACCCCGAAGGCTAAGAAGTTAGAGCTAGTTCATACAAATGTATATGGTCCAACAACAGTTGCATCGTTGGGAGGATCTCGCTACTATGTCACTTTTATTGATGATTCCACTAGAAAGGTATGGATTTATTTTTTGAAGAAAAAATCAGATGTGTTTGATACTTTCAAGAAGTGGAAGACTGAAGTTGAAAACCAGACCGGTTTAAAGGTTAAGAGTTTGATGTCATATAATGGTGGTGAGTATAGTAGTGATGAGTTTAAAAGCTATTGCGCAGAGTACGGGATTAGAATGATTAAAACTATTCCAGAGACACCGTAGCAGAATGGTGTTGCAGAGCGCATGAACAGAACCTTGAATGAGAGGGCCAAGAGTATGAGGTTACATGCAAGGTTGCCGAAGATTTTTTGGGCAGATGCAGTTAGCACAGCAGCGTATCTCATAAATAGAGGACCTTCAGTTCCTTTGGGGTTCAAGATTCCTGAAGAAGAGTGGCAGAAAAAAAAGGTAAATCTTTCACACTTGCGAGTTTTTGGTTGTGTTTCTTATGTGCGTGTTAAAGATTCAGACAGAGACAAGCTTGATCCGAAATCAAAGAAGTGTATCTTCATTGGTTATGGCTCAGATGATATGGGTTACCGTTTCTGGGATAAACTGACGAAGAAGGTCGTTAGAAGTAGAGATGTTACTTTTAATGAAAATGCAGTGTACAAGGATAAGCTTGTAGTCGATTCTGAGTTTGCAAAGGAACAACCTGAAAAAGAGAAATCAGTGCTTGAAGATATTACTGAAGAAGATCTTGCAGGAAATAGTGGGAGTTCTGAGAATGCTGATGAGACAGGTTCAGTTACTCCACAGGCTGAGGTAAGAAGATCTAGCAGAACTGTGAGGCCGCCACAAAGATTTTCTCCTTCAGCATATTACATGTTATTGACCGAGGACGGAGAGCCTCGGTGTTACTCAGAGTCAGTTCAGGTGGATGATTCAGTTAACTGGAAATCAGCCATGGAAGAAGAGATGAATTCTCTTGAGAAGAATGAGACTTGGTCTTTAACAGAATTACCAGCAGAAAAGAAGGCTTTGCAGAATAAATGGGTGTTCAGGATCAAATAAGAACCTGATGGCAGCAAAAGGTACAAGGCAAGGTTAGTAGCCAAGGGATATCAACAGAAAAAGGGTATTGACTATACTGATATATTTTCTCCGGTTGTTAAGATGACTACAGTTAGACTTGTGCTAAGCATTGTGGCTGTAGAGGAGTTACATCTAGAGCAACTAGATGTTAAGACTGTGTTCTTACACGGTGATCTTGAGTAAGACATCTACATGGTTCAGCCAGAGGGATTTCAGGTAGCTGGGAAAGAAAACTTGGTTTGCAAGCTTATAAAAAGCTTGTATGGTTTGAAGCAAGCACCAAGACAATGGTACTTGAAGTTTGACAACTTTATGATGAAGAATGGGTACACGATGAGTGCTATGGATCATTGTTGTTACTTTAAACAGTTTGATTCATCGTATGTCATATTGTTGTTGTATGTTGATGACATGTTGATAGCAGGATCAAACATGTGGGAAATCAACAGGGTAAAGAGACAGATGTCTGAAGAGTTTGAGATGAAGGATATGGGTGCAGAAAAATAGATACTTGGTATGAGCATCATAAGGGATAGATCTGAAGGTACTTTCTCAAGAGAAGCATATTGAGAAATTATTGCAGAAATTCAGTGTCCAAGATGCGAAGACCAGAAGTACACCGTTGGCAACTCACTTTAATCTCACGAAGAAGCAGTCACCTAAAACGGATGAAGGCAAGAAAGATATGGCTAAAGTTCCGTATGCATCTGCAGTTGGCAGTTTGATGTATGCTATGGTGTGTACAAGGCCAGACATTGCTCATGCAGTGGGAGTTGTTAGCAGGTTCATGTCTAATCCAGGAAAAGAGCATTGGGAAGCAGTCAAGTGGTTGTTACGCTACTTGAAAGGCACATCCAAGTTTGCATTATGTTTCAGCAAGAAAGATGTTATCTTGGAAGGGTTCTCTGATGCAGATTTGGGTGGATGCTTGGATACAAGAAAAAGTACTACGGGATATATTTTCACTTTGGGTGGCACGACAATTAGTTGGATGTCTCGACTTCAAAATAGTGTTGCTCTTTCAACCACAGAAGCAGAATATATGGCTATCTCTGAAGCTGGCAAGGAGATGATTTGGTTGAAGAATTTTCTTGAAGAGTTGGGCAAGAAACAGGCGGACAGTGCTTTGTATAGCGACAGTCAGAGTTCCATTCATCTTGCGAAGAATCATGTGTTTCATGCTTGGACGAAGCATATTCAGCTGAGATATCACTTTACGAGGGAGTTGATTAGCAATGGTACTTTGTCCTTGAAGAAAATTCTTGGTTCAAAGAATCCTGCAGATATGTTGACTAAGGTGGTTACCAATGAAAAGTTGAAGCTTTAAATAGCTTCAACAGGCCTTCAGAATTGATTGATGAGAAGGCGATGCACTAGTTAGAGTTATTGATCGAAGTATTGGATGTTACTAGATTTACAAGAGTGAAGAGAAGATGTGGTCAGACTCCAAGTGGGAGATTGTTGGGTTTGTGGAGTCTAACAGGTTTCAGAATTGGTTTCTGATTTGAGTTAGAATTTCCAGATCTGAATTCTAATTAGAGTTAGTAATTTCAGACTTTCAGAATTAGACTCTGATTAGTTTAGGTCCAGTTTTTTCTCTTATAAATAGTCTCATGTAATTGTAAAACACCAACACATCAGAACACAACAGAACACAACATAGTTGTGAGAGATCAATACAAAATTAGTGCGGCTTGTGGAGTAGGAATTTCCGAACCACGTAAATCTTTGTCTTGTGTGATTGTTGTTTATTTTCTTGTTCTTGTTTATTCGCTTTGGGTTTTGCTTTCGTTGTTGTATACTCAACATATGTCACATGTGCTGCCGGAGTACTGCAAGTGTGATTTTGGACTTTGGAGGCCTCATCTCCGATGGTTGACACCGTTCAAATAGTGTCAACTTTGCCACATAATCAAAAATATTATTTTTTATATTCTCTCTCTTACACATCATTTTTGACACCCTCGTTTTGAAAAACACTCCAATGGTTGGCACCTTTAGATGCCAACTTCATCAACTTTAAAAGAAAAATTTATAATATAAATATAATAGAGAAATGATATTTTATTTATCATTGGGACCACAAATGAAGTTGGCACCCTACTTTATGGAATTTCAACTTTTGGCATCCCAAGTTGGCACCCTATGCCACCTCGGCACCGCAATGATATCCCAACAACTCGAATAAAATGCTAACAAGAATGTATGTCAGGTAATGCCACATGACGTTGGCACCCTTCTTGGCATCCTCGAGTTGCTCTTATAAGGTAGATGTTGCATGCTTAATTAAACAGGGAGTGAAATAAGTTGTCAAACATATTAAATTTTTTTCGATTTTTAATTATGGACTGATTTTTTTTATAATAGTAAAAACTTGTGCCATTACAACTTTTAAACATTATTATGTTTTTTTTTTCAATTTTTAATCATGAACAAAATTTTTTAACATTACAAACTTGTGGCATTTTCAATGTTTTGCCTTTGCATAGAATCTAAATGCTACGAATAAAATACAATATTAAAAAATAATATCTTTATTTATTAAAATTAATAAACCCACATTTATTAATTCTTTTGTTGCATTTTTATAGTAGAAACAATTGAAATTTATGATGACATATTGCAAAAACCGTAAAGTTAAACCTACTTTATTTTAATTTCACAACTCAATTAGGAATATTAAAAAAATTGCTTTGATAATTCATTACCTAATAGAAAATATTATTTGTCTAAAAAAAATTCACCATACATTGTACAAACATCCTTTATAGTTAATAATTTTACTACTAACTTGAGGATATTAAAAAATTCTTTTAATCATTCGTTATTTAGTGAAAAACATAAATTAAGTATACTTCTTCTTCGGTCTATTTTATGCAATGCCAAAATAATATGTACCTATATATATTTTTTTTAAAAATATGTTGAACATAAATAAATATATAAACACACAGTCACGGACACAACATATTTATATCTATGTGTGTATTTTTTTCCTTATTTTTACAAGGAATTTGTGCTTAAAAAATATGAACATGAAAAAGCTATTCAAGAAAATATATAAACATAAAAATAATATGTGAATATACTCATTAATTACTGTATGTATAACAATAATTACATTTTAATTTTTTTAAAATAATTTTGAAATAATGTAACATATTCGAGGGAGCCCCGTGCGGAGCGGGCAAAGAATGCAAGTAATGAATTTTAATTGCAAAAATTTCTTATTTTATAATAGTAAGGATGACAAAATTAGAATGACAACGGAACCAAGTAGAAAAATTGCATTTACTAAAATAGTGAATTAAAAATAAGGCATTGCAAGGAGAGTTGCTGGGATTTAAAACAAAACCTAAGGGGTCCTTCATTAAATTTAAATAAATAATATTTTCTGAACAATTAAGATTTTTGAACGAAATAAAATCTAAAATCTGAATGTTGAATGTTGAATGAATAATATCGTTTGATGAAAAAAAAAAATTAAATTTCTGAACAGTTGCTTTACCTATTTTTCCCGATTAAATTATTAATAATGTTTTATATAAAATTTACATTCGATATGTCTAGACAACATTAAAAAGAAATATACCAAAACTTTAACGTATTAAAATGATTATAAAAATAATTTGATAATTTTAAAGAATAATACTACCGAATTACTTACCAAAATAAATCTCAAATGATACGTCATGTTTTGATTGATTACAAAGTCATGTCATTTGGTACCAAATTTTATCTAGATTTTCAAGACACACAACGAACAATCAGAATTCAGAACGTCAGGTAATGGAACAGTTCAGTTCATACTCGTTCACCCGTTATCAAATTACGGGTACTTTTTTTTTTTACGAGCTTAAAAGAAAACCTATTATTGAATACCAACATTTTTGTGAATATTCAGTATAAGAGAAGGTGTCTCATGAGGACAAACTTCCCAAGTCTTTACAATTCTTTCTCTGTTATACACAAAAATCTCCTAACCCTACTCTGTTATGGCGTTTTATATATACAAACTCAATGCATGAACCCTTAAAGAAAGCTGATTAATCACATAACAGCAATAATATATGTTGTAATCGTTATGGGTTCCGTTGTTAAGCCAGAGCAGCTTCACTTCATCTTGATCCCTCTATTCTGCCAAAGCGCGAGTACCCCCATTACAGAACTAGGCCTACTACTCGCAAAACGCGGAGTGAATGTCACCATAATCACTACTGGTTACAATGTTGTCCTCTATAAATCATCCATTGAAATCGCCAACACTACTTGGAACCTTAATATCCGGTTACTATCTCTTGATCCACCAGGACAAGGAAAAAACAACACGATGAGACAACAAGCACTAGAAAAATTAATGCAAGAGTTGGTGCCACCGCCTAGCTGTATGGTCTCAAGTGAAACCTGGGGAACGGGATATACTCATCTGATTGCATGGAAATTCAAAATTCCAAGCTATATTTTTTATCCAAGATCCTGCTTCAGTATGACTTGTGCAAATTATATTTCTGGTAACAAGCTGCTTGACGGTATAAATCCATATACAGACTCGTTCTTGGTAGAGGGTATTCCTCACAAAGTTGAGTTAAAAGGGTATCAATCACCATTCTTCCAAAGAGCATCAAAAGTTGGCGAGAATCAAATAAGGGGCGGTATGCAAGACGTTCCAGTGAATTCATATCCTAGTCGAGGGTTGTTAGTAAACAATTTTGAGGAGATGGAGCCGTTGTATTTTGGACAATTCAAGAAACAATATTCTAATGCTTGGGGCATTGGTCCAGTTTCATTGTGTCACAAAGAGATTTCAGACAAGATTGATAGAGGTCAAAAGGCTTCCATTGATGCAAACCATTGTTTAAATTGGCTTAATTCTATGAAGCCAGATTCTGTCATTTATGCTTGTTTTGGGAGTTTGAGTTGTATCCTACCATCTCAATTAGTAGAAATTGGTTTAGGCTTAGAATCTTCAAATCAACCTTTTATTTGGGTAATAAGAACTACTAGTTATTCCGCGGAAATAGGAAGATGGTTGGAGACTAACAAATTTGAAAAGAGGGTGGAAGGTAGAGGCCTAGTTATTAAAGGTTGGGCACCACAACTAATAATACTATCTCATCCTTCTATTGGGGGATTCTTTACTCATTGTGGTTGGAACTCAACATTAGAAGGTGTATGTGGTGGAATCCCAATGATCACTTGGCCTATGTTTGAGGAACAGCATGTGAATGAAAAATTTGTAACAGATGTACTAGGGATTGGCGTGAGTATTTTTGTTGAGGCTAGACTTGATTCAAAAGAGGTGATTGTGAAGAGTGATCGAGTGAAGGAGGCTATTGAAGAGCTAATGAACGGAGAAAAGGCAGGGGAGATGAAAAGAAGAGCAAGGGAGCTAGGAGGACTGGCAAACAAGGCTGTAGAGGAAGGCGGATCTTCTCATTCAAACATAACAAAGTTTATTGAAGATGTCATGCAAATTGTGAAAGAAGAACAAGTGAAACAGATGCCCAAAAAGGTCAAATGTAAGACAAACTACTTACCAAACTGTCAAAACATCTTAATGCAACTTTCACTCCACTTGTACATGCCTACAATTTATTTCCTTCTCCAGCTAGTACTAGGATTTAGATACACAAGAAGGCTTATCAACCAGAATTCTTCTACATGTGCATGAGTGTTATTTATTTATTTTTGAAAAAAACAGAAATCAGCAGTTTATATTTTCTTAACTGAAAAATATTATGTACAGTAAAATTTGAACCCCTTAACTTTGTTGTTATTTTTTTCGTTAATGTTTCTTAACATTGATTGAGAAAATGTTGTTATCCTTTTTCTTAAATGTTATGTAGGTCAAAGTTCTCGCTATTTAACTAATGCCACTGCTTTTGAGATTTTGGTTAAGCCATTCCACATGTTGCGGCATTGTTATGGTGTGGTATGTATTCTTCTAAGTTGGGTAGTTAAGATAGTTTTATATATTGGCAGTGTTATCCTCTAATTAAGAATTTGTTTTTTAATGACTTCTGTTTTTAGGACATCTCAGTAAAATTCAAGAATGTGTTTCAAGCTTGGAATAAGAGTGATTATATCACGGCATATGTGGAAACTCGTTGTTGGAAGCTTCAGATACGAAAACGTCCTAATCGGAAGAGAACCACAATCCATAATGGATGGCTACAGTTTAGGGATGATTTGCAGCTTGCTGTTGATGATTTGTGTATGTTTGAGTGGAAGAACGACACAGTACGTAACTTTAATGTGCGCATCGTGAAGAAAGTTCCTGCTGCAAATTAAATGGTTTGTCATTCGATCAACTTATAGAATTTTATGGATTCCAATAACTTATTTATTTAGTAATGTATTAGAAGCACACTGAATTTTGAGTGTTCTTCGTTTTCATTTGAATTGTCTTGGTCCATATTGCTTCTGTATTAAAATGCAGCTGGAATTACTTAACGTCCAACTCATGTCCTAAAATGTAGATGACAAGTTATTTATTTTTATGCTTTATCCCAATATTCTACAGTATATCTTCCTGATTTTTTGTAAAAGCTACTCTAGATCATGGATATCACCACTTTGGTTTTGCCTTTAACCAATACAGAAGGAAGAAAAACACTCCTGTTACATATGCAGCAAGTATGTCAACAGTTTAATCTGAACCCTCTTTGCTTTCCAAGTTCGCATGGTCTTAAAGTTAAGCTTCTATCATTTGTGCTTTACTAAATACTAGAAATTAGGACTTCTTCTGCTTCTTCGGTTGTTGCTTCCACTGCGTGTTTGTTGCATGGAATGACAATGTGGGAACATATATCTTAGGCTGACAGACAAGGTAGCCGCTTAGTTGATCCTCCGCTACTGATCAGTACTCCCAGTATTGTTGTTCAAACTCTGTACATTCTACAAGGGAGTCAAGTGAGACATAGAAACATTACTCTTCCCGCGAAGTTATATTGATAATTTTAGTGTCTCTTAGTCCTGCATCATTGGCATTGTAAGCCAGTTTGCTATTCTGGTACGGAGATGGCAATGTGCCTTTTGGGTTATCGACGTAGAATGAAAGAACTGGCATCGAGTCATTCTGCTTCATCTTAGAGGCAGCCTAAATATGGTGACTGAATGTGCATACAGATCCCTACAAATATCTCTCCTGTAATTCCAGCCATCAGGAGAGACAATTGAAGACATGTGTGTTTTAGAAAACACGACGGTTGCTAAACTCCCCCAAGCTCGCCCAATCCAGACACTTTCAAAGTTCCGCTCCCCCTCATGGTATTATCGACCCCTTGTTCCACCACTCACTTCTTTTGCTATATCAAAGTTAAAGCGCAATCCTGAGATTGAATACACTATTCTTTGATTCTTAAAATAACGATAAGTACTACTATTTCTTTGGTACTCACTCCCTGATTGATTACATGTACAAAATCAGATTGTGGGATTGCATAGTAAGTCTGCGGAGGAGCTCTATTCTCTTTACCAGAATTAAAAAAAATTATGTTTAAACCAGCAAATGTAGAAATATAAAACAAATGATCAAAAGCAAAAAATACATGATTAAGCCAGGGTATATGCACTGGATCTGGATGCATAATCTTGATTTAAGTACTTAAAAGGAACGTGGTACCTTGAGCTGATATTGTAAGAAGTGAAGTTATAAAACCGAGGAGCTAGTTGCAGTACCTCTGTGGAATTTGCTGTATCATTCCAAACAATGGCCGTGTTAAGGTAACCCTGTCCTTGCCCCTTGGATCATCAAACTCAACTTGGTTGAATTCTTTTGTCCTTTTTTTTTTATAGTTCAAATTCTCCAAAACTTTCTCATCATCAATCCAAATTCATTTCATTAAAATATTTAATTCCGAAATAAAGTATTTTTTCCTTAAGCACATTGCAAAAACAGAAACAGATGTACTCGACATCGATGTTCTCTTAAGCGTCTCAGAACTTTAAAATCTAAAAATTGTATTGAAAATTGAAATCGATAGTCCGGAGGTTGTTTGTTATGAGGACTTAAACTTTCATGTTTGGATCTAAGACAATTTCTTAGTGGAATCCATAAATAAATTGAGTTGAAATAGATTGCTTGAAATGGGTTATGTGGGTTGTTTAAGTTAAAGAACTTTTGTCCCACATAGAATTGGTAATGACAGGTTGGTGACTTTATATAGAAACATGTGTAAGAGTAGTGTATAACTACTAAGACATATGAGTGTACGTGGTGTTATTGTGTGCCTCGCGTATACTCGGACATATTTCAAATTTATTTACCTAAGCTAATCCTGCAATATAATACCTATCTAGTGACAATGTTTTCAACATAAGTTAAAGAGAACGCAAGTATTCTGTAGGCTTTCGTGACTCGGGAAGAAGCCTACTTAGAGATCCTTACCCACCTCATGCTCATAGTATCATAAAACTGATAGAAAAATGCATGAAATATAATGACTCGCAGTCTTAATATTGCATCTTTTGCCTATTAAAAAATCAGAAGCTGATTGCTTTTGTAAAAATTTGAAGTGCTAAAGAAAACTGGAAAAATATGCCTCAAATATTCCAAAACTGCTACTTTGACTATAAGAAGTTGCATGAGAAAAAGGATTTTTTTTTTTCTTGCCAAAGACATTGGCTTTGCTACAAGGACATTATTAGTACGCTGAAGTTTGAATTTACACAAAGGAAGCAAAATGCCATGATAAGAAGTTTTAAGACTGCCATCATTAGTAAACGTTTCCTTTCAATTTTAGGAAAATTTATTTCATGAAAATGTATCGAAAATATTACAAATTCCAGTTCACAGAAGAAGACAAGGCGAAGGAAACCACCACCATATTTCAAATCCTACCATCCAAAGAGATGTACTCAGAAAGAAATGGTTGATAGCATTGTCTATGTACATCTATACAAAATAGTAAGGTGATCACAAGAGTATCACCTCCGGAAGCTCATATCAGAATGTTTAAAATGCTGAAGAATGCAAGATGACGCTACTGTTATGGTGCATATTTTGCTAAGAACAGGTCCAACTTTCAATGTGCTTCGGACGTTATAGGAATAATAACACCAGCTCTTCTCTCCTCAAAAGAGCATTCAGTCTCCTGAGCAAGATGAAGAAATGGGGTGCCCGGAGTTGCGGCTGTTCGCATGGCGACCGAAACAGTCGACGGAGTCGGTGGCATGGGAATAGGCATCTTCTCTGGAGTTTTATTCTCATCAATGGAAGAACTATTCTTCTGTGGAGTGGATAGTGGAGTTTTTCTACTTGGAGGTGTTCTATCAAGAACCACACACTGTGGAATGCTCTCAACTTGAATATTAGCAGCAGAATTTGCATTGGATAAAGTGGAGGAATTTGCAGGAGAGAGTGGCTCCCGAGTTGTTTGAGTTTCACGTGCATTATGTTGTGCATCTGGGGGACTGGTAACACGCAAGCTTCTCTTACCTACAATAATTACAATGACAAAATGAAGAATTGCCTCTGGGATTATTATATCTGTTTTAAAAAAATAATGATCCCTGCAAGTAGTATAATATAGAAGTGGACTGAATTGAAAACTTTATATAATAGCAGAGGATTTTTCCACTAAGGTTTTAAAGAATGCAAAATATCTAGACCAATTCCTATTCATGATTATAAATAAATTTTGTCATGAAGAAAAGTTAACATGGAAGGTCAAAGTTTTCTTGACAGTAAGATGACAAGGCCTTTTAAAGTGACTTGCAATTATCAACCCCCTCAAAATTTTGTAGAAGAAAAACAAATCTGAATAGAAGTTGCGATAAAGTCAATGTTAAGAACACAAGTAAGACTGTTATATAGATTAAACGCATAAATAACTAAAATGAAGAAGAGCCATGGATCTGGAAAAAATTAAAGTTCAAATAAATACCAGAAGATGAAGCCCCATAGCCACCACTTGGCTGGTTTTGCAGAGAATGCTGCTTCGCCAAGTAACTACTCGTGATGGTTTGAGAAGATTTAGCAGTCCTCCCCGTAGATGTTTGATTTACGTCTCCTACATGTGAGCACCTTTTGTTCATTGTTTCTCTTATATTTGTTCTAGAACCCTTCTTTCCACTCGTTACTGGACTTGGTTTTGACCCAAAAAGTACTTCCTGCTTTGCTAGTAGCTGTCTATGAAGCTTTTTCTGATCCTAAAGTTAAATACATAATTGATATGTCGATCAATAGAAGGAAAAAACCAGGACAGGAAGGTATATTATATAAATTAATGTGTTGATAAACCAGGTAACCTGCAAGGCTCTTACCCTCTGTCTTTGACGATCTTGCTCTTTCTCTTGTCTTAAGGTGTTGTACTGTTCCAGCATAGAAGTGAGGGGTACCTGAAAAACAGTAGAACATGTGAACCTAACCTAATCATCATTTAACATTAGAAGCAGCAAGGGACATAACTTAAAAAAAAACGAGGTTGTCTTAGTAACGTTCACCATCATTAAGATTAACTAATTTCAGCTCTAGAAGAAAAATGCTTACTCCGTCATATAAAAACTCAGTTCTCCTATCTACTTCCCAAGTTCTTGCTTTCGAGAGTAACGCTTCCACCATTCCTTTTGATAGAGAGAAAAAACGTTTTAAAAGCCCAAAGGTTAAACGCAGAAATATACATATAAACAGATAAGTAGGAACTGAAAGTGAGCAACAATTTCATTGTTTTCCAGAGTAGACATTTTATAATATGCTGCATTAAAAGCTGTCTAGGTAATGTTCAAATTTGTTTCTGCCGACATAGATCCTAATAATTATGCAATAATCAGGTTTTTGAAATGATGGGAACATCTATATACCTCTTAAATTATAAACGGTAACACGTTTTAATTTATCCATCTTCCTTTTGCATTAAATACAAAAAATATTCTCAGCTGATTGTTGAGGTAACACAACATTTTCAACCCAAAGACAATATATATGAGAACAATGATAACTTAATATATGCATGTAGAGACATGTGTGTGGACATATGTCCATGTGCATGTCTATCTAAATGACTACAATATACACACATTCCGTGAGTTTCAGAGCTTTTTACGTTGATGAAGATTGGTTAGAGGACAGTTATAGAATACACACCTGGAATTTTATTCACAACGACTCGAGCTTCTTCAGCACGCCTTAAAACAAGATGAGTACCTCTTCCAGAATTATAACGATTGTCATCCTACATAACAAACAATTTATGAAGCAGCAAGATAAGAAATGAAAAAGAATTAAAGTTAAAAATAAATAATTTCCAACCCTGTTATACTCCTCTAGCCAGCACTCTTCTTCACATGCAGCCAACCACTTATCAACCTTTTCGAGTATGTCTTTCCTGCTAAAAGCTTCTTCTTTAACCTTTGAGATCTGAAGCTCAATTTGTTCAAGAAGGTATGAAGGATCAACGGTTCCTAGAAGATTTTAATGGTACATGATTAAAGTGAAGACGAGTAATAACTTACTTAATCGCTGTGGACAAGCTGAGAGTTGATACTTATTTGTATTGAAGATATATTTTTAATTTAATTAAAATTAATAGATTTCCCCCCTCCCTAAGGAGCTCAAGGTCATTTGTTTATGATTCAAGTGAACAGTAATTTACAAATACTTCTTAAAGACTTAAGTGAACTCCAATGTACAAATCCTTTTTAGAGGTTGAGCAATCAAAATTTACCTGACTCTATAGCTTCAACTGAGTAATTTGCTGCACTATTTGCTTCTGCAATCATGTGTGCCTTCCTGCAACGGTCTTCCAAATCCAGCCTCTTTTTACAAATAACTTCTTTCATTTTGCATGACTTTATCTGCTGCAGCCTCAGCACTTCGGCCTCAGCCTGAAAAAAGGCCTTGCATAAGTTTGTTTTAAAAAATAAACATCAAATATATAAGCAACTTTTTATGTTCCTCTGAGATTAAAGTTGTAACATACGAAGCTGATGAAGTCTGGAGAGAGAATGTTAGGCTCATTAATTTCATCTACCGAGGCAGCTATATGTTTTGTAACACTGTGAAACGTTTCTTGTTCTTCAAATGGGGTATCCATCAAAGTCCACAAATCAACCATAGTTGCAGCCAGATCTTGAAGCTAAAACACAGAGACACAGTAAAATGATTTGTGCAATAACTGAAAGTACATTTTTAAGTACACAGAGACTCTCACCTTTTGCAATCTTTGTATTTTCACCGCTTTGAAATTAGAAATTGCACTAGACAATCTCTCAACTGTATCAACACTGATATTTCGTGCTCGAATCATCAAGGGTGAGTTGGACATCTCTGACTGTCTGTTGAAAATCCAAACCAAGCACCACACATAGTGAATTCAAACCATTCAACAGGTCCAGTACCAGCTTCAAGCGATCACTCTTCAAATTAAAAGTCATAAATATTAGAGTAGAGAAACTTTAATGTGCAAAGTGCTGCATCATGAAAAGGTCCCAACGATATGCAATTACATTGTTACAGATTATATATTTAGTCCATTAAGACATTTCTACATGCTCTATGAATGGCATGCTAACCCTCATAGAAATTCCCTTAAAACTACATATTTATATATAAATATATATTTTCCAATTTATGCTTCCAACTTCCAAGATATAACTGCATATCAAATAAAGCATCTACCTTCTCCTTTTCTAGGTCATGTAACCGGCTCTTTAACCCATCCAATCTTTTCAAGGACAAATCACTCTCATCAATGAACTTAATATCTGACAAATCTTTATCGGATGTATATAGCTCTTTTGAGATATTATAAATTTTATCCACAACTTCAACAAACTGATTCATCCTTTCAACTTTTCTCATCCGCATCTCTTTTAGTTCAGGCATGATGGCTTCCAGTTCTTTCTTCAAGCTCCCAGTACCTTGCACAAGCTGAAGTCATAAACCACGATGACAAGTTATAAAACTAGAAAGACATCATATAAGAACCAAATCAAGATTGGACTTCATACAATAACCTTCTTTATTGGTGTCATTCTCTCCCCTATGGCAGAACAAATGAGAGCAAGTTCGGCTCTGGATTCAGCAACTGCTTGCCGCAAAAGATTTCTGTTATGGCTTGCTTGATCCACTCTTCTTTTATATGCTTCCATACACTCTTGTTCAAGTTGAACGAGCATTTTGTCCCTCTCGCTGGAAGACTCACCAACTTCATCCCATATTGTCTAATTCAAATATCAATATTGACAAAACTTATAAAAATCAGAAACCCTTACAGGGTTATAAAGTAGAACTTCTGATTTTTATTAAACAGAAAAAAAGAAAAGGATATATGTTAGAGACGAAGATAAAAAGGGAGAATTTCAATCAAACCTGCAGCTCTGATAATAGAGAATGACATGTTGGTTGACTTGTTTCCTTATGTAGAAGCTGATTATTATTGGTGAACATGTTTAGAGAATTATCCTCTGGTAAAAAAAGCAAAAAGAAGACAGAATGAATGCATTAAATATTAGCTGGGAATCTGGGATGCACGCAGAACATATATTTAATCTGATGTACAGGATGTTTATAAAAAGGTAAAACAATTTCTCAAGGCCAGTCTCACAAACAGGTTTTCCAAAGCGCTTATGAGCTATTCCATCCCCCTCCCCTCCCTCCTCTCGAAGATTATCACAATTCTTTTACCTCTCTGTTTTAAGCTATTCTCTTCAATACTCAAAATCACTTTTGCACTAGTAAAAGAATTTAACACGCCTTCCACAAAAACATACCATATAAACTCGAGCTGCCTAACGACAATTTCATTACCAACAGACACACACAAGCCACAAATCAAGTTCATATTAATTTCTCGAATTACAATTTTTGCGCCTCGATTCAAACAAATTTCTTAAACATTTCACACACGTTTCCGCTATAATGAATTCGTCCAAATTTATGATAATACAAAAATTAATTCGAGCACAAAATACAATCATTTCACACCTAATCACTATCACTTACTCTTTCAATTATAACAAAACAAAAAAAATAAAAATTATACATAATTTCATCGCAAACTAACGTAACACAAGAATCAAACCAAAATGTACCTAATTCGAATACTAACAGTCAACACACACACACACACACACACACAATAGAGAATTACATACAATATGATCGTATCACTATGACTTATACTTTCATTTACGAGAAATCAAACAATTTTGTGACGTAATTGAATGTACACTGACGTTATATACAAATGAAGTGCGAATGTACCTGATCAGAGGTTTAATAGTAGCCGGAGAGTGACGTAATCGCCGGCGGAGAAGTGTTGTCCGGCGAGAATTGAGGAATGATCGTCAAAACCCTAGCGAAAAGTAACGGAAGAAGTGATATGATATAAATGTGTATGTACTATATGTATATGAAGAGGAGAAATAATTAGAAAAAGGCAGAGTACGCGGGGGTTTACATATATGATGATGGATGTGTATGTTTCTGTGTTTATTGCTAATCACCCGGGTCCGTTTCATTTTTTTGAATCTTAAAAACCGTTTATATGCATTTTTTTAAAAAAAAACGTTCCTATTTAAAAATTCTCGATTTAGCTATAAAAAACAAATTATATCTTTATATATAATTTGACTAAGGGGTCATTTGGCAAATCTGAATTATCTTTTCTAAATGATTAAAATTTTCTGAACTGAACAGATTCTTAATCATTAATATAAATTTATGTTAAGTTATTTGGCAAATCTAAATCATAGAATCTGAATATCTTAAAAAAATAAGATTCAGGAAAATTTTGAATTCATAATAATATAATTATTGTGGCATTTGATATTCAGTATATTTTTTTTGTAAATGATTATTCCACTTATCCTAATAACATAATTTTAAATATGTTATAAGAGTTTTAATGTGTATTAAAATTCGAAAACACCATCATTTAAAATAAAAATTACAGCAACAGAATTTATCAAAATTTATCAACATTGTCAACCCTTCATATATATCTTACATAATTAATTAATTATTATTAATGTAATAAGACAAAAAATGGCAAATGAAAATCATGAAAGAGAATCTCGATTTTACAGTACACTGTGTTGCTGCTATAACATTCTTAATCGCTAGACTGGAGCAGTGTTTCTTAAGCGGTAAGAAGATTTTGACCCATTAAGAAGTTTAAAATTTAAAACAAACAATCTTATTGATTCAAAATTCTATCGTTAAGTTAAGTTAAGCTCATTAAGATGTTAACAAATGACCACTAAATCACTTAGGGCTCGTTTGGTTCAATTGATTCTGGTATTAGGTATGGGTTTTGTTCATTTCAAACCCATACCTGCTGTTTGGTTGACTATTTTTTAATTCTTATACCCATACTTTAAACCCTTATGGAATGAAATTTGATACCTTAGGGGAGGTGGGTTTGGGGAGGGGTATGAGGTATCAAATTCTATTTTTTTTATGAAGTTAAATACACATTTTAAATATGATGTTGTTTAATCTTAAATAGATTGTACTTAAGTTTCAAAAAAATAGATTATACGTTATTTTATTTCATACTATAAAATAATATGTATTTTAAAAAAATATTAAATAATTATTTAATTGGTTAAAATAAAATTTTCCAATCACGTATTTTTTATATTAAATTGTTTGTTTGTAAATTTTATAATTACTTAACTTCAATATATAATGTATACTTACATAAAATATAAAAATGAGTTATTAATTATATTTTAAATTAAAAAAGTTCATTCCGATACTGAACCAAACACATGGTATCAAGAATGATACCTCATTCCCATACCAGCTTAACCCGATTCCTGATTCCAAACCCATACCGTACTTTGAACCAAACGACCCCTTAATATCGTACGGCTTGGTATGACAGGGTCGTTAGGGCAGATCTGTCATTTCAAAAATATGATTACATTATATTTTCTAAATGGTAATTAAATAAAATTATTAAATTATACATCTTATTGGAAATATTATGAATAGGATTTATAGATTTTATTTTTTCCAAAAAAATAAGAGATTAATTATATATATTATAATAAAGTTATTGTGCAAAAAAATGGAGAGAATATAAATTTATCAACTTTAAAATTAGGAAAATACAAAATTTTAGGCAAAAAATACAATAACAACTAAAATAATAAAGATTAAAGTCAGAAATTTAAGTATCATCGATTTAATGAGCTTGTGAATATTATTTTGCAGTTTTTCTAAAATCAAAATAAAATATAATTTTATTATAACATAAAAAATTTACAAATAATATTTATAAAATATCCTGTGCATTGCACGGGTAGAAAGTTACTAATTTTATTTAATAAAAGGGATTGTCCTCGGACCTAAAATGTAATGCCTCAGATACAAAATGGATTAATTATCAAATATATCACTACTCAATAACTCTAAATGTATTAAATTAATTATTTATTATAAAAATAATTGAATTTAATTATTAATTCAAAACATTGTACAAAAAGATCATTTGAAAAATTGATACAAATTTTCAATGACCAAGTTGATACTAATTTTCAAATTTGTGGCTAAATTAAATTATTTTTACAATGAATGAATGACATAATTAATATATTTTGATGTAATTAGTGATGACTTTGATACTTATGGGCATATAAAAGTTGTATAGGATTCATTATGATTCAATTTTATTACGATAAATCAGGATGTCATTTGGCATTTGAAAATATTTTGGAAACTATTTTGATGTTGCTAATATTTTTCAAAATGTTATGTTTAAAAAAGAAAATCAACAAAAATTATATATCGTTTAATTCTCCTCCTAGTGATTTCAGGGCTAGCACTATTTTTCCAAGGTCTACAAGTGCTTAAAGGTGAACGTTTACTCTGACACATTCAGGTCAATTATTTGGCCTGCAGTTATGCTCCCTGAAGTAGTTGGGCTGCAAAGACGTACGACGATAATCATGTAATCAAGTGTGTTACAATATGCCTTGAATCAGTAATGCCCCAAACGCTGGAATTTCGGGGGTCTCGTTGACCGGTCAGCGAGTTGGGGTCCAAACGCTGGAAATTCGGGGGTCTCGCTGACCGGTCAGCGAGTCGGGGTCCAGGGGCGAAACGCTCTGGTTTAGGGGTTCGGGGACACAACGTGGTCCCCGATGGGGGTTTACGGTATCTTCTGTTATACGCTAGGGTTATTTATTTTGGGCCTATTTTATGAGCTTTTCTGTAACCGTCTAGAGAGTACTATATAAACTCTGTAGGTCATAACCTAGATATATGTTGTAATCTGTATCCTCAAGTTCAATAAAACTTTTCTCTTCTGCCTATCTGTGTTCTTTCTTTACGTCTATTATAATCTTTGTTGCTTCCGTTATAACAAAGTGAAACGGGTAACTCTATAATGAGTGTTAGATTATATTATAATTAAAATCTAGATTCATTTAACCAAGTTGGTTGATTAATGATCGTTGGATGTTAAACTTAGGCAAATTTGGACCGTCAAGTATATATAATATTGATAACAAACTATTTGATCTGATGTAAAATTTAGGTGAATCTGGACTGTAGAATGTATGTAATATTGATTACAACCCGATTCGTTGGATGTTAGATGTACCCGTTTAGGTTAATTGGCATCCGTTGGATCTCAAAATTGAGCAAATCTGAACCATAGAATATAACATCGTACATTTATATAATACACAATATTCAGTTTAGGGTTTTGAACCCAATTCAGCCGCCCTCTCTTATTCGTTACTTCTCTTTCTACATCTTCATTTTCCAAATATTTCTTTGTGTCTTTAATCATTTCAAATGATTAAGATGTTGGTTTGTTAGATCGGTGCTTGTTTTTTTACAAAATTATGTTTGTACTTGATTTATCTGTTGTTGCCCCACATGCTAAGTTTTTTTCGATCTTTGCCTGATTTGTATAAGTTTATATATCATTCAAGAAGTGTAATTGATATCGCAAATCCTCCCGATTTGAGTTGGTAAGTCCTTACTTAAATCAAATTTTCAGAATACTAATATATTCAAATACATACATACATAATTATGATAATATTAAACGATTGATTTATTCTCATACCCAAATTCTTGAATTTAATTTTTTTTCTTGATCCAAAATATTGTAGATTTAAATTTATTGGTTCAACTATGTGAAATCCTAATTTGATCCTAATAATATATAATTTTTGTCTTTGGATCAAGAGAGATTCAGGGTTTGAATTGATTTGGTTAAATTTCACGCACTTCTTCAAATTTTGAAAGAAACCAAATGAACCACCATAGTTTTGCATCCATTTAGATTTTTGGTTTGTATTTGAAGATCTGTATTGACACCAACCTTGTCTGCTATGATCAAGATCAACACAGATGATCTATTGTGGCACACAAATTTTTGACTTATTTGATATTATTTCTCTCCCAGAATGAACATGTATACGTTTTTAATATGTCATGCTTGATGCATGCAAAAATTGTTGTAAAAATTGATTTTTTTAATATGTATTTGTCATGTTAATTGTAGTAAACAATGAAGAAGATGCTCCAAGTCTCGATGTCATGTCTACTGGTTGCAGTTGCAGGTAATATGATTTTCATAATTATTATTATATATGATATATCTACTTTCATAAAATACTAAAATTTTACAAAATCGTTCTTAATCGATTGAAGAATTTAGAAAGTATATTTAGTGCACTACCCAAACAAACTAGAATAAATTGTCAATATATAGTAACATATCCTCTATATGATAAGATTAACAGGCATGAACATTATGCTATCTCGGAATTATATCAATATGGCTGCTAATAGTCAGAGTTATAAAAGAATTAAACTATTCGTTAAGCACGTTACAGTTCGTCAAGTTTCGAGTTCGGACAACATTTTATGTTCGATAACCTTAACGAAATGAATCTTACTTTTAAGGTGTTTAACTCGAGTTCGGTTCAAATTCAACTTGTTGGTTAAGCTCAAGTTCGGCTCCAAAAATAAATAAATTTGTAATTATATATATATATATGCAATATATTCATAATTAATATTTTAATTTTATTTTACTAATATTTAAAGTAAGTATTGTATAGGTGGAAAATATTTAATTAGCATTTGGACTCATTTTTCACATTAAATAAAGGTAATAAGAACATTCTTTTTGGAAAATGTACCATGTTAACAAACTGTTCGTATTCGTTCAGGTTTGAGTAAATTTAAAATGTTTGCGAGCATTTCGTCTTTGGTTGAATATTACCGAACTCGAGTTTGGACAAGAAAATTTGTCCTATAACATTATCGAACATTGTTTGATTCATTAATATTTTTCTCGAGTTCGCTAAAAATTAGTTCGAGTTTGATCCGTTTACAACTTTACTCATAACCGATTCATAACCATGTCGAAAATTCATTTGTAGCATATATGTGGTTACTATATTTAATTGTTAGCAAATGTTGTGTAAATTTTCTACTTGTAACATAATCCCTTTTCTTTTTCTAGGTAGACGCATACTAACACCATTTTGTTTCACCCTGATAATATGCAGCCATTTCCTGTTGCTACCACAGATGCCAATCTTAATGCTTTAGCTGGTTGGGTGTCAAATGCTAGCACTACTTCATTTGTTCAACCATCTATTTAATATGCATGTATGATTGTAAGTTGTAACTAGATTTCATTATGTGAACTATCTATATAATAACTACTTAATATATATATATGCATTTATATAGTTGAATTCCACATTAGTTGTTATTCTCTATTGTATATATGCTAATAACTAATCAACATACCTTCATATTCCATGTACTGCCTCTGATTACATACACTGGTAGGGAGTGGGAAGTTCTCTCCAGTGAGAATGTCATTGAACAAGTGTGCCACATTTCCAGAGGCCAAGAAGCTAGCAATTGTGTTTCAATACATAAGGGCTTGTCGGCCTGGTAAGTGCATATGTATACAATATTCATTTCATTTTTAGCAGAAGTAAAAAGGAAAGAATAGTTTTCTAATTAAGCATTAGCTAACAGTCACAACTTTTTTGTAGGTCGATAACTCAAGCCAAGAGGACATACTACTACAAGAGAGAGTTGTAGTGATCCAGTAGCTTCTTGCACTGTTTATTCCCGCCTAGAGATTGTGGAGGCTATCAATGTGAGACTAAGTATCCACGCATAGACCTGCATCTGGAACAGAAGGATCAAGTGGATCTTTACTGATCGTATCGTTCCAGCTATTGGTAGATGGTTCTCCAGCTATTGGTAGTGGATCCAGTGGACTCAAGCCAAGAGGACATACTACTACTACAAGAGAGTTGTAGTGATCCATTAGCTTCTTACATTGTTTATTCCCGCCTAGAGATTGTGGAGGCTATCAATGTGAGACTAAGTAGTGGAAGCAATTCAGAGCATCCACACATTCTTCCATCAGGATTTGTAGTACTTCCGGATAGACCTGCATCTGGAACAGAAGGATCCAGTGGATCTTTACTGACCGTATCGTTCCAGCTATTGGTAGATGGTTCTCCAACATTTGTACCGCCTGATGGAATGCATTCTAGAGTAACCAACCTCATCAACTGCACTACTGAAAGGAGTTCTACAAGTCCAATTTACATGATTCAAAAGTCCACGGAAAGCTTAAGACAACGAATTCCGATCCACCAATAAATATATTCCATTCATGTCCCATTTATATCCTATTATATCCCAACAACATATTTACTTTTGAAAAAGTGAAAACATCATATATATTCTTTTAGACATTTAGTGTAAAATAAAGTGTAAATGAATGTGAGTTGTTTTTATGAATGGTGTAATTTTCATACTAAAATAATGTAAAAACTACATTATTTGTAATATCCCGAATTTTTTTAAATTTTAATAAATTAAAATTTGCTAGAAATTAGAATTAGAAGTGGATTAAAATTTACGATAATTATATAATTTGATTTTGGAATAAAAATATAGAATTAATGAGTCTTGCTAATTTAATTTTGTTGGGCTTTAGTTTAAAGTTTTAGTTGGCCCAATTTAATTAAAATTGACCTATACATATCTAGATACGAGCGTGTTAAAAAAAAGATGAAAACCTAGCAAACATGAGAGAGAGAGAGAGAGAGAGAGAGAGAGAGAGAGAGAGAGAGAGAGAGAGAGAGAGAGAGAGAGAGAGAGAGAGAGGAGGAGGAGAAGAAGAAGGAGAAGAAGAAGAGCACGAGAGGAGGTCTCATAACAAATTTATAACGAGTTTAGAAGAAGAGGTAATGATTCTTTAATTCTCTTGTTATTCGTGTTATTTCACGTGTATGATATTTGATTTATTTTGATTATGTCAAGGATCTTTATATGTTCTCTTAAATATTTGTATATGTGTATAATATGATATATATATATATATATATATATATATATATATATATATATATGAGTTCTTTGTTTTGTCCATTGTGTTTGTATGACTACTCCAATTTTGTATGTATACTATATATAAAGTCTAAAGTCTGAATTCTTGTAAAAATTGTATGTGACTCGTTATTTGTCGGAATTTTATGATATTAGACTCTCTGAAAAGGTATTGTAATTATCTACGATTTTGATTTTTTGTGTGTTTCGAAATTAGGTCTGTAGATATGAGTTTTTCTGGAATTTATTGACCAGCCAGTATGTTTTCGAAACTGAGAAGTCTAACTTTGAAAATCCATAGTAAGTTGAGTCTTTATCCAAAAATTATGAGTAATATCATTCTGGAAATCTCTTTTCGACCTCTGCACTTTGTGTTTCATTCCTCTGACTATTTCTGTGATTGCGATGTCTTAAACATCGAAATACTAACCTGATCAGGGGCTGATTCTGTTCTGCAGTCCACAAATGTCTATGTTCTAAGTTCGTTACTTGTCCGTTTTTAACGAGACTTATCATTCTGAAAAGGTCTCGGAATTGCCTACATTTTTCGTGTTTTGTACTCATAGAGTAATTTGTCAATTTCTAGAACTGGTCATAACTGGTTTTGTTAATAATGGTCTATTTTGCAAGATGTTTTGGTGTCTGATTTTTGAAATTTCATTGAGTAAGTTATATGTAAGCGTCGCATGGGTTCTATTAAGGTGGTGTGAACATTATTTGACTTTGATTGGTTTAATAAAATTATAGGATTTGCTCGCATTGATTTCGGTATTTGATCGCTTTTGAGGTAAGTACTTTTTGACTTACTTTTATTTTCAGAAAAGATATGTATACTCTGTTTTTCGAATTTCGTATAAGATATAAGAATATTGTTTCGAACTGTATAAGATATAAGAATTGAGAATCTTTTGAATCCCTCAGTCTCTACGCTATCGAACCCGTTCGTAATTTACGCTATAGTTCCGGAACTAGCCTTAGATACCCTTAGTAGGCGCTCAAGTGTGCAACTTTAGATACCTATTAAGGGGGCGTAATTATTGAACTTTAGATGCCGGTCACTGGCAAAGTGTGGCGTATAAGAATAAGAATAAGATCCCGGCTACTGGGAAAGTGTGGCCGTAGAGCAAGACTGTGGTATTTATAAGAATTTCGTTTCTGTTTTAATTCTGTTTTAAATCTGTTTCTGTTCTAGTTTTGAAAATATAAACTTTGGGCTGGATTTGTTTTTGCAAAGGTTTTTAAAAATTATTATTGTTTTGAGAAATCTGTTTTTATTAAAACGCCCACTGATTTTTGAGAATATCTGTAAGTCAATTTGTTACTTGCTGAGCTCTTTAGCTCACCCCTTTCCTAACATTTCAGGTTCGGTGTAACTCAAGTGGGATAGCTTTGGAATTCGAGGATCTTAGGTTCGGAATAGATTGGTTTTTGGATTATTGTTAGCTCTGTTTTGTAATAGTTAGGTTTGTAATAGAACCTTTGTCACGCTTCCGTCTGTAATTGTCATTGTATAGTACTTTATTTAAATTTTGTATTTAGATTTAATAGTCCAAAAAGTCGGGTTGTTACATTATTTGATGAGTGTCATGAATTTGAGACGGTCTTAGGTAATTTAACTTGTTGCTATATCAACTTTATACTTCCTTTGTCCCACTCATTTTGTCACCAATCAGATTTTCACATTTTATTCAATCATACCAAACAAACTAATGGTTACCAAAATGTTATATTATTTTTCAATTAAGTTAACATAATTAGCACTTAATTTACCATATTAACTGAAAGTGGATACCAATTTTGGAATAAACAAAATAGAAAATGGAGTGAAAATAAATGGGGTAGAGAGAGTATGAACTTTATAGATAACAATCAATATACTTATATAAAGGAGAAGACGAGGGCGGTGAGGTAGCCTCATAACCCCATCTACAAATATCCCCTCTTTTCTCATGTAACCCCATCTAGTTCTCATAATTTGTGTTGATGTTTAAGCCTCTTCCGAGATACCTTTAGTTTTAGGGTTATTAAGAGGTTGGCCATCAAAGTTTCCCCGAAAATACACAGGAACCCTCAATGTATAAAAACGTACCTTTGGGCCACTGAAGTATGGCTTTTGTATGTATCGGCCCTTTTTCCGACAATTGGAGATAAAAATTACATATCAACCGTTCGGCATAGGGGTAATATCGGAACATATGTGTTAATTTGTACAAATGTGCATACTTTAGGGGTCAATATATTAATATTGCTAAGTTATAGAAAATGGCAAAATAATGTAATTTCGCTTATTTTTTTGGCCTAAAAATTATATTTTTAAATATTATTTATTTTATTTTGTTTGTTTCGTATTAAAATTCAAACGTCCTATTTTGGTACAAACCTAAAAACTCGAAAAAAAATAAAGTACAAAACTATGTTATATTAAGGTCCAAAATGACCAAAAAACCAAATTTTCATAAGAACTCATCATGATAGGCATTTTGAGAGCGTAAAAAATATGTTTTTACATAATATTTTTTTTTTCAATTTTTGTTCTTTATTAAAATTTGAACGTATTGCTTTGGTACAAGCCAAAAATGATGAAAAAATAAAATGCCGAACTATTTTTAAATATTTATGTGGATGGTTGGTAACCTCAAAGGCAAATTATCATGGTTCAAGTTCCTTGGCATCCTCCAAAGTGTTCAAATTGTCAGGTTTTTCGACATTCTTCAACTATTTGTTCCAAGCAGCATCAACTATGTGCCATCAACTGAAGTCCTGCCTGAATTCTTCTTCTAATATTTGAAATTGCAACCTTTACGAGGAAAAAAGATCGGAAACGGTAGTAATGGAGTTGACTCCTTTTCACCTGAATGAAGATGTAAATATGACAATACACCCTCCTTGATTAGATAAAAGTATACATATTGCTTCATATTAGTAACCTGTGTGTTTGTAAGGCTTAATGCGTAGTATCGTCCTGAGATATGTGTAATGAGAGTTTTTCCACCTGTTTAAATGGTTTGGCATTTGGTTGCTAGTTTAGTACTAGATAATCTATAATCCACTTAGGTGAATGGACTATGAATTCAGCTTTTTTGTAATACTCATGTATTTTTCTAGTGTGGTTTTCTTAGAGTTTCAAAACACCGGTGCACAAGGTATAGCATCTCCAATGAGAGGTGCTAACCAAGGGTGTCAATATTGTCAACTCATCAAAAGTGTTAATATTTTATTTTGTTTCTCTTCAATAGTAGTTCTGGCACCTTTTTATCAAACATTGGTCGAATGGTTGTCACTTAAAGTTGTCAATATATTAAAACAACTATAATTAAAACTAGATAAGAAGGTACATGTCTGTAATTAAGATGTATGCACTTTTTCTATTTTGGGAGAGTGCCAAAAGTTGGCCATGCTTTGGTTGGCACTCCTATCACTCTAATGAAGAGCCAACAAGAGTGTCATGCCACATAGCACTTTGATACTCTTTTTGGCACCCCATTGGAGTTGTTCTTATCCATCAGGTACAGGGTATTAGATGGTGCAAAACTGTATTACAATGTTCTACGGATAGAAAATCAATCAACCCAGTGGTTATTACTGAACCGACATTGATAATTAATTACAAACTAGAAGAGTCATGACTATGATCAAATTTCTTCGAATATCTGATCTCAAAGCCTTGTCAATTTCCTCAAACCAAAACAGCGAAATCAATAAGCAGGTTGAAGGGGGTAGAGCTACATGAAAGGAAAAGACCACTACCCACAACCATTGTAATAAACTGATATGATTCTGATAATGTAATAAAATTAGATTAAACATTACATTATGGAAATCAAAAACACATTAAACAAGTGGGGATAACGATGAACCTGCTCAGTCTTTATACCTTTCTATTTTACGATCAACTATCATCTTAATCAATAGACCAACAACGAGAAGAAAGAAAAAGCAACTAATGACGCAAACTGTAATGGCGAGGGCCGGTGAATGAGAGACAGCACGACATATGTTCTTATGATAACAGAAACAATGTTGAGCCCACTTAATGCAGCATTGAATTTTGCCACTTGTAGGGATCTTAATTGATACATGGATGATACGAAGTAGAGAAACAAAGAAGATATTGAGAGTACCAGAGCTAATGCATCTGCTACAACAAATACACCAAAAGCTTTCTTTTTTAGATAGAAGTGTCATTCCTTCATCATCTTCTCCACTTTGATGTTATCCACCTGGCATGGTGAATCCTACTTTAAAAGTTACTGTTGTTATGAGTGCAATAAAAATTATTTGGGTGTTGGTCCTTGTCGTATACCTTTCAAGTTCTTGTTTCATCATGTTTTTCTCAGCTCTCTTAAATTCAGCATCTTTTATAAAACTGCGCCAAAGATCATCGGTATCCCCCAAGAAGTTCCAGTACCAATAAGCAAAGCATTGATGTCATCAATTGTTTTTTTGATTAGCATGTATATATATAGAAGGAAAAGGGTATAATTAAGTATTGAATCAAATATATATAACTGCAAGAATTGTTGAAGTGTATGTGTATATGCACTATTAGATGAATAAGTATTGCATAAATAAACTCATACAACACAATCTATTTGTAACATGCATGGTTCAAGTACCATATACGTAAGACATAACATCTTTTTTTGAAAAACAGTTTATCAGTATTATTGACCAGAGAAGACAACTACATAACATCTTTTTTTGACAATAAGCTTCTGTATGTACCTGATCTGATACAATATATATGGTCTTGTAGATATAACATGTCGTAGGGAGACATGCCTTGTTTGTCGATTGCCCTTCTTATAACCTTTTTATGTTTGATGAGTTCGGGGACAAAAAATCTGTCGCGGATAAGCAAATAGAGAGGTGTATGGCCATTCATATCCTCGGCATTCAAAATCTTGTCTATATATATTTTTGGGCAACATTGTAGAATAGATGATATCATCAATTTATTCCTGTTAAAGAATGAAGAACGTCTTTAGTAAATATAATAATTTACACACCATCAATATTTAATGGTGATTATAAATAATATTTAAACCATGTACAATTTATTGGTTGATTATTTAACGACTTATAATAGATTATTATATTTACTAAAGATGTTCTTCATTCTTTAACACTCCTCCTTGAAGAACTTCTTCTGTATGCCAAGTTTGTTCCGGAGGATTTCAAACTTCACTTTTGAAAGTGGTTTCGTGAAAATATCAGCTAGTTGTTCTTCTGTTCTGCAGTGAACTAGGCTGATTTTTCTTTTGTTTTCTGCTTCTCGAACGAAGTGATATTTTATCTTGATATGCTTTGTCTTTCTATGCTGAACTGGATTCTTTGCAATAGCAATTGTCGATGTGCTGTCGCAATATATCTTAGTTGCTGACTTTTGTTTTTCACCCAGTTCTGATAATATCCTTCTAATCCATATTACTTGATTAACTACCGAACATGCTGCTATATACTCAGCTTCTGCTGTTGATTGTGCAACTGTATCTTGCTTTTGGCTAAACCAGGACAATACACCATATCCAAGTGAGAGCACATATCCTGAAGTGCTCTTCATATCATCTACTGATCCTGCCCAATCACTGTCTGAATATGCAATTAGTTCAGGATTCTCTACAGGTTTAAACCATATTCCATAATATGTATTAGCTTTAACATAGCGAAGAACTCTCTTTAATACTTGCATATGTAGTTGTGTTGGTTTTTGCATAAACCTGGATAGTACACTCGTAGAATACATCAAATCTGGACGGGTAGCAGTTAAATATAATAAACTGCCTATTATACTTCTATAACTTTTAACATATGCATCTCCTGAATCGTCATTTTTGCTCAATTTTTCATTTTGATCAATAGGAGTAGAGATAGGGTTGCATTTTTCCATGTTGAACCTTTTTAAGATATTTGTAGCATACTTCTTTTGACAAATGAAGATTCCATCTTGGGATTGATCGATCTCCATTCCAAGAAAGTAATTCATTTTACCAAGATCAGTCATTTCAAACATCTCTATCATGTTTTGTTTGAATTCTATAATCATTGACTGATTACTACCTGTGATGATAAGATCATCGACATAAAGAGAAATAACTAGTATGTCGGATCCTTCTACTCTAGTGTATAGAGTAGCTTCATTTGGACTTTTTTTGAAATTCTGTTGATGAAAGTATCCATCAATCCGACTATACCACGCCCGTGGAGCTTGCTTAAGTCCATATAAAGCCTTTTTCAATCTCAAGACTTTATCTTCTTTTCCTTCAATTATGAATCCTGGTGGTTGTTCAATATAAATTTCTTCATCCAAGAATCCATTTAGAAATGCAGACTTGACATCGAGTTGGTATATATTCCATTTCCGTTGTGCTGCAAGAGCAAGAATTGTTCGAATTGTATCCAGTCTTGAGACTGGTGCAAAGGTTTCATTGTAATCAACTCCGAATTGTTGTGAGTAACCTTTTACTACAAGTCTTGCCTTGAATTTTTTTATCGAACCATCTGGATTTTGCTTGGTTTTGTACACCCACTTCACACCAATAGTATCTTTATGTGGTGGTTTATCAGCTAAAACCCATGTATGATTCTTTTCAATCATAGAGATTTCTTCTTTCATTGCATTCCTCCATTCCTTGTGTTGAACGGCTTGTTCATAATTATGTGGTTCATCCGAGACAAAGTAACAAAACTGAACTTGCTCGGGATCCAAATCAGGTACTCTTGGTGAGTCTGGATCATCTGAACTACTCTCAGACTCCTCCTGAAATTGTTGTTCAGGTTGACCAACTATTGTTGATGTTGGTTCTTTTTGAAATGGTTGAGTCACCACATATCTTTTCTTGATGTCGTTATGCTCCCAGTCCCAAGAAGCATTTTCGTCAAATACGACATCTCTGCTGACCTGAAGTTTATTATTTTGTGGGTTGTAAACCCGATATCCCTTGGACTGTGAACTATAGCCGACAAAGATTCCTTTTTCAGCTTTATCTTCCAGTTTGTGGCGCTTTTCACTTGGTACATAGATGTAACATATACATCCAAATATTCTCAAGTGACTTACAGATGGTCTATTTCCAGACCATGCTTTTAGAGGTGTTCTTTCATAAATAGCTTTAGTAGGTAAGCGATTTTGAAGATAGACTGCTGTGTAGACAGCTTCTGCCCAAAATTTATTTGGTAAGCTTTTGTCTTTCAGCATTGATCTAGCCATCTCTATCACAGTTCTATTTTTTCTTTCAGATACACCATTTTGTTGTGGTGTATATGGAACGGTCAATTGGCGATGTATACCTTCCACTTCACAAAATGCTTTAAATTTTGATGAAGTATACTCTGTCCCGTTATCGCTCCTGAGACACTTGATTTGACAGCCACTCTCTTTTTCGACATGACTCTTAAATTTGTTGAATATTTTAAATACCTCTGATCTTTCTTTCAAGAAGTATACCCAAGTCATTCGAGAGTAGTCATCAATGAATATTATAAAATATTTGCTATTATCAAGTGAAGGAGTCCTCATAGGTCCGCATACATCTGTGTGTACCAATTCTAATTTCATTGATGCTCTCCATGCTTGTCCAATAGGAAATGGCTTTCGAGACATTTTTCCCAACTGGCAACCTTCACATACATCAATAGTTTCTGAAATTAGAGGGAGACCTTTGACCATATTTTTATTTGAGAGAAACTTCAAGCTTTGTAAATTACTATGCCCGAAGCGTTTGTGCCCCAACCATGTGAGTTCGGTTGCTTTGGCCTGCAATGACTTTTCTTGTATTTTGTATTGCCATTGAATGGGAAAGCATTTCTGTTGCATTTTTACGCAAGCAATGTTGTTTCCCTTTGGATCATAGATATCACAAGTGTCTCTTTCGAAATGAATTGAATATCCATTTTGCATCATTTGAGGAACACTGAGTAAATTTTGATCCAAACTTGGAACATATAGAACGTCATTAATATGACATGTCCCTTTCTTTGTTTCGACTGCAACAGTGCCTTTGCCTTCAGATTTCACCATTTCTCCATTTCCCATTCTTACAGGAATTTTAATGGACGAGTCTATTTTGGTGAAAACATGTGAATGTTTGGTCATATGATTTGTACAACCGCTATCAATAAGCCAAGCATCCTTCTGATTATTTGTATTCTGACATGCATAAAATAGATGATTTTCTTCATCCATTGTTTCCGATCTTCCTGCTTGTTGGTTTTTGAGTCTGCACTCATTTTCAGTATGATTGAATTTTTTGCAGTAATTGCACTGGCGTTTTCCTTTATGCCAACAATGTTTCTCTGCATGATTCGTCTTCTTGCATATAGAACATGGAGAAAATTTACTTCTCCTTTCAACTTCTTTGGCATAGGCAGGACTACATTGATTTGATGTGCCTCCTTTTTTATTTCGTTTAAAGGATGAGATTTTGTGCTTTGATTGGAAAGCTCCTTCTCCAGATGCTTCATTTCTTCGAGATATCCTATCCTCGTGAATTTGTAGTGATGATATTAATTCTGAGATAGTTAACTGTGTGAGATCTTTGGATTCTTCAATCACAGTCACAACTGTTTCGAATTTCTCGGATAAACTAACCAATATTTTTTCTACAACTCTTTGGTCTATAATGTTCTCTCCATTTGCTTTTAATTCATTTACCAACTTAATTACTCGAGAAGAGTAATCCTTAATCATTTCTCCATCCTTCATCTTGAGATTCTCGAATTCACGCCTGAGAGATTGAAGCTTTATTTGTGTTGTCCTCTCATTTCCTTCAAATTCTGCTTTTAAGATATCCCACGCTTGTTTTGCTGAAGTAGCATTCATTATCCTGGGAAATATTGTATCTGTAACAGCAAGATGAATTTTAGCTAATGCCTCAGCATCTTTTTGTGTCCAATCAACTTGTGTAGATGTTTGTGTGCTCGCGGTAGATGTTTCTGTGCTAGCAGTGGCCTAAGTTTGTGGTATGCCTTTATCCACAACATCCCACAATTGTTGTGTTGCTTGTAGGACAACTCTCATTTTGATACTCCAGAAATTGTAATTCTCTCCATTAAAGAGTGGAATAGCTTGTAGATGATTTGCACCAAAAAATGCCATTATTATGTTTATATATTTTTGAGGAAAATTCCTTCTTGATCTTTAAGGCTCTTGATACCAAATGTAGGCTCTAATTGCATATTCAGATAGTGATTGGGCAGGATCAGTAGATGATATGAATAGCACTTCAGGATATGTGCTCTCACTTGGATATGGTGTATTGTCCTGGCTTAGCCAAAAGCAAGATACAGTTGCACAATCAACAGCAGAAGCTGAGTATATAGCAGCATGTTCGGCAGTTAATCAAGTAATATGGCTTAGAAGGATATTATCAGAACTGGGTGAAAAACAAAAGTCAGCAACTAAGATATATTGCGACAGCACATCGGCAATTGCTATAGCAAAGAATCCAGTTCAGCATAGAAAGACAAATCATATGAAGATAAAATATCACTTCGTTCGAGAAGCAGAAAACAAAAGAAAAATCAGCCTAGTTCACTGCAGAACAGAAGAACAACTAGCTGATATTTTCACGAAACCACTTTCAAAAGTGAAGTTTGAAATCCTCCGGAACAAACTTGGCATACAGAAGAAGTTCTTCAAGGAGGAGTGTTAAAGAATGAAGAACATCTTTAGTAAATATAATAATCTATTATAAGTCGTTAAATAATCAACCAATAAATTGTACATGGTTTAAATATTATTTATAATCACCATTAAATATTGATGGTGTGTAAATTATTAACTAATTATGCATGTCAACCTGTAAATATAAATAGGTTGATACATTCTTTGTATTGTAAGTAGAAGAGTTATATTAATATATACACATTTAATTCTCTTTTATCTTCTCATCACTATTATCACAATTATACAAATATCCTACAATTCCATTGTACAACCGCTAAGTGTAGTACATTTCTAGCCTCGTGATTAACGACAACACATGACAACTCTGGCAATATTTGCAGTAGTTTGCAGACTATAAAAGTATGATCTTCTTGGACAGCTGGAGACAGTGGTGTTGGTACACAGGTTGATAATCGTACCCAGTAGATGCCTGGGCTTCAACTATTAACTCAAGTTACAAGAATCATAATATGTTGCAGCGGAGTCCACCCTTCATCGTCTCTATAGGTTACAAGACGTATACAACCTTCCAAGAGACGCCGTACAGATGCTGAAACAAGAAAATGTTTTGGAAATACTACATGTTTATGATTGGTTTATTAGAATATTATGGCCACAAACACTTTTGTAACGCTAATTAGGTACTCCCTCCGTCCCGTTGAATTATATATATTAGGGGTGGACACCAAGAAAAATATAAAAAATGAGAAAAATTAGATGAAAAGTAGATAAAGTTGTGGACCTATCAATATTTAATAATAGATTTGAGATATTGGAGGGGTGTAATAGTGTTTTATATTATTATAGAATAGAGATAGTGGATAAAATAGTGGGTGTAATAGTGTTTTATATTATTAAAAGTTACTCCCTCTGTCCCAACGAATTATATACATAGGGTTGGGCACGGAAACCAAGAAATGATATAAAAATGAGTAAAATTAGATGAAAAGTGGGTAAAGTGGTGGGATCTATCAATATTTAATTATAGATTTGAGATAGTGGAGAAAAATAGTGGGTGTAATAGTGTTTTATATTATTATAGAATAGAGATAGTGGAGAAAGTAGTGGGTGTAATAGTGTTTTATATTATTAAAAGTTACTATTTTTGGAATGTATAGAAATAAAAGGGACATCCTAAAATGGAAAGTGTATAGAAATGAATGGGACGGAGGGAGTACTATTTTTGGAATGTATAAAAATTGGGACAGAGTACATTTTATGACATTTAGATACAATGAGAGTTGGCAGTTTGATGTGTATTTTTCATTTAATGCATTACTAGCTTTATACCCGTGCAATGCACGGGACGTTTAATAAGTTATTTTATTTTAGTGTTTTTATAATTTTATTTATTTATTAATATCTTTGTGTATTTTCATAAAAATATAAATTCATTAAGTTAATAATATGTTTTTTCATATGTATATATTATTTCGGTTTATGTTGTACTTCTTGAAATGATAAAAAATACGAAAAATTCACTAAAATAATGATTATTTATATGTTTATTCATTGTTTTTATAAGTTCAATTTTAATAAATTTTAGTGTAAATATTTAAAATATTAAAATTATACTACTTCTATTATTATTTACTTTTATAGAAATATTACTTTTTCTCTAAAGTAGAGTATTATTAATAACTCTAATTGTGTAATTGTTTTATAGTAGAGAGTTTTTAGCTTATAGTAGAGAGTTTTTAGCTAGGACCCGTTTTATAGTAGAGAGTTTTTAGCTATGTAGGACCCGCTGACGACCAAACAAACCATACCATTTAAGTGCTTTCCGCTAATTATATATAAAGATATAATAGGCCGCTCACTTTCTTCTTCTCCGGTTACATTTTAGTTTCTTTTACTTCTTCTTTTTTGATGATTTTCTAATCTTGTTTATACTACCTTTTGATATTTGTTTTTCTTCAAACTATTTTTTTTCAGTTTAGTAAATTATATTTGTACAATTATATAATATAATTACATAAATTAAGAATCTAATATACATAACTTGTTATTATATTTAAATATCAAATCATATTAGGGTAAATTTTGGTGAAAAAATAATTATTTAGATATTATTAAAACATCTAAATGGTATATTTACATAGTATATATATATTTAATTTAATATAGTAAATTTTCTATAATACGACTAAAACATTTCAAACCTAGCTATTTTATAAAAGCATGCGAGTTAAAATTGATTTTTTTTTGTCTTTTCTTGAATATTTTATATTACTTTGTTTTAGATTTTTTAGAGTAAAATTTTAAAATATCATAATACATTTATTTGAAAGTGAAATATTTTTTTGAATTTGATTGTTATTTTTTTTTGTGAATTTATATTAAGCATCTTATTTTTTCAAAGTGGGTAATTTATTATATAGTTAGGTGTTAGTTAATGTTATCTTAAATGTAAATTATGTAAATATATTTTTAAAAAAATCTTGATAAAATAATATCAATATTTTTTTACCACTTACATTGTCATTGGACATGTTAATAATATTATCATTTTTTAGATATTAACTTTAGCCTAAAATAAAATAATATCAAAATATTTTTATTATCATATAAGAAAATAAGCTAAGGAATTGAACCAAAAAAAGGAAAAGAAATAAAAATTAAATAATTCAATAAGGGAGTGATAAACAAAATAATACTGATAATAAAAAAAATAAAAAGCAATATAAATAAGATTAGATAATAATTAAAAAAGAAACAAAAAAATGAAGTAAGAGAATAAAGGGGTTGAGTGATGGATATGACAAATTTTGAGAAATTATGTTTAAATATATATATATATATAAACAAGATTAGATACTCATTAAAAAAAGTAAAAAAAAAACTAAAATGTAATAGGAGAAGAAGACAATAAGTGAAAAATACACATCACACTGCAAACTCGCATCAATATAGAGAATACTGATGTGTCGCATCTTAAATCGTTTCGATCTATTTTTCTAATTTTCTCAAATTTTTGAATAATTAATGTTAAAGATTCGAAAATATCTGAATTGACTTTAAAAACTTTACTAATGAAGGAAACTAAATATACAATTATAATATTCTTGCCTTCAAAATCTTTATTAATGGAGGAAATTAAATATACAATTCGAATATTCTTGTCTTTAAAATCTTTACTAATGAATGAAATTAAATTTACAATTTTAACAGTTTCATAAATTATTTTATTAGAAAATATCTTAATTGTCTTTTAAATTTTTACTAATGGAGTAAAGTAAATATATAATTTTAATATTCTTGCCTTTATAATATTAGATAAATTCTCAATTTCCTTATTACTATGAGGAGGGTATTGCTTGGAATACCTTAGTAAACCCGTACTTTCGGGGTGCTTATCCGTACTTCCGGAAAGCTCACTAAGAAGGTGCGTAGGAATACGACTTCCCCAGGAACCGTAAGTCCACTAAACGCATGGAGCAGCTGAAGTCCTTCCCTCATGGAAGAAGGTGCGTAGAAATACGACTTTCTCAGGAAGCGTAAGTCCACTAAACGCATGGAGCAGCTTAGAGTCCTTTCTTCATGGAAGAAGATGCGTAGGAATACGACTTCCTCAGGAAGCGTAAGTCCACTAAACACATGGAGCTGGAAGATGCGTAGGAATACGACTTCCTCCAGAAGCGTAAATCCACTAAATGCATGGAGTAGCTTGGAGTCCTTCCTATATTTGGCTGTCGGTGTGCCTGTATCTGATGTTGCTTGGAAGAGTCCAGTCCCGCGCGTGAATCAGCTTATTAAGATTCTGTTTATGGCCATTATATAATATTAGAACACCGCTTGCAAAGAGAAAGTGGGAAGAAGGTGCATTGGAATACGACTTCCTTAGGGACCGTAAGTCCACTAAATGCATATGTTGGAGTCCTTCTCAACATATTACATCTTCTCTTTATTTAAACATACAGGGACATCACTATTGCTGCTGCTACTATATTCTGCCATATCTTGAATAGTGGATTCGCAAAATCTAACTTGACAAAGGAAAAACACAACAATATCTACACAAATCCGCTCATTCTCTCACACTTACGAAGCTACTCGTACATATGTTCTACTCACATCTCGCATGTTGTCTCTCTCGCATCTATAGACATATTACGGGCACATCATGTTGTCTCCCTCACATCTACAAACATATTACGGGTACCTCTGTGCTTCATATTATTTACTAATATTCTACCCCTATTTGTTTTATTGACTCAGAAAATTCGGGAGATCAAAGAACGCTTAGTTCTTTAGTCCATCAAGCTGCATTGAAGAACTGGGGGTAGTTGTTACGCCATATTTTTGGTTGCCTCAATTATCTTATAATTTCCCAATATTAATCTATTAATAAATAACTTAATTCCCAAGTTAATTATTTCCTCTCTCTGAAACGAAGAAAAATCTCTAATTAATTATAAAAAAATATCTAAAAACGATATCCTTCAAATCAGGAAGGTATCTGTTGGGATTTATGGGTGATAGCATTGAAACAACTTAACTTTTTATGTACTTAATTTTTTAATTAAGTAGAACATACTATCACAGCCAAAGTATGCTCTTGTAATCAGTATGCAATGTTATTTTAATTGTGTAATTTGGAAGAAGTTCACTTTCTGTGTTCAAGCCTCAAAGAATGCATATTAGATGACAGCATGAATAAAGGTTACTGTCATAAGCATTGACAGTAAGATTACAAGAAGACAGAATGTTGCAAGTCACGACAGCATATTCACTCTGACAGCAACATTGGCGGAAGACTACGCGACAACAACTTTAGCCCTCGACAGCAAGTTTGGAAACCTCGACAGCACT
The DNA here is from genome assembly GCA_030848705.1 of Heracleum sosnowskyi. Taxonomy (NCBI): domain Eukaryota; kingdom Viridiplantae; phylum Streptophyta; class Magnoliopsida; order Apiales; family Apiaceae; genus Heracleum; species Heracleum sosnowskyi. The sequence continues at coordinate 75,035,685 of CM061237.1, forward strand.
CTATGCGGGGAACTCATACTGTCACCAAAAGAACATTCCTGTGATAGCAAGCTTTACGGCAAAAGTAACTGTCTCAAGAAAGATCCCTGTTCTAGGTATCTTCTCAGTCAAATCCCGTGATAGTTTCAATGTTCAAGAAACAGACGTGTTGCAGTATCCCTAAGTTGCACCAAGTCTACAAGACTACGACAAAAGCTTCAAGCACTACAAAACAAAAGCGAATCAATTCAAGAGCAAGGTCAAGTCTCTATTTGCTGAATTGTTTTAGCTGGAAATAGAATGAATCTAGGTTGCTTTCTTTGTAATGTATATCTAACATGTTAGCAATTTAGGAATGTCACATGGGTAGGCAATTTGTAAGAAGCTGCCACTTGATAATGACAGCAGCTTCACAGACCCGTGTTGACAGTGATAGGATTAGTTTTATACTTAGACTATCAATTCATTCTAGGTAAGAGATGAAGACAAGTAAGTGTCTTGAAGAAAAACCGAAGCTCAAGAATTCTCTCTTGAGGTTGTAGCAACACTTTGCAAAATAAATAAAAACATTTATTTTGTGAATCCTGTCTTCAGATTATACTGTTTGTGAATGCATACATATTATTGATAACATTAAATCTTAGTTTTGGTTGTTGAAATTGAGATTGAATTTTATCAGTATTGCATTCATCCCCCCCTTCTGCAATACACGAGGACCAACAACTGGTATCAGAGCAAACAGATTAACATACATATCTGAGATCACGACGACAATGCAGAAATCAAACAGTATCAAGATCCCAGCTTTTGATAAAGAGAACTACAGCATTTGGAAAAGAAAGATCTTGTTGTTTATCAAAGCTGCGAATCCACTATACCCAGGTATTCTCGAGAATGGTCCTTGCATTCCAAGGAAGGAAATTGAAGCCACAACAGTAAATGGTGAAGTCATTCCTGCACATTGGGTTCCCAAAGATCCCTCTGAATTTTTGGAACCTGAGAAGGAGAAAATGGTGCTAGATGATCACTTGCAACTCATCTTGCTCGATTCTCTCACGTTGGATAAAGCCATGTGTGGAAGTGTGATAAGCTGCACATCTGCCAAGGAGATGTGGATCAGGTTAGCTTTACTATGTGAAAGAAGTGAAGAAGTTAAGGGCAACCAAAGGCAAATACTGATATCACAATGTGAGGCTTTCATGGCCAAGCCTGGTGAAGACTTAACTTCCATGTTTGAAAGGTTCAGTAAGCTCTTAACTGAACTACAGATACATGGCAAGTACTATGACAAAAAAGAATTAAATGTGAAGTTCCTGCTTACACTACCTGATCACCTTGAACACAAGACAACAGCCATACGAGAAGGAAGAGATCTCAACAATATAACCTTTGAGACACTTTATGGCATTCTGAAATCCTATGAACTTGAACTCTTTCAAAAGAGAGCCATACAGAGTGGAACAAGGAACAAGATGACCAATATGTCAAGTGCCCTAGTAGCACAAGTGCCAAGGATCACACAACCAAGTGAAGTACTACAAATCACACAACCAACCCCTGCACAATCCCTGAAGATAGAAGAGGTTGTTGAAGATGATGAGAAAGTAGTACTACAGCTCATGGATGTGGAAGATGAAGACTTCTACACAATGGAGGAACTGGAAAGCATGGACAATCCTACTATGGCTTACATGGCCAAAAAGTTCAAGAATTTTAGGTTCAAGAAGGATAGGTCATTCAGGCCCCAAGGCCAAGCATCCAAGTTCAACAAAGGAAGTTCATCAAAGGCTGCTGTGGGAAGTTCAACCAAGGGAGGATACAAGACTGGATTTGTGGATAGGTCAAAGTTCAAGTGTTACAACTGCGGTGAACCTGGTCATTTTGCTACTGAATGCAAAAGACCCAAACAGGTTCAGAGGTTTGAGAAAGGAACTGGTGGATACTTTAAGAAGAATCAAGGTAGAGCCTATGTGGCTGAAGGAAAGTGTTGGGATGAGTCTGATGATGAAGATGAAGAAGAATATGTCAACCTAGCTCTCATGGCTAGCACTGATAAAGTAACATCAACATCTTCAAGTCAGGTACCTTCACTTGTCTTACTTGATACGTCCATTGATGAGTATAAGAAAACCATTAAAGACCTAAGTGCTGAAATGTTCAATGTATATACTAGCTTATCTGCTGCTAATGAGGAAATCACTATGGTGAGTAAACTAAATGAAACACTAAAGTCTGAAAATGAGTCTCTTGTTCTCAAAACCAGTTCACTAGACTCTTTAGCTCAGGAGAATGCTAGATTTAAAAATGAATTAAAATGTGCTAAAGAAGTTGAGGAATTTCTGAGGAATGAGATTGCTGAAAATGAATTCAAGATTAAGGCTTATAAAAACTCATCTAAGATAGTTCAGGATTACAATGATAAGCATACAGAAAATCAAATTGTTGGCATAGGTTTTTCATATGGTAGAAGACCTGGAAAGGAAACTGTGATTCAAGATTGTTCTGGAAATGCTGCTGTCAAACCCACCATTCTCAAGAAGGTTAAAACTCCTGTTTTCAAAGCTGCAGAAATTGAGTTTGATGAAGAAGCCATGCTCATCAAACAAGAAATTCTTGATGAGGATGAAGGTGTTGACAGCACATCTAAGGATGGAAAGGATACTGTCACTATCCCCAAGACAGTAAACTTACCAAGCAATCAGACAGTAAGTTCAAAAGATGCTGTCACAGTTGGCAAGACAGTATCTTCCAAAGATGCTGTCAAGAATGTTTCCAAGACAGCAACTTCCAAACCTTCTGTCAAGACAGTTGGAATAAAAGGTACTGTCAAGGAGAGTTCGACAGCAACTTCTGAACACACTGTCAATCCAGTAACTCCCAAGTCTAAGAATAGGAATGGTAAGGTAGGTGTCAATAAAGGAAATGGATACACTAATGTTGGAGGTGCTTCTAGGAAACTATGCAATAACTGTGGATCTTCACATCATTTAACACATGTTTGTAATAAACCAATTGAGGTTAAGATCAATGCTACTGAACTCAATGGTAACTTACACAGAACCCCCCTTATGCATAGAACTATGAGTGTCTGTAATAACATTGAATGTATGCCATGCAAGATCACTGCCATGAGTACATGCTTTAACTTACCTATTCTTACTATTGAAAAATGCTCATACATGCACACTGTTGAGACTTCTGAGCCTGCTAGCAACAGCAAAAAGGCTTCATCCACTAAGAAAAGGATCAAGTCCAATTCTAAGCCTAAGTGGGTGAAAAGAGAAGTCAAACAGGAGGTTTTTGATGATGCTTATGATTTTATGACTGGAAGAAACTCAGGAGACACTAAAACTGCAGGACCCAACAGGGATTGGGTACCATATGCAACTTAAACACATTCTGTTTTGCAGGGTAAGAAGAAAGATCAAGTCATGTGGATCATTGACAGTGGTTGCTCAAGACACATGACAGGTGATAAAGCCCTGCTATCACACTATGTAGAGAAAGCTGGCCCAATCATAACCTTTGGAGACAACAGCAAGGGTTACACAGTGGGATATGGCTGTCTGGAAATTGGAAATGTTGTCATTGAAGACATTGCTCTTGTGGATGGATTGAAGCACAATCTACTCAGTGTCAGCCAATTCAGTGACAGGGGATTCAAGGTTGATTTTGATATGATGCTGTGTAACATCTATCACAAGAAGGATGCGAGCCTCTCTCTAAAAGGGGTTAGAAAAGGAAGCTTGTTTGTTGCTGACTTAAACTCAACAAAGAAGGATAAATTTTACTGTTTCTACAGTAAAGCAACTGTTGGTGACAGTATGCTTTGGCACAGGAAGCTCTCACATCTCAACTTCAAGACAATGAATATTTTGATGAAGAAGGAGTTAGTGAGAGGTTTGCCCCAACAGGAATTCTGTCAAGAAGGACTGTGTGAAGATTGTCAAATGGGCAAACTAAGGAGAGTTGTGCACAAGTCCAAGCAAATGAACACCAACATAGAAGCACTCAAGTTGATCCACATGGATCTTTTTGGACCAGTCAATGTACCATCTATGGCCAAAAAGAGATATGTCTTAGTAATGGTGGATGATTACTCAAGGTACACTTGGGTGAAATTTCTTGAATCCAAAGATGAAGCTGCTCAAGTGATTATTGATCAAGTCAGAGTTCTTGATAGAACTCCAAACTCAAAAGTCCAAATCTTGAGGAGTGACAATGGTACAGAATTCAGAAATGCCACACTTTGAAATTTCTGTAAAGATGTAGGAATTGTACAACAATTCTCTGCTGCAAGGACTCCACAACAGAATGGAGTTGTAGAAAGAAAGAACAGGACTCTCATTGAAGCAGCTAGAACTATGTTGCATGATGCCAAACTACCAACATATTTCTGGGCTGAAGCTATCAACACAGCTTGTTATACTCAAAACAGAACCATGATCAACAAAACTCATGCAAGTACACCTTACTGTCTGCTAACTGGGAAGAAACCTACTGTCAAATACTTTCATGTGTTTGGGAGTAAATGCTTTATGATGAAGGACAACCATGAGAAGAAAGGAAAATTTGACACCAAGGCATTTGAAGGACTATTCATGGGTTACAGCACATAAAGGACTGCCTACAGAGTTTATGTTAGGGAACACAGGATTATTGAAGAAAGTGTTAATGTCACATTTGATGAAACCAAGTTTCCAGGACTGCATGAAGAAGGAAAGATGCATACATTCAGATTTGAGAATCAAGGATACTTGGAAGCTGAGGAAATTGTTGATGAAGAACCTAGCTTCACTCAAATTGTTGAAGTTGACAAAGATACTGTCAATACCATCACTGTCAACCAAACTCCAGCTCAGTCACAGACCATAACTTCTAACATTCATAACAATGATGACTCTGGAGACAATGAAGAACATGGTGAAGACAATGGAATTGGTGAGCATTCAACTCAACAAACTGAAGCAACTGTTCCTGTACAATCAAGTAGGTTGACCCAGAATCACCAAGTGGAACAAGGATCACACAAATGACCTTATCATTGGTGACCCTACTTCTGGAGTGAGGACAAAGAACAAAGTCTCTTCTTACAGCATGTTTTCATGCTTCCTGTCTCAAATGGAACAATTTATGGAAGTTGGTTCCAAGACCTAAGGGAAAGTCAGTCATTGAGACCAAATGGGTTTTCAGAAACAAGCTTGATGAAAATGGATCAGTGACAAGAAACAAAACAAGGCTAGTAGCTAAAGGTTACTGTCAACAGGAAGGAATAGACTATGATGAGACATTTGCACCTGTTGCAAGACTTGAAGCTATAAGAATCTTTCTAGCCTATGCTGCACACTGCAACTTCAAAGTATTTCAGATGGATGTCAAAAGTGCCTTCCTAAATGGAGAGTTGGAAGAAGAAGTGTATGTTGAACAGCCACCAGGGTTTGAGGATGCTGAAATGTATGATTTTGTGTACAAACTCTTCAAGGCTTTGTATGGACTAAAGCAAGCACCCAGGGCTTGGTATGACACACTTTCCACCTTTCTTTTGGAAAATCAGTTTACTAGAGGAGTTATGGACAAGACACTTTTCTACAAACACCATGGCAAGGACATCATTCTGGTACAAATCTATGTGGATGACATCATTTTTGGTTCTACAAATGAGAAGCTGTGTGAGAAGTTTTCCTCTCTCATGAGTAGCAAATATGAGATGAGTATGATGGGAGAATTGTCATTCTTTCTGGGATTACAAATTCTTCAACAACCTGATGGAATCTTCATTTGTCAAGCTAAATACATCAAGGAACTTCTCAAAAAGTTCAACTTGGAAGATTCATCACCTGCAAAGACACCAATGTCCACATCAACTAGTCTGGATCTTGACCCTAAAGGAAAGAAAGTTGACTCAAGCACCTATAGAGGCATGGTAGGATCTCTCCTATATCTAACTGCTAGCAGACCTGACATCATGTTTGCTACATGTCTCTGTGCAAGGTTTCAAAGTGATCCAAAGGAGTCACACTTAGTAGTCATCAAGAGAATCTTTAGATACTTAAAAGGCACTCCTAACCTAGGCCTTTGGTATCCTAAGAATACTGGATTTGATCTAATTGGTTACTCAGACTCAGACTATGCTGGATGCAAGATTGACAGAAAGAGTACTACTGGTAGCTGTCAATTTCTTGGTGGAAGATTGGTCTCATGGTTTAGAAAGAAGCAGCATTCAGTTTCTACCTCAACTGCAGAAGCTGAATATATTGCTGCAGGCAGTTTCTATGCACAAATTCTAAGGATGAAGAATCAACTTCTGGATTATGGTCTAGTGCTAAGAGACATTCCTATTTACTGTGACAACACTAGTGTCATAGCCATTTCAGACAATCCAGTTCAACACTCTAGGACAAAGCATATTGATATAAGACATCACTTTATCAGAGAGCATGTTGAACAAGGAACTGTGAAGCTGATCTATGTCCCAACTAACAAGCAACTTGCTGACATCTTCACTAAGCCATTGGATGAAGCAACCTTCAATAGGTTGGTAAGTGAATTGGGAATGCTGAATCTGGTATGTTAATTTACCAAGTTTTTCTGCATTTTCAAATTTTTTATTGAAGCTCATGACAGCAACTTCAAACCTGCTGTCAAGAGAAGTTACTGTCTACTTGGTCTATGTCTGTTATGTGACAGCATGTGTTGATTTGACTTTACATGTCTGTATTTTGTGCCAGTCTCATACTTTTAGACCCTGTATGACATTAATGTGGTAATTTGCTAAGTTTGAGAGATAAATATCTGTTCCATTGGACTTTCACATCCTTTGCATAAATCTATAGGTTTAAAGGAGGACACGGCCATTAATTACTTTTGTGGTAGTTGTATGGGTACTCTAACTGTTGACCATGAGACATTAATCCTTAGACGGTTTTGCCTATAAATTAACCTTAGGTTTCACCAGTCTGCTCTCAGTTTTAAAGTAAATCATGGAAAACAAAGTAGGAATAGAGTACAGGCCAAAAGTCTCGTGTGAGTCTCACATCAGAGATGAAGTGGAAGTCCTGTTTGATGAACTTGAAGACTTGCTTCATGAGGAAGATGAACAGTCTCAAGCCATTCAAGCACAGGAAGAGGAAAAATGGAAGATTCAAGAGGAAGAACTTCAGGCACTTCTCAAGGAAGAAGGTCGCACTGAAGAGGAGATTAAGAAAGAAGTTTTAGAATTAGTTAATAAAATCAAAGATTGATGTACTCAATGCTATATTCAAATGATTTTATTAATAAAAATAAAGCTTCTTGATGTTGTGATTATTGAGTTTTGTTTGTCTGTGTTAACTGCATAGTATCTGTGTTCAAAAGATTAAATTGCCAAATCCATACTCTGTTAATTTTAGGTTAAGTGTGTGAATAAAGCATTATGGAAAGTTCATGACAGAAACAATTCCCCAACTAAGTTACTGTCATTAAGAAGGATACTGTCTTGTGTCTCTTGACAGCAAACTTCTTGACAGCAGGGAAAGACTTTCTGTCAAGACTTTTAAAGGATACTGTCATTCAAATGCTTAACGGTGACAACATGTTTTTGCGCAATAGTTGTTGTCGTGCATAACCTACTGTCACCATCTCTTATTACTGACAGATTGTTTCTAGCGCACAGGTTACTGTCAACAATAGTGGACCGTTACAATTGGATATTCATCCCACGTTTGACAGTAAATAACGGGCAGTAACTCACGTGTTATGTGAGTGGGTTAAGACACGTTCTTTAAACCCACTTTTTGTGCACAAACGTTTGAGATACCCCTTTTTATTCCCCAGTTACTCAGACATATCATTCTTATCAAACTCAAGGCAAAATACTTTTCTTCAATCAAAAAGCTACTTTCTTACTTTCTTCTTTTCTTGAATCTCCATGGCCCCCAAACAGACTCTCTCTCAAACAAACTTTGCTGGCATCTTTTCCCCAAATGATGCTGGTGAAGGTTTCAAAGGACTAGTGTTTTTCTTGAACAAGTCCTATCTTGGTTCTGCCATTACCTCAACACCCATTCTCGACTTAGACAGAATTGAGGCATTTTGGCAAACTGTTGTTGCTCAAACAGAGGATGAAAATCCATCTATTCGATTCACACTCAATGGGCAACACTACATTCTTACAGCTGAGGTCATCAACACTGCTCTTGGAATTACACTTCAAGAAGGCAGAAATTTTGCTGAACTTGCTAATGATGACTCTCTCAAGAAGCTCTTCTTGAAGATTGGGTATGCAGGCCCTATTCTCGAAGAGGGAACAAGCAAATGGTATCCGTCTGGTGAAATGGATAGGAAGCATCTGCGAAAGGAGTGGAGTATGATTTTTGATGTCATGGTCAAGGTGTTCTCTACCAAGTCCACAGGCTGGAATGGAATACCCTCCTACATCAAGAAACTGACACATTCTCTTGTCCATGGATACAAGGTGAATGTTGGAGCTCTCCTCATGGCACACCTCAGGGCTGCCATAGGTAAGAAGGTATCAATCTACCCTCGCTTTCTTATGATGTGCATCAACTCATTCTGTGATTTTAATAATGATGCCCCTCATTTAGAGGCTTGCTCTGTTTTGAAAAAGAACACACACACACACACCGTTATCCTCACAGAATCTCAATGCACATATTCCACTTTGTTTCACTCAGCACATGGTTGATCAAGTGTCCAACCTTGATTATCCATTACCTTCTGGTTATGCATCTTTCACTCTTGTGAATGAAACTGAATTAGACCCAAATTCAGTTAACCCACATTCAACACCATACACTCAGCCTAGGCCCTCTAGACTTCCCAAAGCCCAAAGAGAAGCCTTGCAAGAATCCAGAAAACGACCCTTAGAAGCTGGTGTTGGGGGTAGATCTGTTAGTCAAGAGGGAGACACTGCACTTAGTGCAGCAAATAAGGAAGGTAGTCAAACAGAACCCCCAGTGGTTTCCCCTGAGCCTAAGAAGAAGAAAGCTAGGAGGACCAAAACCACTGTTAGCCAAGCTGCATTTTCTCAACAAACTGTGGTTACTGAAAGGGATTCAAACACCTCCCTAGATGCGCCTTCTCAACAAGGTGCATCTATTGAAATTGGCATGTCTCCCAAGGCACCCTGTACAGAGTCTGCACAAACTCATGGTTCACAACATGAGGAATCTCCACTTGAAGAAACACACAGTGAGTTAGGGCACAGTGAGGATTTCTCTATTCCTTTTGATGATTCACATGTTTCTCCTGTGAATCAGCCCCCACTCTCTGCTACACTTTCACCTTCTTCCTTCCCTACACATTCTTTTGTTTCTTCTCCACAACCTAGAGAAGGGGACAGTCCCAACCCTTCAGGTTTTGATCATCCATCTCCAATCATGGATGAGCCCCCATCTAGTGGTCCACAAGAACCCATTTCTCAAAGTGAAATGGACACCACTCCTCCAAACACTGAGCAAGGGCAAAGTGGTATTCTGTCAGAAAATGAAACAGCCAACACTTTGTCTGAACTCCAAGGAGCATCTTACCTTCAGGAAGATGTTGTCACAGCCTCTGTTGCTGTCAAGGACATTGGAAATGTTGATGTCATGGACACAGCTGCTGTCATGGGTGGAGAGAAAGATACTGTCAACACAGGACCTACTGTCACTCCACATCCCAAAGATGCTGTCATGCCAGAACCTGTTGTCCACACTCCAACTGACAGTAACATTCCTGCCAAAGATGTTGTCCAGTCCTCTCAGCCAGATTTTGATGCTGTACTCCTTGAGGATGCCTCTGATGATGACCTACCTCTTGCCAAACTCTTGAAGGTACATTCTAAATCTTCTCCTTCAATGCATGTTAGTACTGCTCATACCCATGCATTTAGGTTGAGTGAGGGTGTGAAAAATAAAAGAGAGATAAAAGAAAAGAGAGGTGAGCATAAAAATGAGAGGCAGCCAAATGAGCTGGCAAAACGAGAGGGACTTGAGCATGTCCAGAGAGATCTTGAGGGAGCCCCCACTATTCAGGCATTAGGCCTTGAGAGTCAAACTGTGAGGGGTGATGAGATCACTCAAAAACACCCTGAGAGTGTGAGAACCCCCATAGCCTCCAAGCCCCTTTCTTTTCCTTCCCCTCCAAGAAGGTTAAGGAATGGTGGCCCCTCTGCAAATTTTGGTAACAGGATCACAGCTCTGGAAGGACAATGTGCTACCTTGAACTCCAAGATGGACTCTCTCTCTCAACTGGTAGTTGATGGTTATGCTGCCACTCAACATTCTCTACAGTTCCTTACTGACCTAGTAGCTGCCAACTCAACTAAGGGGGAGAAGGTAGCAAGATCAGAATCTATATCTATTCAGGAATCAGGTGGAACTCAGGGGGAGCAAGTAACTGTGAAGACCAAAGGGGGAGCAAAACAAGGTTCTGGAGTCAAGAGTAAAGCAATGGCAAAGGGGGAGCAAGTCAAACCAAGCAGTGAACAATCAAAGGATAAAGCTGAAGATCTTGTTGAAGGTGACTTGGATGGAGAAAGGGTGTTGATGTCTAAGGCAACTCAAGATGCACTGCAAAGAAGACCTGCATCTAGACACCCAATTATACCTCCTGTGACAATTAGAGATCCAACTTCAGTAACTCAAGAAACTGTTCTACAGAAAAGATGGAGAGAAATGGGGGAACAAAATAAGCTTGGGAAAGGTAAAGGGAAACTGCCTGAATCCATCCATAAGGGACATACTTGGTCTAATGGTACTGAGTTTGATCAAGAAGAAGCCAATACTATAATGGTGGATTACAGGGAGAGCACATTACAGAATCATGACACTGAATTTAGCAGTCTAGTGGAAGAAGCAATGAATGCTCCAAGCAACAGTCCAATCAACACCACAAAACTGTTAAAGGATCAAATCACCAGTGTCAGTGTAATGGTGAATGATGAGAAAAGATGGGCTGTAAGTATCTACTTCACTTCTGGCATATCTTATTTCATCACAATGGAACTATTGCAGAGTCTGCCAGCAAAGGTGTTGTGTGCAATGAAGGGAAAGATCAAGGCAACTCAAACACCATTCAATGAAGTTTTGAATATGCAAATCCAGAACATGATCACAAAGAAGCTACCTGAAGTCTACACAAATCCACCATGTGTTTTCTACAGATCTACCACAAAGGATGGCACAAGAAGGAACAACTTTATGAATTTGATCAGTCCATCCAGGATGCAAACTGAATCAATTCTGAGAGTGTTAGATGGAATACTAAGCTCAAATGCCAATCCAGGAAGAGTCTTTGCTGTTCAAGAGATCTACAAAATGCTGGTGTTGAGAGACAAGGCACTGGGAGCTAGAGTGAAGGAGCTAATCTCTAGAGCCAATGCCAAAAGAGCTGATCAAGGAGGAAGCTGCCTCTATGATGTTCCTTTTCAAGATAATGATGATGATGATGAGATTGGAGGTGGTGAAGCTTCTGGAAATGCAGGCAATGCTGGTGGAAGTAATTCTGGGAATACTGGTATTCAATCTCAGAATAAAGGCAATGAAGAAACTCCTAGTCTAGAAAAGAAAGATGCTGATGCAACAGATGAAGAGGAGCCAAGAATACTGGAAGCTTTGGAGGCAAGCATTCTTAGATTTGTTGTTGACTGCATAAATGTTGAAAAGGATGATGTCACCAAAGATACTGTCGATAAGGAAACTGTCATAGAAGATGTTGTCATGGAAGACACTGTCGACAAAGGTACTGTCAAGGAAGGTTCTGTCAAGAATGAAGCCAAAGCTACTGTCAGGCCCAAAAGACTGAAATCTAAAGCTAAATCATGGTTTTCTAGACAGAAACCTGAAGGAAAGCACAAGTGATCAGGAAAGGAAAAGGCCACTGGATTAGGCAGAAATCTTAGGATGCCAATTCAATCAATACCTCCCAACAGTCTTAAGATACAACAGATGCAATCTAGAGAAATCAAGAGTGTTGAGGTTAAGATGGATGCAAATCAAGAGGTCACTGAGTACATTCTGTGGTGGGAAGAATCAAGATCTACCAAGGTTGATAAGGATTTCAATCTGGTATCCACATCAACCAGTGGTAGGATATCAACCTTAGTTAAAAGGAGAATTGACTTCTTCTACCTGGAAAGAATGGTAGAGTTGCTGGAGAGCTATGATAATGTTCCAGAGTCTGTCATGGAACATATTCTGAAATATCAGGCTGATAGGGATGCTGAATTCTATCAGAAATTTGGCTACAATTTTGCAGATTTTGATGATGCTGATATTTCAACTGATCTACCAGCTTCTCCTATACCATATCATTGGTACTATGAGTTTGATGATTCACCCACAGAAGAAGGGCAAACCCAACCCACAGAGGAAGGGCAACCCAAGCCAAGCAAAAGACCTGAATCTTCTCAATATTCTCAATATCAGTCAGAACTTGATAAGAAGGAAGCTGAACTCCTGGAAAGATGCAAGACTGCTAACAAGGCAGAAAGTGAAGCTCCAAATTATCAAACATGTATGCTGGAAAATCCCTTAAGAATGAAGTACCTAAAAGAAGAAATCTATGTTTGCAGCTTGCACAAGCTAAAAAAAACTATTCTGAAGGATTTACAGTATATGGTAGCTGGATCAATTCATCCCTTGAAGCAGATTTGTTCTGATGAGATAAAGGAAATATTAGAAAGGAGAAAAGGAGAATGTTCAAAGCTAGACAAGCAAATGAGGATGTCTCTCAATGCTTATCCTGGAAGTAGATTCAAGCTCATTCATTAAGAACTCCACTTCAGAAGCTATCCATTTTATCAAGAGCAATGGTTGAATCTCAGGGATGCTAGTTCTCTTATCTCTCCTACTATCAAGAAGATTATTGAAGAAATAGAAGATGCTGCAGTCACTCCTGCTGAAATCTCTCTTGTAGAAGGTCTAAGAGGTTGCTTGGTAGAAGCTCTCAAAAGAGAGGATGTAACAAGACAGAAGAGGAAATCTCAAGCTAAGTAAAAATTCTTAATCCATTCTGATCTTGTTAGTTAAGTTGTCAGCATATATTGTAAATTTGTTGTTATTATCCATAAAAATAAATTGGGGGAGATTGTTGGGATTTATGGGTGATAGCATTGAAACAACTTAACTTTTTATGTACTTAATTTTTTAATTAAGTAGAACATACTATCACAGCCAAAGTATGCTCTTGTAATCAGTATGCAATGTTATTTTAATTGTGTAATTTGGAAGAAGTTCACTTTCTGTGTTCAAGCCTCAAAGAATGCATATTAGATGACAGCATGAATAAAGGTTACTATCATAAGCATTGACAGTAAGATTACAAGAAGACAAAATGTTGCAAGTCACGACAGCATATTCACTCTGACAGCAACATTGGCGGAAGACTACGCGACAATAACTTTAGCCCTCGACAGCAAGTTTGGAAACCTCGACAGCACTCTATGCGGGGAACTCACACAGTCACCAAAAGCACATTCCTGTGACAGCAAGCTTTGCGGCAAAAGTAACTGTCTCAAGAAAGATCCCTGTTCTAGGTATCTTCTCAGTCAAATCCCGTGATAGTTTCAATGTTCAAGAAACAGACGTGTTGCAGTATCCCTAAGCTGCACCAAGTCTGCAAGACTACGACAAAAGCTTCAAGCACTACAAAACAAAAGCGAATCAATTCAAGAGCAAGGTCAAGTCTCTATTTGCTGAATTGTTTTAGCTAGAAATAGAATGAATCTAGGTTGCTTTCTTTGTAATGTATATCTGACATGTTAGCAATTTAGGAATGTCACATGGGTAGGCAATTTGTAAGAAGCTGCCACTTGATAATGACAACAGCTTCACAGACCCGTGTTGACAGTGATAGGATTAGTTTTATACTTAGACTATCAATTCATTCTAGGTAAGAGATGAAGACAAGTAAGTGTCTTGAAGAAAAACCGAAGCTCAAGAATTCTCTCTTGAGGTTGTAGCAACACTTTGCAAAATAAATAAAAACATTTATTTTGTGAATCCTGTCTTCAGATTATACTGTTTGTGAATGCATAAATATTATTGATAACATTAAATCTTAGTTTTGGTTGTTGAAATTGAGATTGAATTTTATCAGTATTGCATTCATCCCCCCCCCCCCCTTCTGCAATACACGAGGACCAACAGTATCCCAATCTAAATCGAAAAAGATAAAATCAACTAATTCCAAATACATCCCCTAATAATCACAAGGATTAAAAAAACAATCCTATAACAGAACTACATTGGCTTGATCCCTATAAATACAGGGTACGCAGGCATCTTGGAATAGGATCCGACACATCTTACAAGTCGAGACACCTTTCAAGTACAACCCCAAACATCCAAAAACCCCAAATCCCCCTATTATCACAATTTCGTTATTCCAACAGTCTCCGAAATTTGTTATCACCAAATTCCTCCATTAACACATCATTAAAAGATCAGATCCCGTCCCACTTTAGGGCACCTTGAGGACCCCGGTTGGGGGAAGTGGGCATTTCCTTGGCGCAACATTGGAATGAAAAGTTTTAGATGTTCCTGCTAACCATCCTCAAGTTACGGATACGCTTTCCTTCCTTCTTACCAGTATTTTTCTCTATTCATGATTCAAACTCCAAGGAAGAAGGTCCCTTTGATCGCAGATTTAAGACATCATGACCGCTAGTCATCACTTTTTTACCCGTTTTACAACTAAACAGTCACTCCATGACTTGATCATACTTAGATAAGTAGACCACTAGCTTTCTTATTTTATAAAATGTGTTATAAACTGAATGATTAGTTTTCATTCTTCATGATTATCCTACTATGTTATAAACCTTCCTTTAAAGTGCAAGTTTTTAGCATTGACACTCATACAGTCTCTCAATTACTTAATACTAATATAAGACAAATAAGTAGCCCGGTTACTCTTTAATCTCAAAATGAAAAAACCAAATGTCAAAGAAAGACTTCAAGGACTACATTTCATCTTCACATTCTAGTTGGTTTTTAACTTATCTACGTACGGAAAGAGTTGACAATGGAACAAATTATTTAACATAGCTTCACTAAAAAAACTTACAGATTGTTGTGCAGATTTATATATATCTGTGATAATATGAATGCATTATACATTATGATTATTGTGAAATATGTGAATAATCATACTTCTACAAGGGAATGTTTTCCATTGTCGCTCTATCACTCTGATGAATCTGATTATTCGTTTCACTAGGAATTCTTCAATTTCCCTGGAAACATCAAATTTGGAGAAACCATTCAACTTGCTCTTGAAAATCGTTCACTTCTACATTTGTTTTAAAGAGGCATGGAAGAGACCGTGCCAGATACACATGTTGATAACTCCAGAATCTGATCCAGTCCTTCATCGTTGTTCTCACGTCTGGTTGTGGTGCAACTGCTGGCGGGTTTGTGCAAAACAACACCGGAGGGGGGTTTGGACCCTGGCGGCGCCTCCGGTGTGAGAATAAGACTGGGATTTGGAAGAATAGATAAGACTATAGAGAAATCTGAATGTGGAGAGTGTGTGTATAGTAGAGAGTGAGTGAGTAACCCCCAAACCTTTTCACTTTGGGTTATTATAGGCTAAGGATTAGGGTTCAGGGGGTGTACCTGCAATTATGAGCGTTGAAACCTAGGTAGGTAGGACACTTGGTTGATGTTGATGGGCTACACGTGTCCAGATGAAAATTGTGGTGTCATGTGCCAGGCTCGTGCTTGCGTGTGGTTTAGCTAGGACATAATTGTGCCAATCATTGGCTATTCAAAGGTGGCATAGCCAGGTGTAGTAGTTCTCAGCCATGACCTGTGTTTTTCACGTAATAGTTATGATCCTATCTCACGTCATTTACACTTATTCATTCTTCAGTAGAGTAGAATTTGGTTTGCCTTGAGTCAGGTCTTAGGAATGAGTCAGGGTTGCCGACGAGTCAGGGTTAAAGACGAGATTGGATATGTTCCAGCCAGAAGTCCGAGTTGAGAGTTGAATCAAGACTCTAGGCGAAGTTTGGGCACAAGAATTTGAGTTGAGCATTGAATCAGGACTCTCATCCGAGTCCGGGCTTTCATAGCCTATCACCTTGAGTCAAGTCTCAGGAATGAGTCAGGGTTGCCAACGAGCCAGGGTTCAAGGAGGGTTTGGATATGACCCAACCAAGAATCCGAGTTGAGTATTGAATTAGTACTCTCATCCGAGTCCGGGATTTCATAGCCTATCATCTTGAGTCAGGTCTCTACAATGAGTCAGGGTTCCCAACGAGCTAGGGTTTAAGAAGAGTTTGGATATGACCCAACCAAGAATCCGAGTTTAGTATTGAATCAGGACTCTCATCCGGACATCTTGAGTCAGGTCTCAGGAATGAGTCGGGGTTGCCAACGAGCCGGGATTCAAGGAGGGTTTGTATATGACCCAACCAAGAATCCGAGTTGAGTATTTAATCAGGACTCTCATCCGCGTCCGGGCTTTCATAGCCTATCATTTGCCCCCACTCCCTTATTCAGATTTTCTAGATGGGGGAGTAGAATTTTCTATATATGAGTTTCAAAAATTTTGGCTTGATATTTGCCCCTCAATCCTAATTGATATCCAGGATGTCAATTCGGATTTGAGAGTGAACTATGATTCTTTCTTAAGTCCAAAGTTGTAAAACTTTGGGTAACTTAGAAAAAAAAATTGGCTTGATAATTTGCCCCCCAATCCTAATTGATGTCAATTCGGATTTGAGAGTGAACTAGGATTCTTTCTTAAGTCTAAAGTTGTAAAACTTTGGGTAACTTAGAAAAATTTGGCTTGATAGTTGTCCCCAACTCGGACTGGTGTCAAGGATGGCAATCCGAGATTGAGGATGAGTTAGATTTTTTCTCAAGTCCAAAGTTGTAGAACTTTGGGTAACTTAAAAAAAATCTGGCTTGATAGTTTCCCCTCAACCCGGCTTGGTATAAAGGATGGCAATCCGGGGTTAAGGATGAGCTAGGTTCTTTCTCAAGTCTAAAGTTGTAGAAACTTTAGGTAACTTAGAAAAAAAATGGTTGGATAGTTGCCCCCCCCCCAACCCGGATTGGTATCAAGGATGACAATCCGGGATTGAGGATGAGCTAGATTCTTTCTCAAGTCCAAAGTTGTAGAACTTTGGGTAACTTAGAAAAAATTTGGCTTGATAATTTGCCCCCTAATCCTAATTGATGTCAATGATGTCAATTCGGATTTAAGAGTTAACTTGGATTCTTTCTTAAGTCCAAAGTTGTAAAACTTTGGGTAACTTAGAAAAAAATTGGCTTGATAGTTGCCCCCAGCCCGTATTGGTATCAATGATGGCAATCTGGGATTAAGGATGAGTTAGATTCTTTCTCAAGTCCAAAGTTGTAAAACTTTGGGTAACTTAGAAAAAATTTGGCTTGATAGTTGCCCCCCAACCCGGCTTGGTATAAAGGATGGCAATCCGAGGTTGAGGATGAGCTAGGTTCTTTCTCAAGTCTAAAGTTGTAAAAACTTTAGGTAACTTAGAAAACATTTGGCTTGATAGTTGCCCTTCAACCCGGATTGGTATCAAGGATGGCAATCCGGGATTGAGAATGAGCTAGATTCTTTCTCGAGTCCAAAGTTGTAGAACTTTGGGTAACTTAGAAAAAAATTGGCTTGATAATTTGCCCCATAATCCGAATTGATGTCAATGATGTCAATTCGGATTTGAGAGTGAACTAGGATTCTTTCTTAAGTCCAAAGTTGTAAAACTTTAGGTAACATAGAAAAAATTTGGCTTGATAGTTGCCCCCAACCCGGATTCGCATCAAGGATGGCAATCCGGGGTTGAGGATGAGCTAGGTTTTTTCTCAAGTCTAAAGTTGTAGAAACTTTAGGTAACTTAGAAAAAAATTGGCTTGATAGTTGCCCCCAACCCGGATTGGTATCAAGGATGGCAATCCGGGATTGAGAATGAGCTAGATTCTTTCTCAAGTCCAAAGTTGTAGAACTTTGGGTAACTTAGAAAATATTTGGCTTGATAATTTGCCCCCAATCCTAATTGATGTCAATTCGGATTTGAGAGTGAACTAGGATTCTTTCTCAAGTCCAAAGTTGTAGAAACTTTGGGTAAATTAGAAAAAAATTGGCTTGATAGTTGCCCCCCCCCAACCTAGATTGGTATCAAGGATGGCAATCCGGGGTTGAGGATGGGCTAGGTTCTTTCTCAAGTCTAAAGTTGTAGAAAATTTAGGTAAGTTAGAAAAATTTTGGCTTGATAGTTGCCCCCAACCCGGATTGATATAAAGGATGACAATCTGGGGTTGAGGATGAGCTAGGTTCTTTCTCAAGTCTAAAGTTGTAGAAACTTTAGGTAACTTAGAAAAAAATTGGCTTGATTGTTGCCCTCCAACCCGGATTGGTATCAAGGATGGCAACCTGGGATAGGTTCATGGTTTGGTGCTTATTGCTGGTATCCTGGCTCCAGAATGCAACCCGGGCCAGGTTCATGGTTTGGTGCTTATTGTTGGTAACCTGGCGACGGGATGCAACCCGGGTCAGGTTCATGGTTTAGTGCTTATTGCTGGTAACCTGATTCCATAGTTTAGTCTGGGCCAGGTTGATGATTTTGTACTTAGAAAAGTTTTCTAAGATTTTTATGATGCTTATAGCTGGTAACTCGGCTCCATAGTTTAATCCAGGCCGGGTTACTGGTTTTGTATGTTTTCTAAGATTTTTATGATGCTTATAGCTGGTAACCTGGCTCCATAGTTTAATCTGGGAGGGGTTAATGGTTTTGCACTTAGAAAATTTTTCTAAGATTTATATGGTGTTATAGCTGGTAACTCGGCTCCATAGTTTAATCCGAGCCAGATTGATGGTTTTGTACATAGAAAAGTTTTCTAAGATTTTTATGATGCTTACCCGGCTCCATAGTTTAGTTCGGGCCAGGTTAATGATTTTGCACTTAGAAATTTTTTCTAAGATTTATATGGTGCCTATAGCTGGGGACCCTGACTACATTTAATGTTTATTGCTCCAAGCCAGGGTTTTTGGGTTGCATATTGTTGGGGACCCTGACTACATTTAATGCTTATTGCTCCGAGCCAGGGTTGTCATTTTTTGTACTTAGAAAAAATTCTAAGATTTTTGGAGTAGATTGGACCCCGATCCACATTATGCTTATTGCTCCGGACCGGGGTTATAATTTTTTGTACTTAGGAAGAATTCTAAAATTTTTGGAGTAGATATATGACCCCGATCCAATTATGCTTACTGCTCCGAATCGGGGTTACAATTTTTGGTACTTAGAAAAAAAAATTGCTAATAACAAGCGAACAAGGCTGTCATTTTGCGAACAAAATTTCTTTGAATTTTTATGGTTTTTTTTGTTAAATATTTCAAAGAAATAATTTTTTCTAAATTAGTTTTGAAAAAAATTCCAGAGCTACGTACCTGAAAATTTTTTAAAGGAAAAAATTCGAATATGTAGAATTTTGAAATACTTTGAAAAAATATTCCAAAATATTTTGAAAATTTAAAACTTTAAACTATTTGATTTTTAAAGGAAAGATTTTCAAACATTTGAAAGTTACACAGTTTTAAAATTTTAAAAGAAAGATTTGGCTTGGTAGTTACTTGGGCCCGCGAGCTTGTAAGTTTGTATTGTTGTTGTTTGATCCGTGTTTGAAAGCCATAAAAAATAAAATGAGTTGCTTGACTTAGTAATTGGCTCCTTCTTCGGTCAAGCTAGTAACAAACCCGGGCTACTCCATTTAATAAAAAGAAAGAAATAGTAATTTTTTTATTTGCGCGGGACCTCAACTTTGTACCATTACTTGTGAACAATTTCCACCCGAGCTGGCAGCCAAAGTCCGGGCACTATTTCCTTTGAATAAAAAATTCTAACAACTTGTTTTGTTTACAATTCCACGCACATCACCTCAAATTAATTGTTGTATTGCTCTTCTCAACCCGGATAAATCAACTTTCTATATTGCTCCATGCCCGGGCTGTCCATCTTTTTTAAAAGAGATGAAAAATTGATTCACTTAACTTCCGTGACCCCACAACTTTGACTTCACTTGAGAACAATTTTCACTTCGAACTAGTGAATAAATTCGGGAATATTATCTCGAATTATTTTTTTGTTTTTTGTTTTTCAACTCTGTGTGTTGCACTTCAATCACCCCACGTGCCAAGCTAATTGTTGCGCTGCTGCTTTTGATCAGGATTAAAACATACCCAGGCTCAGTGTTGTGGTAGTTAGAGGCTGTCAATCCGGACATATTTGTACCTGGGACCCATCTTTTTTTTTTGTAGTCCGGATGGCCTTCAGGTCTTTGTTTCCGCATATGGACGCCAAATCTGGTTGATCCCATATCCGGATAAATTAACAATTGAAGCTAGTAATGTGGTTCAGCTTTTCCTTTTTTTTTTCCTTCTGAAAAGTAATAAAATATGGCTTCGGCAACTTGATCAACGGTGTAAGGTGTTCCACTTGAGCATCAGTAATAGGCACATCATTTTACTTGCATTGGATCATTTAAAAGATTATTCAACTATCCTCAGGCAGGACTGGAACCAGAACTTGAGAGGCCACGACCAAGATAGGTGTCATAACCGGTTCAAAGAGTTGTTCAGGCTCCAGCTTCTAGATTACTAGATCAGGTCTAAAGATTTGGGTTGCTTTGCTACAACGAGCCATAACTCTAGAAGTACAAGTGTATATAATATTGCGATAACAATTACTTTCGGGTAAAAAAGCAAACTTTTAACTAGATCTGAGTTTGTTTAGGAAGGAGAAGCAGCGTATGCATCCATCATTGGTTTAAATTAATTCAAAGCAAAACAATTATGGGTTTTTGTGACAACTCGGGTCAAATCCCGAGCCTTTTTCGAAAATCGGGTCAAGTCCCGATTTCGAGTCCGAATAAGCCGAAGCCTACTGGCCCAAACGCAGCCAACTTGGGTAACAACTAGCCCACCACAGGCCCCCAAAAGATCATGATTTGTTGGTGCTAATTAGTAGTAGTACTTTGCCTTATAAACTGAACAGAAGTCCCAAATCTACTCGATGTGGGACTGGGGTGTTACAAACTCCCCCACTTAAACTCTTGATGTCCTCGTCAAGCCTGAACATCTAGCCCATTGTTAGATCAGAATTCAATGATCGTCAGAAGCTAGACTCAACTGATCAGGATTGCTGACGTCATCAGTATTGCATGGTCATCAGTATTTGATCAAGCGTCAGTATCTTATTGATCATCAGGATTCCTACTCAGACTATGATCAGGTTTGATCATCAGGACTTGAAGCTGATCAGGATTCCTACTTCGAGTTATATTTGGAGTCTAGATAAACATGGAAGTTTATTCTATTTGTTCCTGGTTTGTAGAATGCAGCTATCGATTAAAGATATGTTTCTATCTTTGTTATGATTAGGACTTATCTTGTTATTGATAGAGAAGCTGTGTGCACTATATAAACACAGTTTTGGTTTCGATTTATTCATTCATTCGAGAGAAAACATAATCGAAGAGAAGCTCTTAAGAACAGAATTTCTTGAGAGAGTTTTTGTAAGCTTGCAGCTCTTAAGAACATCAGAATTTCTTAAGAGAGTTTGTAACAGTTTTATATCAAAGTTAATAAAGCTGTTATTGTTATTGTTATTGATCTTTCATATTTGTGTTATATAAAGTCGAGAATCTTATACAATTGTATTCAACCCCCTTCTACAATTGTTATTTACTGGGCAACAATTGGTATCAGAGCAAACTGATTTAATTCTGAATCAGATACGATCTAAAGATGTCGACAACCAAGTATGAAAGCATGAAGATTCCCATCTTGAAGATATCAGAATATCCCACATGGAGGGTAAAGATGCTGATGTACCTGGAGGCTATGGATCCTGACAATCTGGACAGGATTCGTGATGGACCATATATACCAACAAAGTTCGTAGAACGAACAGATACTGTACCAGAACATTATGTGGTCAAAGCTAAATCTGAATGGACTCCAGAAGAAAAAGCTCATGTACTCAGGGAACCAAAGATAAAGAATATCTTGCACAATGGTCTTGATGCTGTTATGTCAAACAGAGTGATTGCATGCAAGTCTTCAAAAGAAATCTGGGATACTTTGGAAACTCAGTGCCAGGGATCTGCATCTGTCAAGAAAAACAGAAGGGCTCTATTGATTCAAGAATATGAACAATTCGATGCAAGACCTGAAGAGAGCCTGACTGATCTATATGATAGATTCCTGACACTATTGAACAGCTTATCCTTAGTTGACAAAGTATATGAAACCGAAGATTCAAACACCAAATTTCTTAGAGCTTTACCTGAAGAATGGGATACTCAGACCTCAATCATTAGACACCAGTATGATCTGAACATTGTGCCTCTTGATGAGATCTATGGGATGCTAAGAACTCATGATCTTGAAGTTCAACAGAGGAAGAACAAGAAAAGCAGCAAGGCAAAGTCAATTGCTTTGAATGTAGAAGCAAAATCAAAAGGGAAAGCTATGGAGGTCTCTAGAAGGAAAGCAAGAGTAGCTGAGTCAGATCCTGACGACTCTTCATCAGATACTGATGGCAATCCTGATGCCAATACTGGTGATGAATCTTCTGATTCAGACATGGAAGAGATGGTTGCTATGATTGTCAGAAACTTCAGAAGGATGAAGTTCAGGAAGAATAGAAGACAAGGCAACTTTCAGAAAAAGAACTTCAAAGCAGACAAAGACAAGTATATCAAGAAGGACAGCAAGGGTAGCAAATTTGACAAGTCAAAGGTTAGATGCTACAAGTGTAATGGTATGGATCACTTTGCCTCTGAATGCAACAAGACAAAGGCACTCATCACATCAAGCAAGGATTGGATGGACTCTTCCTCAGAATCTGATACTGAGGTAGTCAACTATGCGTTAATGGCCAATGCTGATGTAACTGCTGCTCCTGATGATAAGGTACTAAATACTATCCTTGATTTTGATACTGATAATGCTTCTGAGTTAAGACGTTTTCTAAAGTCATTACATATTAGCTTTAGAAGTCAAACTGCTGAGAATACTAGAATCTTATCTGAGATGTCTAACCTTAGAAAAAGGAATGAGATATTAGAAGCTGAATTTTCTCGTATGCAAGAAGTACAAAAAGAATGTGATAATGCTAAACACATGCACTTAGAGATGACATCTAAATGTACTTCCCTTGAGAAAGAACTTGAATATGCTAATGAGAAAATCAGAACCTGGACAGACTCTGGTAGGAAATTTCATGAGATTAATACCTCTAAGAATTGGAAAGAGTGTCTAGGATATAAGTCAGATGAAGATAAGAAATTAGCAGAGAAAATTGTCATTGATGAGACAGTCAGTCCAAAGACCTATAGACATGTTATAGACTCAACCAAATCTAAGATTACTCCTGTTAATTTTGTTTTTGGTAAGGATTCCAATTCTACTTTTGAAAAGGGATCTTCTTCTACTCAAGGAATTAAAATTATAAAGTCTAAACCTGTCATGAACAAAGTCACTAAGAATGTAGGTCTATTGTCTCAGAAACAGCTTAAAGATAAAATCTGTGAGGTTACAGATAAGAAAAAGGAAGCTACTGTTAAGAGAAACAGGAATGGTAAAGTTGGGATCAATAAAGAGAATGGTTATAAGTATATCCCAAATGCACCTAGAAAGAGTTGTTTTAACTGTGGTAACTCTAATCATCTAGCTATTGATTGTAAAAAGAGTAAGAAGAAAATTGCTGAAATTCCTAAGTCTGATGTTAGGAATAGATCAGTATTTTACAAACCACAGAATTCCTGTTTTCATTGTGGTAGTCTATGGCATTCTATTTATACATGTAAAGAGTATCATGATTTGTACTATAACTTTTATGATCCATTGCCTAAGTTTGAAAGTAGTACAAAGTCTGATAAAACTGAAAATGTCATAGTGAAGCATGCTTTTGTTAATACTGATACTGACAAAGCAAATCCTGATGGAGTAAATCCTGTCAGGACTGCTAAAGTCAAAAAGTCCTCTGCTGTTAAATTTAATAAAATGCATGAACAAGGAATCCAACAAGTGTGGGTTCCTAAACATTCTGACTAGTGTTTTACTATTCTGATGCAGGGTAAAAAGAAAAATGTGTTAGTCATGGATAGTGGATGTTCTGTGCACATGACTGGAAACAAAGCCCTGTTATCAGAATATGAGGAAAAAGCTGGCCCAACTGTGTCTTATGGAGATGGCAACATTGGACAAACCTTGGGATATGGCAATATAATCATTGGAAATGTCATCATTGAAGAAGTAGCTCTAGTGAAGGGACTAAAACACAACTTGTTGAGTATTAGTCAAATCACTGACAGAGGTTATCATGTCAATTTCTATTCCACACATTGTGAAGTAGTCAGTAAAGCAACAGGGAAGATAGCACTAACTGGCTACAGGCATGGTAACATATATGAAGCCAACATTCTCTCAGATACTGATGGCTCCCCTACATGTTTCATCAGTAAAGCTTCAGTAGATGAAAGTTGGAATTGGCACAAGAAGCTTTCTCATCTCAACTTCAGCAACATCAATTAGTTGGTTAAGAAAGAGTTAGTAAGAGGATTACCTAATGTCTTATATACACCTGATGGACTCTGTGATGTATGCCAAAAAGCAAAACAAAGAAGGACATCATTCCAGAGTAAATCAGAATCCTCTATTGAAGAACCATATCACATGCTACATCTTGATCTGTTTGGTCCAGTCAACATCATGTCCATCAGTAAGAAAAGGTACACTCTTGTAATTGTTGATGAATATTCTAGATTCACCTGGGTGTATTTTCTGCATAGAAAAGATGAAACTCCTGAAGTTCTGTTGGATCATGTGAGGATGATTGAGACAACCACAAAGTACAAAGTCAAGATTCTGAGAAGTGATAATGGTACTGAATTTAAGAATTCAAAGATGGAAGAGTTCTGCAAATACAAAGGAATCATTCAACAATTCTCTGCTCCTGGCACACCTCAGCAAAATGGAGTAGTAGAAAGGAAGAATAGAACTCTTATTGAAGCTGGCAGAACTATGTTGGAAGAAGCTAAATTACCTACATATTTCTGGGCAGAAGCAGTCAACACAGCATGCTATACACAAAATCTTACATTGATAAACAGGCATGGTGTCACTCCTTATCAGTCTCTCAAAGAGAAGAAGCCAAGTCTGAAGCATCTGCATGTGTTTGGCTGTAAATGTTTTGTTCTCAGAACTCATCCTGAACAGCTAGGGAAATTTGAAACAAAGGCTGATGAAGGAATATTCATAGGTTATCCTACATCAAGAGCCTTCAGAGTTTTTAATTTGAGAACAAGAACTGTCATGGAGTCAATTCATGTATCTTTTGATGATAAGAAGATAACTGGAATCATTGAAGACTCGCATGATAGATTGTTATTTGAAAATGAAGCTTCCAAGGAACCTGAAGAAAGTGAATCAGAAGCTGTCCATTCATCCAGTACTGACGGGTCACCAAATCCTGATGACTCACCAGGTACTGATGGTACTAATACTGATGATGCAAACAACAGTGATACAACTAGTAGTGCTAATGTTGAGGGGGAGCAACGGCATTCAACTACAAGTTCAGAGTCAACTCAATCATCAGGACAGAATTCTTCAGATACTGATTCAAGTGAAGATCCTGATAACACATCAGGAGGGCATAGCAATAATTCAGGGAGAGCTTCAAATCAATCAAATTCTTTCAATCAAGATAACACCAATCCAGGGGGAGCATCTACTTCAAGAAACAATTTGACACCAGCAAGGAAATGGACTAAAGATCATACTCCTGATTTGATAATTGGAGATCCTGATGCAGGTGTTCAAACAAGAAGTGCAACTCAGAATGAATGTTTATATAATAACTTTCTATCCAAGGAGGAGCCTAAGAAAGTTGAAGATGCACTTAAAGATGCTGATTGGGTTACTGCAATGCAAGAAGAACTGAATGAATTTGAAAGGAATGAAGTCTGGAAACTGGTACCAAGACCAAAGAATAGATCAATTGTTGGTACAAAGTGGATTTTCAAGAACAAGACTGATTCTGATGGTGTCATAATCAGAAATAAAGCTAGACTAGTTGCAAAGGGGTATTCCCAACAAGAGGGAATTGACTATGATGAAACTTTTGCTCCTGTTGCAAGACTAGAAGCCATCAGGATATTTCTTGCTTATGCAGCACATAAGAAATTCAAGGTTTTCCAGATGGATGTTAAAAGTGCTTTCTTAAATGGTGAACTGGAGGAAGAAGTTTATGTTGAACAACCTCCTGGTTTCATTGATCCTAAATATCCAGATCATGTCTACAGACTGGATAAGGCACTTTATGGACTAAAGCAAGCTCCAAGAGCATGGTATGAAACCTTAGCTCAATTCTTACTGGAAAGTGGATTCAAAAGAGGTGCTATTGATAAAACTTTATTTTATTTGAATCATGGTAAGGAGTTGCTGTTAGTTCAGATTTATGTTGATGATATCATTTTTGGGTCAACAAACAATAAGCTGTGTGAAAAGTTTTCCAAGCTTATGCAGTCAAGATATCAAATGAGCATGATGGGAGAAATGAGTTACTTTCTGGGTCTTCAAGTTAAACAGACTGATGAAGGGATTTTTATTAATCAGTCTAAATACACAAGGAATTTACTGACAAGGTTTAACATGCAAGACAGTACTCCTGCTTCAACTCCCATAGCCACAGCTACCAAACTTGATCCTGATCAAGGTGAAGAGGTAGATGTAACTCACTACAGAGGAATGATTGGCTCTTTATTGTATCTCACTGCCAGTAGACCAGATATCATGTTTGCAACCTGTCTATGTGCAAGATTTCAAGCGAAACCTAGAGAACCACATCTGATTGCAGTCAAAAGAATTTTCAGATATCTCAAAGGCACTCCTTCACTTGGCCTTTGGTATGCAAGGGAATCAGATTTTGGGTTGTGTGGTTATTCGGATGCTGATTTTGCAGGATGCAAAATAGACAGGAAAAGTACTTCAGGAAGTTGTCAGTTTTTGGGTGGAAGACTAGTTTCATGGTTCAGTAAAAAGCAGAAATCTATTTCCACTTCAACTGCAGAAGCTGAGTACATTGCGGCAGGAAGTTGTTGTGTTCAGATAATGTGGATGAGAAATCAGTTGTTAGATTATGGCCTGTCATACTCAAAAATCCCTATTTATTGTGATAACCAAAGTGCTATTGCAATGACAGGAAATCCAGTTCAGCATTCTCTTACTAAACACATAAGTATCAGATATCACTTTATAAGAGAACAGGTTCTGGAAGGAACAATTGAACTTCACTTTGTTCCTACTGATCAACAACTAGCTGATATATTCACCAAGCCACTACCTAAAGCTACTTTCAATAAGTTGGTGAATGAACTTGGAATGATGAATTTTGAGAATTACTGAGGAAAAGCTACAGAGAGGAAATCCTGATAACTGTCAAATCCTGATGGTTATTCAGAAAGGTATGTATCTTTGATCAAATCCTGATAGGACTCAATCCTGACAGGAAGTCAACTGGTCAAATCCTGATGCTCAGATGATTGAAGCTGGTATGAAAACCAGAGGTTCTATACAAATTTGTCATCAACACTCCTGGTAAACTCTGGACAATTAGATTATTACTTAGTCTTTGATTAGGTTTTCAGTCTTAATTATCAATGTCATTATTATCAGAGTTTATTATTTATCATCTCTATATCACTATGAGTGTTACTAACAAATTTTGCAGGCAAGAACAGGAAGAAAACAATTGAGAAAATAGACAAATTTCATTAATACTTGAAGATACATTACACATGAAATATGGAAATTACATATTTGTTTTCCTAGTCTATTTTCTACTCAGGAACTCGTGCTTTACAGATAAGCATGAACACGTGCCCTGACACAAGGATTGTTAAAATACTTTCTAATGCTATGGTACAAGGCCCAACCCACCTTGTTCCTGACACAAGCATGCAACCTAAACAATCTAAACAGTTAACAACCACCTCTACTGTCTCTCAAAAGACTTTAGTTGTAAAATCAAAGAAATCAGCTAGAACTGATGTGTCTGGAAGGCAATCAGGTTCAAAGGATTTTTCCTCTACACCACTCACTAAAAAGAAGATACAAGGGGGTGTACAAGGGGTCCTGGTGAAGAAAGCTGATAAGGTTGTTAAGAATATTCCTGTGAAAAGGAAGTTAAGGTTGATTGATGAAAGTGATTCAGAGGATGACTTACCTATATCCTCTGTGATGAATGTGAACAAGGAAGTTGCTGATACTGCTACTAAAGCTGTGGTACCTTTATCAAAACCACAAAAGACAAGGAAATTATCAAAGAGCAGGTATCATATTCCTTTGACAGTGCAAATGAAGGATACTGATATTCAGACATCAAATCCTGATGTTAGTATTCCTGATGCAGCAACAAAAGTTGTCTCTATATCAGACTCTCCAGCCTCTCCATCTCAGATTCGAGGACATTCTTGGGAGAAGGTATCTACAACTGCTTCCTTGGTTGGTCTTACACCTACATCAAAGAAAAAGAGGAATGCAGAAGAGTTAGTCTATCAGAGACAGAAGAAGCTGAAAGGATCAAGCCCACAAGAACCTGAATTTCAGAGTAATTCAGCAGCTACTGGTGATCCTGCCACACAAGAACCACTCAATCAAAGTTTGGGTGAAGGCTTAGCTAGTGGAATGGTCACATAAGAACCATTTTCTCAAAGGGAGAATGAAGACATCAACATTCCAGCTACACAAGAACCATCTTCTCAAAGTGAAGATGCAGGCAAAGCTACAGCTTCTGTTGAAAGATTGGTCGAGAACATTGTCAATGAGGGAAGCACACAAGAACCTTTAGCTCAAAGTGTTGAAGTAGCTTCTGAACCTCAAGGTCCACAAGAACCATTGGTAGCAAATACTGATGCAAGCATATCAAATCCTGACGATGTTCATCCTGATGTTAGTGGTGCTCCTGATACTGAGCCTATTTTGATACAGCCACTTCGTTCAAGACCAATGGATCATCCTATCTCAGAATCTCAGGATAAACTGAAAGGTATTGCAATTCCTGATCCTGATATATCTCATGGTTCTGATGATGATAATTCTGATGATGATAGTGATGATGATAATGAGAATCGAAAAGAGAAGGAACATCTTGCTACAGCACTCAAAATTAGTCTTGGAACTAATTTTGGTTCATCAAGTACATATATGGCTAGCAATGCTTTCACTGGGAAAGATCAGAGACAAGATTTTTCTACTCCTTCCTTTGATCCTGCAGAGGCATTTAGACAGAATGAATGGAACAATTCATGGCACCAATCTGATGAATCTATCAGTTTTTCTTCTGCTATTGAACATGCCTATAATGCAGTGAAGTCTATAGAGAATCAAGACTTGAAGAATCATCTGAAGGCTACTACTCTGTTATCCAAAAGCCTGAAAAGTGAGATTGATTCTATCAAGGGTTCAACTGAAAAAGTGAGGACTGATATCTTTAATAATTTTACAAAGGTGCCTACTACTTTACAACTGAGGGTAGTGGAATCCCAAGTGAAATCTGTTGTTTCAGAACAAACCTCCATCAATCAAAGAATTGATTCTCTGGATACTAAGGTAACTGAAATTCAAGCCTCTCTTTCCTTAATTTTGCAATTATTGTCAAATCCTGATGTCAAAAAGGGGGAGAAGGTTATTCAGACAAAATGTACACCTGATCTAGTATTAAGAAATAATGATGATGATACTGGAGATGATGGTGGTGACAAAGCGATACAAGGAGAAACCTCTGATGCTGTTGTTATGAAGACAATTCAAACTTCTCAAAGTCAAACAACGCAGTCAACTCATGTTTCTGATTCTGGAGTTAAGACAGTAAGAACATTGGTGCAATCTCAGATCCTGACGGAAGATCAAATCCTGACACCTGGTCATGGACACATTCTTGCTACAATTCCTGAAGGTGATGAAGATGTAATTATTGATAATCCTGAAGATGCATCAAATTTATTCCAGAAGTTTTCTACAAAAGACGGCAGAATTGTTACTCTATATCACACTGATAAAAGAGTTCAACAATTATATGCAAGAAAAGCACTCTCTACAGCAAGTGAAGAATATCCAGATCTCTCACATGAAGAATTTTTGAGACTACAAAAAGAGACAATGGAAAGCTATACTGCTCCTGCTAGAGGTAGAGGAAGCAGAGGTAGGAGAGGTGCTAGAAGAAGTAGAAGAGGTTCTTCAACTCAAACAGTACCTAGACAGACAAGGTCTAGAGGGTTAAGAATTGAAGAAATTCCTGAACCTATTCAAACTCTAGTAGTTCCTGACAGATCTACTTTTGGTGATGATGGAATTGTTGAAGAAGAACCTGAATTGAGAAGAAAGTCAAGTAAATCAACTCTCAGCAATACAAATCAAATTGAAGATTCTAATCCTGACAATATTCAAGATCCTGACGAATCTGAAATTCTGCAAGAGGTTGATTTGATAATCTTATCTACTGTTGTTGATTGTCACAACAAAGAAGTAGATGAAGAAGAAGAAGCCAGAAGAAGAGATATTACAAAGAGAACAAATGAAGATTTTAATCTCTATCTACAAAGGCTTAAAGTTTCAAATAAAAGACAATGGAGAAATTCAAGCAGACAAGAATCTTTACTTGAAAGAAGCTACGCTCATGAAAAGGAGAAATACAAGAAGTGGAAACATATTAGCACATTAAGTTGTGATACACCTATCAATTTTCAGTCTGGTGGAATTATTACAAGCGCTTCAAGTGTTGTTGATTTATCTGAGATGGTTAGATCAAAAGCACTCTGGTTAAAGATGTTTTCGAGTCTGAAGCAATTGTCAAGTAATTCAAGAGGAGGTATTGGACACAGAGATGGTGAATATCTGAATATGTCATATGTTGATCCTTACTCCTTGACAGAAATTGGAGGTACTTTAACTTCTGAAAACCTGAACAATTTATTAGTTGTTGATATAGTTATAGATTGTCATGATGGTTTTGAAAAGAAAGAAAAGCTTCTGTACTTCATGAAAGATGGTAGTGTGAAGATTCTATCTATTCAAGATCTGCTGATGAAAACTACACAGGAACTGAAATATGTTCACTATCTGTTAAGATGGAAGAACCAAGTGTACAAAGTATGGGCTGACATGATTTTGTCAACTATAAGAAGAAGACTGGATGGAAACAGTAATTTCAATGGTAATTATACTCCCATGTACTTAAATCAAAGAGGTCAGGATGTGGAAATGCAAAGGGGTACTGCTGTTAAAGAAGTAAATTTTGGCATGACTCATCTTTCTCTCAATCCTGATGGGAAGGAAATTGCTTATCTTTTGCTTGAAGAGCACAGTCTACAGAGAAACTCCATACAGAATCTCAGAGCAGCTATCTACCAGATTAATGAGGAAGATGAAGAACTCAGAAATCTTAAGGAAAGACTGATTCAAATTCTTGAAGAAAAAGAAGAAAGTTTATTATCCAACTTCTTGAAGATGAATCTGTTCTATCAAAAAGCTTAAACAGATAAGTTGTTTCTGAAGATACTCGTACATTTTGATACATGTTTTTGACATCATTGAATATTTGGAATCTATACTTTATTTTACAAAGTATGAGATTGGGGGAGATTGTTAGATCAGAATTCAATGATCGTCAGAAGCTAGACTCAACTGATCAAGATTGCTGACGTCATCAGTATTGCATGGTCATCAGTATTTGATCAAGCGTCAGTATCTTATTGATCATCAGGATTCCTACTCAGACTATGATCAGGTTTGATCATCAGGACTTGAAGCTGATCAGGATTCCTACTTCGAGTTATATTTGGAGTCTAGATAAACATGGAAGTTTATTCTATTTGTTCCTGGTTTGTAGAATGCAGCTATCGATTAAAGATATGTTTCTATCTTTGTTATGATTAGGACTTATCTTGTTATTGATAGAGAAGCTGTGTGCACTATATAAACACAGTTTTGGTTTCGATTTATTCATTCATTCGAGAGAAAACATAATCGAAGAGAAGCTCTTAAGAACAGAATTTCTTGAGAGAGTTTTTGTAAGCTTGCAGCTCTTAAGAACATCAGAATTTCTTAAGAGAGTTTGTAACAGTTTTATATCAAAGTTAATAAAGCTGTTATTGTTATTGTTATTGATCTTTCATATTTGTGTTATATAAAGTCGAGAATCTTATACAATTGTATTCAACCCCCTTCTACAATTGTTATTTACTGGGCAACACCCATATAGGTTCCAAGATCGTTCATCTCTAGCCATTGTGGGATAATACCGGTTGGCTTCGTGTCCCCACCTCCGGACCTCTGTCCATTGTGGGATAATACCACCAGCCTTCGTGTCCCCACCTCCGGCAACTCGACGAATCAAGCTTTCGAGAGTCGGCTCTGATACCATATGTGACAACCCGGGTCAAATCCCGAGCCTTTTTCGAAAATCGGGTCAAGTCCCGATTTCGAGTCCGAATAAGCCGAAGCCTACTGGCCCAAACACAGCCAACTTGGGTAACAACTAGCCTACCACAGGCCCCCAAAAGATCATGATTTGTTGGTGCTAATTAGTAGTAGTACTTTGCCTTATAAACTGAACAGAAGTCCCAAATCTACTCGATGTGGGACTGGGGTGTTACAGTTTTGGAACAGATCAAATAAAGAAAAATATGGATCTAAGCAAGGACAAAGTCTTACAAGCTAAAAATCACAACTTTATCAAGCATAACAATAGATCTAGGCTAAACAAGGTTGATGAGGGCTAGTAGTCATGTATACATCGCAGAAAGGCTTAAAGGTTTCACTTTTATGGTAAAATCAAAGGGTGTTTGTGTAGATCTTACTATTTGATTAAGACTCCTTCAAAAAGGATGAAGCTTGTTGATGAAGACGAGTCAAGTGGCAATGAGACCAAAGGACAGAGCTCAAACCCCCTCCATCTAGCGCCAAATGATAACTCCAAAATCCGATCTAGTCCTTCTCGTCGTTCCCACGCCTGGTTGTGGTGCAGCTGTTGGTGGGTTTCTACAAAACAACACCGGAGGGGGTTTGGACCCTGGCGGTGCCTCCAACGTGAGAATAAGACTGGGTTTTGGAATAATAGATAAGACTATAGAGAAATCTGAATATGGGGGGGGGGTGTATAGTAGATAGTGAATGAGTAACCCCCAAACCTTTTCTCCTTGGGTTATTTATAGGCTAAGGATTAGGGTTCAGGGGGGTGTACCTGCAATCATGAGTGTTGACTCCTAGGTAGGTAGGACACCTGGTTGATGTTGATGGGCTACACGTGTCCAGGTGAAAATTGTGGTGTCGTGTGTCAGGCTCGTGCTGGCGTGTGGTTTAGGTAGGACATAATTGTGCCAATCATTGGCTATTCAAAGGTGGCATAGCCAGGTGTAGTCCTCAGCCATGACTTGTGTTGTCCACGTAATAGTTATGATCTTATCTCACGTCATTTAAACTTCTTCATTCTTGAGTAGAGTGAAATTTGGTTTGCCTTGAGTCAGGTCTTAGGAATGAGTCAGGGTTGTCGACGAGCCAGGGTTAAAGGAGAGATTGGATATGTTCCAGCCAGAAGTCCGAGTTGAGAGTCGAATCAGGACTCCGGGCGAAGTTCAGGCACAAGAATCTGAGTTGAGTATTGAATCAGGACTATCATCCGAGTTCGGGCTTTCATAGCCTATCACCTTGAGTCAGGTCTCAGGAATGAGTCAGGGTTGCTAATGAACCATGGTTCAAGGAAGGTTTGGATATGACCCAACCAAGAATCCGAGTTGAGTATTGAATCAGGACTCTCATCCGAGTCCGGGATTTCATAGCCTATCATCTTGAGTCAGGTCTCAATAATGAGTCAGGGTTGCCAATGAGCCAGGTTCAAGAAGAGTTTGGAAATGACCCAACCAAGAATCCGAGTTGAGTATTGAATGAGGACTCTCATCCAGACATCTTAAGTCATGTCTCAGGAGCCAGGGTTGTCAACGAGCCAGAGTTCAATGAGAGTTTGTATATGACCCAATCAAGAATTTGAGTTGAGTATTTAATCAGGACTCTCATCCGCATCCAGATAGCCTATCACATGTTGCAAAGAGGATTCCTGCCATTCCGGTGTGCTTTTCCAATGTTATGGCTGTGGATATTTTGTTTGTAAAGAAAGAGTCAATAAGATATTAGGCGAATTTTTACCCGAATAATTTGTAGTTCCAGCATAAGTTATTGTATTTTAATTTTGTTTGTACACTGCTTGGTAGTACTTTAAGTTATTCTCCTTCCAAACGGGTTCATTGTATTTGTATTTGTACTTGAGTTTCCAACACGAGGTCGTGAGCTCAAGTTACACTCTCTTGCAATTACAGCACAGCCTCATTAATGAATAACCCACGTTTTTTAGTCCCAGCATAATAGTAATAGTGTATTTTTAATTTCAATAAATGAATAATTTTTTTGAAATGCAGATTACACATTTAATTATTTAGAATTGTCAAATAACCCCTTAATATTTTACATTTCACTCGTAATGTAAAATGAATATTAGTATTTTACATTTTTACTCGTAATACTAATTTTGGGGTTTCCTTTTTAAAAAATATATAAGGGTAGAATACCATTTTTTTAAAGTATTTTGCAAAAAATACAAAATTTTAAAACTATTTTTGTAAAAATACCGATTTTTTGAAAAATAATTTAAAATTTTGTTTTGCAACTTTGTAACCATATTTACAATTAAAATCAATCAAAAGTGCAACTTTAAAATTTACTAATTTAAATTATCTTCCATTGTAGGTTACTTAACAAGTTGCATAAGTTGAATGCGATGCAATTTTAACAACTTCAATTATTCTCAAAAAAAAATTTAATTATTTTTCAGAAAAAATGAAAAAAATTGCATTAGTTGATTTCATTTTATTTGCAAAAGATAGTTTTGCAAACATTTTTAAAGACAGTAAAATTACAAAATATTTTTAAAATTTTGGTGTTTTTTATAATTTTTATATTTTTTTATATAATACTCATTTTTCAAATGCGTATTAGTGATATTCATTTTTGAAATGCGTAATACAGTGGTATTTTTTACAAAAAGAATTAAAAAATGATATTCTTGTCACATGTTCTAAAAAAAGTGGTATTTTTGGCAATTTTTCATTTTAGTTGCGAAAAATAGTTTTGCAAATATTTACAGAAAATGGTAAAATTATAAATTATTTAAAAAAATTGGTATTTTTAATTTAATTTTCCAAAAATTTCTAAAAAACAACAAATATGGAATTTTGTTTTAAAAATTAATTTTGAGTGTTATAACTTATAAATAACTAATTTTCAAACTTATTTTGAGGTCTTGTCTCCATCAGTTGCTGCGGCCACTAGGTTTTTTATAAAATTTATGAGAAGCAAAGGAAATTCATTAGAAACCCAAAAACAAATGACAGGTAATTTCATAATCCCATCTCATATCTCTCCATCCCTCCTCACTTCAATTTGGTTTTTATGTTTAATTGGTTTCAGTTTTTGCTGCTTAATTGTTTGTCTCTGTTTTTACCTAATTTCACACTCTTAACTCTGAATGTTTAATTATTGTAGCTTTGCTTGCATTGTTACCTATAGCCTAGTTCAGTTATAGTTTTGGATTTATATTCTTCGTCTGCTCTCCGGTTCTTGTTTGATTGTTAGTTGAGTTTTTAAGTTTTCGTAGAAATCGAAAGAGAAGATGATAGAAAGGTTTTCAGGCTCTCACTCACTAATCGCTGTACTGTGGATGAGAGTGAAAGTGGAATGACACTTATGAATAGTGTTTCGCACTACTTGAACCAAATACGAGTGGACTACTAGTTTAATTGAACTATTAACTTCATTCACTTTCCTTATAAACATTTTTATCGACAAATGACAATTTTCTTTGTTACCTGAACTCGGCTGGAAGTGTCCGACATGGATATGTAAACATGCCCAAGTGTCGGACTGGGCACCATTTTATAAAAATTACATGTTTTTGGTAAATTAGGTGTTTAGTGTTCGATACTGGCCCAAGAAAAAATAAAGAGTCCGGTAAAAGATTTTATATGGACACATGTATATTTTTACTAATTCAGTAGCTCTTGGTTTCTTTATATAAAACAACTGATGGAAGAAACTTCAACCTGTTCGTCTAATTCATCTTTAACAGAATCACCATCTCCTTCACCTTCACGTCTAT
Organism: Heracleum sosnowskyi; assembly: GCA_030848705.1. Taxonomy (NCBI): domain Eukaryota; kingdom Viridiplantae; phylum Streptophyta; class Magnoliopsida; order Apiales; family Apiaceae; genus Heracleum; species Heracleum sosnowskyi. The sequence goes on from CM061237.1 coordinate 75,071,887, forward strand.
GGAGGCCAGCTGCGCAGAGAAATCTAAGAAATCAATGGGCCAATTTGTCATCTTATAAACACAAGTGGCTCACTCTTTCTTCATCTGCTCGTTCTCATGCCACTTCTCTCGTTAATTCTTCCCTTAACCAAAGGTATATCTTTGTAATGCTAAATTTTCACCAAATCCCAAACATACATATGAGCTTGTTTTGTTCGTGTGATGTAGGTTCGTGAATGCCCGGGATTTAGGTGTTTTAAGTGATTTGCCTGGTATTATAAAGAAAGCTTCTTTTAAATTATCCAAGCAGCAGGTAACTAATTAACATATTGTATCTTTAACTCAAATAAAATGATTAAACTTAAATAAGTATGCCTTTTTTTTTTGTGTCTAATTTCTGTTTATTGATTTCTTTTTTTGCAGGAGCTTCACAGGAGTAAGCTTTTAGCTTCTTACAGGAGCATGGTACATATTCTTTTTTTAGAATTCTTTTGATTACAACAATTGATGTTAGTGCAAATTGTATGGTAATAATTGATGTTAATGCAATAATTGAAGTCAAATTGCAAATGTAAGATATGTAATTGAAATAAGTACATCTTTCATAATTCTTAGAATTCAATTTATAAGTCACTTATAAATCACTTTTACGTTTTACACAAACAATTCAGTAGTAATCTTGTAAGTATTTTTTAATATATAAGTTCCTTATAAGGGTTTCAGACATGCCCTTGCACATTTAAGGTACTTTTGGTGACAATTTGGTGATCGTTAAAGGTATGTTGTGATTTCTTTGTCGATTGTTCAAGTTAATTTTGGTGATTTGTTTAAAAGTAGTTTGGTGATTTGCTTTGGTTCTCACAATTCTCAATAGACAATTGCCTTGTGTATATGTAAATATTGTTATCTTTCCTGATCATAGTTGAAGACGATAATGCTTGTATACTTGGTTGTGTGTATATGCACAGGTAGCTATAGTTAATCAAATGATGACTATTGGTGCTTCAATGAGATGTTTTCCCAAGGGACCTGACAATAGCTCAATGTTACAATTTTCTAATTCTTCTGTGGATGCAACTGATGCTGGTGATGGTGGGGGAGTCCCACCCTTTACATTTTGGTCAATTTCGTCTTTTGGTATGTTTTTCGTGTTTAAACACTGGCTAGTACTTGAGAGCTTCGGCTAGCAGTTCTTTTTGTTACTATTTTACTTTTACTCTAGACTATATTAAAGGCGTAGCGGCAAGGGAAAATAAATTAAGTGATATTCGTAATCTTTCTAAATTAAGACATTGTGTTAAAACTAATTTACGATTAGAGTGGGACACAAGTTAGAACGGTAACTTTGATTATAGATCTGGACTCCTAAATTCTTATCATGTTGATCAATTTGCCTTGACGAGCTTTGGCGCTATGATTACAGAGAAATTAGCAGAGGAGCTGATACAGATGTTCACTATGGAACTAAATTTGAAGGTATATTGCATTTTTAGTTGGCTGCTGCAAGAATTTATTGTTCCATTTTTATAGTAGTAGTTTGGTCACTTATTCTTCCTAGTTCCTTCTGTTGATTGTTGTCTTTTGGTTGTCGAAATGTGTTGCTACGAAAGTGCAGCGGCTGCTTGTCATACACTTTATCTCCATGAGTAGCGAAGATGTACAACACAATATTGAATTGAGTTGGATGGATGAACTCTATATTGGCGAGTTTGATGACTTGAGAAAATGCAATTTGTACTCCATAGAAGCTTGTACACCACTTTTGCCGAAGGTAAAGGGTAGAAACACGGATAAATTAAAGCTGCATACAGAAAACCGGCTTGATGCTGATGTTTTGCAGGTAGGCTAACCATCTAAATTCTTAATTTCTTATATAATCTAGTCTATTATTTCCAGAACAAGAGTCCACCTAACTACAAATATAGTACTTTTTTGACATCCTAATTTCTAAATTAACTGATTCGTTAGATAATTTTGATAAAGATTAACATTTAACAACTTCAATCTTTTCAACTAAAAGCAAACAATGTCATTGTGAAACTCTGTTTTTTGTGGATTAGTTTCTGTTTACAGGTTTTATCATTTTGAAACTTTAGTTTATATATAACAAGTTTTGGATTTTATGATTTACAAATATACAAATGAACTCAAGTAGATATCATGAACTCACCCTGATAATATGGATACCCTAGGTACAACTAAGTCAATTTTTGGGTCATAAATTTAGGTTTATTATTCTGGATATGTGATGAAAACAAAGCCAAATTCCTAGAATTCCACAACTGGCTTCTTGTCAAAGTATCAGAACTTGCAACCAAAGTCTAAAGAACATTAAACTTATTGCTGTCACTATCTGAGAAGAGTTGTCCCATATACAATATGGTCTTATCTATATGACAAAAAGTCCTCGTGAGATTTCAAAAATTACAGTTTATGCAAGAATCATTCAAGTAAATAACAGATTTTTTTTTCTGAAGAATAAAAACTTTTGATTGCATGGCAATTGTCAATAGAGAGAATCAGCAATTCCTATCTGACTCTAGCCACAAACTGAACATCAGAATCCTATATATCCCTAGTTTCTCTACTGAAAAGTATATATCTACATATGAACAACCAATTGTTTGTCTCGCAGGTCTACTTAACCACCTGGCTTTCTGATGTGAATATCGATAAATACAGGTAAAATGATACCTCTTTTTCTTGAAAGGAAAGATTAACATGAGATAAAGTTGATACATCTCTACAAATAGATACGGTTTTAAGTGCTCCTCTGTAACAGAGTGTGGTTTAATGCCAAAATTCTTTTGTTCTGTCTTTTAAGGATTTTTCTGATATGAGTTCATCAAACTATGAAGTCTGAATATTGCTTTGTTCTTATTTTATTGATTCGTGGAAATAGAATACTATAATGGAAGAATACTATGAGCGTTAGAGATGTATTGGAAATGGAGTAGAGGAAATGAGGTGGTGCGCCAAGTGATAATGGAGTGGAAAAATTACGAAGTGGAAAGTAAGGGCTGAAACAATGTAAATTTTGCGGAATTTGACTTAGCTTTAAAAATGAGTTTTATTTTATAAATACGAATCAGATTTCCTAATAGCTTTATTCACTTTCTTTTTCTAAACAAAGAAGTGGTAGTTAAAAGCATCAGATGTAATGAGAATACATTAATGGAGATCTTTATTTGCATGTGGTCTTTCTTTTTGTTCCTTTCTCTTGTGTGTGTTTATTTTCTTCCTCAAATTTGGATAGAGTGATGAGTGGCGGGGTGGTGTATAAGGTGGAATAGTGAGTCATGTGTAGGACAGATGTTCCCTCCTCCATAAATTTTGGAGTGACTAAGGTGGTGAGGGACACCTAAAGTCTCAGGACACGTGGTGGTTGACTTCAGGAAATTGCCAAACATCTTTATTACAATATATGGATAGTGATTACTGCAAATAATGAGGCTTTTACGACCTTTATGGTAATGGTAGTGACTTGTGAAACATGAGTTGGCTTTTCATGTATTAGACACGGATAGTTTTTGCTTCTGTCGTGCTGCAAGAATGTTCTTGCTTCGGTAATACAAGTAGTATCCGTAGGGGTGTTCTCGAGGCTCCTCGTGGGGTTGTTTGTTCTTGGAATTCACGTACTGAAACATAACACTGTAGCCGTAGGAGTTAACCTCCAAATATTATCACATTACTTAGACTTATATATCACAATAACCACTACTATTATTCACTATGGTAGTTATACATATTTAAGATCCATCGGTAGCAAACAAAAAAGGTGGAACTACCGTCAATATAAAGTGACATAGCATGGGGGCTGAGTCGGCTGACTCTGAATCGGACATGGTGCTTTGTGGAAATAATCTGACATGTTTCTTGGTGGAAATTCTTGTCCACTAGCTTTACTATGCTATCATACCTTGTTGAGATTGGGTTGATGTTATAGCTTAAGCATAACTTTAGAAACTGTCTACCATCTGTATGGATTGCTTGTGAGCTATAATTACGATCCCCTAGTCACCAATTTTGGCAAAATATATTTATTTATTTTCTCTGTTGCAAACATGGTGCCTGTTCTCACGAATTACTGGCATGAAAACTATCTGGAGTTCACGGTGCTTACATTTCGCATTTATATGTATTCGATGACGACTGCTAGGATATAGGAGTAATTGAATATAGTATTTGTGTATTGCAAAATTGTTTTCTTTCTATGTTATTATTTTAAATTCTAATTTTTAATTACTATGTGCCTTTGTCTAAATTTTTCAACAGGTTGGATGAAATTTTTACTTCAGTTGGGGAAGAAATGAATGTCACCCTTGTTTGAAACCACTGCAGGTGAGAAATAGACATATCAGAATTAATTGTTCGCATATAAATTTCAAAATTAGCCCCGCTCCATACCTTTATTTTGAAAGTTTGGTTTGGCGTTAATATACTAGTAGTAATGGAGTTTAGGCTCAACATGACCCTCTCTATTACTAGACATTAGAATGTTAAATGAAGATGCTGGGATGAGTAAGGGCTAGTAGTATATATTTTAGATAAATCAGGTGACATCTATTGTAGTCTAGTTTCTTTTGAATTTGATTTTCTTTCTTCCTTTGAGAAGTATAGTTACTTTTCCTTGTTTTGTTCATAGTTTATTGGATACCTAGTCCTTCTGATAACTTTGTAGTAAAAGATCAATATGTCAAAGATCTGTGATTACGTCTGAATTTGTAGTATTGCTTATTGTGGTTTGTACTTTGTACCACTCATATTAGTGGTGATGATTGCTGGAAATGCATCTTAATAATTGAAGGCCACCTTTTCGCTTTCTTTTGTACAAATTATATTTTACATTTGTCATTGTTTCCTGTCATATCTTATAAGTACTCAACAAGTTTATTCTGATGGCAGGGACTCGGTTTCTTCCTCTTTGTGCTAGTTCATTGCCACTACTAAAAGGGGTCTTTGTGGCTTGTCATATGCTATCTATACGATACCTCCATGGCATACAACAGTTTTTACACCTAGAGCACCCAAAGAGGAACATTTAGTTGTATGCCGAAGCTTCAAAGATCCAAAAAGGTTGATGACATTTTGGTATCTAGAGAACATGGAAATGAATAATCACTCCCAGTGTAAAAATAGAAGAAACAGTGCGATAGCAACTTGGCAAGTTTATAGGCCCTGTTTTAAGGTGGTTGGTAAAACACCTGTTTTTTGTAGTGTACGTTGATGTTTTTAGGTGGTTGATTATTTTCAGCAAGTCCTGTATAACATTACTTTTCTATGAAAAATCTGGTTAGAGACGAACTTTTGTTTTTAACACCTTTGGTATGGATTTATTTCTAGGACTCTAATAGTCTAATTTATGGTTGTTTGGCCGAGGGCATAGTAATATGTTATGAATGGCCTTCTCTATTTGCTGAGTCCTTGCTTCGTTTCCCATGTCTAACTTTGTTGTCCATGTCATACTCTACCAAATTTGTAAAAAGGATTTTTTTACGGGAAAAAAAATCTGAATTTGCAAATTTAAAGTAAGATTGCTTAGGCACACATACAAGTACATCATCATGCTTCAATTTCGAACCTTCAACACTTGATGGAATCCATTGTGACGTCAATTTCGATCAAATTATCTTCTTGGTCGAATTCTGCAATGGGTTCTTTCTGCTGGAAACATTATCTTCATATTTTAGACCGGACACACATATTGTTCACCTCTGACTGCAGCTATCTCAATCAAGCTTTCCTCGTCTGATATAATAATGAACCATATGAGAAATCTTGGCTCCGACCGGAACCTGACCTCTTAACATCAGATTTGCTAATTGTGAATAATTCATCAGTGCTTTCAGTTTATTGATCAGTGCTTTCAATTTATGGATACAATTCTGCCGAGTTGTGTGCCAAGTTTCCTTCACTCCGATTCTTTTACTTACAGGACTTCATCATTGTTATTGTTATTTTGTTCTAGATTACAAAGTTTACAACTTAAAAAAGAAAAGTACCTGACATATATTTTATTACTCACCACTGATGGTTCTTCCACGGGGAATCATAACTTTGGCCATTGTATTTTGGCTTAATGACCTTTTATCCCTAAAGATTTATTACCATATATTCATCAGCTCTGTGTTTTAAAGTTGTACTTTTTAGTCCTTAAGATACTGAAATCCTACTTTTCAACCCCTACCGGTTCAGAAAGAAAAACCCGGTATAACTCGGATGAGCAAAACAAGCTTAAATCAATGTTTTAAAGACTGTTTTAAAGATGACAGTCATCCAAACCAATAACCTTCCTGCAACCAAGCTTAAATCCATGTTTTAAAAATTGTTTTGCCCATCCGAGTTATACCAATTTATTATTCTGATTTCAGTACCTCAAGAACTAAAAATGTACAACTTTAAAACAGAGGGTCTGATGGGTATATGGTAGTAAACCTTTAGAGTTAAAAGGTCATTAAGCCTTGAATTTTACGTATGAAACAAATGTTTCAACAACATGTTAGGTTCATACTTTATGTTGTTTGCATAAATGATTTCAGCACATTGATTCAAGAATCGTTTTTGAGGAGATTAGCTCCTGGTAAGTACAATTTCGAATAAGGAGATGATCACGCGGATATATGTATGGAATGGGGACATTAATGTGATTCCTCATAACTTCAAATTGATATGGACATTAGTATAAAATAGTTATGACTTCTTTTAATGTAATTGGAGGAAAGCAAGTGAAATTTTTATTTGTGAGGAACTAAATGGGACAGAGACAGAGAGAGGGATTAAAATAATCTACAGTTGACATTTTCCGGAATACCAATTTGAATTATGAAAACATCTTAACATCCCCTTTGTCCTTAATTTATGCACGGTATACAAATAAGTCTACGCAGATCCCTGTTGATCAAGCAACTAGGAATAAAGTACTTCTGGACTTTGATTCAGTCAAGCAACTATTCTGCAAGTACTAAAATACCCAACTGGGCACCATGTTAAAGGTGTGAAATGTTTTCCTTCCCAAAGCTAAACACTTGCAACATTTAGCAGTGATTTTGCAATTATATATGGAGAAACAGATACTGGAATTGCAGGAGATAGCTAAGAGAGAGAGTCAAGGCAATCATAACACAATTCTTCACATAGCCTCCCTGCAGGGAAATATAGAGAAGGTGCAATATATTTTGAGGGAGGTTGAAGGCAAGAATTATTTGGTCCAGACGGATTCAAATGGAGAAACTGCACTTCATGTTGCAGCATACTGTGGGCACGCTGAGGTAGTTAAGATCCTCATTGATGAAGCCCTATGTTTGCCACCTACTTTGGCTCATCATGATCCGACAAGTTGCTTTCAAGATTTTATTAGGCATCCTAATAGCAACAAGGACACTGCCTTACACCTAGCAGTGAAGGGAAAACACTTGGACGTGGTTGACCTGATATTAGAAGCAGATCCCACATACCCACATGAAGATAAAAACAAAGACTCCAAAACTCCAATCTTCATAGCCGCGGAAATGGGGTACAAAGATATTGTTCTTCGACTACGTAGAACTGCCAAATTTGGATGTGAGGCACTTGGTCCTGAAAATCAAACTGCTTTACATGCTGCTATTAGAGGACGCTATACAGGTATAAATGTTAATCATAGCACCGTCTTTTTACAACGTTTGTCATTGACAGGTTCAGATGGTATGAGTAAAATTTGGAATCGGAAGTACCTAATTTATGTGACTTACAACCTAGTAATTCATCATGGTAGTAATAAAAAAGTGACAGGATTTACAACTTAACACAACTCATTTTCTTGTTTCAGATTGTGTAAGAGCTCTCTTGGCTAAGGCACCAAGACTTGTAACTTATGGAGACCATAAAGGGTGGACCGCACTTCATTATGCAGCATATTATAAATATGATTCTATACTTGATGACATCCTAGATCTGCAAGATCAGGTTGGTCGGTACGAAATAAGTATTCAACATAGCAGCGGCTCAGAGTCAAGGGTCGTACCTGCAGTGGGACAATCAGTTGGTGTTAAGGTAGCAACACCACTTTGTATAGCAGCCCAAGAAGGACATGTATCTACTCTGATAAAACTTATGCTATCATTGCCACACCTTTGTGCTCATGTAAATAATGAGGATCAAAACATACTGCACATAGCTGCTGGAAAGAATATTAAAGAGATGGTAAAATGTATCTTGACATATTGTCCCAGTGACTATACTTCCAGGATTCTAAATCAGAAAGATGTCAATGGTGATACACCCCTGCATTTGCTAATTAAAAACGGCTGTTTTGTTCCTGAACTCATCAAGCATAAGGATGTCGATACAATGGCAAGAAATAATCGAAACTGGACTCCATTTGACATGTTATACTTTGATGAAGATATCATAGCTGATCAGGTACGTGAAGACTCCTTTGCTCTTATCTTTAGGTATAAAAACCAAATTTCAAATCTAATTGCAAAGAGACAAGACACCAGAATATTTATAGGTCAGCAAAACTGATATAATTGCAGAGAAATATCAAGAAGATTGACAGATATGGAGAGAGAGAAGATTGTGTATTGATTCACTAAAAGCTTAAAATGAAAAATGAAGATCTGTAATTAACTTTAACAAACTATGGCGGGAAAAGAAATCACTATATCGTAAAAATTAAGTAACATGTCTAACACCCACCGGATGCAAGTTGGAGGTTGTAGAATGTAACTCAACTTGGTATTAATGGAGCTGCAGAGAGGTGGGCACATATGCAACGAATATTAATCCAGAACATAACTTTTTGCGAACAAAGTGACGATCAATGTCAATATGTTTAGTTCGCTCATGGTAGATCGGGTTTTTGGCAATATTAAACCGCAGCTTGATTATCACATTTAACTGGAATTGGAATAAGATCTGTATATTATACTATGTATTAATATAATGGTTCTCTCGAACTCGAGTGTTACTCACATATCAATTTAAGGTATCTAATTTTACCATTGTCCTTTTTAAAAGCTCCAAATTAAAAAAGCAGTTGACATCCAAGCTCATCAGAATTGGAAATTTTGGAATCGCGACAAGAAGGTGATATATAATACGCGTCAAAATAAAATTGATGCCCATCAGACTTGGAAGTCTAGGCATAGAAGTACTAGAGGGAACTCTGATATGCAGGAAAGTGTAGTGCCCACAAGTATAAGGTCAAGAAAAGATTCTCGGTTTATAATAGAACAGAAAAGGTTGGTGAAAATTGAGCTTTCATATCACAAGCAAAGGCTATTTGCCCAGATGATAGTTACTGTACTCATAACAACAGTAACTTTTACGGTGGGATTCACATTGCCTGGTGGATACCACCAAAGCGGAGAACCTGATGAAGGATTAGTAGTTCTTTCAAGAAAAACGGCTTTCAATGTGTTTATGATAGCGGATACATTAGCTCTGGTGCTATCGGCATCTTCTTTATTTATCTTCTTCATTATGAATATGTATCACGATCCCCTCAAAGTGTCAATGCTCAGTGCTGTATCAACTGGTTTCAATATTGCTGCCGTCATTGCTATGATGTTGACTTTTATGATGGGAACATATGTGGTGTTATCCCACTCACAAGTTCTGGCCATTGCTGTTTGCGCCATTATTTGCATTTTCTTTCTTCTCGTCATCATTCTATTGGGCCACGTGATATACAGTCGCGATGATCCTGAGTTTGAAAAGTCTGAGGTGTGAGTATGTTGGTACATTGTTATCTCTTAGCACTATTAAATGAAATTTAAAAATTTGAAGGTGTATTGTTTAATCTATTTTCATAACATTTTGAAGAACATGTCAGTGTATAATTTTATTAGTTTGACAGAGGATATCTTCTTCCCTTCGCATTTTAATCCTTCAACTTGCTTATTTTGCACTTTGAAAGAGATGGGGACTGTTGTGAAATGTTACCATTGCACATGTGAATTCACTATATTTCACATATTCCAAAGTGTCCTGAAAGATCTGGACATCTTTTGCAGATCCTAAAACCAAAATAGTTCATGGACACTCATGAATTCACTTGGCGCCCATAATGGCACTGGTGCATAGCGGTCCAACACCCTGCCTCTTGATTTTCCCGTCCCTCTTGCACCTGCTCATAATTATACGAGGAACACTCTCCCCCAGCAAAATTCCTAATGGCCCTATGGTTCCTGTTGGAATCTAGTCTCGTTATTTCCATTAACCTTGTTTAGAAACAATCCCTTCCATTCCACATTGTGACAATTTAAATGTTATCTTTAGACTTTAAACCACCAATATGGTATTAGTACGGATGGCAATTAGCAATACATACATCCGGTACTTCTCTACAATCTATCATTTAAATTGCCAACTTAAAGTCTAGAATTTGATCTTTAATCAGTCTGCGGCATCGTGTCACTTGAGGTATCAGTGTCACATATCTCTATTCCTCTTTCATAGTGAAAACATATTAATCTTGATACCTTTTTTTTTTCTTTTGTTAAGTCTTAATCTTGATACTTTTTGCCATCAGTAGAGTATGGGAAGAAAAGTAACGATAAAAGAGCTCCATGGCCTTTACCAAATCAATGAAATTCACTATATTGATTGTAGACAATCCTCCTCGTGTGTGGCACTACCTAATATGTTCTTCTCTTCATATCATAGAGTGATTAGTTAATTTTCTAATGGCAGAGGGTTTCGGTTTCTTCCTCTATTTGTTGGCTCATCGCCACTACTCAAAGGAATCTTTGTGACTTGTCACATGCTATCTCTAAGATACCTGCACGGTGTACAGCATTTGATAGGCTATAAGAGCCCAGACTCCCATTGATAGACTACAAGAGCCCTGACTCCCAGAGCTAGTACCCAAAGCTACTCAAGAGCCCTGACTCGAAACTCAACTCGGACTCTTGGTTGGGGCACATTCAACAGCACCTGAGCCCAGACTCCCAAGCAACCCTGATTCGCACCCAAATCCTGACTTAGACAAATCAAATTCCACAACATTCAAGAAATGGTAAGCTCAAATGACGTGGGATAAGGTCGTCAACTATGACGTGCAAAATACAGGTCGTTGTCAGAAATTACAACTGACCACGACACCTCTGAATACCCAATGATTGGCACAATTATGTCCTATCTAACCCACACGCCAGCAGGAGCCTGGCACACGACACCACAATTCTCACCTGGATACTTGTGACCCATCAACATCACCCAGGTGTTCTACCTACCTAGGATTCAACGCTCATGATTGCAGGTACATCTGAACCCTAATTCTGGGCCTATAAATATCCCAAGAAGGAAAGGTTTATGGGGACTCTCTCATTCTCTACACACCTATACACACACCCTCCACATTTAGATATCTTTATAGTCTTATCTTCTCTTCCAAAACCCACACTTATTCTCACGCCGGAGGCGCCGCCAGGGTCCAAACCCCCCTCCGGTGTTGTTTTGCAGACACCCACCAGCAACTACACCGCTTCCAGGCGTGGGAATGACTAGGAAGGACTGGATCGAATTCTGGAGTTATCAGCATTTATACACCTACAACAGATTCAGGTTTCCGGCCATGACCAAGAAGTCAATACTAAACTACTAAATGTGATCTTTGTGGCTCGTCAAATGTTATCTCTAAGACACCTGCACGGTGCACAACATGTTATACATCTAGAGCAGCTATAGAGGTCCGAACCATTTTCAGGATTCCGGCCATGACCAAGAAGTCAAGATGGTGGTAGATAACTTTGGCATGCCTCAGGCACTTGATGCCCCTTAACGAGACTTGGATGTAAATACGTAATTCTGAGACTACATATCTGTGAGTTTGAAAGGTTGGGCTAGTTTTTGGTGCTAATTTAGAAAAATTTGTAAAAATTTTCTGGTTGAGTTAGCAGTTTTGTTTTTGCGTTTCCCGGAGTTTCAACGGTCGGATCGCCCTGAATTTTGGACAGCATTTTCCTTACTCATATATCTAAATTCTGAACGGTGGAGATCGGATTTAGAGGTCCAGAAGGTCTGTTAATAAGGTCCTAACAGAAAATATTTGCACCACGGTGAGGATTAAGCTCACCGTGGTGCGGCGGCTTGGAGCATGTATTTTTGGCCCAATGCCATTGTGAAACTCTGTTTTTGTGGATAAGTTTCCGTTTACAGGTTTCAGACCTTACAGAGTGGGAAGATTTTGAGGCCAAAATGAAGCAAGCTGAAGGAGCATTCTGAAACTTTAGTTTATATATAACAAGTTTTGGAATTTATAATTTACAAATGAACTCAAATAGTATCGTGAACTCACCCTGATAATAAAAATACCCTATGTACAACTAAGTCAATTCTTGATTCATAAATTTAGGTTAATTATTCTCAAGAAAAAAAACTTTTGATTGCAAGGCAATGGTCAGTGGAGAGAATCAGCAATCCCTATCTTACTCTAGCTACTATAATTGAACTTCAATCTGAACATCACAATCCTATATATTCCTCAACGAAACAGCACAGATATATATGAACAACCAAGTGTTTGTCTCGCAAGTCTACTTAACTACCTGCCTCGCTGATGTGAATATCGATAAATACATGTAATTGATACCTCCTTTTTTCTGATGAACATGAGATAAGTTAATATATCTCTACAAATTGATATGGTTTTAATTGCGCAAAGTGTGGTTTAAATACTAAAATTCTTTTGTTCTGTCTTTTAAGGGTCTTTCTGATATAAGTTCATTAAAACCATGAATCTAAATATCGTTTTGTTCCTATTCAAAATTGATTCATGGAAATAGGAGTAGAGGAAATGATGTAATGCACCAAGGCCATGTTTGTTTCTTGGCATTAAGTATATAGTATAAGATAATAATTTTTTAAATTTTCATATCCAATGTTTGTTGTTCAAAAACTTATTTAGGATTAGTTCAACGATTATAATTCTTTAAATTCCTATCTCTTGTTTGTTTTGTTGGATTAGGGGATATGATTATAATCCGCGACTAATACTTGATTGGAGGAGGTATTATTTAATCCCTTTAATATTGAAAAATTTAAAGGATAATAGTCTAATTTCATGATTATCCCTCAAAATAAACAAGCGATTAAATTTTAAAAGATTATATTCCAATCCTAAACTTAATAATTAAAAACAAACCTGGAATAACATAATTTAAAGTAATCCCTAGCACTTTAATTGATGGGATTATTAATCCCGGGATTATAATCCCTCCAAACAAACATGGCCCAAATGATAATGGAGTGGACAAATTACAAACTGGAAAAGAAGGGCTGAAACAATTTAAATTCTGCGGGATTTGACTTGGCATTAAAGATGAGTGTTATTTTTTAAATACGAATCACAGACTGCCTAATAGATTTATTCATTTTTTTGTAGTCGAAGGAGTGATAATTAAAAACAAGATATGTAATGAGAAAGACATTACTGGAATACTGGATATCTTTCCAACACCACCACAATTGTTGTTGTCCTACGTATTGGATTCATATTCTGTGTAGTCAGGAAGTTTGGTCAATGCTGTGTTTATGTAGTGATTACGAACTATGAAAACTCAGTGTTTTGAATTTTGATTGGTAGCAAATAAAAATAGTGGAACTACCCTCAATCTAATAGCATGGGAGCTATTAGATTCCACAAGCGCTAGTTGCAGAGGTAGCCATGCTGTCAAGACTATATGAACTACGAAGAGATTAAATTGATAAAAATGAGATTAGTTAACAAAAGTCTAACTAACTATAACAGCATACTTACAAGGCAACTCTATTCTTTTACAAGTCATGGTAGATCTTAGTTACGATATATTATTAAATTCATCTATTCTTTTAAAGGGTAGTGCTAGGTATTCCAAAAAATTTACCATAAATTTTATTGAATGATGTGGTATGGTGTCAAGACAACATGAAGAGATTAAACTAATAAAAATGAGATAAGTTAGCAAAAGTCTAAATAACTACAAATTGTTATTGAAATTATTTTTACAGCATATTTTCAAGACGATTCTATTCTTTTACAAGTTATTGTAGCCCCTAATCACAATATACCGCTAAATCCCTCTATTTTTCCCAGAACACCAACACAAACTGTCAAGATCTGAAGTCTATAAAACAGTTTTTCAATTTAACACTAGCCAGACAGTGGGTTAGCATGTATAGTCACACGATTGAGCCTGATTTCTGCAAGAGGTCTATCTCCTGGTCCAGTTGGAGTCTGTGAAAGGCCAAGATAAATTAAGAATTATATCATTATTTCCTGTCAGGTTGTTCAGAGACACAATAGCAAGACCGATGGTGTTCGCTTGTGTCTAATTCAGTTTTAATATTTTTGTTAATTGGGTTTAATTATCAAAACTTACTTTTTCCATGATGTCAAGGACTTCAAAACCATGAATGACTTTCCCGAAGATGGTGTACAATCCATTGAGATGTGGTTGCTTCCCGTAGGTTATGAAGAACTGGCTGCCATTTGTAAACCCACTGTTTGCCATCGAAAGCACACCTCTAGCATTATGCTGCACAGGACATAAATACAGTTAATGCACTGAGATGGTTAAACCTAATATTCCTTCTCTGCATTTTCCTTAGGTTTTTCTAATAGAAAAAGTACCAGGCTAAAGTTGATAGAAACTACAACATGCAATTACAGAACGTATCCTCCCAAGACATTGTGACCCAGATCTTCACTTGTATTGCAGCATATACAGTAGATACTAAATTATCATCTACAGCACTAACACAGGGGAATCTCCACCTACCTCAGTTTTCCCAACTACAGATTGAGGGACAGGACAATGGGACAGCTTAGAAGTTTCAACAAGGCATTTGGACGAAGTAGAAATCTTCAATGTAGCAGTAAAACAACACAAATCACTCATTCATTCACCCGTTCGTAATTAATTTAGATGATGCAAAATTCTCACTAAAAATTGTAATGAGACGCTCATTTTCAAAATGATATATCTTAAAGTTCGATTAAATGCAAGTGTTGCTATTAAGATATTCAACATACCTTAAGCGACTCTCTTATTTCGTCATTGAACTTTTTGCCCCATATGCTAGTCCCACCTTTACCCGTACCTGTAGGATCTCCGCCTTGAATCATGAAACCCTTTATATTTCTGTGAAATATTGTCCCGTCATAGTAGCCGCTAGCACATAGTGCCAAAAAATTCTGCATCATATGGATTTGTATAAGCATGTCATCAATAAAAACAACTTTTAGACAAATTTTAATTAAGTGAAGCTGGTGACTATTAGTTCAGGAAGATAGCCAGGATTGAACAAGTTATCTGGTTCCCCTGATATACGTTGATTGCATGTCCCTCGGGACAGACTTGCTCTTTGGAAGCATTATCAGTTTAATTCTGTTTGATATCCTAAGACATTATTCTTCCCTGGAATTTGAGTCTTTAGCAGGTCTATCCATTTCATTGTCCTTAACCAAATTTATCAATGAACTCCATTCCCCCACCGCCCTCTCTCATTCTAAAAGAATTATTTATATGATAACAACCAACAACAAACTAAAATACAATAAAATATACGAGATTAAAAAATCCTTAACCACCATTCTACTCCACCGTTCTCCACAGGTTTCCCTTTTCCCTTCAAAAATAGGGGATGGGGGTTTTCAACAGCTGCAATAACTTAGTTCGAGCCTAAATCAAAAGAGACGGAGTTTGCAAGGACAACAACTAAACTACGTCCAATGCAGGACTCTACACTGGACACTGAAATTCAAAAGAATAAGCAAACGAAAAAGACTTGTCCTCTTCATCTCTATAGTCAATCTCATAACGCATACATACCTACCCTCAATATAGCTAATAAAAATCCTCTAAACAACGTAAATTCAATCTCACATTATCGACCCAAAAATAAAGCTCAACACTTCAAACCCAATCACCAGTAATCGAAAACTTAAACCTTCTGCAACAAACCCATACACACATACAAAACAAACATATACTATGTGTTACCCGTCAAATTTTTAGTGGGCATCACTAAAACATGCAAAAATTCACAAAAAAAACAAACTAATAATAAAAAAAATATTTATTTAAACATATAATTATATAATGTAAATAGGGAGGGGAGAGGCACCTCAGAAGCTCTAGGGACTTCATCACAAGAGATTTCGCACTTGATATCACCAAGATTAGTGTGTAGCGTTACTGACTGTAGAAGAAATTAAAGAGAATATGATATATTTAAGACATCAATTGATAATTGTAGGCAAAGTGTTTGATAAATTGTCTGAAAGAGAACAGGCTTACCATCGCTAGCGTTTGTGATTTCTGATTGTTGGCTCTAAATCTTTGTGTTTGTGTATTAAATTAAATACGGGATAAAACAAAAACCCTTGTCAACATTTTGTGTTTGTCTTATTTTTTTTTATTTTTTTGTATGTCAATTGCAGATTAAAGGCCACAGATTTGATCTTGTTGAATGTTGAGAATGAAGACTACTGGAGTGGATCTTTTTTTATATTTTTGCTAAGACTTTCATATTTTAATGATGTGTAATTTGATTCAAGAACAATATTTTTATTTTGTGAACTACAAGTTTATTTTGTGAACTATAAGGATGTCATGTTAGTAGCAGCAGCCAGCAAGTTTGTAACATTGTCAATATTTTTTTCAGTCCATTTATTTTAAATATTTAGGTGATATTTAGGTTTAAAACCGAAACCGACCGAACCGAACCGTTTAATTGCGGTCCGGTTCGATCTGGTCACAATTTCTAAACGGTCTGGTCCGGTCTCATTTTCAATAAAACCGTCATATATGGTCCGGTCTGATTTGATCGATAAAAACCGACCAAACCGACCGTTGCTCAGCCCTATATTTATTGGTTGATAAATTAAAGTTTGTAATTTATTAAATTAAAGTCTTTGAAAATAATATTTTTTTAATTGAATAATCTTAACTTCAAAAAAAAAAAGATGAAGTCCATTTTGTTACTTCTTTCTAGTATGGCCTTGAATGTGCGGTTTGTCTTCATATAAATACAAGTGAGAAAGAAGTCGGGAAATTTTTGACAAATTATTTGATATTATTTACTTCAGATTTTCTGGTCCTAATTCTTCAGAATTGAACAGATATTTTACATCATGCAATCTATCTATCTATCTATTACTTCTATCTATCTATCTATCTATTACTATATATAATAGGCCAACACAAGGACAAAAGTTGCCAATTAAATGGTCGCGAAATTACCATTTTACCCTTTTTTTTTTGAAAAATAACAAAAATGCCACTTGTATATTATTATACAAAAAGTTTTTAATAGATGTGTTACTACAGAGATTCAAACCTCCAACCTCCTTCGAAGATATCCATGGGCTTAACCACTATGCTACATGCCTTTTTTTATTTTTTTCAAAAAACTTATTAGATAACCCACGTCTTTTACCTCTTATATTATTTTTTTTTACTTTGATGTTTGAATAAATAAAATGTTTGTTTGAATTATTTATATAAATTTGTTTTTCTTTTTTCCTTTTCAGTGAAATTACCGTTTTACCCTTTTTTTTTTTAAAATAACAAAAATGTCACTCGTATATTATTATACAATTTTTTTTAATAGATGTGTTACTACAAAGATTTGAACCTCCAACCTCCTTCCAACATACCCATGGGCTTAACCACTATGCTACATGCCTTTTTGAGTTTATTTCAAAAAACTTATT
The DNA here is from genome assembly GCA_030848705.1 of Heracleum sosnowskyi. NCBI lineage: Eukaryota > Viridiplantae > Streptophyta > Magnoliopsida > Apiales > Apiaceae > Heracleum > Heracleum sosnowskyi. The sequence goes on from CM061237.1 coordinate 75,089,549, forward strand.
AGATAACCCACGTCTTTTATCTCTTATATTATTCTTTTTTACTTTGATGTTTGAATAAATAAAATGTTGGTTTGAATTATTTATATAAACTAGCTTTGTAGCCCGTGCGAGGCACGGGCATGTTCTAGCCAACTGTTGTTATATATCATGAATCTTATGTAATGCAACAGTGTTTGTTTGGTGAGACCGTATATTTGTTGTTGGAGAACACATGTAATACTAATCATGCACAGAAAGAAACACACATAAGCAGGTAATAGTGTAATCCACAAGACCAAGTCAAGCAGACAAAATTCAGATGCTAAAAAATTCACCGCACAAACCCAGTTGCTAATATTTTTTATTACAACATGAGAAGCATGCTCTCATGTGTAAGCTTTATGCAATGTAGATGTCAGGGCAGTATTGTAATACGGGAAGTCTAAACTCTGCTGTTAAGAGTCCGGAGAAGTATGGTAAATAAGCAATGTACGATGTATCTAAGTAACTTGCAATCTTGGCAGGAGCTTTGTAGGATTTCGTGCACCTGTCCGGAGGGGAATTAAGAACCACTAAGTGGGTCTTGTCAATTTTGATTGATGCGCATACAACATCCTAGGTGTAGAATTGTAGGCAACGACGCAACGTAAGTGAACATGAAGACATCATCAAAATGAAAGTGTAGAGCTTTGCATCCCCTTGGAAGCCCTTATAGGACTGGCCGTTTCCGAGTTTATGGATTGGATATATATTCATTTAAGTAAATGTCTTCTTTGACTCTCTTTATCTTTATGGAGAAGAAATAATTAGCTTACATAAGAGCAACCCTGATCATGCCCTTGCATGAGGATGAAGTCTTGAATAGAGGCTCTACGACACCATCCAAAGGGGACTCCAATGAGGCGCACAGATTTTTTCTGTGATTTCCTCAATATGGAATTGCCACTTCAGATAATGCTTTCAGCATATGGAAGCAACTTATGTTTTTAAAAGACATCAAAAGCGAATCTCGAATTAATAGAGAAAAATGAAAAAGGCAACACTATGATCAAAGTAGCAAATATATCACTTGAAACAGCAAAAAAGAAAAAATAATTAGGTTTTTATAGGAAACTGACCGCAAATGAGACTAACAACTGCAATTTGTATACCTGGAATTAAACTCTTAGGTGGGAAAAATGAGATGACAGAATAAGAATACATATTTGACATGCAAGTAGATAAGAAATCTAGCTAGTTTGAAAAAATAAGAACTCTTTCTTATCTGTTAAAAAGAGGTACTCTCATGTTGCTTAGGAAAAACCAGATAAGCTAACTACATGTTGGTATTGCATTTCCGATTTGTTTTTACCAAGAGCCAGTCCTAATAGCAAGCAAATACTATTCAAATAGAGGACACAAAAAATTAAGGTAAAGAGTTATAGAAAGCTAACTTTAGAAGCTTCTGAAATGCGTATATCCTCTTATACCCGGAGTCATATATATCCTATATGTTCAAATCAACACTGCAGCTGTTCCTCTCATGACTGCCAATATATCTTGTCAGCAACTAAATCTTCACTCTTTTCCTGGCTTCTCAGCGGCATCAGGTCACCAACCAGACTTTGGCCACTGTAATCACTCGTTTGAGAAGCTTTATGCCAGGTATATCCAATTGTATAAACTTTATATCCTTGTAGTTCCATTATATGTTACTATATATGTACTATGTCACCCTATCAAGGCAGAAACATAAACAAAGCTTGATGGCAGTATCCTCACTGAACTTCTAAAATCATTAGTAAAAACAAACGCAGTGCTTACTTTAATTGATGATGGTTTGTTCTGTGGTCGTCCCACAGTAGTGTAAAGGTACCTTTCGGGTGGTCCTCGAGGCTATTTTTGTTTGAAGAAAAATAATTACTTATCCACTTTAGGCCATTCTCCAACTCGGTAGAGCACTCATTAGAATTTTCTCTCCTATTGCTAGATATGTCACTCAATATGGAACTAATATTATCTGTAAGAAATAGAATTTTTGAACCGATGCAAGAAATAATTTGTCATGCCAAAGTCTACTATTTTAGGATCAAGTGTTTGGAACCTACGTAAGACATAAAACTTTTAATCAATACATGTTCATGTTTTAGATTTTTCATCGCTTAACTTTATAATTTTGCTTGAAACTCATTTATAGGGCGTACAGTATATATACCAATTTGGTATCGACCCTCAACAGCAGTAACTCTACAACCATCAACAAGAAGGTAAATACAATTTCAAGACAGTGAAGGTGTTTCATTCATGTGAGGTTACAAATAAAAATTGGGGAAACAAATTATGATGAGGTAAAAAATCAGCATAAAAAATACACAGCAATCTTTTGGAAAATATTTGCCATGTTATTTTAGGGATCAAGAGAACTATTACTTCCTATCATGGATAACGTATAGGCAACAAATTAACTAAAAGTCAATGCTTGTAAGTAAATACATTTTCCTCTTTAGATTTACGCTAGCCAAGTATTAATAATAGTTTGAGCTGAAGTGATAAACACACATTGATCGTCACATACTTTAGTAGGATGGAAAAAAATTAATGTTTACACGAGTATAAATATTATTACGATCCAGGAAGAGAAAACTAACTTTTCTTCACAATTAGGTCTACAAGAATGACAAATACAGCTTGCATAATTAGCCTTGTGCATTGCATCAATAACCACCAAATCATAACCATCAGCATCACCCTGCCATGAAAATGCACAATCAGGTAAATTATTAAATGGGAATAAAGACAATTAAATTTAAATATAAGTAACCTCAGGATACCTTTGGCCTCTCAAGGTAAATATGGTAGAACTCTGGTACTGGATCTTTACTGTGGTTATGTAAAGAACGAATCCCATCTTGCTTCTCGAACCATTTCCAGGCAGGGTAAACCTGTCATCAACAGAAAGATCAAACTTTAACTCCTGTACAAACTGAAATCTGACACACAGGATTGGCTTAGAACTCTAAATCCGCATAATCAAGAATACATCATTACCTCTCCCATAAACCCCACAACAAAATCGTCCTTATCAAAGCCGCCTTCTTTGTTGCATACAACACCAAGCCCCTGTTCAAAATACCACAACAGAATTAATGAAATGAATAACATTCTTACAGACTAAATGATTAGCAACTGATGCTATAATTATGTATTTGATGTTACCTTTCTGTAAGCAACATAATTGTCATCGGGACAACTTTTAATGAAAGTCGGAATATATTAGCATAATTGTCTGCGATAACAGGCTCCAATTAGTACTTCATAGGAGCTTGTTCAGTGCCTATGAAGGTTCTAGCTTGCTTATTCAGAGTACGGAGGAACACATCTTCTATAAAGACAAGTTTATCAGAAAGAGGCCAGTCCAATTCTTCAGGCATCGAAACAAGTAGTAGATTATGCGTGTATGGATCAATGCCATACACTTCTTGTTCCAACACCTCATCTCCAAGCTGCTTCCGAGGTTTATAGTCTTTAACTTCAGGATTTTCCATATCAGACTCGTCGGCGCCACTTTTTTGGACATCAAGCTTCTCTTTATATTCATCAGGTAAAGACACCTGCATCTTTCTTTCAACTTCTTCCTGGTCTGCTAAAATGACATAGTGATCAAGCACTTCATTTTTCCTAGTAACAGGGGGAACAAGACTCGCTTCTGTCATACGGGCACCCCACTCACGATTCTCTGCAAAAGCCTCACAACTATCATCTTCATTAAAGTGGTCATCCTTGACTCCTTTCCTCTGCCTTCTGAGTCAAAATTCAATTCGCTTTCTGAGGAAGAAGTGGAATACATTTGAGGGGAAAAAAATTCAAAGGCAAAACTGGAAGAGGGAGGGGGGTGGATTCACTAATAATTTTTTGATGACCAGAAGTAGGGAATTAAAACCACTATTTATACGCAACCTTTACTACTTCCTAACTCAATAAGTTCCAAAATATCATCCAGGACTAAATAGATAACTAATACAACATATATTATGCATATATTTAATATTTAATATCTTGAATATTCTAGATCCAGAAATGGGCATCCAAAGCCATTCATACTGATCAATCTATGTCTTGCGAGCTTGCCGTACATATCTAAACCTAAAAATCTATTGAAAAAGGCAAGGGAAGAAAAAAAAAATTTAAAAGGAAGCATAGGTTACTTCATCGCGTCTCTGCACATCCGAATTATATCTTCCTTAATGGAGCTCAGGCCATGGCCAGTATAATAACCATTCTCCATTCTGCATGTAATCTCTGTAATCTGGCAATTTTAAAAAGGATACAACTTACAATAAGATAAGAAGATGTAAAATAGCTCGCCAGCAAAAGAGAGCAAGTTTCTTTGTACCCTGGGCTCAAAGAAATCGAAGGTATTCTCCTTCATAATAATCTTTAAACTTGATGTAAGAAATTCCTCCACCTTATATTCCTTGTCGGATTTTATGATAACCTGGCGCCTTAAATGGGCACCCCTAGACAGGATGGATGATGATCTCCTTGCATCAAAAAGTTTTGAACGTTTATACAAGCTTCCACGGAAGAACTGATTTGCACGGTCTCTCACACTTAAGTTTTCCAAATAATGTTTCAGGACACTGGAATCCTCATATTGACTACCTATATCATCAGAAATTTTAAACACTGATGTTCTCTTATTTATGTCTTCAAGAGTTCTCATTCTTGAATGTAGAACGCGGCCACTAACCCAGTTGATACTTGGAAACCTGGATATCAAGTCTTCAAACTGGATGCAACCACTAATATCTACATATGATATAGAAGGTAGCAACTGAAGAACTCCTTCAGGTGTACCCGCAGTAATATTTGTGCAACCACGTAGAACCAGTGAAGTATTTTTTTTTATTATAACCTTCCTGCAAGGAAATTTACCATCAGAGTTCAAAGGCATCGACCTATTTGTGGCAGCAGCCAAACAAACCTCTAATAAGAAATGATAATAAAATTCAACTTACCAGGATGCTACTTATCATCGTATCAGTACAATTGGGAGCAACAGAGGACAAGTCAGCCTGTATGCAGATATCCCTGTATACTTTGGACACAGATCTCCAGTGCTTACAGGTCAATGCAGCACGAACAAGAGATTTTAGGTCAGCTCTCAGAGAGTGAAATACTCGTGCAAGCACAAGGCCGTCAAGAAGACCCCAACACCCAATTTCAATCCCAGAACCTGCAATGTCTTCTTTAGAAAATGCAACATCCTTGCAAAGATCTTCAAACAAGCACTCATTCTAGACTGCCGTTATGTCTGCTTCAAGTTCGTAATTATCTTCACTACCATCAACCAGAAGTCTAGCTCTTTTAATGTCACGATATTGATCTGCATCGATCAGTGAATTATGCAATCCTTCTAAGAAACAGTGTTTTATAAGTATGCAACTATCTCCAAAACATGGCGAGTACTATAAAGATCTATTTAAAATATTTGGCCCTACAAAATAGAAAACTTCTTATGAATGCAGATGCACGGACTGGTTCCTTCTAGAAATGGTGAGTACTACAAAGATTTGGCCGCATTAAATAGAAAACTTCCTTTTAATACAGATGCAGGTAGTGGTTCCTTCTTGCAAAAAACACAAGGCCTTTGTAGATAGCAAAGACTATAATCTTTTTAATATTCTAAATCAGAGCAAAACTAACATAACCAGTTTACAATACTTAATAGTAGTATCAAAAATGCATTACAGTTCACTACATTTTGAGGGACTCTTTAGCCTCAATAACTCCCCGCCAACAGCAACTACCATATACAATTATTTTATAGGGATTCAAGTTTTATATGTACCTCCTTTAAAACTCATGTAGTTCTTATATTCTTCTTCTATATCATGCGAGTTCTTTCTTATTAATATTTCTAATCCTAGATAAAAGTTCAACTTGCCAGCATTGCGAAACTCTACTTAATATTGTAATTGAAGTTCTAGAAAAGATAACCACCACATGACAGTTAAGATGAAGTATAAGCATGACAACTCTCACCAGAGAAATCAATTCCAACCGTGAGATTTTGCCTCCGGTGAAAACATTGAGGCACCTAGAAATTTCCATGTAGCGCTCTAAATTATGTAGTTGCTTGATCCGTTTCCATTCTTCTTCATGCACACATGAGTGAGACGCGCTGATACAGCCTCTGAATCACTAATTAAGGAGCTAACTACAGGGGTCTGCCAGGACGAAGTAATATACATAGACGGTTCCCTAAAAATATATTAACAGAGTAGCCATAAAGATAGTCAATAAGAATTAAGAAATGAAAACCCAAAACCGGTTAGAACTCTATAAAATACCAGGGATATCCGACACCAAAATATCACCAGATTTACCAGAAACATATGAAGTACAAAGGCCGCTACATAGAAAGTTTGGTGGCCGATGGAAATCCCTCAATCGATTGCAAATTGATCATGTAGTATGCATATAAAAGATATTGATCATGTAGTATGTCTATAAAAGATGTAAAGATTCTTTCGAACTTACGTTGGAAGACGAAGATTGCATACGCAGAAGCAGTAATGACAGTAAGTGGGAACAGCGGAGGCTATACATCGCATAACGTGTATCTTATGTGGCTGTACAAAGTGGAGTGTAACTGATTGGGTGTATCTGACGTGGCTTGATGACGTGGAATAAATTGTCTCAGGGAAGTAGTATGTTGCAGCATTATATAGATAATAGATTTGTTTTTCTTTTTTCCTTTTCATGCCACTCGTATATTATTATACAAATTTTTTTGGGATATTCCATTTGGTACCATTGTACAATTGGCTTTTTCATTTGGTACCACTCGAAGTTTTTGGCTTCCAAGTGGAGCCATCATACTTTTGGCTTCATCTACATGATACCACTCCGTTAACCAAACATTAATCGGCCGTTATAAAATTATGAGATTGTCCATTTGGTACTACTCAAAGTTTTCGACTTCCAAGTAGTACCCTTCTACTTTGTGTTTCAACTCCAAAATACCACTATGTTAATAAATTCGATGAAGTGGTATTTTGGAATTGAAGCCGAAAGTAGAATGATGTCACTTGGAAGTCGAAAATTTTGAGTGGTACCAAATGGACAATCTCATAATTTTGTAACGGTCGACTAACGTTTGGTTAACGGAGTGGTATCATGTGGATGAAGCCAAAAGTATGATGGCACCACTTGGAAGTCAAAAACTTTGTGTGGTACCAAATGGAAAAGCCAATTGTACAATGGTACCAAATGGAATATCCCAATTTTTTTTAATAGATGTGTTACTACAAAGATTCGAACCTCCAACCTCCTTCCAAGATATCCATGGGCTTAACCACTATGCTACATGCCTTTTTGAGTTTATTTCAAAAAAACTTATTAGATAACCCACGTGTTTTATCTCTTATATTATTATTATTTTTTTGCTTTGATGTTTGAATAAATAAAATGTTGGTTTGAATTATTTATATAAATTTGTTTTTCTTTTTTTCTTTTCGTAATTTTATATATCTATATATTCAATCACTATATATTATTGCAGTTGTATGTTTTCAATTTAATATATATTAATTATGTTGATTATAATTCATAATTTATATTATACTTTATTTGAATTAAATTAATTATTCATGCATAAAATATATACTATTAAAATTCGATCTAATATAAGAAATATTATACACATTATATCTCTCATTATTAGTTATTTCTATAATTTTTAAATTAAGAACATTAGCATTCAAATTATACAAAAAATTTGACTACCTACTCTATTCGTCGCATACATTTCTTAACAATTTTCTTTTCCAGAATGTATTGTTCATTTGTTAACATTTTCTAAAGTAACATGTCATTCTTTATTAACTTATCTATATTTTTTTCACCTTTCTAACCCCTCCCCTTCAACCCCAGTGACGTTCGTGTCAAAAATCGGGGTGAGTTTTTAAAATATAGGATATTACATAGTATATAATTACATAATGATCAGTCAGACAGTTAGTAGACGATAAAGTTGGGGAAAATTGAAAATTACAAATTTTGAAAATAGAATTTCAAATTGTATTCCAAAAATTATTGTACGATGTTAAAAAAAAGTATAATCTTTCATAATAATAATAGAACTTTATAGAATACATTAAATTGATTCGTAATGTCATATAATCATTTTGATAAAATGAAATTCTAAATAGGGTTTGTGGGTCCTTAACGACATCCTCTACAACATATACAATATTTCTTATATTATGTCGAATTTCAATAGTATATTTTATGTATGAATAATTAGTTTAATTCAAATAAAGTATAATAAAGATATATAATATAAAAGTATGAATTTTAAACAACGTAATTAATATATATTTAATCAAAAACATACAACTGTAATAAAATTCAGTGATTGAATATATAGGTATATAAAATTACAAAAAGAAGCCTCCGGACCTGTAGATGAGTTGGTAAGAGCACTGGTTATTGACCAAAGCATTCAAGGTTTGATTCATGGGAGCGTGGGGAATTCTTCCTGCACTCTAGGGTCTGGCGTGATACCGGTTGGGGTGTCCGGAAAATAAAATTTTTGACCAAAATTACGAAAATATGAAAAGAAAAACTGATTTATATAAATAATATAAACCAATATTTTATTTATTTAAACATCAAAGTAAAAATAATATAAGATAAGAGAAGAAAGGCGCGGATTATCTAATAAATTTTTTGAAGTAACTCAAACAGGCATGTAGAATAGTGGTTAAACTCATGAACATCTTAGAAGGAGGTTGGAGGTTTGTTTCTTTGTACTAACAACTATTAATATATTTTTGAATAATAATATATGAGTGACATTTTTGTGACGACCATTTAATTGGAATTTTTTGCCCTTGTGTTGAGGTTTAATATATAATAATAAATTGGATTAAAATGTGTAACTGTAAAACGATATTCCAAACACATTCTTAACGCATTTACTAAGTGTGTTAATATAATTTAATATAAAGATGAACACATGAGAGGAGTGCAGAATCAGTTCCTAAGTAAAAAATCAAAAATAAATAGGTGACATGAATACTCCAAACTGTAATAGATGTTCATCTCCCAATGTGTTTATCACAAACTTGGGTGATGTGAGGGTGTGCAAAGATGCGTCGGCCTTCAGCTTCTTTTTAAAATCCTCTATCTCATTCATGCATGTTCGATTATATTACAACAACATTGCATGCATATAACCTATTCATAACCTAGATTGCAAAAAAAACAATCAATTCTCGAAAAACATATAACAACCGCTCTCTAACGCAAATTACCAATCTACAAACTATCATTTCTCTGACACACAAAACACATGTAAACCTGCTTATAATCGCAAGAAGAACAATAGTACATTCGTGCTTCAAATTCTACATTATTTCAATCTGGTCTCAAAATCAATAATAGTCACTATAAACAAGTCTTAGAGTCTTGGCATAGTTACGTTTGTGATTGAAAGTAATTACACTATTCGCCAAAAAAATTCTTTACTCCTCACTATGCATGAACCATACTTCTCATTTTACGTTCTCAAACTTAAGACTACACAATCCTTAATCTAATAAATCGATCACGACCAACTTTTTCACGATAAAAATTATTGACATCTCTATGCAGGCCCGTGCCTTGCACGGGCTGTTACGCTAGTTACTATATATAATAGGCCAACACAAGGGCAAAGTTTGCCATTTTAATGCTTGTGAAGTTACGATTTTACCCCTATTTTTTGAAAAATAGCAAAAATACCACTGTTATATTATTATGCAAAAATATTTTAATATTTGTTATTGTAGAGAATCGAACCCCCAACCTCCTTCTAAGAAGTACAAAGCATAACCACTATGCTACGTTGCTTTTTGAGTTTACTTTAGAGATCTTATTAGATAAGTCACATTATTTCCTCTAATTCTATTTTTTTTTTATTTTGAACATTTGAGTAAATGAAATATTGGTCCATATTATTTAAATAAATTTGTATTTTTTATTTACGTTATTATATATATATATATATAAATGATCAATCATTGTTTTAAATTTTTATTATAGTTGTATATTTTTTGATTAAATATACTTTAGTTATGTTGTTGATAATTCATATTTTTATATCATATTATATATCACTATTTTACATTATTAGAATTAATTAATTATACATAAAATATAGTAATGGACTTGATCTAATATAAGAATTATTGTATATGTTATGTATCTCATTAGTTGTTAAGTTTATAATTTAAAATTAAGAAAATTAGCATCAAAATTATGTAATGTTAATACTTATACACTATGTTCGTCACATTCATTTCTTAACAAATTTTTTTCAAAATGAACACTTCATTTGTTGATATTTTCTAATATTACAGGTCATTCTTTATTAACTTCGGCATATCTCTAATTTACTCATTTTTTCGTCAATTGTTTCACTTTTTCCACCATTTTAATCCCCCGGTTGATGTCCGAGTCAAAAATCGGGGTGATGATTTAAAATGTAGAATATTACGGAGTATATAATTACAAAAAAGGCTTTCTTTCATTATAAATGATAAATGTAAAAAATAAAATCTTTACACTCTCTTTGTCATGATAAATGATGAGTATGGAAAATAAAATTTATATGATATAATTTCACATGTTACACATGAATGTAAATTATTCCGGATAAAAAAATATTTTTATTTTCATTTTTCTCTTTGGATATATATAAATGTATTATACTATTTAAATAAAAATATATAAATTCTATCTATAAAATCATACATAATATATAACTACATCAAATATGAACTATATATCATAGTTTTTAAGTATATAAAATATCAAATATTTGATTTAAATTATAAATGTTTTATTGATCAAACATTTAGACTTTGAGTGGTTTAAATGTATAATTCGACTAAAAAGATAAATATTTGAAAATGTAGAAGATAAAATTGAATTGATTCCAAAAAGATGAAAACTCAAAAACATGATCTATGTTTTAAATAAAAAATCAACATGATTAATATGCAATAGATGAAAATAAGATATGATTTTTCTCGATCATAAGAATTATAAAATTGTCTAAATATTAATGACAACCAGTTAGACTATAAGTTTTAACAATAAAAATTCAAATTGTATGTAAAAAAATTATTGAATGATGTTAAAAAAAGTATAAGTCTTTAATAATAATAGAATTTTATATAATATATTAATTGAATGCGTAATATCATAAAATCATTTTGATAAATGAAATTCTAAATAGGGTTTGTGGGTTTTGAGAACATCGTCGAATTACAACACTGAAGCTAATACACAATAAAGTACAAGTAAAGTTTATTTTTTGTATATGAAAAGATTGAGTTTATTATTACAAAAATGTCATTCAATATTTGTATTGAAAAAATAGTATAACCTCGTATAAGTCTTCAGGTCAAAATCATGGTTATTTTTCACTTTTAAATAGATGAATAATCCCTAGATATTTATAAAAGTTATCACATTTACATTACTTTTTAAAAAAAAAATTAGTCTTAAAAATGATATATCTACCAGTATATATTTATTTATAACACGTGCAAAGCACGAGTTATTTTTTGTATTATTTATTTTTTTATTTAAATTATTATAATCAAATTAAATATAGTAACGAGTGGTTCACGTATTTTACCTTTATTTATATTTTTAATTTTTGAGTTGTTCTGCCGGATCAGCCGTTCAGAATAAATGTTAATTTTAACATATTTGTAATAAATGTTTATTTTAATATGTTGTTGATGGGATTCGAACATTAAACTTCTATGTAGCATAACTTTTAGTAATACATCTAGATGTTCAAATCAATTTGACTTCAAAGACCCATCAGTATCGATTGTGATTGAAAAGGATAATCAAAATGAGTTGTGAACCAAATGATAAATTATACCCCATTTTGTTTATTATAGTTTAGTATAAATTATAGTTGATTCAGAATTCATTAATTTGTTCCATATATTTATAAAATTATATAACGGAGCAAAATACATGAATTTTGAGAAATATATATAAGATAATTCAATTTGAGTTATATATGGATTTTTAAAATTTAGGATTTCAATTATTTATGATGATTGAGTTGAAACATTTACTTACGTCATTATAACATGAACTCACTCTATATGAAGGGGGAAAAATATGGAACCAAAAAATAGTTGTTTGGAAATTATATATTATGCACAAGTCATTAATGTTGTCTAATCATTCTTACATCGATAAAAATAATCATGTTCCTTTTATCATATAAATATTAGTTGAATATTACGAAATCTAATCAAATTTACAAGTATTTGATTCATGAAAACGGTACGCAATATTACAAATTTACGATAAATTGTAAATATTATCATCTAATGTATTTTTAATTATAAAATTATTTCGATATATGAACAAATTCAGTGAGAAATTATTTAATTAATATATGAACAAGTCTCAAAACCTAGCAAGGGCACGTTCATCATTCAAAGTAGTTACATTATTCCCCAACAAAATTTCTTACTACTCTGCACAGCTCACATTTCTCATCTTACACGATCAAACTTACGATCACACAAACCTCACGAATCGACGTTCTCGCAAAAAAATTATTGACGTTTCTATGCAGCTTGCACGGGCTGTTACGCTAGTTGATTATTTCTATATGCTATCTTTATATTTGATATAAATTATAACTGAGTTCTACAAATATAGTTCTAGAAATCAAAAATACGATTTTGGAGATGACATTTCCCAAAATATATTTAACAACTGAAACATAAACACCTTGTAACGCCAATGGCATCTTTATCATTGCGTTATATTCTGCTAAATGCTTGTCGGTTCTCCATATTTGTGTTATCATATTTGAACAAATATTATGAAATCTGGTTTTCTAATATTAGTTGGTATCTTGTCAAAAAATAAATAAATTAGGTGATATACAAAACCAAATTCTTCACACTCCAACTCAATCACACAATATTACAATTACGAGAAATCAAAAGAAACAAAACCTCGGTATGAATTCTGTTAATTGTACCCTGACATGCAATTGTTTCATCCATCTGTCCGCGTATAGCAGACAGATTTAGCACTAGACTATTCATCTATATTCCTATTTTCTTGCTGCAGATGCAATAATGCAAAGTGCAACCATACTTAATACTTCCAATCAAGACAATTTAGAAAGCATGCAAAACTCAATTTAATCAACACTTGACATCAGTACAGAGTTCCTGACATCTATTGTAAGAATAATACCTTGAGCTCCATTGAAAGACAATATTTATTGTCAAAAAAGTCCAAAAAGTTTTTGGAATAATAACTTTATTGCTAAACAAATACAAAGTGATTCACGAACTATACCCTTTCCGGTAGATAAAGAAGAGATTTAGCCTGACCAAGTCTCTACCCATCCTCAATGATCTCTTTGTGTACAAACATGCATGACGTGCTGCAGTATTTATAATTATACCTATGAAATGGAACTTTACCGGCCAAAGAAACCTTACAACATGAACATATGGCATCCGTTGATAGGGCATTATTTGCTGATGAGTTGCTCGGAGTAGCAGTAGAAATTGAATCTTTTGAGGCAGCAGCAGCAGCTGCTAGTCTCCTCTCAGCAGCAGCAGCTCTCTTTTCTCTCTCAGCTGCTTGCGCTTTCCTGAGTTCTTCCTGATAATTAAGGAGAAATATATTTAGTTTGTGCACTGAATTATATAAAGACGAAAGAAGGTAATATGAGAGAGATTAATAGATGGACACCCAGTCTACTACAAGCCCCAAAAAAACCTATTTGTATGTGAAACATTTAGAAAATAATTAAAATTACTAATGCATAATTGATAGCTGTAATGTACCAAAGATTTTACTTTCAGATTTGCAGTATACAGTATACCAATTGTTTCATTTACGTCAGGGTAGTTCCCATGACCCGTTATAGTAAATAATGCAGCCAAGCATGCTGAAAAGCATTAGACGGACAGTGTAAATCATTCACCTCTCTTGATAAAGGAGTTGCTTGAGACTGAGACCCCCGCATACTAGAAGATGATGCCCCCTTTGCTCCGGTTTTAGATGAAACATCCTTTACTTGAGCAGCCTCAGCCTACAGATTTGGTAAAGGAATTATACAGACAAGTCAGTTTTCACCAAAAAGACTATCAATAAAAGATAAAGGGCAGTCTCTGTCAAATGTGTCCCTAATTGAATCGTATCTCGGCAAGAGGAATATGTACTCTGGGTATAGGAACTCAGTATTCTTTTTCTTGTTTCAGAGGTTAAGAGTAATAACAGTATTGGTACATTACAGATAGAATTTGCTAACTTCAGGTATTGCAGTTTGATTTTGGTATCAACTCTTTTTGTAGCCAATAAGAGTTAAAGAAATCTTGCCAAGGTCGATACTTTTAAGAAAGAGCCATACATGCATAAAATGGATTAGGTTTTATCAAATATATCATGGACTAGATAAAAATATTTCACTAGTTACATTTCGTAAATAGCCTTCTCCCACCATATAATTCATTAAGTGATTGCCTAAACAGTAAGTATAGATCTGAAGAATTATTTCAGTAGGATGATACACATTTAGAAACAGTAGCCACTAATAACCAAATGATAAAGTACCTGAGCCTTCTTCTCCTTTGCTTTCTTTAATTTTTTTAATTCTTTAGCCCTCGCTTTCCTTTTAGCGTCTTTTTCTGCCTGTGTAACAGCAAATCAAGATTGAAAGCTAAACATGGGATGATGGGAACTCCATAACATGCTTTATAAATTGCAGTGCAATTGCCATGCAACAAAGATGCCCAATATTGATAAACCAACACAGGTTTTATAGTGTCAGTAATCATAGTTAATATCAAAGTCAAAAGGACTTCTATGAAGACCACGACTCATCTACATCTTCAACCATCTGCTATTGCAAAGAAAATATTACCTGCTTAGCATTTTGAGCTTCTTCCATTTCCTTTGTCAATGGACTAGGCACTTTAGCAGCAATCCAATCCCATTTATCAATGTTTGAAGCCATAAACCGTCGAAATGCGTTCCTTACTTCCTTCTCAGTTGCAAGCACATAAGGGGTCCTTCCCCTTTCATCTTTAATACATGGATCCAGGCCTTCTTCCAGAAGTTCCATTATTTTATTGACATCATTTGACTTTGCTGCTTCATGTAAAGGTGTTGATCTACGTACAGTCTCACTTTCACTGTCACTTGATCTAGATATATTTTCCATACTTTGGACAGCAGAAAGAGGTTTTGTAACTTCCTGGCCATCTAAATCATTTCCTACACTATCCTCATTTCTGCATCCCAAATGACTATCAGTACCAACACTTTTAATAACCTTCGTCTCCTCTTTAATAATTGGCAATATAACATCTGCTTCCTCGCAAACTTGTGTCAGTATGCTATACAATCTTTTTGCTTCCTTGAAGGTTGGTCTCCGAACAGTCAATGGAACAGTTCTAACACTATGTTGCGGACAGCTAAAGTATGGTTTTTCTCCATCAAAAATCAGTTGCCGATTGCTTGAAGGAGCATGTATGAAAATACAAGAGGAGGCTTCAAAATAAGGCTTCCAGGCGGCAAGCAACTCTTGAATTTCCTAGTTTAAAGGGATGAATTAGACAAGAACCCAAAGTAGCATGTATGCTGAGTCCCAATCAGTAGAAATAAGATAAGCATGCAAACATAAAACATGAAGGTGGGGTTTGATAAGGGCCCCTGCAAAGTTCACCCAGTAGAGAAGCAGCATTGTTGTGGTAAAGCAAGTAATTCCCAAAACACACAGTTATTCTTTCATAATTGATATTGTGCTAGAATGGTTACAGGTATATTCTATGCAGGGGCGTAGCCTAAAAAGCTATTAGCGTCAAAATTGTAATACGTTCAATACATAAGTTTAGTCAATTTTTGAAATTAAGTAGGGAAATTTGCCACCACATCCACACATGTAGTTATACCCTTGAGTCTACTGAACTTGCTATAGAGAGGAAACGAATTGTGCATGAAGTGAAAATTTACAGTGGAGACCATAGTTTATCATTTTTGTTTGAGATCTCCTCTTGGTACCTTTTTCAGGGCAAGTTCATTGTACCGGCGAATTGAGGATCCTGCAGAATGTGCTATCTTCCCGCTTGCATCTTTTGACGATTGTTTTTTACCAGCTCCGGCCCTTGTGACATATCTATATGTATTGAAGAAGAAAAATAAATAAGGTCGAAATTACTGAAAAAAGTACTCAAATCTTTATTTTAATTTGACATTAACAATGTAAAACATCATTAAAATATCATTATAAGCACTATAACTAGCAAACAAAGTGTAAGTTCAATTGGCAAACACTACATTATTGGGAAATTTTGTGACAATTAAGTATAATGTTTATCTACTGGCTTTTAGCCATTTAATCATTTATCCCAAGATTCAACAATTCCTACTCCACTTCCTTAAAAAATCATTCATCTTCTTCTATTGCTCTATCATATCCTCCGCTCACGACTTCACCTCTTTCATCTGCAATCTCATCTTTATCACCTTTGCAATACAAGGATAAATTACTACGTCACTTC
Organism: Heracleum sosnowskyi; assembly: GCA_030848705.1. Taxonomy (NCBI): domain Eukaryota; kingdom Viridiplantae; phylum Streptophyta; class Magnoliopsida; order Apiales; family Apiaceae; genus Heracleum; species Heracleum sosnowskyi. The sequence continues at coordinate 75,106,126 of CM061237.1, forward strand.
ATTCTTTCCGGCTAAAAACACCCTAATGTAGCTATAGCTATAGAAGATTAAACATTACTAAAAAGAAAACCAAACAATAATTTGGAATTTGCATTACATTACCAATAAGCCTTCTACAAGAATCATTATTGACAAAATAAGAACCGTTTCTACAAAATCACATATGATAGTATAAGAACCACTAGCTCAAGTTCAAGAATTGGAATTGAGAGGAAATTTGCTAGGCAAAATGAAAAAGGAAAAGGAAAAAAGGAAAATGACAGGAAGAATTTGTGCGACCTTATTATGTACTCATTGTTATTTGCATAAACTCATTGATAGATATGTTAAACATAATCTATTGTACTTCCCCTCAACACTCCGTACAGACATCGAAATATAAATATTTTTATCAACTGAACTTTGTACGGAAAGAGATATATATTTGGAGTGTTGCATATAGTCCCTACCCCTACCTAATTCGGGATCAGTAACATGTCAACTCTAGACCTTTTTTAAACTTTATATATAAAATGTAATATTCTACAGTCGCGTTATTTCTGAAATTTAATCATCTTTAGAATTGACGTTCATCCAGAAGTTGGCATTAAGTGGGTACTTAACAATACTTTTTATGATTCAATTCCAAATAAAAGAGACTATATTAGCACTACCAAGGGTAAGTGGGCAACTGACATTTAACTAATTGGCAGAACTTTAAAATCTTTGTATCATGCAAGAATAAGCTGGTATACAAATTCTCATCCAAAATAATGACTTTAATAGATTACTTCATAACAAAAAGATAATAGAAAATAGATTTATATCGTTGAAATTATGTATAAAAATATAGAAGTAATATAAAGTAACACACTACTCTACTATGTGTATATATTACTCTTTTGAAACGGATTTTATATTTTCACACTCAAATAATTTAATAAATTAGTAGTACATAAAATTATCCGGTGCGCTGGGAGAGAAATTACATTCCGTGAAATTTCAAAACTATATCCCTAATATAGATGGACATAAATATAATAAAGAACCCAAGCAAGATGGTTTTTTCCAAGGTACAAAGAAACCTGTCACAGAGTTGCAACATAGAAAAAAAATGCAAAAGAACAAAAGTACGCACCTGTGGAAAGTTTTATGAGTCACAACTGAATTTCCATCAAATACACAGCCAGCAAAGTGCCCACCCCTTACAAGCAATACAACCCTAAACTGGGAATTATTCCTTGGTTCATGGATTACGTTATTTAATTTCTCAATCACTTCCCTTTCAGTCAAATGTGGCAAATCACTCTCGAAAAATACAGGTTTATCATTTTCGAAAGCTACGCGCTGAGACTCATCCATAATTAAATTCCTGCATACTGAAATAGTACCGCCAGTTTGCAAATGTAAATATAGTTTCCTTTTACTACCTTCAACCACTCCACCATTTGAAGCCTTGTGAAGTCCACCTGTTCTGTCATCATCATCATCATCTGATCCCGAGATACTTGAAACATCAAAATCTTTGAACAATGCATCAGACGTAGACTCATCAAAGTCTTCCTCCTTCACAATATCCTTTCCAGCAATACTGAGCTTTATCTGAGATCATATATTAACAAAAAAAAATTGATCAATAATGAATGTATGTTGCTGACTTAAGATTTACACCTAAGGAATCAAATGTCAAATGCCTTTAAGGTACAAACTTTGCTTTTCTTAGGTAAGTAAGTACATTGGCTACAAATAAATACATAAATAAATCATAAAATCACCATCAATTTAACGACTTTATATCACAAAACATTACTAAAACCCTAAAAAAAGTATTAAAAAAAAACTATCTTTCGTATCACATTCGTAATATACCAAACAAATCAAGCAAAAAGTTTTGAACACGAGTAAGTTAAAGCAACTACTCACATTAAATCGTCTTTATTTGAACACAACCATACATCAACATACATGCACAATTCAGCATAAAAACTCAACTTATAAACCAAAAAGGACAAAAACTTCTCAAAATCATCATCAATTCAACAACTTTACACCACTAAACACCATAAAAACCCTAAAAACCAAACCTAAACATCAATTCACCAACTTGCCACCACTAAACACTATAAAACCCCTAAAGATCAAAACTTTCACATCACATTCACGAAATCACCAAACAAACCAACAAAAAACACAAAATCAAACCAAAAAACTCACATTAAACCGATGCAAATCCGACTTAAAATGCTCGCGCTGATCCAGCAACGACTCGAACTCGGTCTTGCAAGTATTACAACTCCATTTTTGCATCGAATTAATCGAAATTTTAGTCTCGGCGTCATCTAGGGTTAGGGTTTCGAGATTGGGGGTAATTAGTGGTGGCTCGAGAATCGAGGTGGACGATTGAAGGAGACGACATGAGTTGAAGTAGTTTTGGGGGAGTTCGAAGATTGAACGGTTTCGTTTTTCGAGTGGTGGTGGTGCGGTGGTGAGTGCGGCGGCGATCGGGGGAGTTCGGAGTTCCGACGACATTTTGATGGGTCTTATCTATTGTTCGAATGATTTTTTTTATGTTTATCATTGGTAATACCAATCGGGGTTCGGGTTTCGTAAAATTTAAATTTAATTTTTTATATTTTGAATTGGTTTGGGTTTGGGTTTGAATATGTAAAATACAAATTCAAACCTCATTCATCGGTTTTTTCGGGTTTCAGATCAGGTTCATATTTCAATCGGATACCTAAAAAGTAATAAATTAAAAATAAATAAATTTATATGTCAATCCCAGTGTTCTAAAAATTGTCCGATTTTTCAAAAATCGTCGATTTATTGTTTAAAAATATTTGACCGATTCGATTTTTGAAATCCGATATATCGCTATGAATTATTTTTAAATGGTTTATTATATTATATATAAGGCTAATATATTAAATATATTTAAAATATTAAAATTTATCCGATTTTTGTTCCGATTTATCATTCCGATAAATCCCCGATTTGCCGATAAATCGTTATACGGTAGCTCAACCGATTTGTTCCGATTTCTGAAATCTACAACCATGGTCAATCCAAAATATGATAATTATAGTATATTTTTTTGGGAAATTCTATATGATACCAATGTAGTTTTGGTTTTTCTATGTGGTACCATCACATTATTTGCTCCTCTATGTGGTACCCCTAAATTTATGTTTTAAGTCGATTATAACCCTCCATCCATTGAAACGTTATAGAACCGTTTAAAAGCCAATTCTTGTAATATAAAATGATGGAAAATTCTATATGGTACTAATGTAGTTTTGACTTTTTCATATGGTACCACCATATTATTTGTTCCTCTACGTGGTACTCTAAATTTTTATACTTTAGAATATTTTAGTTTATTTTGGATGTTATCTAGTTTGGATGCTTAATTAAGGTGATATCAGTTGTTTTTTCTTCATTTTTTACTATTTGTTAAAATTGGCGCCAAAATCAGTTTAAAAAATGGCTATTTTTATGCTTTTAAACGTTTCTATAACGTTTGCTTTGACGGAGGGTTATTATATAGGAGAATACAGGACTTTAGGGGTACCACATAGAAGAGCAAATAATGTGGTGGTACCATATGAAAAAGCCAAAACTACATTGATACCATATAGAATTTCCCTAATTTTTTTTTTCAAAATTAGGAATATAAGATATGTTCCCTATGTTTCATTTAGCACAATTAAGCGTAAAACATACTAAATTTCATTATCGACGATATCATTCAACTTACCGGTTATAATAAATTTTCTATAAAATTTGCTTGTACTTGAATTAGGAGAAAACCTTCTCCAAAGTATAGAAGATATTAGGCCGAAATTGTTTAAATTATTTTTATCTGATAAATTTATTAATTATATTAAAGAACAATAGCATACCAAATTGAAAACCGACTAATTATTCTGTGTTTTGCTTATAATAGTAATTGGTTAAATACGTAATATATATATATATATATATCGAGTATTTTTCGGATTCAGATCAGGTTTTGATCAGTTTTCGGGCCGAATATAGGTTTCACGGTAAAATGCGGTGTTGTGGAATAAAAACTAGGGTGTAATTAATGCTTAGGGTTTGAGAGCTTTCGAGCTTTAATAGCCGTTCTCGTGTTTAGGGTGACTGAATCGGTCCTCACAAGATGCCTACGTATCTCAATTCGTAGTTGAGAATCAAGCCAAAAAATGTAGTTCTGATTGAAGGATCTATTCCTTTATATAGGAGCCCTGCATTTAGGGTAGAATTGGGTGACTTGGGGGCCAAGTCACCTTCTTAGATCAGGATTGTGAATCCTTCTTTGTAGGAGGCTGACTCCTATTAGGTTTGTATACCTTGGTGGCTAATCCTTGATGGAGTTGGTACACTTTAGACTCTTTTTATGAGCTGCACATTTTCCCCTTTTATTAATTACGAAATTAATAAATAATTAGGGTTTTGGGCCTCATTAATTGGGCTTAATTCTTGGACCATTTCAGGTCTAATTAATATATCATTAATTATGTCTTTAGGGTTATTTTCAGCCCATATCATTTGCCCCCCAACTTCTAGGAAAACTTTTAAAGTTTTCGTTGAAGTTGTATTGATCTTTTTTTCGAGATTTCAAGGTCTTTTTCTTTTGAGAAAATATCTCTATTTTCCTCATATATTACATATATTTTTGAAATCCAGGATCAGTATTCGATTTCGACCTAGAGGTGGATCCTGGTCGAATAAACGTGAAAAGCAATGTTGAGCTCGAAATGTCGTTCGATTAGAAGTCTAGTCGAAAAACAAGGAAGTAAGCAGCGAGGTTAAGGTCAATTTCGACCTGGAATTTGGCTGCAAGGTCGAACCAGGATTCGACTTAATTTCTAGTCGAATAAACAAGAAATCGAATATTGAAACCAAAATCTTTTTCAACTAGAATCGACTTATAATCCTTGACTTATAACCAATGAAATTGAGAAAGCTATTAATGGAATCGACTTTTATTTCAAGTGAAAACCTTGACTTATTATATAATCAATCAATTTTTATTTTCTGTGTAAGATCCGTGAACTTTATTAATAATATAAATTGTATTATATGTGTAGAATACTTATTATGAAGTATTTCTAGTTATAATGATAAGGATTGTTAAGTGTTTATGTGTAAATTGGTGTGTCGAAAGCCCCGTTCAAATATTTTGTCATTTGAAAATATCTTCAATTTTGAGCCCCGTTTTGATAATTCAAGGGCCCCATTGAAATTTTGTTCATCATTATTATTCCTTCGTCATTTGTGTTCGAATCATTATCGGAGGATTTCTTTGTATTATTATATCCCTTATTATCCAATATGATCAATAGAAATTGTTTTGTTCAAAGGAAGAAAAATTATTCTAAACCCTAACCCTAATTTTCTAGGGTAATTGATATATCGTCCGTATCAATAATTACATCTGTTACAGCCCCAGTATTCTTGAGCATTAGTTATATAAATGATATATATTGATTTGGATAACTATCAGTCTTTTTGGATAGCTATCACCTCGTAAAACGTGTATTTTACATTATTAGGGTTTTAAAGCGAACCAGTGGATCAATATCGATCCAAAAATTTCGTTTAGGGTATTATTTTCTACTAAGTATAAAAAGGAGAATCGTACATTATACTTCATATAATCCGTATTAAAAATACAGAAAAATATAAAATTCCCGAACCGTGTTCTTCCTGTTCTTGAAAATCAAAATCAAATTCGAAGGTGTTATTGAAATCCAAATTCAAAGTTCAAGTACTCAAATCAAAGATCTTGAGCTCTAGTTTCAGAATCTTCCAACCTCATCATCATCTGGTAAATTTTCGATTTTATATGAATTTTTCAAATTTCGAATTAAAATTAGGGTTTATATTCGAATTGGGGATTTTCATTCTGTTGATTCTCCATTCAATTGATTGCTTCCAACATGTTCCTAGGGTTCTAATTAGTAGGAATTCATGCTTTAATTTCATGTTTATGTTCAATTTTTAAGAATTCGATTTTCGGGTTTTGACCCGAATTTTCTTTTTAATCGTCCGTTCTTGTTATTGATCTGACATGATTTTGGATAGAGGGGTTTGATTGTGTGTGTTCACAGCTTTAATTTAACACCAATAACTTAGAATTTCATGTAAGATTTAGGGAGATCGTGTTTTGGCCGGAAAACCCAAACTCGGTTTCTTTGACCGGATTCTGGGATCGATTCTGGCATCGTGCATACATGTTTGTGTGTTAGTTGTGTTTGTCTTGAAAAGCCGAGCAAAAGCCCTCTGGTTTGGTGTTTGTTTGATCGGGAATGAAGGATTCCGGTCACCGGACGCCGGCCGGATTCTGGAAAACCCAGATTCCGGTGGGTTGTTCTTGGTGACCCGTTTGTGTTCTTCCCGACCCGTTAACCCATTTTCCTGACCCAGTTTCAATCTTCGAAACCCTAAAATATTTTCAGAAAACTATTTTTGAATTTTATTTTTAAATTTAATTCGAAAATAGTTTAAAATCTTTAAAAATTCATATTTTTATTTTAAAAATATATTTTTAATATTAGAAAATTCTGAAAAATTATATTTATTATTTTAAATTCGAAAATTGATTAAACTTAATTATTTTAATTATTTTTATTTAATAATTTATTTATTTAATTAATTGATTAATTCTTTTAATCAGTTAATTCTTAAAAATTAATTATTAATTAGATTTAATTAATTTAAAATTCAGTTTAATTATTTTCAAGCCTGATTTATTATTTAAAAATAGTTTGAGCATTTAAAGAGTGTCAATTAATTTTATATTAATTGATTTAATTACTTTTAAATACTTATAATGGGATTAAAAATCCGATTTTTGATTTAAAAATTATTTGTGATTTATTTAAATTCAAATAAGCCTCGAATATTGTTTTAAAAATATTTATAAGTGCTATATGGTTTATATGAGTCGATTAATGTGTTTTAATAGTCCGTAAATGCCCGTACGAGGGCTAGTGTCTGAGTTTTAAATATCGTAAATTAGATCGGACGTCCGATACGTAACCGGTTACTAGTTTAAAACGTGTTATTGATTAATTGTGTGTCAATGATAGAATGAGGATAATTAGACTTACTGTGATGAGTTGTTTAAATTATAGAATCGAGTTCCCGGAGCAAGGGAAAGGGGAAAGTTGAGTGATCAAAGTAGAACTGACAGCGACGTAGACCAGGAAAGTATATGTGCCTTTATTTGTGATAAATTGTTATTGTCTTCAATACTTACTTGTTATTACCCCAGAACAATTCAGATTATCAATCCTGACCCGTATTTGGGCACCTGATTCCATTTTAATAAATTTCTTAACCCTTTGATTTGATCCGCATCAAGAAACCCTTATTTCCAAATTCATCTGATTTTTGTCTACAACCATTGATTGTTGATTATCATCATTTGATTATTGCTTACAACCATTGATTGTTTGATTTCTATCATTGACTATTGATTACAGTCATTGATTATTGATTTCAACTACTGATTACCTTCTTGAACGAGTACACTGTACCGTTGAAATTATTCCATGATTATATTCTCAATCTTCATTTGATACTGAGCAGTTGAAGCACTTTTGCAATTATTATATCTTGACATTGTGCATTGTTTTATTGAGCATGTTATTGTTTATACCCTTTGATAGAATTGGCATGTTTTTAAATAGGACCAGTAATGGTCGGGCCATACTTATTGTCGGAATAATTTAAGGCCCAGATTGGTCTAGGATCCAGTAGAGGACTTTGCTATAAGCAAGTCCGGGGTTGTTGCGTGACTGATCAACAACACAACCTTTGTATTTGAAAAATGTAGAAGTCCAATTCTAATTCCTCTTTCTTCATTAAAGATTGTTAAAAACATATGTTTGACTTGTGTATTGTTGATTCAGATAATTGAATTCTTTCCTTTCATTATAGAACTGTGATCGATACATATATCATTCTTGCTGAGCACATGTGGCTCATACTTGTTTTGTTTCTAACCCTATTCCAGTGAAGCGAGAGAATGAGCAGACACAACACTAGTGACAGTTCTCCCGATGCTAGGAGACCACCCCGAGTGATTGTCATTGGACGGGTAGTTGTTTTATCTTGGAAGTTAGACTAGATGTCTAGCTTTGTATATTAAGTGTGTAATAACTCTGAAAACTGGTTTGTAATAATTATGACTTAGAAGCTTGTTTCATGCCATAATCTGGATGCGGTCTTGGATAAGGGGTATTTTATGTCATTATATATTAGGCATGTGTTATATTCAGGTTTATATTGTGTACCGTTGGTCGGGTGACTCCCCAAATATGTACCCCGGGTTTGGAGGGCGTTACAGGTTGGTATCAGAGCAACAGGTTATGGCATTTGAAACAAGTTAGGATTTAGGGTCCAGGATAACATAGAGGGTTAGGAATTCACCTAATGGCATAGAAGGTCGAGTAGAGATATTATGTGTAGTAATCGAGTATAGTTATAATTGCAGCCACCTAGCTCTAGTTCCGATTCAGATCCGTCAGAGCACCCGATAGAGGAGAGACCTGTACCAGAGATGAGAGCAGGATCGTCGCGATCAACACCACCTCAGTCTGGACCTATAGTGGTCAGGAGAGATCCTATACCTTGTCCCGTTCCACTTCGACGCATACCCGCAGCACCGCGGGCTCAGGCTTCAGTTTCCGGACCTTTGTTCCAGATCTCCGAGCCACCAGTTCCACATCACTGTTATCAGAGGATGGGAGAGGAGAGGGATTACTTTCGTAGACAGGTATTAGAGATGCGTGGGATGCATACAGCGGAGGCAGGTGTAGCCAGAGATAGAGATGGATTCAGAGATCAGATAGAAGAGACACGGATGAGACTCATGGTTGTGAGGACATTGGTAGAGACGAGATTGCATGGACTAGCTACTAGCAGAGAGGGAGAGACTGTAGCAGGGATGAGAGAGATTTTCGACTTTGTGATGAGGGAGATTGGGGAGATTTCCGGACCAACACTATGGGATACTAGAGATGATGATCCATGAGCCGGTAGAGACGAGGTTGGATATTATGTGGATTCCAGTCAGATAGTACATAGATGCATAGTATAGTACCAGCAGTGCACCAGGCTTATAGTATCGCCTTGGATTTGTTGTTGTATTTTGTTGTTGTACTGTTGATCGGCATTTGTAGTTCAGCTATGACACACTTTACTTTTGAAAGCGTTCTACGCTTGTATCGAATCTATGTATATATTTATGATAATCATCCTTTGTAGAACTATTATTATTCTCTTATTATTCATTTTCACTATTATAATTGTTATTCTACTTGTGCAACGAGTGTACCCTTACGCCGTTGAAAATCCGTAAATCATGGTTCTACCAATTGTGTTCTTTTCTCTTCTATTTATGAATTATTAAATCAGTTATTGTTTGTTCATCAGCAATATGCCTCCTAGATGCCTGTTCGAATAGTTCATCTGACCAAGAAGGTCAACAGAATACACCCCCAACGGGTCATTTAGATCCGGTTGTAATACAACTTTTAAACACCCTCACTCAACAAACTACTGCTCTAGCTCAACAACAACAGATCCAACATCAGTTACTACAGCAGCAGCAACAACAGCAACATCAGCAGCAGCAACAACAATAGTAGCCGCATCAGCAACATCAGCATCACCAACAGCCGCACCAGCAGGTAGTACCCGTGGTTACGTTTAAATCTTTTCAAGCAGCAAAACCTCCAGAGTTCAAAGGATCTGCTGATCCAGTTGAGACAAAGGCATGGTTGAAGGAAATGGAGAAAGCTTTTACGTTGATAGAGGTAACGGGAAAAAAGAAAACTGAATATGCTAGTTATTTTCTGAAAAATGAGGCAAGTTATTGGTGGGAAACTAGTAAGGCTTTAGAACCTGAAGGATTAATTACGTGGGAGAGATTTACAGAATTGTTTTTAGAGAAGTATTTTCCTGACTTTATGCGGGATCAAATGGAGTTGAAATTTTTAGAATTGAAGCAAGGTAGTATGACTGTTTCGCAGTACGAGACTAAGTTTACCGAGTTGTCTAGGTTTGTTCCGACATACGTGGATACGGAGAAGAAGAAGGCCAAGAGGTTCCAACAGGGACTGAGGTCATGGATACGTAGTAAGTTAGCAGTTTTGGAATTAGATACATATGCAGCCGTGGTACAGAAGGCAATGATTGCGGAAGGAGAAAGTGATTCATACATGAGGGAGAAAGAGAATAAGAAAAGAAAGGTAGGCACATCTGATAAGGTCCAGTCACCGGGAGATATTCAGAACCATCCAAACAAGAAACCAGGATTCCAGCCGAGCAGAGGTACAACTTTCAAGAAACCAGACACCGGAAATGCAGGACCAATCAACCGTCCACCAAACAATAATCAGCAAATAGTTTCCAGACCTCCACTGCCAGAATGCAAGACATGCGGGAAAAGACATCCAGGTATATGCCACAGATTGAGTATCACATGTTTCAAGTGTAACCAGAAGGGGCATTATATGCCAGGGATTGCAAGATGGGTATCGTGTGCCATCGGTGTAAGAGACCAGGCCATATGATTAAGGATTGTAGAGCGCCAACACCCGTGAACAACATGATTCGAGCTATAGAGGCACCTCTAGCTGTTAATGTTCAGCCGTTAGCCAGAACCTATAATATGTCAATGAGGGAAGCAATGAGAGACTCCGATGTGGTGGCAGGTACACTTCTAGTAAATTCTGTTAATGCTAAAGTGCTGATAGATTCAGGAGATACTAAGTCGTTTATTTCGGAAACGTTTGCTCGTAAATTGAATTGTTTAATGGAACCCTTAAATGGAGTGTTGAGTGTAGAAATAGCTAACCAGGATCGTATACTGGTCAGCTCGTATTGTCCCCGTTGTGAAATTGAGATTTTAGGGAGTCGTTTTTATACTGATTTATTACCTTTCAAGTTGGGAGAATTTGATGTTACTTTAGGAATGGATTGGTTAACTGATTATGATGTGCGTATTGATTGTAAGGATAAGAGGGTTACTTTAGTTACCCCAGAAAAGAAAGAAGTGATATTTAAAGGAGAGAAACAAACGAAGAAATTTTTGTCGATGATTCAGACTAAGAGATTATTAAAACAAGGATGTGAGGCTTATCTCGCATATGTGATAGATACAGAGAAGGAAGTTTATAAGTTAGAAGATATTCCAGTCGTAAGTGAGTTTCCAGATGTTTTTCCAGAAGAGTTACCAGGACTACCTCCGGATAGAGAGATTGAATTCGCGATAGACTTAACACCAGGCGCGGAACCAGTATCCAAAGCACCATACAAAATGGCACCAGTGGCGCAGGAATTGTTAGACAAAGGAATTATCAGACCTAGCGTTTCACCGTGGGGAGCACCAGTGTTGTTTGTCAAAAAGAAGGATGGGAGTATGAGACTATGTATAGATTATCGGGAGTTAAACAAACTAACCATCAAGAACAAGTATCCATTGCCCAGAATAGATGATCTGTTTGACCAGTTGAAAGGAGCGGTTCATTTTTCTAAGATTGATCTACGATCAGGATATCACCAATTGAAGGTTAAACCAGACGATATACCGAAGACAGCTTTTCGAACAAGGTATGGACATTATGAATTTTTAGTAATGGCGTTTGGATTGACGAATGTACCAGCAGCTTTTATGGATTTAATGAACATGATTTTTGAGAAGTATTTGGATGAGTTTGTAGTGGTATTCATCGATGAGATTTTGATATATTCTAAGACGGAAGAAGAACATGCGAATCACTTGTGGATTGTGTTGGAGATTTTAAGACAAGAAGGACTATACGCAAAGTTTTCAAAGTGTGAATTCTGGTTAAGGGAAGTTCATTTGCTAGGGCACGTGGTAAGTAGTGAAGGCATCAAAGTAGATCCAGCCAAGATTGAAGCAGTGAAGGATTGGGAAAGACCAAGGACACCAACTGAAGTTAGAAGTTTCTTGGGATTAGCCGGATATTATCGGAGATTTGTACAAGATTTTGCAAAGATAGCTACTCCAATGACCAAGCTGACAAGGAAAAGTGAACGATTCATATGGAACGACAAATGCGAAGAGAGTTTCCAAGAGTTAAAGAAGAGATTAACTATGACACCAGTGTTAATGCTACCAGACGATCAAGGTCAATTTGTAATCTATAGTGATGCGCCTTACAAAGGATTGGGTTGTGTACTTATGCAACATGACAAAGTAATTGCTTATGCGTCGAGACAATTGAGACCTCACGAACAGAAATATCCTACACATGATTTGGAATTAGCAACGATTGTATTTGCACTGAAGATATGGAGACATTACTTGTACGGAGAGAGATGTGAAATTTACACCGATCACAAAAGCCTGAAGTATATCTTTACTCAAAAAGTGCTGAACATGAGACAAAGAAGATGGTTGGAACTAATCAAGGATTACGACGTTTCTATAAATTATCACCCCCGCAAGGCAAACGTGGTAGCAGATGCATTGAGCAAAAAAGAAAGATTGAATATGCTGACGATGACCAAAGAATTGTATAGAGAGTTTGAAAAGTTAGTGATAGAAGTACGTTTTCTGAAGGACGCGACAGAAATGATTTACGCCATAACATTTCAACCTGAGTTGTTGGAAAAGATACGGAAATGCCAAGAGCAAGTCATGAACGACAATGCAAATAGTTTAACAGGCAAGGAAATATGTAGCCAACTGGACGACAAAGGAATCTTAAGGTTTGCTTCTCGAATATGGGTACCTAATGTAACAGAATTAAAAAGTGAAATTTTGCACGAAGCGCATAACTCGAAGTATTCAATTCATCCTGGAAGCACGAAGATGTATCGAGATCTTAAAATGAACTTTTGGTGGCCAGATATGAAAAGAGAAATTGTTGAATGGGTGAGTAAATGTTTTACATGTCAAAGGGTCAATGCGGAACATCAAAGACCAAGCGGATTACTGCAGCCGTTAGAAATTCCTGAATGGAAGTGGGAACACATCGCAATGGACTTTGTGGTAGGATTGCCTAGAACGAAGACTAACAATGATGCTATTTGGGTTATTGTAGATCGATTGACGAAATCCGCACATTTTCTTCCTATTAACGAGAGATTCTCGCTGGATAAGTTAGTTCGTTTATATGTTAAAGAAATCGTGGTACGACATGGAGTTCCAGTGTCAATAGTATCTGATCGAGACCCTCGATTCAACTCAAGATTCTGGAGAAGTTTTCAAGAATGTTTAGGCACCGAATTGAGAATGAGTACGGCTTATCACCCGCAGACAGACGGTCAAAGTGAAAGGACAATCCAAACCATCGAAGACATGCTTAGAACGTGTGCACTTGATTTTAAAGGTAATTGGGATGATCATCTACCCTTATTAGAGTTCTCATATAATAATAGTTTTCACTTGAGTATCGGGATGCCACCTTACGAAGCTTTATATGGACGGAAGTGTCGATCTCCAGTATATTGGGAAGAAGTTGGTGAACGGAAAGTGATAGGACCAGAATTAGTACAGCAGACAAAGGAAGTGATTGAATTGATTCAGAAAAGGTTGATAACAGCTCAGAACCGACAGAAGAAATATGTTGACCTAGCAAGAAAGGATATGGGATTCGAAGTCGGAGAACAAGTGTTACTAAAAGTTTCACCATGGAAAGGATTAGTTAGGTTTGGAAAGAAAGGGAAATTGAGTCCGAGATACGTTGGACCATTTGAGATTTTGAAGCAAATTGGGAAAGTAGCTTACGAGTTAGCATTACCCCCGCATATGCAGCACGTTCATAATGTGTTTCACGTATCCATACTTAAGAAGTATCGACCAGATTCGAACCATGTAATAGAGTATGAACCCATAGAGGTCCAGTCAGATTTATCTTATGTAGAGGAATCCTAAGGTGGAAGAGTCTACCTGGGAGTTAGAAAGTGAGATGTTAGAGAAGTATCCCCAGTTGTTTCCTTGATCTGATTCTGAGGACAGAATCCTATTAAGGGGGGAAGGATGTAAGATCCGTGAACTTTATAAATAATATAAATTGTATTATATGTGTAGAATACTTATTATGAAGTATTTCTAGTTATAATGATAAGGATTGTTAAGTGTTTATGTGTAATTTGGTGTGTCGAAAGCCCCGTTCAAATATTTTGTCATTTGAAAATATCTTCAATTTTGAGCCCCGTTTTGATAATTCAAGGGCCCCGTTGAAATTTTGTTCATCATTATTATTCCTTCGTCATTTGTGTTCGAATAATTATCGAAGGATTTCTTTGTATTATTATATCCCTTATTATCTGATATGATCAATAGAAATTGTTTTGTTCAAAGGAAGAAAAATTATTCTAAACCATAACCCTAATTTTCTAGGGTAATTGATATATCGTCCGTATCAATAAATACATCTGTTATAGCCCCAGTATTCTTGAGCATTAGTTATATAAATGATATATATTGATTTGGATAACTATCAGTCTTTTTGGATAGCTATCACCTCTTAAAACGTGTATTTTACATTATTAGGGTTTTAAAGCGAACCAGTGGATCAATATCGATCCAAAAATGTCGTTTAGGTTATTATTTTCTACTAAGTATAAAAAGGAGAATCGTACATTATACTTCATATAATCCGTATTAAAAATACAGAAAAATATAAAATTCCCGAACCGTGTTCTTCGTGTTCTTGAAAATCAAAATCAAATTCGAAGGTGTTATTGAAATCCAAATTCAAAGTTCAAGTACTCAAATCAAAGATCTTGAGCTCTAGTTTCAGAATCTTCCAACCTCATCATCATATGGTAATTTTTCGATTTTATATGAATTTTCAAATTTCGAATTAAAATTAGGGTTTATATTCGAATTGGAGATTTTCATTCTGTTGATTCTCCGTTCAATTGATTGCTTCCAACATGTTCCTAGGGTTCTAATTAGTAGGAATTCATGCTTTAATTTCATGTTTATGTTCAATTTTTAAGAATTCGATTTTCGGGTTTTGACCCGAATTTTCTTTTTAATCGTCCGATCTTGTTATTGATCTGACATGATTTTGGATAGAGGGGTTTGATTGTGTGTGTTCACAGCTTTGATTTAACATCAAGAACTTAGAATTTCATGTAAGATTTAGGGAGATCGTGTTTTGGCCAGAAACCCCAAACCCGGTTTCTTTAACCGGATTCTGGGATCGATTCCGGCATCGTGCATACATGTTTGTGTGTTAGTTGTGTTTGTCTTGAAAAGCCGAGCAAAAGCCCTCTGGTTTGGTGTTTGTTTGATCGGGAATGAAGGATTCCGGTCACCGGACGCCGGCCGGATTCTGGAAAACCCAAATTCCGGTGGGTTGTTCTTGGTGACCCATTTGTGTTCTTCCCGACCCGTTAACCCATTTTCCTGACCCGGTTTCAATCTTCGAAACCCTAAAATATTTTCAGAAAACTGTTTTTGAATTTTATTTTTAAATTTAATTCGAAAATAGTTTAAAATCTTTAAAAATTCATATTTTTATTTTAAAAATATATTTTTAATATTAGAAAATTCTGAAAAATTAAATATATTATTTTAAATTCGAAAATTGATTAAACTTAATTATTTTAATTATTTTAATTAATAATTAATTAATTTAATTAATTGATTAATTCTTTTAATCAGTTAATTCTTAAAAATTAATTATTAATTAGATTTAATTAATTTAAAATTCAGTTTAATCATTTTCAAGCCTGATTTATTATTTAAAAATAGTTTGAGCATTTAAAGAGTGTCAATTAATTTTATATTAATTGATTTAATTACTTTTAAATACTTATAATGAGATTAAAAATCCGATTTTTGATTTAAAAATTATTTGTGACTTATTTAAATTCAAATAAGCCTCGAATATTGTTTTAAAAATATTTATAAGTGCTATATGGTTTATATGAGTCAATTAATGTGTTTTAATAGTCCTTAAATGCCCGTACGAGGGCTAGTGTCTGAGTTTTAAATACCGTAAATTAGACCGGACGTCCGATACGTAACCGGTTACTAGTTTAAAATGTGTTATTGATTAATTGTGTGTCGAGGATAGAATGAGGATAGTTAGACTTACTGTGATGAGTTGTTTAAATTATAGAATCGAGTTCCCGGAGCAAGGGAAAGGGGAAAGTTGAGTGATCAAAGTAGAACCGACAACGACGTAGACCAGACAAGTATCTGTGCCTTTATTTGTGATAAATTGTTATTGTCTTCAATACTTACATGTTATTACCCCAGAACAATTCAGATTATCAATCCTGACCCGTATTTGGGCAGCTGATTCCATTTTCGTAAATTTTTAACTCTTTGATTTGATCCGCATCAGGAAACCCTTATTTCCAAATTCATCTGATTTTTGTCTACAACCATTGATTGTTGATTATCATCATTTGATTATTGCTTACAACCATTGATTGTTTGATTTATATCATTGACTATTGATTACAGTCATTGATTATTGATTTCAACTACTGATTACCTTCTTGAACGAGTACACTGTACCGTTGAAATTATTCCATGATTATATTCTCAATCTTCATTTGATACTGAGCAGTTGAAGCTCTTTTGCAATTATTATATCTTGACATTGTGCATTGTTTTATTGAGCATGTTATTGCCTATACCCTGTGATAGAATTGACATGTTTTTAAATAGGACCAGTAATGGTCGGGCCATACTTATGGTCGGAATAATTTAAGGCCCAGATTGGCCCAGGATCCAGTAGAGGACTTTGCTATAAGCAAGTCCGGGGTTGTTGCGTGACTGATCAGCAGCACAACCTTTGTATTTGAAAAATGTAGAAGTCCAATCCTAATTCCTCTTTCTTCATTAAAGATTGTTAAAAGAATATGTTTGACTTGTGTATTGTTGATTCAGATAATTGAATTCTTTCCTTTCATTATAGAACTATGATTGATACATATATCATGCTTGCTGAGCACATGTGGCTCATACTTGTTTTGTTTCTAACCCTATTCCAGTGAAGCGAGAGAATGAACAGACACAACGCTAGTGACAGTTCTCCCGATGCTAGGAGACCACCCCGAGTGATTGTCATTGGACGGGTAGTTGTTTTATCTTGGAAGTTAGACTAGATGTCTAGCTTTGTATATTAAGTGTGTAATAACTCTGAAAACTGGTTTGTAATAATTATGACTTAGAAGCTTGTTTCATGCCATAATCTGGATGTCGTCTTGGATAAGGGGTATTTTATGTCATTATATATTATGCATGTGTTATATTCAGGTTTATATTATGTACCGTTGGTCGGGTGACTCCCCAAATCTGTACCCCGGGTTCGGAGGGCGTTACATTCTGGGACCAGGATCCTAGTCGATTTCGACCTGGACATGTATCCTGGTCGAACAAACGTCGATTCTTTCGCCAGAGTCGAAGCTCCGCTCGATTAGAAATCTGGTTGAACAGACAAGATATCAACTGTAACTTCGAGTAAAAGTCCCGTGATGAGATCGAAATCATTTTCGACCTGAATCCTCGTTGTAATCAAATAAATAAGAAAACGAGCGATGTAGTCGATTTTGTTTTTAAACTAGGATTTCGCTGAGATCAAAGTTTTATCAATATGGGACCCTATTCGATATCGAGTAGGATTGATGTCCGAATCGAACAAACGAGAAAACGCATGCTGAAGTCGAAGATTTTTTTTTTATAATTCGAAATTTCGAATCAATCTTCGACTAGAATTTTAGTAGATCAAAATAATAATCTATTATCATTATCTAAATAAATTTTTAATGGGCTCAAGCCTTAAATTATTTTGAGGCTTTAAATATTCCCAAAATTATTTTATGGGCCTTAAAGCCTTTTTAACTGAAAGGCTTTATTTAGTTGAAATTTGGGCTTTAAGCCCGAAGAAATTTAATTTCGGCCCAGATTACCCATTTAGCCGGTTATCAACTAGTTTTCTTGTCTATAAAGGGTGTGAGTTTTCTCTTATTTCACCTCATTAAAAAATTTCCTTAATTTTTCTGAAAGTTTTCTCTCTAAATTCTTTTTGTAAGAGGCGTTTTCCGGCGATTGCACCACCACAGCTTTGCCGATTTCTGGCTTTAAATCAGAGAAATTTTCTTCGTTTTTCTGGATTTTTTGTTTGAATCTTCGAAGATTTGAAGGTTTCTGGGTTTTTATTTGAAGAACATTCAAAGAGTTCTTCATTTTCTGGGTTTTTTGTTTGACTCTTTGAAGATTTGAAGGTTTCTGGGTTTTTATTTGAAGAACATTCAAAGAGTTCTTCATTTTCTGGGTTTTTGGCTTGAAGATACACCAGTTTTCAAGGAACTAATGGGTGACAAAGCTTCTCAAAGGCTGTCTAAAATGAATTCGGCTTCTAAAAAAGGTAATCCCATCCATATCCGCTCATCGTACATGAATTTTATTAGCATGATCAATGAGCGTGGGGATGAGTATCCCTCTATGTCTGCCCTTGAATCTTTTAACCATGCAAATACCTTCTATGATGAAGATAAAATTAGGAAGTTGTTCACACTTTTCCACGCAAGAGTACGCGATCGCAAGTAATATAGTCTGTAAAACAGAGTTCGTCCACAGAGACTAGTTGTTGCTGTTTCGTTGATTTATGCACCAAGAATTAATATTATTCAATTCTCAAACAATTATCAAGGGTTGGTTTTAATTATAACTATACTAATTAACTAAGCAATTAACAAATACGATTTATCAAATAGAGAAAACACATGGGGTTTTTACCATCATCATATATGCAATTAACCAATTAAATTCCTTTTCCTCCTAACATGCAATTACACTGACACCTGATCGATTACACGAAACTGATACACGCCAAAGGTCTTTGTACGTATACCATCCTAATGAACATCCACAATTAAGATAGAAGTCAAATAGTCAATCAATTGTAGGCAGTCCCAACAGGTCTGCGGGATTTAACGTACAATGATTTTGAAACACAAGTAATCAATAAGATCACGTAGTCAATACCAAACGGGTAGAGTGATATCGCAAATAAGCCATGTCATCAGACACACCAAATTCCTACGCTAGCATGGCAAGTTCTAAATCTCTATTTTCAGTACGGTCGCTGCAATAGAGATTAACACACAATCACAGAAGTTGATCAGACAACTATAATTGAATATGCACAACCATACAAGGATGTCAGATATAAGAACATGCAAGGAATAATTGAAATCAACCAGAAAACATTATATAAGAATCCGGTACAACCCCATGATAATAGATTAGTTCATAATTGAACTAATTATCACCATGGGTACCATAGTTAACATTTTTAATAAACTAAACAAGATTCAATGTAATAAACACTAAGTATTACGAATAGAATTCAACCAACTATCCACCGCTAGAAGATTACAAAGGAAATTGAAGAACAAATTGAATCCGTAAGCTTGATTTTGATCTCTTGAACTTAGGTATTGATCTCCTCTCTCCTTTTCTCTCCTCTATCTCCCCCCTTGGTTCATAGTGAGAACCCTAAGGCATGATATATCCCTAAACCAATGTGAAATTCCAGAAAAACCCTTCAAAGCTCGGCCAGAACTGAAACAAAAACCAACAGAAACTCAAGGCAGCCCGCGCCCGCGCCCTCTAGCGCGCGCCCGCGCCCTGCCAAGTAGCCCGCGCCCGCGCCCTGTAGCGCGCGCCCGCGCTCTGCCAGCTTGGCCTGTCCAATTTTCTGTTTTCCTTCTGTCTACTCTCACTGTTGGCTAGCTCTTGCTTGTGCTCATTTTATCTTGATATGTTCCTTGGACCTCTTCTAGCGCGTTATGACAAGTTCTCTCCTTGTTCTCGCCTCCGACCACATTAGAATATGCAATCCTACAAAACGAACAAAATAGCTCAAATGAGACTAAAATGTTGAAGATTCACGACGACCAAGTCACAAAGAAGTCTATAAAAGTGGATATAAAATCCACTTAACAAACCCCCAAACTTGAATCGTTGCTTGTCCTCAAGCAAAAACAAAACATGCAAAATATGCAACTACTAATGATGCGAATGCAAGGATCCCCTCAAACTTTCTCTAACCAATTAAACAAGCAACATCGCTTAGAAAATGACAATGCTAAATAGAGCTCGACCAAATCCCCGTAACTAAACAACATACTCAGAATGTGGTGTGTGAAATGCTCATTAATTTACTCTCCACTGAATCACAACCATACCTATCTCTCGTCTAACCAATCCCAAGTTTATAAATAAAATTAACCTTAAACCAATAATCACTTGGAATTACCCTCGTACTTCCTTCAAGTTAAACCAGGGTTCATGCTAAATTACTGACACTACTAACCTGTATTTACATATGCTTATTTGACCGTGCAATGGCTAAGGCCCCGAAAGACTTATGCAATGGTACCCTTGTAACGAGCTTTAGGTTGGCGGATCCCAGACCTTGAAAGGCCTTAGGTCACCAGGCACAAAGTCCCCAAGAACTTACTAACTCGAGCACCAAAGAGCTCAACCGTGGTCAATTATGCACTAATAAAATTAAAACAACTATATTTATTTTTTTTCTTTTTTTTCCTCTTTTTTTTTCTTTTCTTCTTTTTTTTTATAATTTCGAAATGAGCGCGCTTCGCTTTCTCACCTCACCCTAGACTACTCACCTTATAGTGAGCCGGCTACTAGCCATTTGACACCTAGCCTTTAGTAATCAACATAAGCACCTGATTTTCCCCCAAACTTGTTCTTAGGTTCATCCTACGTTTTTAAAGGAATACTGAAACTTCTAAATATAAACAAGGGATTAATTCTAACTTAAACAAGCATGGTTTGATCACTTTCAAGAACTCAATGAGACTTGTGAATTTTAATTTATTCTAAGCATGCAACTCAATTTCGTAGGGACTATGAATCAACCCTCTATTCGTTATCACCACATCTCATTAACATCACTCATTCTCTTAGCCAAAGTTCATTCTAAGGGATCATGCAAAATGCTATGACATGCAATTATATGAACAATCACGTAACACAAGACTTCAACAAAATGCAACATTCTACATGATTTTTTTTTTTTTTTTTTTTTTTTAATGCAACTAAAATATATGATGCTACATGAATTAACCTAAATGGCATGCATATGACATTATACTACTATACAACCCTACTATCCAATACCCCCAAACTTGAACAAATCAATGTCCTCATTGAGAAGAGAGGATAAAGGTAATAAGTACTCCCCTACTGGTCGTCGGCATCACCACCCTCCTCAAGTGGTGGAGAATCTGGAGGTGGATAAGGATGGCTCGCTCCATACACAGGCCACTGCACCTGCTGTCCATCTCGCGCAAGAACACTATCCAAAGAACTAGTCAATTCCTCGGCAAACTGTCGATTCTTTTTTTTTTAATTTTTTTTTTAATTTTTTTTTTATTTTCCCTCACCCGGGATCAGTGGCAAGAGGCAGGCCGCGCCGGCCGCGGGCTCGG
The DNA here is from genome assembly GCA_030848705.1 of Heracleum sosnowskyi. Classification (NCBI taxonomy): domain Eukaryota; kingdom Viridiplantae; phylum Streptophyta; class Magnoliopsida; order Apiales; family Apiaceae; genus Heracleum; species Heracleum sosnowskyi. The sequence continues at coordinate 75,127,582 of CM061237.1, forward strand.
GCGCGCCGGGCGCGCGCTGCCATTCCGCACTGTCCTTCAACCTAAACTTGGGACTTTTGGAAAAAAAACTAACTTCTTTTTTTTTTTTTTCCACACATGGGTTGCCTCCCATGAAGCGCTGTCGTTAATGTCATTTAGCCGGACAAATGTGAATCAAATCATGGCGGCTCGAAGATCGCATTTGACTTGTCCTTAGCAGAAGGACCATTCACCCGTTGTTTGATAACCTTCTTGCTTTCTTCCCACATCTTTTCCAAATCAAACTTCACCTTGACTTTTCCATCAATCGATTTTTTCTTTTTCTTCTTTACACCTCTAAGGTGTTTATGCTTCTCCGTCGATTGATAAGAACACTCTTTTACCTCATCATCCTTGTTCCACCTTCTCAACACATTATCTTCACACTCTTTAAAAATCACCAACTCATCATTCAGAAGGATATACTTCAAATGTGGTGGAAGTTTTCCAAGCTTGACATTCGAAAGATCTCGAATGGAAGAATTGTCAATGGAATCGCTGATGTGATGCTTGAACTTGTGCATGTCCGAATTTTTGCTCAACAGCTGATCGAACTCCTTTCTCTGACCCGTATCAACCATCTTCAAGCTAAAACACTCTTCCTCCTCTGTCGGAAATTTCATAGCCTTGAACACATTAAAGATGACCTTTTGATTACTCACCCTCATTGTGAGCTCTCCTTTCTGAACATCAATAAGAGTCCGACCTGTAGCCAAGAATGGTCGTCCCAAGATGATAGGGATCTTCTTGTCTTCCTCAAAGTCAAGAATGACAAAATCTGCAGGGAAGATAAGTTTATCAACCTTAACCAGGACATCTTCCACAATCCCCCTCGGATAAGTTACCGAACGATCAGCCAATTGTAAAGTCATGGTAGTTGACTTGGGCTCAGGTAGCCCCAGTTGAACATATACAGAATACGGCATCAGATTGATGCTCGCCCCCAGATCACATAAACACTTTGAAAATGACAATGCGCCTATAGTACAAGGAATGGTGAAACTACCTGGATCCTTCAATTTCGGTGGTAGCTTTTGCTGCAGAACAGCACTACATTCCTCTGTTAGTGCCACAGTCTCTAACTCTCCCAAGTTCAGTTTTCTCGACAGAATGCCCTTCATGAACTTGGCATAACTCGGCATTTGCTCTAATGCCTCCGCAAATGGAATGTTGATGTGCAACTTCTTGAAAACATCCAAGAATCTGGAGAATTGCTTATCCAACTTTTGTTTTTGAAGACGCCCAGGGAATGGTGGTGGAGGGTAAATTCCCTGAGACTCTGCAGCCTTGCTCTTCTTCTCTTTCTCAGCAGCCTGCATCTCGGCTTCCTCTACCGGTTCAACCTGAACAGGCTGTTTTTCCGAAATTGCAATAGCAGGCTGATTTAGCACCTCTTCCTCTCGTGTGCTCTTACCAGATCTCAAAGTAACTGCATGAACCTGGTGATTGGGCTCCTTCTTACCAGGATTAGCTTCCGTGTCGCTTGGCAACTGGCCCTGTGGCCTCTGCAGAAGTGCATTAGCTATTTGTCCCATCTGTATCTCCAAATTCTTCATAGAAGCAGCCATACTCTTTTGTTGTAACTTCATCTCTTCCACCTCAGATCTTTCTACAAAGTGGTGCTGATTTCCCTGATGCTGCTGAAATCCAGGAGGGACATAAGGTGCTCTAGGAGCATACTGCTGCTGATAATTAGAATTGCTATACGACCTAGAACCGTATTGTTGCTGTCCCTGCGCTGGATGCTGATTAGAATTCTGGTTGTCTTTCCAGCTGAAATTTGGATGATTCCTGTTATTGGGATGATACGAATTAGGAGCTGGCTGAGATGACCTCTGAAAATTACTGACAAACTGCACCGATTCGCTAGATATCGCACACTGATGAGTCTCATGTGCGCCCGCACATAGTTCACAAACCATTGCTACCTGCTGTGTACTTGCCTTGGCCAAAGATTCGACCTTCATAGTTAGGGCCTGAAGCTGGGCTGCCAACGCCGTGCTAGAATCAACGTCCAGAATGCCTGCTGCTCTTGCCTGTGGTATACGCTGAGTAGGATTCTGATACTCGTTGGCTGCCATCATCTCTATTAGATTATAAGCTTCCTCATAGCTTTTAGCATACAGTGCTCCCCCAGAAGCAGCATCCAACATAATTCGAGAATGTCCCAAACCATTGTAGAATCCATTAATCACCATCCAGTCAGGCATCCCATGATGTGGGCATAGCCTTAGCATCTCCTTGTACCTTTCCCAAGCTTCATAGAGAGACTCACCTGTCTGTTGAGTGAATTGAGAAATAGCATTCCTCATAGCCGCAGTTTTAGCCATAGGAAAGAATTTGGACAAAAATTTCTGAGCCAGATCTTCCCAAGTAGTAATAGACCCAGCTGGCATAGACTGTAACCAGCTCTTAGCTTTGTCTCACAGCGAGAATGAAAACAATCTCAATTTAATAGCATCATCAGGAACCCCATTAAATTTGAATGTATCGCAGATTTCTATGAAGTTTCTGATATGAGCATTAGGGTCCTCAGAAGGTAGACCCCCAAACTGTACTGAATTCTGTAGCATCTGAATGATTCCAGTCTTGATCTCAAAATTGTTGGCTGCGATAGCCGGCTTGGTGATACTCGACTGAATATCATTGATGCTAGGCTGAGAATAGTCCTTCAGCGCCTTGATTGCCTCTGCTTCACCATGTGGTGCTCCCATAGTGTCAAGTGGTTCAGTCTCTTCCTTAGCAATAGATGACTGAACTTCTACTTCCGTTCTCTGAAACAATTTCTTCCGAGCTTGAGAGCGTGTTTGCATACACTCTCAAATTAAGTACCTGATAAATTCACCAAGAAAATTGGTGAGAAACGTCTGAGTCACTGAAATTTTATGACCCCTGATGACAAATACATAAACAAAACAACGAAAAACCGAGTCCCCGGCAGCGGCGCCAAAAACTTGTTCACACTTTTCCACGCAAGAGTACGCGATCGCAAGTAATATAGTCTGTAAAACAGAGTTCGTCCACAGAGACTAGTTGTTGCTGTTTCATTGATTTATGCACCAAGAATTAATATTATTCAATTCTCAAACAATTATCAAGGGTTGGTTTTAATTATAACTATACTAATTAACTAAGCAATTAACAAATACGATTTATCAAATAGAGAAAACACATGGGGTTTTTACCATCATCATATATGCAATTAACCAATTAAATTCCTTTTCCTCCTAACATGCAATTACACTGACACCTGATCGATTACACGAAACTGATACACGCCAAAGGTCTTTGTACGTATACCATCCTAATGAACATCCACAATTAAGATAGAAGTCAAATAGTCAATCAATTGTAGGCAGTCCCAACAGGTCTGCGGGATTTAACGTACAATGATTTTGAAACACAAGTAATCAATAAGATCACGTAGTCAATACCAAACGGGTAGATTGATATCACAAATAAGCCATGTCATCAGACACACCAAATTCCTACGCTAGCATGGCAAGTTCTAAATCTCTATTTTCAGTACGGTCGCTGCAATAGAGATTAACACACAATCACAGAAGTTGATCAGACAACTATAATTGAATATGCACAACCATACAAGGATGTCAGATATAAGAACATGCAAGGAATAATTGAAATCAACCAGAAAACATTATATAAGAATCCGGTACAACCCCATGATAATAGATTAGTTCATAATTGAACTAATTATCACCATGGGTACCATAGTTAACATTTTTAATAAACTAAACAAGATTCAATGTAATAAACACTAAGTATTACGAATAGAATTCAACCAACTATCCACCGCTAGAAGATTACAAAGGAAATTGAAGAACAAATTGAATCCGTAAGCTTGATTTTGATCTCTTGAACTTAGGTATTGATCTCCTCTCTCCTTTTCTCTCCTCTATCTCCCCCCTTGGTTCATAGTGAGAACCCTAAGGCATGATATATCCCTAAACCAATGTGAAATTCCAGAAAAACCCTTCAAAGCTCGGCCAGAACTGAAACAAAAACCAACAGAAACTCAAGGCAGCCCGCGCCCGCGCCCTCTAGCGCGCGCCCGCGCCCTGCCAAGTAGCCCGCGCCCGCGCCCTGTAGCGCGCGCCCGCGCTCTGCCAGCTTGGCCTGTCCAATTTTCTGTTTTCCTTCTGTCTACTCTCACTGTTGGCTAGCTCTTGCTTGTGCTCATTTTATCTTGATATGTTCCTTGGACCTCTTCTAGCGCGTTATGACAAGTTCTCTCCTTGTTCTCGCCTCCGACCACATTAGAATATGCAATCCTACAAAACGAACAAAATAGCTCAAATGAGACTAAAATGTTGAAGATTCACGACGACCAAGTCACAAAGAAGTCTATAAAAGTGGATATAAAATCCACTTAACAGAAGTACAACAAATTATTTAACCTTCCCAGTCATCTTAAGTTAACCCAGTAGACCCAGGCACTCGTACTTGTCATTGGAAATCGAATTCCTTATGTGTTTATAGAGATATGCTTTGTGCGGGGGTTAGACTCCCATTTCATCCGTTCATTTCTCAATTGCTAGCCGACATACAAGTTAGTCCTTATCAAATAGTTCACAATGCATGGAGGTTGATCATTTGTTTTATGATTTTATGCTTGCAAAAGAATCATCCTCTTTCTGTTGCTTTATTTCGAAGAATCTTTCAATTCAAAAATAGCTCAGCCCAGAATTTGGGCTGGGTTCAATTGAACCAAAGACCTAATATTCCTCATATGATTAATGGCTTATCTGTTCCTGAGAATAATCCAAACTGGAAGAATGAGTTTATGTATCTTCACTGGGAAGGGGGTGATTGGGGCACCCTTTTTAGGTCTTCATTCGGTAGGGTAGCCGATGGGAATTCGGCTACCATCAGACTTTCTCCTGAAGAGGAGGTTGCTTTTGCCGATTTGACAGCTAACAATGGGACATTGGATGCTCGTACTTTGCTAGATGAACTTATCTTAAAATCAGTAGGCCTCTCTAACGTAACTGAAAAGGGTAATCTACTTTCCCTTCATTGTCTTTACCTTATTTACATTTTTTGACTATGGTGATCTAATCACTTCATTATTTAATTTGGTAGCTGCTCATGCAATTGTCAAAGCCCAAGGTCCTAAGGAAGGTGAAACTCAAAGGATTAAAAGGGCTCGGTTGAGCAAAGATGCTAGGATCCCTCCTTAACTACCCGATTTCCTCCGTAGCCATGAGGGAGAGAGTAAGACCTCAGTTGAGACGAGAGCAACCTCTGGCCCTTCATCCGCTGTTTTCTGCCCTGCTTGGGGAATCCGTAGATGGGACACAATAATAGGCGATACAAAAAATGCCTATGACTGGTCATATCACTCCATTCCTCCTGTGGATTTTGCTGATATTGTCGATTCTCGTGACATAGAGGCCATAGAAAGGATAGTTTCCCAAGCCGTTGCTGCAGTAAGACACTTTACTCTTTCTTTTTATTTACTCTTTTATGTATGCACTTAACTTTAATGTTTCTTTAATTCTTTACTAGACCGATGCCTATTTTCAAGCTTCTTTAGAGAAGGGTAAACTTTGGAAGACTCAAAAAGTCAAAATATGATATGTATTCTTGAAGTCCGTAAACAGGTCACGAAAAGAAGTTCATTAATATGTTCAAGCCTCAATGACAAATAAAGAAACAAGACTTTCAAGACTACAGAAGTATTTGAATGATAAAGAGTTAGTACCAGAGGATTTCAGTGATTTTATAATGAAGCAACCAGAACGACAAATGACTTATCAATTGTATTGTATTGAAGACGTAAAGGTTTTGATCATGTGTTAGTCATATGTGAACCAGACCAGTTGCACCAGTTGTCAGCACTGAAGATCAACATGTTTATCGTCTCGGAGGAAATTGATTTAAGTCAGACCTGAAACATCCTGGAAGTTAAAAGAAATTGATAAGGTATGTTTAGGGTAAATTGAAGTGCAATATGCTTGCTGCAGAAAGATAGAATCTTCAAGGATCAAACTGCAATTAAAGACATTCGATAGTTTTCCTTTTTGAAAAACTATCGAAAGAGAAAGGAGGTTTGATAAAAACTATTGAAGGAAGGAAATACCAATTCGACAGTTTCTTTTTTTAGAAACCATCGAAGTGGACAAAAGGTTTTTGTTTGATAGTTTTATTTATAAAACTATCGAACTACTTTCAAAGAAACAAAGTATTCCTTTTGATAGATTTTATTTAAATCTATCGAAAGAAAAGGAAACTTTGCCTTCGATAGATTTTTAATAATGGAGCAGGTAGTATGCATTTATACTTTTCAGAGGTTTGTGAAGGAAATGGACGGCTATGATTTAATCATGGCCTCCGATAGATTTCCAAAAGCCTACAATTTAAGAATTGAAGACAGTGTCTTCTTCAGTCAGTTGTTTTACAGAAGATCATTTACGAAGAAGAAGTAAGGAGCTTGAAATTTGACAGAGAAATTAATAGTGCCTTAAATTCTATCATTGTATTGATTACTGTAACCTAAACTCATTGAAGCTAATCCTACGGATTAGAATTATAACACCCTTCATGGTTTATATTTATAAAACGATATATTCCCCGACTCGTGTTTTGATTTGGTAAATTTGATTTCGGACAAGAACACAAATAATTATCCGCAAACGAAATCGAATAATTTATGAGTATCGTATTCAACCCCCCCTTCTATGATACTTTGGACCTAACAATTGGTATCAGAGCTTGTTGATTGACGTACAAATTAGATTCGGTGATTTAGACCAAAAACAAACAAGTCTTGAAAATTTGGAACGAATTTTTTAATTTTCAAAATTTTCATTTTATTGGAATTTTTTGAATCTTAAATAATTTGTAATTTTCAGAAACCATGAGTGCTCTAAAGACAACTGCTGGTATCAAAGTTCCCCCCTTTACTAGAGATTGTTAGGCTCAAGACATGTCTGAATACCACTATTAACAAGCCTACACTATGTGACTATGTCACACTACATGACCTAGTGATTTCTATCACTGGGATAGAGTATAGGTCTCTAAATGTACTTGTCTTGTTCTCATGAACAATAGCTTTATCATGTATGCTCAGATCTATAATGAGCTTAGTAAAGTTTCTTGCATCTAGATTGTATATATAGGCCATTGAATAATTATCCTGGTAGAAGTTCAGAAGTGTTCATGCAGCAGGATAGAGTTGAATAAGGCTATGAAGAAATAAGTTGCAGGAATTTGTCTAAGGCATTATATAGCAAAGTCAAAAGAAAGCTATGTCGTGAAGTCACCAATATCCATGTCGTGAAGTACTATATCGCATAGTCCATTTTGTACTATGTCGAGAAGTCCTCAAGACACATGTCGTGAAGTGTTGAAGTCAGCAAAGTCAAAAGAGCCTAGATCGTGAAGTCCTCAGAAGCCCTATGTCGCATAGTCATCAAATGACCTATGTCGCATAGTCATCAAATGACCTATGTCGCATAGTCATCAAATGACCTATGTCGCATAGTCATCAAATGACCTATGTCGCATAGTCATCAAATGACCTATGTCGCAAAGTCTTCAAAGGCTATATCGCGTAGTCCTCACAAGGGAGATCGCGAAGTCAGGGATAAAGTGGAGTTCACGATATCAACACTTAGCCGTTTATAACAAGACAAATCAAGGTACAGAACCAAGAATCAAAGGAGACAAATACTGAAGCATTTGTTCTGGCAAGGTGGTCCAAAGAACAGATGGCAAATCTACAGCTAAACTTGGAGAGAAAGATAAGAGACAAGCAGCTACAGAAACGGGAAAGACTCCGAAAAGCAGGTGGTCCTTCCTGACACAGTGAACTTCTTATGGCAGGACAAGTTGGACTTTCAGAAGGGGTAGCTGTGTAATATTGTGTGTGCCTAGTTTGTATAGGTGAATATATATATCGTGCACACACAACTGTAAGCTGTAAGAGAGATACACATAGTTATTTGCTAAGCTCTTTTCTCTGTAAGCAAGCAAGTTCAAACTGTTCTTGTTTAGAAGCCAGAAATTCGATTGTGAATTTCCTGGAAAGCTGTAGTATTTAATTTGCTTATACAAAGTAGATTAAAGTGATTGTGTGTGTTATTTACTTTCTGCATATTACATATCATAATCACATACAGTTGTTTACTTAAGTTTCAAGAATCGAAAAATATATCAAACTATCCATTCACCCCCCCTCTGTCTAGTTTCTAGTAGTATTCATTTCTAACAAGTGGTATCAGAGCGTAGGCTGTTAACGTACAAACAGGAAAAGATCAAGAATGAGTTCACAGAAACTAAGCAGTATCAAGATTCCTCCCTTTAACAAGGAGCACTACAGTTTATGGAAGAAGAAGATGTTGCTTTTCATCAAAGCTTCTAACCCCATGTATTTAGATATTCTAAAGCATGGTCCCTTCATTCCAATGATCGAGATTGGTGAAACAACCAATGGCACTGAGATTGTACCAGCAAAACATGTGCCCAAAGATCCCTTAAAATACACTGATCCTGAAAAGGAAAAAGTAGCATTGGATGGACATCTTCAACTTATCATTTGTGAATCTATGGACTTCAACATGTATGGCACTGTTGCTCATTGTACTAGTGCCAAGAAGATGTGGGATCTTATAGAAGTGCTCTGTGAAGGAACTACTGAAGTAAGAAAGAACAAGAAGCAGATTCTTGTTTCACAATATGAAGCCTTCATGGCTCAGCCAAAAGAGGGAATCACAGAAGTGTTTGAGAGATTCAACAAGCTGATAAACGAGCTCAAACTCTATGACAAACACTATGAAACAGAAGAGCTCAATATGAAGTTTCTACTAACTCTGCCAGATCACTTGGAACCAAGAATCTCTTCCCTTAAAGAAAGAGATCTGACAAAGATTGGTTTTGATGTGTTGTATGGTGTTTTAAAGACATATGAGTTAGAGCTGTTTCAAAAGAGATCTATTCAAGCAAAGCAAGGATTAGTGGCTTATTCCTGTGCACTTATTGCTGACAACCTAAGTCAAAGAATGGACTCTCTTAAAATCAGTCAGGTCAAGATTGAGGAACTGGAAGTTGAAGACACTGGTGATGAAACTCAGGTTGTGTATGATTTACCTGAAGAGGATGAGTTCTACAGTATAGATGAGCTGGACAAAATGGAAAACAAATCTTTTGCTTATATGGCTAGGAGGTATCCTAACATAAGGTTTAAAAGAAAGCAGCCATTTAGGTCCAAGTTCAATAATGGAAACACTGGTGGATCTAGTGGCTCAAACACCTTCAATAAAGGAAAAGGGATTACTGGTACTGCTAAAGGTGGATACAAGACAGGAAGTGTGGATAGGACCAAAATAAGGTGCTATAACTGCAATGAACTTGGGCATTTTGCCACTGAGTGCAAAAAGCCTAAACAAGTCAAGAAGGACAAAGCATACTTAGAGCTTGAAGCTAAGTATGAGGCTCTACTCAAGAAACAACAGGGCAAAGCTTTTATTGCTGAGGGAAAATGCTGGGATGACTCTGATGAAGAAGAAGAACAAGAGTACTCAAACTATGCCTTGATGGCATTTTCTGATGAAGGTGATTCAAGTCAGGTACCTATTCTTACTTCTCTTGATATGACTCCCCTTCAATATAAGCAAACTGTTGAAGATATGAGCACTGAGATGTTTAATATTCATACTAGCATGTTAGTAGCTAATGAAGAAATTGACAGACTAACTGCTAAGAATGTTGAGCTTACAGAAAAGAATGAGCAACTTGAGTTAATGGTTGTGAACCTGGATGGTTTGAAAAAGGAGGTTGAGTATCTTAAAAACAAAGTGATTTGTGCTGAGCAGATAGAGAATGCCCTTAGAGAACAAATTGCTGAAACTGAACTGAAACTAAGAAGCTTCAAAAACTCCTCTGAACTTATTCAAACCTACCACAAGGAACACACTGAAGACTGCAAGGTTGGAGTTGGTTTTGACTATGATAATGACAAGGGAAGGAAGAAGGTCAAGGGCAAAGGAAAGGAAACTTTTACAAACAAAAATGCCCCAACCATACTGTCAAGTGTTGAACTGCCCATCTTCAGAAAGAGTGTTGTTGAGTTTGATGAGGAACTACTGATCATCAAGCAACAACTACTTGAAGAAGATGAGGCTGCTAAGAACACTTCTTCCTTTCCTGAACTTGTCAATCAGAAAGAGACCAAAGACAATCTTGTCAAGAGTCCTAAAGCAAAGAAAGAAGTTGTTAAGAAAAGGAAACAAAACAGAAACGGTAAAGTTGGTGTTAACAAAGGAAACAACTATGCTTATGTGCCAAATGCTCCCAGGAAACAATGTCAAAAATGCCTATCTGTTAATCATTTGACTCATAAGTGTAGTAAGCCTGAAATTGTTGAAGTTGACAACCTAAGTAACCTTTCTGCAAGCATAAATTCTAGTCATGATTCTTTCTGTGGTAAGCCAAACTGCATGACATGCTATGTGACTGTGATTGCTAACTGTTTATCTCTTAAACATAAACTTGACTCTGCACAATCTGGTGAATCACACACACACATACATTCTCATAGGACAGGGTCCCCAATCAGGGTTGAGAGGGTGAAAACTTCATGTGAGCCTAAGAGTGTAAACTCCAAAGCCACATAAAAAGTGAAGTCTCCTACTATGAGAAATGCAATTTATGACAGAAGAATTATTAATCAAAATGTTTCTAAATCATCTGGACCCTACCAAGTGTGGGTACCAAAAACAACTTAGTCACTTTGTGAATGCAGGGCAACAGGAATAAAAGAGTCATATGGATCTTGGACAGTGGATGCTCAAGTCACATGACTGGTGATATGGCCCTGCTATCACATTTTGAGGAAAAGGCTGGCCCATCAGTAACCTTTGGAAATGACAACATTGGTTATACAATGGGATATGGCAGTGTTAAATCTGGAAATGTCATTATTGAAGATGTAGCATTTGTTGAAGGACTGAAGCATAATCTCTTGAGTATTGGACAGTTTACCAACAGAGGCTTCAAAGTGGAATTTGATGAAGACCTTTGTTCAATCTCAAAAAGGGAAAGTGGTGAAGTTGTTCTAACTGGTGTGAAGAAAGGAAGCTTGTTTGTAGCTAATCTCAAGGCTGCAGATAAGGGAGAAATTTGTTGTTTCTACACAAAAGCCACAAATGAGGAATTCTGGCTGTGGCACAAGAAACTGTCTCACTTGAATGTTCAGGCAATGAACTCTCTAACCAAGAGAGAACTCATCAGGGATTTGCCTGCCTTGGAGTTTGTGCAAGATGGAGCATGTGAAGCTTGTCAGAAAGGGAAGATTAAAAGATCAAGTCACAAGAACAAGTTGCTCAATACAAATTCAAAACCTCTGCAACTAATTCACATGGACTTATTTGGCCCTGTGAATGTAATGTCCCTCTCCAAAAAGAAATATGCTCTAGTGATGGTAGATGACTATTCAAGATATACTTGGGTGGAATTCCTATTCTCCAAGGATGAAGCACCCCAAGTCATAATAGAGCATATCAAGAGAGTTGATAAAGAAGCACAAAGCACTGGTTCCTCTGTAGTTGCTTTGAGAAGTGATAATGGGACTGAGTTCAGAAATTCAACATTGTATGAGTTTTGCAAAGATAAAGGAATTTCTCAACAATTCTCAGCTCCTAGAACACCTCAACAAAATGGAGTAGTTGAGAGAAAGAATAGAACTCTCATTGAAGCTGCAAGGACAATGCTGCTGGATGCAAAGCTACCTACTAGCTTTTGGGCTGATGCTGTTAACACAGCATGCTATGTGCAAAATAGAACATTAATCAATAAGAAGTCTGGCAAAACTCCTTACTCATTAATGACTGGAAAAAGAGCATCCTTCAAGCACCTGCATGTGTTTGGAAGCAAGTGCTTTGTGATGAAAGATACCTCTGAGCATGTTGGTAAATTTGATGCTAAGGCATTTGAAGGTATCTTCATTGGATACTCTCTGGAAAGGACAGCATACAGAGTGTTTGTACTTGAGCAACACAAAGTCATGGAAAGCATGGATGTTACCTTTGATGACAAGAAAACTCCAGGACTGAAAACAAGTGATCAAGACAGTGTGCCATTGAGATTTGAGAATCAAGGTTATCTTGAGGATTCTGAAAGTGAAGATGAACCCCCTGTTCAAACTGTTCTAGAAAATGAAATTCTTGAAGTTGACAATCTTCTTCAAACACCTGTGCAAGGATTCACAAACACAGGGGGAGAAGAAGAGAATGCAACTGTCAACCAAAATGAGATTGGAACAGATCAAGGAAATGAACAGGGGCACACAAGGAAATGGGACAGAGCCCACACTAGGGATCAAATCATTGGAGATCCTAGTGAGGGAGTTAGAACAAGAAGGGCAACATTAAATACATGTCTGTATAGCTGCTTTCTGTCACAAGAGGAACCTAAATTAATTGAAGAAGCTTTGAAGAATTCTGATTGGATTGTTGCCATGCAAGAAGAGTTGAATCAATTTGAGAAAAACAAAGTATGGGAACTAGTGCCACCTCCAAAAGGAAAGAATGTTATTGACACCAAATGGGTGTTCAGAAACAAGATGGATGAAGAAGGAGTGGTAGTAAGAAACAAAGCAAGGCTGGTTGCCAAAGGATATTGTCAGCAAGAAGGCATTGACTATGATGAGACATTTGCACCTGTAGCTAGACTGGAAGCCATAAGAATCTTCCTGGCTTTTGCAGCTCACTCAGATTTTAAGGTGTATCAAATGGATGTGAAAAGTGCATTTCTCAATGGTGATCTTGCTGAAGAAGTCTATGTGTCTCAACCACCTGGCTTTGAAAGTGAAGACTTCCCAAACTTTGTGTATAGACTGCTCAAGGCGCTCTATGGACTCAAACAGGCACCAAGAGCCTGGTATGAAACTCTATCTCAATTCCTTCTTGAGCATCAATTTACCAGGGGTACAATTGACAAAACCCTATTCTTCAAGAAGCATGGAAATGATATCATTCTTGTTCAAATCTATGTGGATGATATCATCTTTGGCTCTTCAAATGAAAAACTCTGTGAAAGGTTCTCTAAGTTGATGCAAAGTAAATATGAGATGAGTATGATGGGAGAGTTAACCTACTTCCTAGGCCTGCAAGTACATCAAAGGGAGGATGGCATCTTTATAAACCAATCTAAGTATGTCAAGGATCTTTTAAAGAAATATGGTTTAGAAGAGTCATCCCCAGCTAAAACTCCTATGTCTACTGCAATCAAGCTGGATGAAGACAAGAAAGGCAAGAGAGTTGATATCAAGGTCTATAGAGGAATGGTTGGATCCCTACTCTATCTCACAGCTAGCAGGCCAGACATCATGTTTGCCACATGCCTTTGTGCAAGGTTCCAGTCTGATCCCAAGGAATCTCACATGATGGCCATCAAAAGAATTTTCAAATATCTGAAGGGGACTCCTAATCTTGGGCTATGGTATCCAAAGGGCACTGGGTTCAACCTGGTTGGTTACACAGATTCTGATTATGCTGGATGCAGAATTGACAGGAAGAGCACCTCTGGAAGCTGTCAATTCCTAGGTCAAAGGTTAGTGTCCTGGTTTAGTAAGAAACAACAGTCCACAGCAACATCCACAGCTGAGGCTGAATATATTGCTGCTGGAAGTTGCTGTGCTCAATTGCTTTGGATTAGAAATCAACTCATGGATTATGGGCTAGTGTTAGAACACATTCCTCTAATGTGTGATAATACTAGTGCAATATCCATAGTTGCCAATCCTGTTAATCATTCTACTACAAAGCACATTGAGATCAGGTACCATTTCATTAGGGAACATGCTGCAAATGGTACCATAGAAGTCTCTTATGTTCCAACTGAGAAACAACTAGCTGACATATTTACTAAACCTCTGAATGAAGCAGTCTTCAACAGACTTGTGAGTGAAATTGGAATGCTCAATCCTTCATTCAGTTGTTCTAAGTAAATATGCTGGTTAATAGTTGCAGCAGTAAATTTTCACTGTATTTAAATGATCTATTTGTTTGGAGTGAAAATTAGCTGAGATATGATTTATAAATATTTCAGTATTTTACTGCATATTTTTCAAAATCATATTTGTTAGTGGAGTTGTGAGCTTTTGAGACATCTCGATATAGATGATTTTCAGAGTTCACGACATAGTTCAAATTAAACAGACTTATATCGCAAACTGTTGAGATTCCTGGACAGGGAAGGCTAAGACTGAAGGAGCTGCACAGTCTATCCCCAGCCTTCCTATCCCATCCAGCAATCCTACTGAAAACACCACTGTAGAGGATAGGCAACCAAGTGCATCAATCTCTCAAAAGGTTGATGTTACTAAAAAGAAGTCAAAGAAGAGAGCCCTAGCAGTGATAAATGACTCTGTAGAGATAGGAAGTGAGGATCCTGAGTCACCCCTTACCAGACAAAGGAAGAAGTCAAAATCTAAACCTACCACTGAATCCTCCCAACAGGATTCAGATGTGGAAAAAGGGGTACACCTACTACTGTCAATGGCCTCCCAACAGGTTATTGGCATTGAAAAGAGTAGTCTCCCCACTACAACCTGTACTGAGTCTGCACAGGATCAAGAACTCACTCTTGACCCTAGGAGTGATAAGGCTGATGACACACAGAGTGGAGAGCACATCACTGTTGAAACTCCTCCTATTTCTCAGGGGGAGTTGCCAAAATCTAGTCTATACCCCACTTCTCTCTCAGATTCTTCCATAAAAATTTCTTCTGAACAAGAAAGTCATTCCAATGACAATCTTGCCTTTGATCAATCACAATTCTCTCCTGTGATTGAGCCAATTTCAAGTGACATGGTGCATGACACTATGCTCACCACCCAGGAACCACATCTAGTTGGTCAGGGAATGCATGCTGGGGCATATCCTAATGACACCAACACAAACATGGAGGATTCACCAGTTTTCACTGGAGACTCTGTGCCAAATTCTCCCATCCTTAGGGATGTGGAACTGTCTTCACAGACAAATAGGGCTAATGTTGTAACACATCCCATTTCAATGGAGACAACATTAGACCCTACAGCCATTCCAAGGCTGGAGGAGACTCAAACTCTTACATCTCATGGAGTGCCTAGCACTAGCTCTCACTTGGCTCAGGCCACTATGTCAGAATGGCTGAAGCCTGTGCACCATGACAGGCCTTCAGGATCATCATCTGTGCCTTCCACAATGACAGAAGAAGCCATACAAGATCTCCATGTGGCACAGATTGATGAGTTCTCCAAAATAGCTCAACATCTCCTCACCTCAAATCTTCCCAATGCTGATTATGAAGCTATCTTACTTTGCCACAAGGAGGATGTTGAAGCTCAGCAGGAGAAGATTGTGGATGCAGCTGAACCAGAGGGAAATGTGGATGCCTGGTTGGATGCTAAGAGGACTCTCAAGCTCAAGGATGCCCTAGCTTTTCTAAGAGAAGAATTCCTAACTTCTCTGGGCTCCAATGCAAAGGATCTCTCTCCTGCTGCCATCTATGATGCTGTGAATGATGTGTACAAGAACCAGCTGAAGGCTCTGCACTATCTTGGGAAAGGGCTTCAATCAGAGATTTCTTCAATCCAGGAGGAGACAGACAGATCCCTCACTAAGCTCAGGAACTCTTATCTCTCTGATTTTCCCAAGGTGGATGGTATCCTCAAAGAAGTCCAGAAAACCTCCACAAATGTATCCATGATGGATGTGACTCTTGCCATGGTCACAGACAACATCAAGAAACTGGCTTCTTCACTGGAAACTCAAGCAAAAGCCACCATCACCTCAAATGCTATGATAAATGTCATGTGGAAAAATCAGTATGGTGACAAGTTGGTGGATGAAGTCCCTCTGTCAGACATCTCCAAATATGACTTTGCCAGGGTCAAAGATCAATCCCTCAACTCATTTAGGTCTCAACAATTATTCTCTAAGGTGGATGGCTTAGAAAAAGAAGTGGCCTCTCTCAAGGATGAAAACAGAATGCTATCTACATCCTTACGCCAACTCAATGACAAGCTGGATGACCAAGGCAACAACACCTCAAACATCTTACTGGTGCAGCAACAAATGATGACTTCAATGATGAGATCCATGAACCTGCCTATCCCTGGTGAAGCTCAAGACTTTTTGTCTGATCCCAAGCCTAAGGGGGAGAAAGGTAAGGAGGTCATTGTGAAAAAGAAAGGGGGAGTACCTGCCAAGCAGTCAAAACTTAAGGGCAAGCTCATTGAAGAGACAATAAAGCCAATCAATCTTCCCCCTGTAGAGGTTATCAATGCACAAGGCCAGAAAAGCACAGTCACCACTACCTACTATCCCTCCACAATGCCAAAAGATATCTCCACTTCTCAACCTGCTCAACCTACTTCCAATGCTCAACCTGCCAAAGCAACAACAATCACAGAGGCCAAGCTACAGGAAGTTGCCAATTCTCACATCTATCATGATGAGGCCTTCCTGGAGTTTCTGAAAGCCACCTACAGAGATGCACAAGAAGATGCAAGGACTTACAGAATGAAGCTCAAGGAAAACATTAAGTACTTCACAGTTGCAGTAAGGAAAATCAAGGATGTCCATCTAAGAGAGATAATCATGGTGTGCAAGGACAACTGCTTGTGGCACCTAGCTTTTCAAACTCTAGAGAAACTGAGATTCACTGAGCTGTCAACAATAATGGACTTAATAGAAAAAGGTGGGGCTAACAACAAGAGACTGTTTGATGACTTGAAGATGGATCAAGATCAAAGACTGCCTGAGGTTATCTCAAAGCCAAAGACAATAATCTTCCAAAGTCTATCTCAAGACAGCAGCATTGACCAGTTGGTGATCCCTTCAGATTTGACAAGAAAGAATAATACAAAGATCAACCAGGTGCTGCAAATGCTAAGAGCCAAGAGGGGAGTCAGGACAGCTGAGGAACTAGAGATGATTCACACTCTACAATCTTTTCTGATTCATGGAGTCATTCCTGAATCTGTCAAAGAAAAGAACAAAAAGAAGGATGGAGATGATGATGATGATAAGGAGAAAACCTATGAAAGGAGATCTCAGTCAAGGAGAGATAAGGAAAGGAGCAAATATTCAAAGAAATCAAAGGATGCTGATGATACCAAGAGGGATGACAAGGGGGCAAAGGAATCAGTTAAGAAAACAAGAAGTGGAATTCAGCAAGTCAAGGACATTGCTAGTAGTACTTTAACCATAACACAAGACTCTAAGTCTAGGGTGGGTACTGTTAGCAATGATCCTCCAAAATCATTATCCATGACTTCTGAACCTGAATTGCCACAGAAGAAAGATGAAGCCACTAAAGTAATTTCAAGAAAACACTTCCACAAAGTCACAGCTAGTGGAGTGTTACAGTGGATGAAGGGGAAAGGAATGAAGCTACTTCCAAGTGATGTGGCACTGAAGACTAATTCTCCTTGTTCCAGAAAGGTATCTCTTGTGAAGCATTTGAAGATCAAGAGTGTACCCAAAAGGATGAGGATAACAAAGAAGACTGGAAAACTCACAAATGTTATTGGCATCAATGTGCTTCCACTAGATGAGGACTATGATGAAGATGCCCTAGCATTTTTGAGGGCTCAAAGGATCTTTGAAGTCAAAGTGAAGTTGGATCATCTAGAGATCAAGTACACTGATGGAAGAGAAAGGATAATGAAGCAAGGAAGCTGGCAATATTTCTATAAGTATGAGCTTGAAAGGATAAATGCCTTACTGAATTTTGAAGAAAAAGATGAAAGGACATGGAAGTTAGATATTGCCAGGTACTTGAAGATGCATGCTGATTATGAAGAAAACATGAGGAAAGAGAATGAAGAGAAAAACATACAGAGAGAGAAAGAAATGGCTGAGATGGAGGAGAGGGCTAAGGAGCTAAGGCAGAAAGGGATGTGCAGGGTCAAACAAAATCCTTACATTGTGGAGTACAAAAACTCACATGGAGGTCAAAGCAAAATAAGGATGGAGTTTCTTGATTCCTATGTAGAAAGTGCACTCAAGGCTGCAATTGATGACTTGAAAGGCTCACCTCTCATTGAAGAACTGATTGCAAGAGAAGAACTTCAAGAAGCCATCATAGACATGAAGAGAAAAGAAGAGATAAGGAAAAAGAAGATATATGATGATTTGCTAGAGAAGCAATTGGAAGCTGAAGCTGCTGAGCAACAAAAGTAAACTGTAAGCTTTCAATTTTTCTATGTAATCAAATTTCTGATCTCAATGTTCATGAATTGTCCTCTCTGTTACTAAATTTCCTTTTATGTAAGTTAGGCTTGTTATCAGACATGAAATTGTGCCTAAGGATCTTACTCACAATTTGGGGGAGATTGTTAGGCTCAAGACATGTCTGAATACCACTATTAACAAGCCTACACTATGTGACTATGTCACACTACATGACCTAGTGATTTCTATCACTGGGATAGAGTATAGGTCTCTAAATGTACTTGTCTTGTTCTCATGAACAATAGCTTTATCATGTATGCTCAGATCTATAATGAGCTTAGTAAAGTTTCTTGCATCTAGATTGTATATATAGGCCATTGAATAATTATCCTGGTAGAAGTTCAGAAGTGTTCATGCAGCAGGATAGAGTTGAATAAGGCTATGAAGAAATAAGTTGCAGGAATTTGTCTAAGGCATTATATAGCAAAGTCAAAAGAAAGCTATGTCGTGAAGTCACCAATATCCATGTCGTGAAGTACTATATCGCATAGTCCATTTTGTACTATGTCGAGAAGTCCTCAAGACACATGTCGTGAAGTGTTGAAGTCAGCAAAGTCAAAAGAGCCTAGATCGTGAAGTCCTCAGAAGCCCTATGTCGCATAGTCATCAAATGACCTATGTCGCATAGTCATCAAATGACCTATGTCGCATAGTCATCAAATGACCTATGTCGCATAGTCATCAAATGACCTATGTCGCATAGTCATCAAATGACCTATGTCGCAAAGTCTTCAAAGGCTATATCGCGTAGTCCTCACAAGGGAGATCGCGAAGTCAGGGATAAAGTGGAGTTCACGATATCAACACTTAGCCGTTTATAACAAGACAAATCAAGGTACAGAACCAAGAATCAAAGGAGACAAATACTGAAGCATTTGTTCTGGCAAGGTGGTCCAAAGAACAGATGGCAAATCTACAGCTAAACTTGGAGAGAAAGATAAGAGACAAGCAGCTACAGAAACGGGAAAGACTCCGAAAAGCATGTGGTCCTTCCTGACACAGTGAACTTCTTATGGCAGGACAAGTTGGACTTTCAGAAGGGGTAGCTGTGTAATATTGTGTGTGCCTAGTTTGTATAGGTGAATATATATATCGTGCACACACAACTGTAAGCTGTAAGAGAGATACACATAGTTATTTGCTAAGCTCTTTTCTCTGTAAGCAAGCAAGTTCAAACTGTTCTTGTTTAGAAGCCAGAAATTCGATTGTGAATTTCCTGGAAAGCTGTAGTATTTAATTTGCTTATACAAAGTAGATTAAAGTGATTGTGTGTGTTATTTACTTTCTGCATATTACATATCATAATCACATACAGTTGTTTACTTAAGTTTCAAGAATCGAAAAATATATCAAACTATCCATTCACCCCCCCTCTGTCTAGTTTCTAGTAGTATTCATTTCTAACAGAGATGATTTCGGTCTGTGGAAGATGAAGATGCTATTATGTTAGATATAATTGCTGATGTTTGTTTAATCAATGTTTAAGTAACAGGTACTGTTCAGAGTTTAGCATGAAGTACTTATCAGAGTTTACTGGAAGCCAGTCAGAGTTTGTTAAAGTCTGACGGGGTGAAAGTTGATTTAGCTGTCGGTGCAAATCATGAAGATTCTAGAAGCAATATATTCTGAAGATGGAAAGAAGCAGAATATATTGATACAGCTAAGGAAACTGGACAGAAGACTGAAGCAATCCTTAATTGATAATAATTGTATTGCTAATTTATAGGAGTATCAATTAGATAAGGATTGTGTAACTGTGTACTATATAAACACAGATAGGTTATCCCTAGAAGGGACGCGATTATTGAAAACATTATTCTTGTAACCTAGCAGCTCTTGTGATTCATTAACATCACTAAGAGGAGAATTATTTATATAATTCAACAGTTGATTCATAAACAGTGTTCTTAATTGTTATTATTATTCATATATTGATTATATTTTGTGTATATCTGGCCTAACAATTGGTATCAGAGCCAAGGCTGATTAATATATACAGTTTAACGATCTAAACACAAGTATAATCATGGCTGACAACTCTCAGGAAGGTTCTAATGCAGGTTCTAATACTCAGAAGATTCAACCAACTTCTGTAAGTCGATATGAGACAATAAGGGTTCCAATCTTAAGACCAGTTGAATATCCAATATGGAAGGTAAAGATGACCATGTTTCTGGAAGCCACAGATCCAGAATATCTTGACAGAATTAATGATGGTCCTCACATGCCAACAAAACTAGCTCCGGTTGTCTCAGGTCAGGAACAAAAGACTGTTCCAAAGGAGAAGAAGGACTATACTCCTGAAGACATCTCATCAATTGCAAAGGATGCAAAGGTTAGACATCTACTTCACAGTGCCCTAGATAATGTTATGTCTAACAGAGTTATTGGCTGTAAAACTGCCAAGGAGATTTGGGATGCTTTAGAAGTTAGGTGTCAAGGAACGAGCGCCATAAAGAAGAACAGGAAAACCATACTCACACAGGAGTATGAACACTTTGATTCAAGATATAATGAAACTTTGACTGAGACATATGACAGGTTCTGTAAATTGTTGAATGATTTGTCCCTGGTTGATAAAGAATATGAACTTGAAGAGTCGAATCTCAAGTTTCTCTTATCCCTACCTGAAAGATGGGATTTAAAGGCGACAACAATCAGAGACAATTATGATCTTGCAGAAACAGATCTTGATGAAATCTATGGGTTGCTCAAAACTCATGAACTGGAGATAGATCAAAGAAACAAAAGATCTGGAAAGAAGACAAAATCTGTTGCTCTCAAAGTTGAAGAGAAGCCTGTCAAGAAGGAATCATCAAGGAGGAAAGCCAAAGGAAAGGCTTTAGTCATTAAATCTGATACTGAGTCATCAAACTCTGATGATGGCTCAAACACTGATGATGAAGCTTCTGATTCTGAGGATGATGAAGAAGAGATGATGAGAATGGCTGCTTTAATGGTGAAGACTTTCAAGAAGATGGGATTCAAGAACTTCAAGAAAGGAAAGAGATTCTTCAGAAAAGATTCAAACTCTGATAAGAGAAATTTCAGAAAGTCTGATGGAGGAAATACAAAGTCTGGAAAGAAAGACAAGTCTGAGATCCAGTGCTACAAGTGTAAGGAGATGGGTCACTATACTCTAGTTGCAAGATTGGAGGCCATAAGAATTTTTCTGGCCTATGCTGCACACAAGAAGTTTAAAGTCTTTCAGATGGATGTGAAAAGTGCTTTTCTCAATGGGAAGCTTGAAGAAGAAGTGTTTGTTGTTATAACAGAAAATCTTATGGAAATAGAAGCTGTTAGAAAGCCAGTAAAAACCTGTGAAAAACAGGTTAATGTTGGCTTGATGACAGGAAAACAGTTCAATCATAAGCTCAAAGAAGTAAAGTCTGCCATGAAACCAAAAGGGTCCAAGAAGAATAGGAATGGAAAGATAGGCATAAATAAAAGAAATAATCATTTGCCTACTGCTGCTGCTCCAAGGAAAACATGTTATAATTGTGGTAGTACTAACCATCTTGCTAGATTTTGTAATAAGAACAAAGATATTAATTCTTTACCTTCTACATCAGGAGTAAAGAATGATTATGTAAGGGTTAAACCACAGACTTTATGCACACACTGTGGGAGCACTTGGCATTCTATTTATACTTGTAAGAGTTATCATGCTATTTATCACAACTACTATGAGCTAAAACCCAATCTGAAATGGGTTAGAGCAAACTCTGCAAGTGTAAAGTCTGACAATGTTAGTTTAAACTCTGTTGATAGTGATTCCGCTGCAAAAGCTAACAATGTTAAGAAAGCCAAAGGATCCAAGCAAGTCTGGATCCTTAAAACTAACTCTTTGTAATTGGTTGTGATTGCAGGGCATAAAAGAGAGCACCCTTATCTTGGACAGTGGATGCTCAGGACACATGACTGGAAATAAAGCCCTGCTATCAGATTTTGAGGAGAAGGCTGGCCAAAAGGTTTCCTATGGAGATGGCAACATAGGACGTACTATGGGATATGGCAATATCAATCTTGGAAGTGTCATCATCACCAATGTAGCTCTAGTCTCAGGACTCAAGCATAATCTGCTATCTGTGAGTCAAATCTGTGACAGAGGAAACCATGTAGATTTTCATACTGAACACTGTGAAGTTATCAGTAAATCTACTGGAAAAGTTGTTCTAGTTGGACACGGGCGCAACAACATTTATGAAGCAAGTTTGGTAACAAACTCTGATGGAAAAACAGTGTGTCTGTCTGCAAGAATGTCAAATGAAGAGAGTTGGAAATGGCATAAGAAGCTCTCTCATCTCAATTTGAACAACATCAATGAGCTAATAAGAAAGGATCTTGTAAGGGGACTCCCAAAATCAATACTCAGTCTAGATGGCCTATGTGATTCTTGTCAAAAGGCCAAGCAAAGGAAGTCATCTTTCAAGAGCAAATCTGAATCTTCAGTAGTGGAACCTTATCATCTTCTACATGTTGATCTCTTTGGACCAGTGAATGTGATGTCCATGGGCAGAAAGAAATATGCTCTAGTAATTGTTGATGAATATACTAGATATACATGGGTGTATTTCTTATCAAAGAAGGATGAAACTGCTCAAACTCTGATGGATCATGTAAATCTACTGGACAAAGGATCACAGCACAAAGTCAAAATTATAAGGAGTGATAATGGAACTGAATTCAGAAACTCAATCATGGAAGCTTTCTGCAAGGAAAGAGGAGTGAAACAAGAATTTTCTGCACCTGGAACTCCACAGCAAAATGGTGTATTTGAAAGAAAGAACAGAACTTTAATTGAAGCAGCCAGAACTATGCTTGACGAAGCAAAATTGCCAACTTATTTCTGGGCAGAAGCTGTTCAAACTGCTTGTTTTACTCAAAATGCTACACTGATCAACAAGCATGGGAAAACACCATATGAGATGGTGAAAAATAAGAAGCCAAATTTGAAATATTTTCATATATTTGGATGCAAATGCTTTGTGTTGAAGACTCATCCTGAACAGTTGACCAAGTTCGAGTTAAAAGCTGATGAAGGAATCTTTGTTGGCTATCCATTATCAACAAAAGCATTCAGAGTCTACAATCTGAGAACTAAAGTGATCATGGAATCCATACATGTGTCATTTGATGACAAGAAAATAACTGGACTTGAAGATGAAAATGAATATGATCAACTACGTTTTGAAAATGAAGATTTATTCTCTGATGATGTAAACTCTGATGAAGCTGGTCTGACAAACTCTGACAAAGCATACTCTGAACCTCTACTGGTAAATACTGGAGAAACTGGAAATTCTCAAATTGAACAAAATAGAGAACCAGTTGAGGGGGAGCGTGAAGAAGCTCAACAAGACACAGCAAGTGAGTCAGTTGAGGAAACTGATTCAAACTCTGACAGTTCAAACTCTGAGCCATCCAATTCAGGGGGAGCCTCAGATGCTGCAGAAAGTCAACATATGAATCAGGAGAGCATGGATCAAGGGGGAGGATCCAATAATGATGCAAGAAACCACTTACCAACAGCAAGAAAGTGGACACAGGCACACACACCTGATCTCATAATTGGAGATCCTGATGCTAGTGTGAGAACTAGAAGTGCAACAAATAATGAGTGTCTGTATCATGCTTTCTTGTCTCAAACAGAACCAAAGAAAGTGGAGGAAGCTCTTCAAGATGCTAATTGGATTACAACAATGCAAGAAGAGTTAAATGAATTTGAAAGAAATGAAGTCTGGACACTTGTACCTAGACCAAAGAATAGATCAATTGTAGGTACAAAGTGGGTTTTCAGAAACAAGACTGACAGTGCAGGTGTGATTACAAGAAACAAGGCTAGACTTGTGGCTAAAGGTTATTCACAACAGGAAGGAATTGACTATGATGAAACCTTTGCTCCAGTTGCAAGATTGGAGGCCATAAGAATTTTTCTGGCCTATGCTGCACACAAGAAGTTTAAAGTCTTTCAGATGGATGTGAAAAGTGCTTTTCTCAATGGGAAGCTTGAAGAAGAAGTGTTTGTTGAACAACCACCAGGATTTGTAGATCCCAAGCATCTAGATTATGTCTACAGGCTTAACAAGGCATTATATGGACTAAAGCAAGCACCAAGAGCATGGTATGAAACTCTTGCTCAATTTCTTTTAGAAAGTGGGTTCACAAGAGGTACAATTGATAAAACCTTGTTTTATTTCAATTCTGGTGATGATTTGCTTTTAGTTCAAATTTATGTAGATGATATTATTTTTGGATCTACTAATGACAAACTTTGTAAGAAGTTTGCAAAGCTTATGCAGTCCAGGTACCAAATGAGCATGATGGGAGAGCTTAGTTATTTTCTGGGCTTACAGGTCAAGCAAACAGATGATGGGATTTTTATCAATCAAGCAAAGTATACCAGAAATCTTCTAAAGAAATTTGGTATGCTTGATAGTTCATCTGCTCCAACTCCCATGGCTACTGCAACAAAGCTAGACAAAGACACAGGTGCTACAGTGGATATGACAACCTATAGAGGCATGATAGGGTCTCTTCTGTATCTCACAGCAAGTAGACCTGATATCATGTATGCCACATGTCTTTGTGCAAGATTTCAAGCAGATCCCAGAGAGCCTCATCTAACAGCTGTAAAAAGGATTTTCAAATATCTCAAAGGAACCATAACCTTGGGTTTGTGGTATCCTAGAGAATCAGAGTTTAAGCTAATTGGTTACTCTGATGCAGATTTTGCAGGCTTTAAGATAGACAGAAAAAGTACAAGTGGAAGCTGTCAATTCTTAGGTGACAGATTGGTTTCTTGGTATAGCAAGAAATAGAAGTCAATTTCCACATCCACTGCAGAAGCAGAGTATATAGCTGCTGGTAGCTGTTGTGCACAGATTCTGTGGATGAAGAATCAGTTGCTGGATTATGGTTTGAGGTACTCTAAAATACCTATTTTCTGTGATAACCAAAGTGCTATTGCTATGACAGGTAATCCAGTACAGCACTCCATGACCAAGCACATCAGCATAAGGTATCATTTTATCAGAGAACATGTGGAAGAAGGAAACATTGAGCTTCATTTTGTGTCTACAGACCAACAACTTGCAGATATCTTCACCAAACC
Source organism: Heracleum sosnowskyi (assembly GCA_030848705.1). Taxonomy (NCBI): domain Eukaryota; kingdom Viridiplantae; phylum Streptophyta; class Magnoliopsida; order Apiales; family Apiaceae; genus Heracleum; species Heracleum sosnowskyi. Next base: position 75,152,962 of record CM061237.1, read on the forward strand.
TTTGAGTGAAGCTACTTTTACAAGATTGGTAAATGAACTTGGAATGATCTCTGGTTTCGACTAGAGATACGGGTTAGACTCAAAAACTATACATGTTTGATTTTATGCTCATGATTCCTTGCATATGTAAACTGTTAAGAGTATCGGTGTCATAAACTCTGAAAGTAAACTCTGATGCTAAACTCTGTTATTTATAAAGTGTTGGTCATACTCTGATAGTAAATCACTGATAGTTACAGTCTAATGCTATACTCTGATTGTGATTTTGTCTGAAACATATGGACCGATGAAGAAATTTGTATGAGGCATAATTCTCAGTAAGTAATTATGAATCCTTAAGAGTTATATAGATTCTGATCTCAAATCTGTGCAGTAAGTTAACACAGCATGATACTGTCTCTATATTTATAGCATCTCTTAGTTTATTGATCCTATACACTGAGTCTGTATTAGCTGTTTGCACTTTCTCTCATAAATTAATTGTATTAACTGATGAAAAGTCTAAACTCTGAAAATTAGTTGCAAATATTTCACCCTCAAAACAAAAGATGCCAAAAAGAGCACAAATTCCTTTGAGATCATGTTGTGCCTAGGAAGATCCAGGAACTTATTGTATGAAGTAAGGGCTAAAATCTTTGATTTTTGGTGACTAGTACCAACCACTGATTACTGGAAAAATTAAAAAAAAAAAATATTATAAAAAGGGGGTGAAAATAATAAAAATATCCAAATGAAAGGATATAAGAAGACAGAGTTTAGATAAGAATCAGATTTTATTTTATATATGAGAGTTTGGGCAATCAGTTTTTACTGCTTTAGTTTGTGGATTTTATGCACTTTGAGATGATCTAAATATTGATTTCGATAAACTCTACTATTGCACACACAATTATTCACACCTGTACAGTTTGAGAAAAGAGTTTATTGACAAAGAAGGACAAATGGTAAACACTGATGTATTGTGTGAAATACGCCGAGGTAACTTTGTTTTAATCTCTGATGGTTAAAATGATTTCTTTGTTTCAGACATTTTATAATTTTGAGATTAGACATTTGTTTTGAAATTCGAAAGAGTATGATAACAAACGGTTCATATTTGTATTAGATATTTGAACAATGTGACAAGCGGTAATTATGGCTATTTTTACTGCGCGTGTGTATTGGAAGTTGTTACATACAGCTGTCAGCGTATGCATGTTTGACATCTGTCTCACTCACACACTTTTCAAAGACGCCTGCTGTGTGTAGTAATGATTAAAACGATTGGGTTTTAATTTTCACAGTTATTATTTAAACTTACTACACATAAACGGTTCATTCTTTTACACACTTCATCTTTTCATAAGTTTTTACTCACAAACATTGTCTCAAATACTTTCATTGCATACACTCTAAACTTTTCTCTGTCTTCCTCCTTGCTTACTTCTAAACTTTTCTCATGGCTACAACAATGTTTACTGCTTCTGGGTTAGAATTTGTCCCTAATAACTATTCAGCTCTACTGGCAAATGAGAACGCACCGGAGGCGTTTCATTTGATTCAGACTTTCTTGTCAAACTCTGATATTGGCACTGCTCTAACTGCACCATTGAAGCTGTCTGCATCTCAAATCAGAACTTTTTGGCAGACAGGAACTTATGACGATGGAGGAGAGACTGGGTCTCCGTCCATAATCTTTGAATTTCAAGAAGAAGAATTTACAGTTACTCCAACAACTGTTCGTGATGCTTTGGGCCTTGAGGATTTCAATGCTTTCACAATTTCTGTTGGAGATTCTGAGTTGATTCGTATGATGAGAGAAATTGGCTACTCTGGACCACTGACAAAGATTGGTCAATTGAAGCGACCGCTCTTGAGAAAGGAATGGAGTTTCTTTTTCGACTGCATAACAAGGGCGTTCGGGAAAAAGTGCACAAACTGGGATGCAATACCCACTGATAGTCTGCAACTCGGGTATTCTCTTCTTTATGGAAATAATTTTGATGTTGCCAGGCTAGTTCTGACTAATATAGGTGAGAAAATGACTGAAAATAGAAGTGTAGTTTATTTTGCACGATTCTGTCAGTTGATATTCTCTGAATGTGTTTCTGGGGTAGAAATAGCTGAGAATGATGTGATTCCTTGTTTTAAGTTACATAAACGCATATTCTCTGATCTAACTAATAAAGATAACAAGAAAGGTGATGTGGGTGTTTTGTTGTTGCCTGAGTCTGTGCAACAATTTCTAGTCCAGTCACAACAACAACAACTCGCAAACTCTGAAGCTGGACCTTCTGTGTCTCAATCACAGAGGTCAAAGAAGTCTAAGTTGAGAGCTGTTAAGTCTGCAAGAGTGAAGCCATCAGAAAATGAAGCTGGGGTATCAACCACTGATGGTATGCCTCAGAAGAAAAAGTTACAGAAAAGAAGGGCCAACAGGCCAAATTTTGATGAGGAGAGTGAAGCTGATGATGAAACTCTTCATCAAAGGAAAAGAAGATTGGTAGCAGCACAATTATTTGGTGCTGAGAATGTTTCTTCAAAAGTTGTTGAAACTCCTGAAGTTGAGTTTCAGGAGGATGAAGCTGTCAATGTGGACAGAGTTTCTATGGAAAATGTAGCTCCTGAAGTTGTTCTTCAAGAGGAGATTTTTGACACTCCTGTGCCTACTGAGGACAGAGTAAATGCTGATGTTGGCATGATGGATTTTGAGAGCGAAGCTCCTACATCAAAGGGTGATGATGTAGTTGAGGAAGCTGCTGATCATTCTGACAGCAGGATTTTTGAAAATGAAGCTGGGAAAATGGATTTCTTTGTTGATGAAGATATTCTAGATGTAGCAGCTGATCAAGCCACCTTGGTCATTGAAGACTCTGTTGCTTCTCACACAGAGATTCTTTCAGTTCACAATTTACATTCTGACAAAGGTGAGGAGGTTGATCAGAGGATAGAAGTTGCTACAGAGCCAATTCTTGATGAAGCTGTAGCAGAGAATGTACAAGAGGCTGCTGATAAGCTAAACTCTGAGGATATTATTTTTCTTGAAGCTTTGCAACAATCTGTTGTTGAGATTGTTCAAAAAGAAGCAGAGTTTGATACTAATGCACACTCTGATAATCCAGAAAGAATGGCCGAGAATGTTCCTGCAGAGAATACAGCAGAGGATGACAATGTTGAAGATAGTCCTGCTCATTCACATCCTGATATACAAGAGGAGTTATCTGATATTCGAGCAAACTCTGATGAGGAAAGAGAGGTCAATCGAGCTACTGCTGAGCATTTTCAGGATATGTACTACAAAAGATGGGTAGCTGCAGATTGTATCTTTTCTGCAAAGAGGGCTGCTGATTTTCTTGATGATTCTGTTAAGAAAATTTCTTCTCCTGATGTACTTGCAAGTTTAAAGGCAACTGTTGTTCAAGTCAAATCTCTTAATAATAGATTTGATGAGAATCAACAGATGTTTACAAATCTTAGGAATGAATTTTCTATCAGGGATACAACTTTGAAGCTTGACAGATCATATTACTCTACAATGTTCAAGCAGCAAGCTAAGGACTCTGACGACATAAAGCAAAGGCTTGTTAAAGTTGAAGACAATCAGACTGTAATGTCTGCACAATTGAACTCCATTTCCAATGCTCTGGAATTATTAACTTCAGTGTTTCTACCTGATGATGTCAAAAAGGGGGAGACTATTTCAAAGGACAAATGCAAGAGGACTCCAACCTTGAGACGGAGGGATGATTCTACTGATGGTGGAAGTAGAGAAGCAGAGAATAGGTCTAAATTTGCTCAAGAGATAGGGAGACAAAGGTCAAAACAGACAAACTCTGAGAGGATAAACTCTGGTGGTCAATCTTCTTCAAGACTCAAGAGTCTAGTGATATCATCTAATCCAACTACTGATGAAGAGATTGCTGCTAAGATATTTCTAGAAGAGCATGGTGGTGAAGCCACAGTGGAAGATATGGATGCTGAGATGAAGCTTCTTGCTGATCAACATAAGAAAAAGATTGATTCTGGTACTTATAAGAAAAAGGCTAAGGTTCCTAGAAAGAAGGAGGTTGCAATCTCTATCAAAGAGAATACTCAACAGAGTTTGCAAAACTCAAGGAAGCCTGTGATAGCAAACACTGATAAGGGCAAGGGTAAACTGGTAGAAGAAGGACAGTTACCAAGGAAGAATTATTCAACCTCTGACATTGCTCAAGTTGAATCAAAATTTATTAAATCAACCTCTGACGCTGCTCAAGTTGATGTTTCTACTAAAGTTGTAACAACCTCTGACAATGCTCATGTTGTGCAAACTCAACTAGCACCTCAACTCCAAGGTACTTTTAGAAGACCTATACTTCCTGAAACTCTGAAGCCAGAAACTGTTAGCTTCTCAGAAACTAGAACTGTATTGGGTAAAGAATCTTATGATAAATCTGGATTAGGTTCACACAGGGAGAAGAGAACAAACAACAGGCCTGGAGATCAATCATCACTGGCAGTATCTGGTATTATTACTCAAGAGAGTCTTGATATGCTAGAATCTGTTCAGATGATATTTCATAAAGTGTTAAAGAAAGAGTTTTTGTTGTATTTTATGGCTGATGGAAGAGTTTACAAGGTTGCAGAGTCTGACATCAATCTCAAATCTTATGAAGAATTGGAGTATGTTCTGTATTTGTTAAAAGTCAAAAATAGAAGTACTCATGATGCTGCTTTAGTTATCAGAGAAAGGATGCTGAAATCAAAGATAATGCTTGGAGGAGGAGTCTCGAGTGCATATATTCCTAAGTACAGAGATGCTTATGGAAAGATTGTAGAAATGAAAAGAAACAGTGCAAGACTAAGGACTGATCTGGGAGTTAAAGTCTTAGAATTCAATCTAGAATCTGATAAATCATATTTTATTAGGCTAGGGAATGAGATGAGGAAAAATTCCATCTATTCTTTGAGAGCTGCAATTTATCAGACTGGAGAATCTGATTCAGAATTGAGAGAATTAAAGAAAGTTATGATTGAAGAGCTGGAAAAGGCTGAAAGAAGACTTCTCATAGATTATCTCAGAACTGTTCCTGATATTCAAGAAATCAAATAAAGTCTGACTGTAAGTTTTTAAAGTTTTCTGTTCTAAGTTAAAATTAAACTCTGTTATGATTAAACACTGCATTTGTTATATGTTTTGACATCATCAATTATCTGTTTAACTTGTACATTTTTATTATGCACAAGTTGGGGGAGATTGTTAGATATAATTGCTGATGTTTGTTTAATCAGTGTTTAAGTAACAGGTACTGTTCAGAGTTTAGCCTGAAGTACTTATCAGAGTTTACTGGAAGCTAGTCAGAGTTTGTTAAAGTCTGACGGGGTGAAAGTTGATTTAGCTGTCGGTGCAAATCATGAAGATTCTAGAAGCAATATATTCTGAAGATGGAAAGAAGCAGAATATATTGATACAGCTAAGGAAACTGGACAGAAGACTGAAGCAATCCTTAATTGATAATAATTGTATAGCTAATTTATAGGAGTATCAATTAGATAAGGATTGTGTAACTGTGTACTATATAAACACAGATAGGTTATCCCTAGAAGGGACGCGATTATTGAAAACATTATTCTTGTAACCTAGCAGCTCTTGTGATTCATTAACATCACTAAGAGGAGAATTATTTATATAATTCAACAGTTGATTCATAAACAGTGTTCTTAATTGTTATTATTATTCATATATTGATTATATTTTGTGTATATCTGGCCTAACATATTATTTATCAAAGCTTCAAATCCTTTGTATCTTGGCATCTTAGAGAACAGACCGTTTGTACAAATGAAACCAGTAAGCGAATCTCCAAATCCTGACGGTACTAGAGTTCTCCAAGGTTCAACCCTAAAGTAATTAACTGAGTACACAGACATTGACAGGGAACTGGTTCGATTGGATACAGGTCTAATGTTGATATTAACTGACTCCGCAGATAAAGAAATGAGTTATCAGATTATGAGCTGTACAAGTGGGAAACATATATGGGATACCATAAATCTAATAATGGAAGGTATTGAAGACGTGCAGGAAAATAGATTGGTGTAACACCCCCATCTATATCTAAATGATGGGCTACTTATTAAACCTTAAACCTGCAAACAGAGCACTAAAATAATCTCTAAATAATAAATAAACAGTCTAATAATCTCCAAGATAATATTAAACCTCCAAAACGGTTTAAAGCAGTAAATATGAAAAACCAAAATCTCTAAAATGATATTCAAGTCTAAATAACGATAGAAGTCTGCAAAGCCTAATCAATGATATAAAGGGGTGGCTCTCCATCACACAATCCCAGATCCCCCTAAGCACCTGCCAGAAAAAGAATACGACATGAGCAAATCGCCCAGTACGGATTTGGAATACAGTTTATAAAACATAAAACAGATATTCATATTTGACAGTTTATAATAAAACATTTATTTTAAAAAAATAAGCATGGCTGAAGCAACGAGGGGTTAAGATATTTCATACCGAGATCAGAACAGAACAGATACAAATATACACATCATAGGGTACCTAATGTGTGCAACAAACCGGATAACGTGTACGGCATATACAACGTCACCGTCAAATCAAATCACAAATCACAAATCATAAACTCTGGGTGCACCCACGTATCCTGAAACAAATATCAAATGCGCAAAAGCTCGCCTCCTGAGCTATCAGAACAAAAGGATACGCCATGACCAATCACACTACCATGGAAGTGTCATGTCACTAGTGCCGCAATGACATGGCTGTAGTACCCCTACAGCTGGTTAACTCGGTATACCCTATATCACTAAGGGTTCAAATAATAAATTTCGCAAAACCTTTAAAATCACAGAAACAGATATTTTCAATATTTCCAACAGATATAAAATATACGCAATATTAGAAAATTGCAGAAACAGATATTTAAATATTTCGAAACAGATATAAAAATATTTTTCAGAGTTAGAACAAATTTCAGAATCGAAATGATTAAAAATTAAACGAAAAGAGTTGAGGTCAAAACGGATTTAACATAAATATTCGTAAGAGGAGTAGCGCTGAATAAAATAGAAGAGAATCCGTACCTTAAAATCGCAAATCTCTAACACTGTAATCCACACACGATCGGCTAAGTTCCCCGCTCCCGATCTAATCACAAAATTATAATTTATAATTAATAATACATCTCTCTACAAATTTAATATCTAAATTCTTTATTACTATTAATGAATTATTGATTACCTCCTACACACTGACAATGGCTAACATGTTCAAAAATTTAACCATTACAAATACCTGTATCAACTCTTACATATCAGACGAGTTCATTATATATTATTAAATATTAAAAATTGAATGACCATGGCTTAATAACCAATCATGCTAAAGATTATATTAATATATAACCATACACAAACACACGCATGTGGTACATATTTAATTTTTTTTATTTATTTATACAAACTTGGCTACGAAAACAATAGTAGATGATTTGGTTAACTTAAATTATATAAAATAGAATGCCATACTAGCCATATTATATAGTAACTAAAAAGAATATTAGTTAAGACTAAGAACATAATCTAGACACTAATAACTATAGAACCAAGTTTCAGTAGTGATGCTAATGTGTGATGTACAAACATGGCAGCATAATTAATAAAATAATAATTGATGATCAACTATTAAATATAAAACAATCACTACATTAATGGTTCCAAAACATAACTCACATAATTCATATCCCAGACTTTTGTCAATAACATCTCTACACGAGATTATACCATAAAAATATAAAACAAATAACATCACTTTTAACTCTACATAATGCTAGGACCAACTTACAATTAATATATAAACAAAACCACTAACAAGGCCGGAGTCGATAACGCAATAGGGAAGCACAAATATATATAATTAATTATTGAAGGATTGTAATAGTATGTAAAAGAAATTGTCTTACTAGTACGCTATTGAACGTTTAGCCTACCACTCTGTTCTTCGTTCTCTCCTCCGTTTCCCAATACTCCTCTCTCTGCGTAGCCTTGATTTAGGGTTTTAATATTAGACTCAGTGCTTAAAACAACAACAGTGGGTGTAATATATAGGGCACCAATATTCTACAATTTAATTATCTGAATACATAATATTTATCCTTTTCCTTTTCTAATTAACTAATATATTTAATAACTTATTTTTATTATAATACAATTATTATTATTATTATTATTATCTAAAATTCATGTATATTACATATATACCCCCTTAAAAAGGATTCTGTCCCCGGAATCTAACGAAACTAAAACTCGTACCTGAATCGAATAAGTGCGGATATCTCTCACGAATAGATCCTTCTAATTCCCAAGTAGCCTCTCTCTCAGAATGATTTTTCCACAAGACTTTCACAAACAGAATAGTACTCTTTCTCACAACTCGCTCCTCTCGATCTAAGATAGCTTCCGCTTCCTCCTCACAAGTAAGATCCTCTCTAATCGTATGCAATGGATATTGAACTACATGAAACTGATGATACTTGTAGCCCCTCAAAACAGACACATGAAACACATTATGGACATGAGATAACTGCGGTGGTAACGCAACCCTATAAGACACTTCGCCCACTTTCTCTATAACATCAAAAGGACCAACATATCTCGGACTAAGCTTCCCTTTCATGCCAAAACGTTTAACACCCTTCTAAGGCGACACTTTCAAGAACACATGATCACCAGGTTCAAACCCACCAAACTTCCTATGTTGATCCGCATAACTCTTTTGACGTGATCTAGCCTCCTTCAAACTTGCCTTAGCCTGCTCCACCTTCTCATTAGTGACTCTAACTAACTCTGGTCCTTCAATGACTCTCTCACCAACCTCATCCCAACAAGACGGTGCCCTACACCTCCTACCGTACAAATCCTCAAACGGTGGCATACCAATACTCGCGTGCCAACTATTATTATACGCAAACTCAACAAGATACAAATATTTATCCCAATCACCTGTCCACTCCAAAGCACAAGCCCTCAACATATCCTCCAATGTCTGAATCGTCCTTTCTGATTGTCCATCAGTCTGCGGATGAAAAGCCGTACTAAAATTAAGCCTCATACCCCAAGCCTGCTGAAATCCCTTCCAAAAACGCGATGTAAACCTCGTATCCCTGTCAGAAACTATCGACACAGGTACGCCATGAAGTTTAACAATATCCCGCAGAAAAATCTCTGCCAACTCATGAACAGGAGTAGTCTCTCTAATAGGCAAGAAATGAGCTGATTTAGTAAGTCTATCAACCACCACCCATATAACATCGTTCTTCCTGAAGGTTCTCGGCAAATGAGTCACAAAATCCATAGTAATGTTCTTCCACTTCCAAACTGGAATATCTAACTGCTGCAACAATCCACTAGGCCTCTGATGATCTATCTTCACCTGTTGACATATAAGACATTTTCCCACAAATTCTGCTATGTCTCCTTTCATTCTACTCCACCAAAAATGCTCCTTCAAATCTCTATACATCTTAGTGGAACCTGGATGAATAGAGAATGAAGAACTATGAGCCTCAGTCAAAATTTCTTCACGAATCGCCAAGTTTGCAGGCACACACAATTTACTACCCAACCATAACACACCCTCATCATCAACACGGAAATGTTTTTGCTTACCAGCTGCCACCTCCGATCTAATAACATCCAAACCTGTATCTTTCTTTTGAGCTTCCTTGACCCTTGAAACCAGATTTGGTTCCACTCTCAAACTAGCAATGGTACCACTTGATCCTCTAACGTACAACTCAATACCAAAGCGCTCCATGTCTGAGATAAGATGCGGCTGAGTAATTAGAGATGCAACACTCCCCAAGTTCTTCCTACTAAGAGCGTCTGCCACAACATTTGCCTTCCCTGGATGGTACTGAATATTAGCATCATAATCCTTAAGAAGTTCAAGCCACCTCCGCTGTCTCATGTTAAGCTCCTTTTGAGTAAAAATATACTTGAGACTCTTGTGATCAGTGAAGATATCACAAGTCTCTCCATACAGATAATGCCTCCAGATCTTCAAAGCAAAGACCACTGCTGCTAACTCCAAGTCATGCGTAGGATAGTTTACCTCTTAGGGTTTAAGCTGCCTAGAAGCGTAAGAAATCACCTTCCCATGCTGCATAAGAACACAACACAATCCTCTCTTAGAAGCGTCACTATAAACCAGATATCCTCCACTCCCTGATGGCAACACAAGTATAGGAGCCGTCACCAATCTCTTCTTTAACTCTTGGAAACTCTTCTCATGATCATCATTCCACTCGAACTTAACACCCTTTCTCATCAGTTGAGTCATCGGCAAAGTTATGGACGAGAAACCCTCCACAAAGCGCCTATAGTAACCTGCCAAACCCAAGAAACTCCTCACCTCTGTCACATTGCTAGGTCTCGGCCAATTAGTGATAGCCTCGACTTTCGCAGGATCCAACTCAATCCCTCTAGCAGACACAACATGCCCTAAAAATGCCACTTGCTCTAACCAGAAGTCACACTTTGAAAATTTTGCAAACAATTTCTTCTCCCTCAAGATCTCAAGTACAGTACGTAAGTGCTCCTCATGCTCCTCCTTACTCCTAGAGTATATCAAGATATCATCGATAAAGACAACAACAAACTTATCCAAATAATCATGAAAGACACGATTCATCAAATCCATAAATACCGCTGGAGCATTCGTCAACCCAAAGGACATCATAAGAAACTCATAATGCCCATAACGAGTACGAAATGCTGTCTTCGGAATATCTTCATCTCTTACTCGCAACTGGTGAAAACCCGATCTCAAATCTATCTTAGAAAAGTACTTCGCCCCTTGTAATTCATCGAACAAGTCATCAATGCGTGTCAAAGGATACCTGTTTCTGATAGTCACCTTATTCAACTCCCGGTAGTCAATACACAACCTCATGGAACCATCCTTTTTCTTCACAAACAACACTGGAGCACCCCACGGAGATACACTTGGTGTTGGGTTTTATACTAAACTATTCATTAGTAGTATATAAACATTGTCCATTTTATTGAGAATCTTGATTGCATATTTTTACATTGTCTGTTTATTATATATTGTGGATAATTTAGTATCAAATGGGATAACAGAAGATTAAATTATCAGTGTCTATATATAATATAAAGGGTTCACAGTTTAAGTGGAATTAGACAAACCACTGGAATAACTGAAGTATTATTTGGAATAGTTTATCTTGACTATTAAATAATACTTGTATACTTTGTGTATATTGAACAGGATCGAAATATTAGAATTGTTCTTCTATTCTGACAATAAAGAAGAACTAAGATTCTATGATATTATTAATGCTTAGGTTCTCAATCCAAGTGTAGTGATTGACACTTGTATGCAATGCACATGCTTTGATTCATATGTGATGTAATTAATTGTTAATTACAATATTATGTATTGAGCAATGACATTGCATGCAGAGTGGGATATTAATTACATAAGGAAACCATGTCCTGATAATATTCGGGTTGATGATGTCCTCTTGAAAGCTCATAAAGATAATTATGCTTTAGTCCTGCAGGCAGATTTGTTCTTGCATAATTATAAGGTTGAGTGGATGATCAAGGATAAAAAGATATTAATTAAATTAATTATCAGAAATTAATTTAATTAATGGACATACGATATCTTAAACATGGGGAATTTAATAAGCAAATAATATAGGAGCCGAATTTAATAATAAAGCAATTACGGTATTAGGAAAGGCAGTGCAGATATTAATTCGTTAGTGGATAGAATTAATATTTAATGACATTGGGCTTGACCCAGAATGTCATTGGGAGGCCCGACCTAATTGTCCATGATCCCTACTGGAGCCTATAAATATTCTTGTTCTCCTAAAGGCTAAAAACGTTTTTTCGGTTTTTCATAATTCGAGATTAAAACCTAGGGCAGCCGCAAGGAGCTAGGGTTTTGGGATTTCGAGGCTTTAAGGAGAGGAAACTTCGGGAGATCGAAGGCCACACTTCGCTCGAAGGGAATCAAGGAATTCAGTAGAAGACGTGGATCAGAATCGTATCGATTAAGGTAAAGTTTTCTTTTCGAACTCGTAATCAATCATATAGTAAAACGCAGAACAGTAATCATCCGTTCCAACAATTGGCATCAAGAGCCTGGTTATGCAGTTCTGCGTTTTATGATATGATGTCCATGTCGTAATTATATATGCATGTATATGGTGGTTGCTTGTATTGATTTTGTGATGCAGGTTGTAATCCACTATTATGGTCATGTTTTATTTGATTATGTGATTGGATCCCACGTGGTTTATCGTGGATGTTTGATTGTTGTAAATCACGAGGGTTTATCGTGATAGTTAAGATTATGATCAGATGTATGTAATAGAATAGGTTTGTTTTGCTGTATTATGTTGTATGTAATCGTTTAAACATCGGAGATACGAGAAACAGAGTTCTTCCGCTGCGCCATACTGTTTTCGTGGGAGCTTCGCTGTTTTGGCTGCAGATTTTGCATACGATGTCCGATTTGGGCGAATAAGCACTTTTCGGAAACGGCAGAACGAGACGAACAGGCTGGAATGTATCTAAAGAACCATTCCCCGATTTTTCGACCCATTCTGACGCTGTTTAGGCCTCCAAACGGGCTCCTGAAGATTTCGGGAAATTTTCAACGAAGGAATTCGAAGCTAATTTTCTGGGGCCATAATAGTGGATGTGTTTTATTATGTTTTACATAATTTCTGCTATTTATTTTAATTATTGCAATTTTATATGCCTTACGTGATTATCATGCCATGCAATACTAACCTTAGTATGCTAGAACGACATGGACATAGGGTTATATGTTATGCTTTAATTATGTTGATCGTCATGCCATGTTCTACTATGTTATGTGTTCTTTGTCTTGTTATTATGATAACATGTGGACCTCGAAGAATTAACATAGGACGATGCATGTAGATATAAAAAAATCCTCAAAGTAAAATACTAAGTGGGAGAGGGAATTAATTTGATATTAGATCCCATGGTCATCCATTATTGGTTGTATGTAATTTAACACTAGGACGATTATGAATTGGATATATGTCACCCATCGTGGCGTATGATTTATGACGTCTGGGTAGTGTTAAGGATATTACTAGGACAATCTTCTTAAGTTAATCACGAATATTGAAAGGTAAGCTCACCCCATCGTGACAAACCAAGTTTCATAGAATTCGAGAAAAAAGTTGGACATTCCTTGATTGATGTTGATAATGGATATTTCTGTCTACGGAGTTGTGTTCTTAAGCGAGTCCGTCTGTGACTTCACCGAAAACACCTGGGATTTATCCATTGATACATCGAACGGATGGGTCTGACTAAAGGCAACTTAAGATCTAAATAATGGTATACACTTAGCTATGAAAGATAATATATAGTCCACCCTAACGTGGCGTATTATTTAGTAGTAGGACCGAAGTAATATTTAAATTTAAATGGTATATATGTCATCCATCATGGCGTACCAGATATTTATGGAATTTAAATATTAGTGCATTAATTTTAATTAATTGTTAGAGGAAACCAATAGGTTTTAAGATATATGCAATTTTCTGATTAAGTGTTATATGCATGATTCTCAGGATAGAATGGGCTTTAATCCACTTTTCACCATACTTAAGGATAACAAACTTACCGGACCTAACTATATTGAATGGAAACGCAATTTGGACATAGTGTTGACTGCTGAAGAGTTCAAATTTTGTACTGTTGAACCCCAACCGGACCAGCCTGCTGCCGATGCTCCGGATGAGGAAAAAGAGTATTTTAAGAAGTGGACTAAGGCAGATGAGATGTCGCGATGTTACATTCTGGCAGCAATGTCGGGTGTTTTGCAACATCAGCATCAGGCCATGACCACTGCTGCAGATATGCTCTTTAATCTCAAGGAGCTTTTCGGAGATCAGAATAGGGCTGCTAGGCAAGTAGCAATGAAGTCTCTAATGAACACTCAGATGGCTGAAAAAACACCTGTAAGGGACCATGTTCTTCTGATGATGTCTCATATAAATGAACTAGAGGTCCTTGGTGCTGATATTGATGCGGAAACGCAGGTCGATATCATACTTATGAGTTTGCCCAAAAGCTTTGAGCCGTTTCGCTTGAATTACAACATGAACAAGAAGTTGTATAGTCTTGCGGAACTTCTGACAGAGCTTCAGGCAGCGGAATCATTATTTCAGCAGCATGTTCAGGTAAATGTGGCTGAGAAAGTTTCTTCTTCAAAGCCGAAAGGAAAGAAGAAGAAGAAGGTTCAGACACAGAAAGTTGTGAAACCATTGGGAGTTCAGAATTCAGTGAAGAAGCCTAAGGGCAAGTGCTTCAAGTGCAAGCAGTCGGGTCACTGGAAAAAGGATTGTCCTCTTTCTAAGAAGAACAATACTGGTATGTCTCTTTCTCTTGTTACGGAAACATATATAGCGGCTATGTCTACGAGCACTTGGTGTGTAGACACAGGAGCCACTGATCATGTTTGTAATTCCATGCAGGGGTTCCAGAAAACCAGGCTGCTTAGAGATGGCGAGATATATGTGTTCATGGGAGATGCTACGAAAGTAGCAGTGGTTGCAGTTGGAGTTATTTCTTTATCTTTTGGTTATGATAGGATTTTGGTTTTGAATAATTGTCTTTATGTACCTTCATTTAGAAGGAATTTAATTTCGGTTTCTAAACTTGCTATGGATGGTTATAATGTTTGTTTGGATCGTAATGTTTCCATTATGATGAATAAACGAGTTATATGTTCTGGTACATTGAAAGACAATTTATATATTATTGATCCTATAGAACCAATGCTGCAACCAAGTGAAATTAATAATACATTTTCTACCTCTAGTAAAAGAAAGGAACCTTCTGGATTGAACCAAACATATCTTTGGCACTTGAGATTAGGTCATATTAACTTGAGGAGGATTCAAAGATTGGTAGTAGATGGGCCTTTAGGCTCGTTGGCAGTGGAGCCATTTCCAGTCTGTGAATCTTGCTTGGAAGGAAAAATGACCAGTAGACCTTTTAAGGCAAAAGGAAATAGAGCCAAAGATGTGTTAGAATTGGTTCATACTGATTTATGTGGACCTATGAATATCCAAGCGAGAGGTGGGTATGAATATTTTGTCACTTTCATTGATGATTATTCGAGATATGGATACATTTATCTGTTGCACCGCAAGTCTGAGTGCTTTGAAAAATTCAAAGAGTACAAAGCAAGTGCGGAGAAGCGACATTCAGGAAAATGTATCAAGTCACTACGATCAGATCGTGGGGGCGAATACCTGCTTGGAGAATTTAGAGAATATTTATCAGAACATGGGATTTCATCCCAGTTGACTGCACCTGGCACACCTCAGCAGAATGGTGTAGCAGAAAGAAGGAACCGGACTCTTTTAGAGAGTGTTAGATCGATGATGAGTTATTCGAATTTACCCAAGTCGTTTTGGGGACATGCTCTAGAAACAGCGGCTTATCTTCTAAACTTGGTACCTTCTAAGTCAGTTCCAAAAACTCCAAAAGAATTGTGGACTAGTACCAAACCTAGTTTGAAACACATTCGGATTTGGGGTTGTCCAGCACATGTGCTGAACAAGAACGTGACTAAGTTAGATTCTCGTACAGAAGTAAGGCTGTTTGTGGGTTATCCCAAGGGAACAAAAGGGTATTTGTTTTATAGTCCTAAGGATCGGGATATCATTGTAAGCACCAATGCTAGATTCTTAGAGGAAGACTATATAATGAATCACAAACCCATGAGTACTGTTGTTTTAGAAGAACTAGTGGGAGGACAAGATAATTCTAATATGCCACCGATACAAGTAGAACAACCACAAGTAAATGAACAACCTATCACTAATACCACTCCAATGCTTCGTCGTAGTGGGAGGGTTGTTAAACAACCTGAGAGGTTCATGTTTTTGGGAGAGTCTTCGGACTTAGTCTCTGGTGAACATGATGAGGATCCCAGGACATACGAAGAAGCAATGCAAGATAAGGATGCAGATCTTTGGCAAAAGGCTATGCAATCTGAGATGGAATCTATGTATTCCAATCAAGTCTGGGATCTCGTGGAACCACCCAATGGTGTAAAACCCATTGGATGCAAGTGGATCTACAAAAGAAAAAGAGGATCTGACAAAAAGGTGAAAGCCTGGAAAGCAAGACTTGTTGCGAAAGGGTATACTCAGAAACAAGGAATTGATTATGAGGAAACCTTTTCTCCGGTAGTCATGCTTAAGTCAATCCGGATTCTTTTATCTATAGCAGCTCATCTCGATTATGAGATTTGGCAAATGGATGTCAAGACAGCTTTCCTAAATGGAAGTCTTGATGAAAACATCCATATGCAGCAACCAGAGGGATTCATCAAAGAGGGCCAAGAGCATCTAGTGTGTAAGCTTAAGAAGTCCATTTATGGACTGAAACAAGCTTCCAGGGAGTGGAACATTCGTTTTGATCAGGCCGTCCAGACAAATGGTTATGATCAGACTCCAAGCGAAGCATGTGTGTATAGGAAAAGTGAAGGAAATGCAGTGGTTTTTCTAGTACTATATGTAGATGACATTTTGCTCATTGGAAACAATGTAGAGATGTTGTCATCTATTAAGGCATGGTTGTTCAAACAATTTGAAATGAAAGACTTAGGTGAAGCCGCATACATTCTTGGGATCAAAGTTATAAGAGATCGCAAGAAAAGAACGTTGGCTTTATCTCAAGAACCGTACATTGATGAGGTATTGGCTCGTTTTAACATGCAGGACTCTAAGAAGGGTAATTTACCTTTTAGAAATGGAGTCTCTCTATCAAAGGAGCAGTGTCCTAAAACACCTAAGGAGATAGAGAACATGAAAGCAGTTCCTTATGCTTCAGCATGTGGAAGCTTAATGTATGTCATGTTATGCACGAGACCTGATATTTGCTTTGCCGTAGGCATGGTCAGTAGATATCAGTCCAATCCAGGTCAGGAGCATTGGAGTGCAGTAAAAACGATACTTAAGTACCTGCGAAGGACTAAGAAGTATATGTTAATTTACAAGGCTTCAGACATGTTTCCTGTAGGATATACCGATTCAGATTTCCAGACAGATAGGGATAAGAGGAAGTCAACCTCGGGGTGTGTTTTTACTTTAGGAGGTGGAGCTGTAATATGGAGGAGTGTGAAGCAGAAATGCATCGCAGACTCAACCATGGAAGCTGAATATGTGGCAGCCTCTGAGGCAGCCAAGGAGGCTATATGGTTCCGGAATTTCCTGCTGGATTTGAATGTAGTTCCTAATTTGCCACGGCAAATCACAATTTATTGTGATAATACTGGTGCTGTTGCAAATACAAAGGAACCACGAGAACATAAGGCAGCAAAACACATTGAGCGTAAGTATCACCTCATACGACAGTTCGTTAAGCGAGGAGATATTATTGTGACTGATATAGCATCAAAGGACAACCGTGCTGATCCTTTCACGAAGAGTTTACCAGCTAAGGTTTTTGAAGAACACGTGGAGGCGATAGGAGTCAGATGTCTGGTCACGGAATAGTTATTTAAACTGGTAGCGGATTATATTAATAAACACTGATATACTCAAAGAATAGCTTGAGTATAAGTGGGAGATTGTTGGGTTTTATACTAAACTATTCATTAGTAGTATATAAACATTGTCCATTTTATTGAGAATCTTGATTGCATATTTTTACATTGTCTGTTTATTATATATTGTGGATAATTTAGTATCAAATGGGATAACAGAAGATTAAATTATCAGTGTCTATATATAATATAAAGGGTTCACAGTTTAAGTGGAATTAGACAAACCACTGGAATAACTGAAGTATTATTTGGAATAGTTTATCTTGACTATTAAATAATACTTGTATACTTTGTGTATATTGAACAGGATCGAAATATTAGAATTGTTCTTCTATTCTGACAATAAAGAAGAACTAAGATTCTATGATATTATTAATGCTTAGGTTCTCAATCCAAGTGTAGTGATTGACACTTGTATGCAATGCACATGCTTTGATTCATATGTGATGTAATTAATTGTTAATTACAATATTATGTATTGAGCAATGACATTGCATGCAGAGTGGGATATTAATTACATAAGGAAACCATGTCCTGATAATATTCGGGTTGATGATGTCCTCTTGAAAGCTCATAAAGATAATTATGCTTTAGTCCTGCAGGCAGATTTGTTCTTGCATAATTATAAGGTTGAGTGGATGATCAAGGATAAAAAGATATTAATTAAATTAATTATCAGAAATTAATTTAATTAATGGACATACGATATCTTAAACATGGGGAATTTAATAAGCAAATAATATAGGAGCCGAATTTAATAATAAAGCAATTACGGTATTAGGAAAGGCAGTGCAGATATTAATTCGTTAGTGGATAGAATTAATATTTAATGACATTGGGCTTGACCCAGAATGTCATTGGGAGGCCCGACCTAATTGTCCATGATCCCTACTGGAGCCTATAAATATTCTTGTTCTCCTAAAGGCTAAAAACGTTTTTTCGGTTTTTCATAATTCGAGATTAAAACCTAGGGCAGCCGCAAGGAGCTAGGGTTTTGGGATTTCGAGGCTTTAAGGAGAGGAAACTTCGGGAGATCGAAGGCCACACTTCGCTCGAAGGGAATCAAGGAATTCAGTAGAAGACGTGGATCAGAATCGTATCGATTAAGGTAAAGTTTTCTTTTCGAACTCGTAATCAATCATATAGTAAAACGCAGAACAGTAATCATCCGTTCCAACACTTGGCCTGATAAATCCTCTATCCAATAACTCTTGCAACTGCTCTTTCAATTCCTGCAACTCTAATGGTGCCATTCGGTACGGTGCCTTAGAAATAGGCTCTGCACCTGGAACAAGTTCAATAGTAAACTCCACCTCTCGCTGTGGTGGCAAACCTGGTAGCTCATCGGGAAACACGTCTGCAAATTCATTCACAACTGGATAATCCTCGATACGAGGCTCAACCTTAGACATATCCTTCACGAAAGCAAGATAGCCATCACAACCCTTTGACAAAAGTTTACTCGCCTTTAGAGCTGAAATCATTTTAACCTCTCCTTTCGGTTGAGAACCCTGATATATAAATTCTGGTTTATCTGCATCCCCGAAGATCACCCTCTTCCCCTGACAATCAATTGTAGCTCGATGTTCACTCAACCAATCCATACCCAAAATAATTTCAAAGTCATGCATCTCCATCGGAAGCAAGTTAACCTTACAATTTCTATCCCCAACAACTATCGAACACTCTCGGTACACATCAGAAATAATAACAGAATTCCCCATCGGGGTAGCAATAGATATACGAGGATATAATAATGATGGAAGAACACCAAGATGACGAACAAACGATAAAGACACAACAGAATGAGTCGAACCAGTATCAAATAACACATAAGCATCACGTCTACCAACAAGAAGTGTTCCTGAGACGGTACCTGAATGAGCTGCTGCCTGACTAGCAGTCAATGCAAACACTCTGCCTGAAGGATTCTGCTGATTCTGCTGACCACCACTACCACCTCCACCACCATTGTTCCGCGATGTCGGACAATCCTTAGCCCTATGCTGCATCGAACCACATAAAAAACATGCCCCACACTGTTTATAACAAGCTCTCCCTGGGTGATGTCCACCACATGTAGCACAAGGAGCCACTGGAATCATATTGGGGTTGCCCCCATACACTGAATAATGATTCTGCCCCTGTTGACGATTCGGCCCTTGTTGACGATTCTGCCACTGCCTAGGCTGCTGCTGCTGAAACCGCTGAAACTGCTGATTCTGATTCTGATTCTGCTTCTGACCACCATACTGATTCTGACCGTAAGTCGACTGAGTCCTCATATTCTGGTATCTTCCACGCCATTGTCCCTGCTGGTTACCTTGACCTCCATTCCACTATTTACCCTGTATAGAACTCTGATCATCTCTAGGCCTCTTACGATCATTCTGAAACCTGGAAGCTCTATACTCAGTACGCTCCTTCTCAATATCCTTAGCTGCATCTGCCACCTCCGCCATATTAGGAAACTTTAGTGAAATGATAGAACCCCTTAGATTAGGCCTCAGTCCCCATTTAAATTTTTCAGCTTGCTGTGTAGCAGTCCCTGCAACTGTCCCAGCAAATCCAGCTAACCTGATAAACCTCGCCATATAGTCAGTAAGGCTCTCATCGAAGTTCTGCGAGATAGAATGAAACTCCCTCAAATATGCCTCTCTGTCTGCATTAAAAAAGTACTGCTCATAGAAAACTTCCTTAAATCCCTGCCAAATCAATGTCTCTGTAAACTCTTCACCCCTAGTAGCCTTCACACCTCTCCACCATCGCTGAGCATCCCCCTCTAACTTATATACAGCCAATCTGACCTTCTGGATCTCATCGCAA
The DNA here is from genome assembly GCA_030848705.1 of Heracleum sosnowskyi. Lineage (NCBI taxonomy): Eukaryota > Viridiplantae > Streptophyta > Magnoliopsida > Apiales > Apiaceae > Heracleum > Heracleum sosnowskyi. The sequence goes on from CM061237.1 coordinate 75,173,423, forward strand.
CCCAAAGCAGTCTGGTATGCACTTCCAATCCTCTTTCCACTCTTTTCCTATAGTAAGGAACATTCTCCATTAGAAATCTTCTAAGAGTGTCTGCTGCTTTGTCCTTCTCCGTTGAAGAGAATCCAGTGGATCTAAGATACTTCTCAACTGAGATTAGATAGTTGCTTGGGTAGTCCCTCAGTTTGTCCTCAGCCAAATAGCAGATTCTGAACAAGTCATTCGTCATGAATCTAACCATTGGAGGATCTTCAGTAATCTCTGGACTGACTTTCATCACGATCTCCTTAACATGCTCTCGGAGCAGTTCATTTAGCCTTGTAGTTCTTTGGATCTTGATGAGTATAGCCTGCAATTCTGTATATGTCCTCTGTTCTAAAAACTTAGTAGAAATCACAAATGTACCTTTCTCCAGAAAACTGATTAATAAGCTCCAGGCACCATTTGCTTTAACCCCAGCATTCAGACAGATTATAGAGCTTCTCAATGCTTTGAAGTAAGTCTGATCATCAAGATTAGCACTTCTGATGTCCTGAATAATGACTTCCACCTCCGCATTGTCGTTGACTTGTAATCCGTCTTCAACTCCACAAAAGGTTTTATAAGCCATTTCCCATTCAGTACCATCTTTCTTTGCCAGATCTATCATCTTCTTCTTCCTTACTTCATTATACACCTTCATTCTCTTTAGCTTTTCACTTCTCAGAATTGCTTGCTATTTTTCTTTCTCAGCTTGCCTGGCATCTATTGCAGCTCTCTGAGCTCTTATTGCTTCCAAGGCAGCTTCTTCTTCTGGTGACAGAGAATTTGATTCTTCTTCCATAATATCCTCATCCAAGATAGGATGATCTATTGGTTCAGGATAATATGGTTCATGCTCCTCTTGAATAGGTTGCTCTTGCATGAATTCAAATTCCTCTTCACTCTTCTCTTCCTCCACAAGTTCTTCTATCCAGTACTGCCTGATAGGAATAGCTTCAACTGTTTCCCAAACTCTCCATCCATCCTTAGTTTGCTCCTTCTCCCCTTCTCCAACTTTCTCCCCCTTAGTTGAGGAATCCTCGATAAAAGCATCCTCAGCATAAAAGACATTCGAAGGATCAGGTTGTTGATAGGAGGGACCAGGTTGTCCAGATTGTTGGTTTTTCAGCATACTCCATATAGACTGTACTCCATCGCCTTGATTCTCCAAGAAATCCATAAGCTGCTTATTAAAGTCATTTATAGAAGCTAACGACAGGTCAATGTTTTCCAATCTTGAGTTGGTAGTCTTTTCCATATGATCCAGCCTCCTGTTGAGTCTAGACTCCACTCTTGAAAGGTTGTCCATTGCATCCTTCACCCGCGCTTGACCATCCCGGATAACCAGAACGTCCTCTTTCAAAGCTTCATGTCCCTGGGACAGTGCAGTTACTTCATTCATGAATCCATCTTTAAGCTCCCTTACGTCCATCCTCAAATCGACCAGCTCTTCCATAGCTTCCTTCTTTAAGGAGTCCACTGCCTGCTTCGTACCTGTTATAGTGCCAGATGCACTGCCAATGACCCTGAATGTTCTTCTGGAATCAGCTGCAGCCAAGTCAACTTTCTCTTGAGTAGACTTTAAAGAAACATTGTCTTGACTGGAGGTGATCCCTTGGTCAAAGGAAGGTCGCAGTGGAACCTTGAATAATGGATTTCCTTCTTTATAATACGAGTTGCCGATCTGCACCTACGTCAGACCCTTTACCCGCAGGATCCAGATATGTTCCATCTGGGGAGGTAGACAATGACCTTTTAGATTGTGCATTTAGGTCAAAGCCTTCTCTCGACGTCTGTGAAGACCCTTGGTTCAGAGAACCTTCAACCAGTGAACCTGACCGTAATATGGTCGGAACACCAGTTGCTTCCGTCAATTCCTCCTTACTTGATTGAGCTATTGGTTCAGATATTGCTTTCGTTAGCGTAGCCCAATCAGCATCAGAAAAATCAGTAAAGGGCTCTTTGAATGAGAGAAATGAAGTATCAGCAGTTGCCTCAGTTTCTGTTCTTCTCCTTTTAGAGGAAGGCAGAGCTGCTGTTGAAGGGTGTATCTCCTTATGTGGTGCTGCTTTGGCACTATCTCCCTCTACACTCAGGGATGTTTCTTTACTGGGTATAGGAGGGGAAGGAGCATCATTTATGTTTTCATTTGGCTCGTTCAAAGGCTCTTCGACCGTGGTTAGAGGTTGTGGGTTTGCAACCTCCTGGTCTGGAATGGCCACTGAGGGCTCTGGATCAACATCCATTGGTTGAGGTTCAGGTGCCAGTTCAAGTTCAGGAATGTTACCTTGAATTACCTGTTCCCCTGGGGGTAGAAGAGGTAGGGGCACCGTTCTTAGATATTCAGTGAGAACAGTGGGTACCCCTGGAAGATAGTTGTTCTTCCTTATCAGAGCGGTTATGGCATTGCTCTTCATCTTCGTACACTCCATCGTGTCTTCAGCTTCAAATGTCTCACGTTCATCATCTGTTAAGACATCATTGAGAATTAGCTGTAGGAACCTAGGATAGAAACAGAGCACATCTTCATTTATGCCTGTTCTTTCATCCAGTGGTCCCATGCACATAACTACTTGATCAATCACTATCCGTCCTATGTTAATATGCCTGTTGTTCGCAATGGCAAACCCTATCTTTTGAAGGAATAAGGGAATGCCATGCAGATTAGTAAGCTTGGCAGTAAAAACATGGATCAGAGTATGAAAGAAAAAGTTCCATGGCTTAGGCAGGTAATGCTTTAGGAACTCTCCCACCAAGAAGTTAGGTTGTTGACTTCTGATAAGAGTGAAGAAAGCATGTATTTCCTCAGTTGAGGGATCCGGAACAAGGTTTTCTGTAGGGAAATGAAGTATTCTATTGAATTCATGTTCCGTAACCCTAATTGTTCTGCCCCCTGGCACAACAAAACTAAAGGACCGTACATTGTTCTCACTTGTGTCCGTGGCGGTTGTGTACAACGCAGTCAATTGATCGAGACAAAGGACCACGGGAGTACTTACAGCGTATGCCACTAACGAACGTGTATTCAAAAACTCTGCCCATGCACGAATTTGAGGATTCATTATGTGTTAGATATAATTGCTGACGTTTGTTTATCAGTGTTTAAGCAACAGGTACTGACCAGAGTTTATCAGAAGCCGGTCAGAGTTTAATTAAACTCTGACAGGGTAAAGAGTTTAAAGGAAGCCGGTCAGAGTTTATTTAAAGTCTGACAGGGTGATAGTTGAATTAGCTGTCGGTGCTGAATTGAAGATTCTAGAAGCAATATATTCTGAAGATGGAAAGAAGCAGAATATATTGATACAGCTAAGGAAACGGAATAGAAGACTGAAGCAATCCTTAATTGATATGAATTGTATAGCTAATTTATAGGAGTATCAATTAGATAAGGATTGTATGTAGCTGTGTACTATATAAACACAGATAGGTTATCCCTAGAAGGGATGCGAACATTGAATATATTATTCTTGTAACCTAGTAGCTCTTTGTGATTCATTAACATCACTAAGAGAGAATTATTTAATATAATTCAGTTTGTTGATTTACAAATCTGTGTTCTTGATTGTTATTCTCATACCTACTTGATTATATATTGTGTATTCGGCCTAACAATTGGTATCAGAGCCAAGGCTGTTTAATATATACAGTTTTACGATTCAAACACAGTATTAATCATGTCTGAAGAAAATCAAACTGCTCCTAAGGCTGAACAGGTTAAGCCCAATTCTGTGAGTCGATATGAAACAATCAGGGTTCCAATTCTCAGGCCAGTAGAGTATCCGATTTGGAAGGTTAAGATGACCATGTTTCTGGAGGCTACAGATCCAGAATACCTTGACAGAATCAATGATGGTCCTCATATGCCAACTAAATTGTCCCCTGTTGTTGATGGTCAAGAACAAAAGACTGTTCCAAAGGAAAAGAAAGATATGACTCCTGAGGATATCTCATCAATTGCAAAGGATGCAAAGGTTAGACATCTTCTCCACAGTGCTTTAGATAATGTTATGTCTAACAGAGTAATTGGCTGCAAAACTGCCAAAGAGATATGGGATGCTTTAGAAGTCAGATGCCAGGGAACAGGTGCTATTAAGAAGAACAGAAAAACAATACTCACACAGGAGTATGAGCACTTTGATTCAAGAACTAATGAAACCTTGACTGAGACCTATGACAGATTTTGCAAACTGTTGAACGATCTGTCTCTGGTAGATAAAGAATATGAACTTGAAGAGTCTAATCTCAAGTTTCTGTTATCTCTACCTGAAAAGTGGGATTTAAAGGCAACAACAATCAGAGATAATTATGATCTTGCTGATACAGATCTTGATGAGATCTATGGATTGTTAAAGACTCATGAACTTGAGATAGAACAAAGAAACAGGAGATCCAGCAAGAAGACAAAATCTGTTGCTCTCAAAGTCGAGGAGAAGCCCATTAAGAAGGAATCATCAAGGAAGAAAGCCAAGGGAAAGGCTTTAGTCATAAAATTTGAGAGTGAGTCATCAAACTCTGATGATGATTCAAACTCTGATGAAGCTTCTGACTCTGAGGATGATGAAGAACAGATGATGCAAATGGCTGCATTGATGGTGAAGACCTTCAAGAAGATGGGGTTCAAGAACTTCAAGAAGGGAAAGAGATTCTCAAGGAGAGATTCAAATCCTGAGAAGAAGAATTTCAGAAAGTCTGATGGAAGGGATACCAAGTCTGGAAAGAAGGATAAATCTGAAATCCAGTGCTACAAATGTAAGGAGATGGGTCACTATGCTCCAGAGTGCAAGAAAGGCAAATCTGAGAAAGCACTCATCTCTAAAGGCAAAGACTGGGCAGATACTTCAGACTCTGATGATGGAGAAAACTATGCTCTTATGGCAACTGTCAGAGATGAGACTGAATCTTCTGAAAATAAGGTACCCCTAACTACTTATGCTTATGATACTGATAATATATCTGAGTTAAGAGTATATCTGAAAAGTGTTCATGTTAGCTATAGGGATCAGACTTTAGAGAATGAAAGAATTAAATCTGAGAATCTTAGTCTTAAAGATAGAAACAAGTTTCTTGAAGGAGAACTTGAAAGTATGAAGCAGATTCAAAAAGAAAGAGATGATGCTGTTTATGTTGAACAGGAGTTGCTTAAAAGGTATAGGCAACTAGAATCTGATTTAGAAAAAGAAAGAAAAATAATCAAGACTTGGACAGATTCTGGAAGAGACACTCATCAAGTGTTTCAGACTGATTCTGTAGGTTTAGGTTATTGTGAAAATGATGAACTTAGGTTTAAAGACAAGGTTAAGGTAAAACCACAACTTAAACCTGTGAAATTTGTTCCAGAAGCCAATAAGTTAAAATCTGTTGTAATAAGAGAAGATGATATGGAATCAGATGAAGCCTGTGAAAGACAGGAAAATATTATAACAGAAAAACTTATGGAAAGAGAAGCTGTTAGAAAACCAGTAAAAACTTGTGAAAAACAGGTTAATGTTGGCTTGATGACAGGAAAACAGTTCAATCATAAGTTGAAAGAGATAAAGTCTGCCATGAAACCTAAAGGATCCAAGAAAAATAGGAATGGAAAAGTAGGCATAAATAACAGAAATAATCATTTGCCTAATGCTGGTGCTTCAAGGAAAACATGTTACAATTGTGGTAGTTCTAATCATCTTGCTAGATTTTGTACTAAGAACAAACATATTAATTCTTTATCTTCTACATCAGGAGTAAAGAATGATTATGTAAGAGTTAAACCACAAACTTTATGCAAACACTGTGGGAGCACTTGGCAATCCATTTATACTTGCAAGAGTTATCATGCTATTTATCACAACTATTATGAGCTAAAACCCAATTTAAAATGGGTTAGAGCAAACTCTGCTAGTGTAAAATCTGACAATGTTAGTTTAAACTCTGCTAATACAGATTCCGCTGCAAAAGCTAACACTGTTAAGAAAGACAAAGGATCCAAGCAAGTCTGGATCCTCAAAACTAACACTTAGTGTTTGTTTGTGATTGCAGGGTATAATAGAGAGCACACTTATCTTAGACAGTGGATGCTCAGGACATATGACTGGAAATAAAGCCCTGCTATCAGACTTTAAGGAGAAGGCTGGCCCAAAGGTTTCCTATGGAGATGGCAACATAGGACACACTCTGGGATATGGCAATATCAATCTTGGAAGTGTCATCATCACAAATGTAGCTCTAGTCTCAGGACTCAAGCATAATCTGCTATCTGTGAGTCAAATCTGTGACAGAGGAAACCATGTAGATTTTCATAGTGAATACTGTGAAGTTATCAGTAAATCTACTGGAAAAGTTGTTCTAGTTGGACACAGGCGCAACAACATTTATGAAGCAAGTTTGGTAACAAACTCTGATGGAAAAACAGTGTGTCTAACAGCCAGAATGTCAAATGAAGAGAGTTGGAACTGGCACAAGAAGCTCTCTCATCTCAATTTGAACAACATCAATGAGCTAATAAGAAAGGATCTTGTAAGGGGACTTCCAAAATCTATACTCAGTCTAGATGGCTTGTGTGATTCTTGTCAAAAAGCCAAGCAAAGGAAGTCATCTTTCAAGAGCAAATCTGAATCATCAGTAGTGGAACCTTATCATCTTCTACATGTTGATCTCTTTGGACCAGTCAATGTGATGTCCATGGGCAGAAAGAAATATGCTCTAGTAATTGTTGATGAATATACTAGATATACATGGGTGTATTTCTTGTCAAAGAAGGATGAAACTGCTCAAACTCTGATGGATCATGTAAATTTACTGGACAAAGGATCACAGCACAAAGTCAAAATTATAAGGAGTGATAATGGAACTGAATTCAGAAACTCAATTATGGAAGCTTTCTGCAAGGAAAGAGGAGTGAAACAAGAATTTTCTGCACCTGGAACTCCACAGCAAAATGGTGTAGTTGAAAGAAAGAACAGGACTTTAATTGAAGCAGCCAGAACTATGCTTGATGAAGCAAAATTACCAACATACTTCTGGGCAGAAGCTGTTCAATCTTCTTGTTTTACTCAAAATGCAACATTGATCAACAAGCATGGGAAAACACCATATGAGATGGTGAAAAATAAGAAGCCAAATTTGAAATATTTTCATATATTTGGATGCAAATGCTTTGTGTTGAAGACTCATCCTGAACAGTTGACAAAGTTCGAGTTAAAAGCTGATGAAGGAATCTTTGTTGGCTATCCATTGTCAACAAAAGCATTCAGAGTTTACAATCTGAGAACTAAGGTGATCATGGAATCCATACATGTGTCATTTGATGACAAGAAAATAATTGGACTTGAAGACAAGGATGGATATGATCAACTACGTTTTGAAAATGAAGATCTATTCACTGATGATGTAAACTCTGATGAAGCAGGGTTGACAAACTCTGACGAAGCATACTCTGAACCTCTACTGGTAAATACTGAAGAAACTGGAAATTCTCAAATTGAACAAAATAGAGAACCAGTTGAGGGGGAGCGTGAAGAAGCTCAACAAAATACAGCAAATGAGTCAGTTGAGGAAACTGATTCAAACTCTGACAGTTCAAACTCTGAGCCATCCAATTCAGGGGGAGCCTCAGATGCTGCAGAAAGTCAACATATGAATCAGGAGAGCATGGATCAAGGGGGAGGTTTCAATAATGATGCAAGAAACCACTTACCAACAGCAAGAAAGTGGACACAGGCACACACACCTGATCTCATAATTGGAGATCCTGATGCTAGTGTAAGAACTAGAAGTGCAACAAATAATGAGTGTCTGTATCATGCTTTCTTGTCTCAAACAGAACCTAAGAAAGTGGAGGAAGCTCTTCAAGATGCACACTGGATAACAGCAATTCAAGAAGAGTTAAATGAATTTGAAAGAAATGAAGTCTGGACACTTGTACCTAGACCAAAGAATAGATCAATAGTAGGTACAAAGTGGGTTTTCAGAAACAAGACTGACAGTGAAGGTGTGATTACAAGAAACAAGGCTAGACTTGTGGCTAAAGGTTATTCACAACAGGAAGGAATTGACTATGATGAAACCTTTGCTCCAGTTGCAAGACTGGAGGCCATAAGGATTTTTCTGGCCTATGCAGCACACAAGAAGTTTAAAGTTTTTCAGATGGATGTAAAAAGTGCTTTTCTCAATGGGAAGCTTGAAGAAGAAGTGTTTGTTGAACAACCACCAGGATTTGTAGATTCCAAGCATCCAGATTATGTCTACAGGCTTGACAAGGCATTATATGGACTAAAGCAAGCACCAAGAGCATGGTATGAAACTCTTGCTAAATTTCTTTTAGAAAGTGGGTTCACAAGAGGTACAATTGATAAAACCTTGTTTTATTTCAATTATGGTGATGATTTGCTGTTATTTCAAATTTATGTAGATGATATTATTTTTGGATCTACTAATGACAAACTTTGTAAGAAGTTTGCAAAGCTTATGCAATCCAGGTACCAAATGAGCATGATGGGAGAGCTTAGTTATTTTCTAGGCTTACAGGTCAAGCAAACAGATGATGGGATTTTTATCAATCAAGCAAAGTATACCAGAAATCTTCTAAAGAAATTTGGTATGCTTGATAGTTCATCTGCTACAACTCCCATGGCTACAGCAACGAAGCTTGACAAAGACACAGGAGCCTCAGTAGATATGACTAACTACAGAGGAATGATAGGGTCTCTACTGTATCTTACTGCAAGTAGACCTGATATCATGTATGCAACATGTCTTTGTGCAAGATTTCAAGCAGATCCCAGAGAGCCTCATCTAACAGCTGTAAAAAGGATCTTCAAATATCTCAAAGGAACCATAACCCTGGGTTTGTGGTATCCTAGAGAATCAGAGTTTAAGTTAATTGGTTACTCTGATGCAGATTTTGCAGGCTGTAAGATAGACAGAAAAAGTACAAGTGGAAGCTGTCAATTTTTAGGTGACAGATTGGTTTCTTGGTACAGTAAGAAACAGAAATCAATTTGTACATCCACTGCAGAAGCAGAGTATATAGCAGCTGGTAGCTGTTGTGCACAGATTTTATGGATGAAGAATCAATTTCTGGACTATGGGTTAAGGTACTCTAGAATACCTATTTTCTGTGATAACCAAAGTGCTATTGCTATGACAGGTAATCCAGTACAGCATTCCATGACCAAGCACATCAGCATAAGGTATCATTTTATCAGAGAACATGTGGAAGAAGGAAATATTGAGCTTCATTTTGTGTCTATAGACCAACAACTTGCAGATATCTTCACCAAACCTTTGAGTGAAGCTACTTTTACAAGATTGGTAAATGAACTTGGAATGATCTCTGGTTCTGACTAGAGATACGGGTTAGACTCACTTTTATGTTCATGATTTCTTACATGTGTTAACTGTTATGTGAACCAGCATGTTAAACTCTGATGATAAACTCTGAAAGTAATCTCTGATGCTAAACTCTGTTGGTCATACTCTGAAAGTTACAGTTTAATGTCATACTCTGATTGTAATTTTGTCTGAAACATTTGGACCAATGAAGAAATATGTATGAAGCATAGTTCTCAGTAAGTAACTGTGAATCCTTAAGAGTTGTATAGATTCTGATCTCGATAATGTGCAGTAAGTTAACACAGCATGATACTGTCTCTGTATTTATATCATCTCTTAGTTTATTGATCCTATATACTGAGTCTGTATTAGCTGTTTGCATTTTCTCTCATAAGTTAATTATATTTACTGATGAAAAGTCTAAACTCTGATTCTTAATTTAAAAAAAAAAAAAAAAAAAAAATTCACCCTCAAATCAAAAGATGCCAAAAAGTGCACAAATTCCTTTGAGATCATGTTGTGCCTAGGAAGATCCAGGAACTTATTGTATGAAATAAGGGCTAAAATCATTGATTTTTGGTGACTAGTGCCAACCACTGATTACTGGAAAAATAAAGAAAAAAATAATAATAAAAAAAAATAAAAAAAATAAAGAAAGGGGGTGAAAAATTAAAAGATATATCCAAATGAAAGGATATCAGAAAACAGAGTTTAGGTATAAAATCAGATTTTATGTTATACATGAGAGTTTAGGCAACCAGTTTTTACTACTTTAGTTTGTGGATTCTATGCACTTTGAGATGATTTAAATATTTATTACAGTAAACTCTGCTATTGCACACACATATTTTCACACCTGTACAGATTGAGAGAAGAGTTTATTGACAAAGAAGGACAAATGGTAAACACTGATGTATTGTGTGACATATGCCGAGGTAACTTTGTTTTAATCTTTAATGATTAAAATAATTTCTTTGTTTCAGACATTTTATAATTTTGAGATTAGACATTTGTTTTTCGAAACAGTATGATTGGTAACGAATCTATTTTACATTCAACAGAGAACAGAAAGAGTGTAATTGATAAGTTCTGATGGTGATTAGTAGGGCTGATGAGTATGTTAGTTTATTGTTCAAAGTGATATCATTTCTTTCACTTTACAATTACTATGAGATACTGAAATGTAAAACAAAACAATGAATTTTTCTCATTAAATGATTCAAACTCTGTTTACAATCAGACAACATTATACTCTTGTCTAGTTACTTGTTTGGTTAACAGGTTATCACAACATCTGGGATTTTCAAAGCTTGACAACCCCCTGATGTTGACTCATCATCATCATTCTCTCGCATTCTATTTCTGGCTTGCAGCTTGCAGGACTCCAAGAAGACATTCTTCTTTGAACCCTTCAAGTAGCTCTGATAAAAGAGCATCATACAGATCTCCACAGCCTCATCATCTGCAAGGATGGGCACATCATATGGTCCAGGACGGATGATGTGCACATAGGGGTTGGAGATAGGTCCTTCCGCTATTTCATCATCAGCTATGAGCCCTTCATCATTCAGAAATGATAACACAAGAAACTCATCAATGATGTAGTTTGCTTGTTGACGCCAGTTCAAATCTAAGAAGGATTCTACATCCATGAATTCAAAGGTTCCTGCCATTTGATGTATGGTAATTTTTTTTTATATGTGTATTGCCTGTTGTTACAATGCTCCAGATTTTATAGCATCCAACAGGGCAACTGAAAGGTTTTGCGTGGTTCGAAGCTCTGGGAACAGTAAAGTGCGGAGTTCCAAGACAGTCATTATTCTTCTGACTGTTGAGCTCCTTAGTACTTTATTATTATGTTTCTGAGATATACAAATCGATAATTTTATTATTATTGATTTTTTTTAAAAGCAGTTATGTGATGCACGGTGTCTTCTCGTCTGCACGTATGTGTTGGAAGTTGTTCAATACAGCTGTCAGCGTCTGTACGCTTGCCACGTGTCCCTCTAACACAGTAAATGGAGTAAGACAGTTGTGTATTGATGATTAAAAACTCTTCAGTTTTTAATTTTACATTTTATTTTTATACAATACACACACCTTCGTTTAAAATTTTCACATCTTACTCATACACATCTTTTGTCACACACGCATATTCACAAACACCTTTCTACACATAAACTCTGTTAAGCTTTCGAATCAAAATCTTCGCATGGCCACCACATCTTTTGTTGCTTCTGGGTTAGAATTTGTTCCTAACAATTACTCAGCTCCTTTGGCAAATGAGAATGCACCGGAGGCGTTTCATTTGATTCAGAGTTTCTTGTTAAACTCTGATATTGGTACTGCTCTAACCGCACCATCGAAGCTGTCTGCATCAAACATCAGAACTTTTTGGCAGACAGGTACTTATGATAATGGAGGAGAGACTGGGTCTCCGTCTATTGTTTTTGAATTTGAAGGAAACGAATTTGTAGTTACTCCAACTACTGTTCGTGATGCGTTGGGACTTGAGGATTTCAATTCTTTTACAATCTCTGTTGGTGATCCTGAGTTAGTTCGTATGATGAGGGAAATTGGATACTCTGGATCATTGGCAAAGATTGGTCAATTGAAGCGACCGCTCTTGAGAAAGGAATGGAGTTTCTTTTTCGACTGTATAACAAGGGCGTTCGGGAAGAAGTGTACCAACTGGGATGCGATTCCCACTGATAGTCTTCAAATCAGGTATTCTCTTCTTTATGGAGGTCATTTTGATGTTGCTAGGTTAGTTTTACATAATATTGGTGAGAAAATGCTAGAGAATAGGAATGTTGTTTATTTCTCTAGATTTTGTCAGTTAATATTCAACCTTTGCTGTCCTGATATTGAGATTTTAGAGAATGATGTGATTCCTTCTTTTAAATTGCACAAACGAATATTCTCTGATCTTACTAATAAAGATACCAAGAAAGGAGATGTTGGTGTTTTGATGTTGCCTGAGTATGTGCAACAATTTTTGATCAATTCACAACAACAACAATCACCTGCACATGCTGAAGCTGGACCTTCTGTGTCTCAATCACAGAGGTCAAAGCAATCAAAATTGAGGGCTGTTAAAAGTGCAAGGGTGAAGCCATCAAACGCTGAAGCTGGGGCATCAAATGCTAATGATATGCCTCAGAAGAAAAGAATGAAGAAAAGAAGAGCCAATAGGGCAAAGTCTGCTATTCTTGATGAAGAGACTGAAACTGATGAAGAAACTCTTCATCAGAGAAAACGACGATTGGTAGCAGCACAGTTGTTTGGTGCTGAGAATATCTCTTCAACTGTTGCTGATAATCTTGAGATTCCAAATGATGAAGCTGTTCCTGAGGACAGAGTTTTTATACAGACTGTTTTTCAAGATGAAGCTCCTACATCAAATGCTGATGTCGTTGAGGAAGCTGCACGTGAAGCTGCAGATGAAGCTCCTGAAATTCTTGTTCAGGAGGCTACAGAAAATGTTGAGCCACAAGGATTTTATATGGACATTGAAGCAAATCTCTCTATAAACTCTGAACATTTCCCAGAGGGTTTGGAAGCTGATCAAGATACTGTTGAACTTGCAGAATCTATGGCTTCTCACACTGAAATAATTTCTTTTGATCTTGAGAAGGGTGAGGAAGTCGATCAGTCTTTGGATGCTAATGCTACAAAAACTGTTGCTACAAATTCTGATGTTGCTGATAAGGATGCAACAGAGAATGTTCCTGTTGAAGCAGAGTTTGTTGTCAACTCTGAGGATGTTATTGTTCTTGAAGCTCTACAACAATCTGTTGTTGAGATTGTAACAAAAGAAGCAGAGTTCCTGCATACTGCAAACTCTGAGATTCCAGAACTTGCTGCTGAGAATATTCCTGCAGAAAATACAGCAGAGAATGATAATGATAATGATGGTTCTGATCATTCTCAAGAGGAGTTATTTGAGAGTCAAGCAAACTCTGATGAGCTAAGAGAGGTCAATCGCGCTACAGCTGAGCATTTTCAAGATATGTACTACAATAGATGGGCTGCTGCGGATTATATCTTTTCAGCACAGAGGGCTGCTGATTTTCTTGGTGATTCTGTAAAGACGATTTCAACTCCTGATATTCTTACAAGTCTGAAGGCTACTGTGATTCAAATTAAATCTCTCCACAACAGATTTGATGAGTCTCATAAGGAAGTCACTGCTTTGAGGAATGAAGTTGGTCTGAGAGATCTCACTCTGAAGAATGATAGGACTTACTACAATTCCATGTTCAAGAAGCAAGCTAAGGACTCTGATGATATTCAGAAGAGGCTTGGGAAAGTTGAGGAAAATCAGACTGCAATGTCTACTCAACTGTCTTCTATTTCTACTGCCATTGAATTGCTGACATCAGTACTTCTTTCTGATGATGTCAAAAAGGGGGAGAATGTGCCTAAAGACAAATGCAAAGACATTCAAGCTCTGAGACAGAAGGATGATTCTACTGATGGGGGAAGCAAAGGAAATAAAAGAAAGGTTGTTGTTCAAAGGCAAAGCAGGTCAAGAGTAAACTCTGGTAGACAAATAAACTCTGAAACGATAAACTCTGGTGGTCAATCTACTTCACAACTCAAGCGTTTAGTTGTTTCAACTAATCCATCTACTGATGAAGAGATTGCTACTAAGATATTCATGAAAGAGCATGGAAAGAATGTAACTATTGAAGATATCCAGGCTGAAGAGCAGATGCTTGCTGAGGAACACAAGAAAAATCTTGAAGCTGGAATCTACAAGAAAAAGGAAATCAAGGCTCCTAGAAAGAAAGAAGTTGGTATTTCTATCAAAGAGAATACACAACAGAGTATACAATATACAAGGAGACCTGTGATTGGAAACTCTGATAAGGGTAAAGGTATAATGATTGAAGAGCCTTACCTAGAGAAGAAAGATAATTCAACCTCTGACATTGCTCAAGTTGAAACAAGATTAGCCAAATCAACCTCTGACGCTGCTCAAGTTGATGTTTCTACTGAAGTTATGACAACCTCTGACGCTGCTCAAGTTGTACAGAAATCTACACTACTTCCAGGATTCAGCAAACCAAAAGTTCTTGAAGACTTAAAGCTTGAAGCTGTGAATTTTTCAGAAACCAGAACAGTATTGGGAAAAGAAGCCTTTGATAAATCTGGACTGGGTTCACACAGAGAAAGAAGAACTAATAACAGATCTCAAGACAAGTTTTCATTGGCAGAATTTGGAGTTGGAATTACTCAAGAAGGCCTTGACAAACTAGAATCTGTACAGATGATTTTTCACAAAGGAATCAAAAAGGAATTCTTGTTATATTTTATGGCTGATGGCAGAGTGTATAGATTTGGTGAATTTGATATCCAGTTAAAACTTTGGGAAGAGCTAGAGTATGTTCTATATCTACTTGAAGTAAAGAATAGAAGTACTTATGATGCTGCTCGAGTTTTGAAGGAAAGGATGATGAAATCCAAGGTTTTGAGTGGAGCTGGAGTATCAAGTGCATACATTCCGAAATACAGAGATGCACATGGAAAGTTGGTAGAAATGAAAAGGAATAGTGCTAGGTTCAGAACTACACTAAATAAAAAGGTTCTTGAGTTCAATCTAGAGTCTGATAAACCTTTTTATATCAGACTTGGCAATGAAATGAACAAAAACAGCATATATTCTTTGAGAGCTGCCATTTATCAAATTGGTGAAGATGAACCAGAAATGAAGGAGCTGAAGAAGATTATGATTGCTGAACTAGAAAGAGCTGAAAAGAAATTGCTATCAGACTATATCAGGACAGTGCCTGATATTCAAGAAATCAAGTAAAGTCTGACTGTAAGTTTTTATGTTTTCTATTCTAAGTCAAATTTAAACTCTGTTTTAAATTAAACTCTGTTATATGTTAAACACTGCATTTGTTAAATGTTTTTGACATCATCAATTATATGTTTAACTTGTACATTTTATTATGAACAAGTTGGGGGAGATTGTTAGATATAATTGCTGACGTTTGTTTATCAGTGTTTAAGCAACAGGTACTGACCAGAGTTTATCAGAAGCCGGTCAGAGTTTAATTAAACTCTGACAGGGTAAAGAGTTTAAAGGAAGCCGGTCAGAGTTTATTTAAAGTCTGACAGGGTGATAGTTGAATTAGCTGTCGATGCTGAATTGAAGATTCTAGAAGCAATATATTCTGAAGATGGAAAGAAGCAGAATATATTGATACAGCTAAGGAAACGGAATAGAAGACTGAAGCAATCCTTAATTGATATGAATTGTATAGCTAATTTATAGGAGTATCAATTAGATAAGGATTGTATGTAGCTGTGTACTATATAAACACAGATAGGTTATCCCTAGAAGGGATGCGAACATTGAATATATTATTCTTGTAACCTAGTAGCTCTTTGTGATTCATTAACATCACTAAGAGAGAATTATTTAATATAATTCAGTTTGTTGATTTACAAATCTGTGTTCTTGATTGTTATTCTCATACCTACTTGATTATATATTGTGTATTCGGCCTAACATTATGGATTGCAGATTTTGAAACGAGACATGATTAGTTTTGGTTACGATAAATTCTCCAGCCATTATGTTTCAAATTTCCAGAAAATTAATTTTTTAAACCAAAACTAATTTACCACTTAAATTTAATTAATTATACTAATTAATCAAATTCTTAACAATAAACCAAAAAAAACAAAAGCACCCCTTTTAACACTAACACAAAAATTCGAACACTTGTGAACTGTTGAACCCTTGAATAATAGAAATCAATATTCAAATCAAAAAGCCAAGTTCGATGATTTCTTTCTCAGAAAGTCCCAAAAACACAAAAGAACTTCAGTTTTCACGGTTAAAAGTGAATCAACAGTGACAAACAGTAAGTTTTTTAAGGTTTTCTTGCTTAATAATGGAGAAAACTATCGAATAGTTCTTGTTTTTGTGTGTATATCTTTGTAAGTATTGAAATCGACAAAAGCTTTTGATAGATCTGTAAAAAGTGAAAAGAAAAAAAAGCTAAGGCACGTTTAAATACTCTAAAAACTGACAGGGGTAAAAAGGTCTTTTCAGGTTTCGATAGATTTTAATGTACTCTCGATATTTTTCTGCAAGGGGTAAACCTGTCAACTGGACTTCGATAGATTTTGAAAACTATCGAGGTTTTTGAATTTTGAGAATTTAAAAGGTTTACAGAAAAACTATCGAACTGTGACTTTTAAAAAAACTATCGAGCATAGTTTGTTTGAAAAACTATCGAGGAGTTTAATTATTGATAAATTAAATCCTCCCGATATATTTTTCATTCTGTTTTTTAAAAACTATCGAGGATTTAAATATTTAATTCAGTAAATCCACTTCGATATATTTTTAAAAGAATCTCAAAAACTATCGAGAAATTTTTCGATAGATTTTCTTTTTCCCTTTCAAAAACCATCGAAATTAATTTCGATAGATTTATCATTGTACTTTGAAAAACTATCGAATTTCCTTAAATTCGATATTTTTGCTTCTGTCTTCTTTTTAAAACCTGTTCTCGTTTTAAAAATCAGACTTTTTATTTCCTGTCAAGTTTTAATTTTAATAAATCTGTTAAAAGTCATCAAAATCAATTCTTAACAGAAAATTCACAATTTTCTTAGAATAAAATCAATTAAATATCATTGAGTGATATTAACCAATTAAAATCTAATGAATTATGCTTCATTAATTTACAATGTTAAAACAAAGTAAATTAATTCAAATTAAATAGATGCTAAAATATTTAGAACAAATATTAGCACCTAAATAATTTTTAGAATTAATAACTAATTAAATGCCAGAAGATATATCATCCATAATTATGACATAAAATTAGTATAATAATCATAACTACGAGAATTGCTCCAGAAAATAAACTCACAAGTCCAAAGGATACAGCAATTCTTGAACTCATGTATTTACCAGGACTCTCTGCAGTTACTGACTTCTAATCAAAATAAATTAATCAGAAAGATTTAACATCCCAAGTTCACCAACCAGCTTATTGAAAGTGGATTCATCAAGCGGTTTAGTAAAGATGTCTGCAATTTGATCCTCTGTGGGTACAAAATGTAACTCCACAGTTCCATTCATGACATGCTCTCGGATAAAATGATACCTGATGTCGATGTGCTTCGTCCTCGAGTGTTGCACTGGGTTGTTTGAGATTGCTATGGCACTTGTGTTGTCGCAAAATATAGGAATCTTTGTCAACAGAAGTCCATAGTCACGGAGTTGGTTTCTCATCCACAATATCTGAGCACAACAGCTACCAGCAGCAATGTATTCAGCCTCAGCTGTTGATGTGGACACTGAATGCTGCTTCTTGCTATGCCAGGAAACCAATCTTCTTCCAAGAAACTGACAGCTTCCTGAAGTACTCTTCCGATCAATCTTACAACCTGCAAAATCAGAGTCTGTGTATCCAATAAGATCAAATCCTGTATCTTTAGGGTACCAAATGCCAAGATTTGGGGTCCCCTTAAGATATCTAAATATTCGCTTAACAGCTATTAGATGAGATTCTTTAGGATTAGACTGAAATCTAGCACACAAGCATGTTGCAAACATTATATCTGGTCTACTTGCAGTGAGATAAAGTAATGAGCCTATCATACCTCTGTAGCCTGTGATGTCAACCTTCTTACCAGTTTCATCCTTATCAAGCTTAGTGGCAGTTGGCATAGGAGTCTTTGCTGTAGATGAGTCTTCCATTTGATACTTCTTAAGAAGATCCTTGATGTACTTGGACTGACAAATGAATATACCATCTTGTTTCTGGTATACTTGCAATCCAAGAAAGAATGACAATTCACCCATCATGCTCATTTCATAACGACTCTGCATTAACTTAGCAAATCTCTTGCATAGATCATCATTAGTAGAACCAAATATTATGTCATCAACATATACTTGCACCAATATCAAATCATTTTTATGCTTTTTGACAAAGAGAGTTTTGTCTACAACACCTCTTGTAAAATCATTTTCAAGTAAGAATTCAGAGAGAGTGTCATACCATGTCCTTGGAGCTTGTTTGAGTCCATAGAGAGCTTTGAATAGAAAGTACACAAAGTCTGCCAGTTTTGAATCCTCAAAACCTGGAGGTTGTTCCACATACACTTCTTCTTCTAACTCCCCGTTCAGAAAAGCACTCTTCACATCCATTTGATATACCTTGTAATTGGAATGTGCAGCAAATGCCAGAAACATTCTGATGGCCTCAAGTCTTGCTACTGGTGCATAGGTTTCATCATAATCTATACCCTCTTCTTGAGAGTAACCTTTAGCAACCAGTCTGGCTTTGTTTCTCGTTACAATGCCATCTTCGTCCAACTTATTTCTGAATACCCATCTTGTTCCAATAACAGATTTTCCCTTAGGCCTGGGTACCAGCTTCCAAACTTTCTGCCTTTCAAACTGATTGAGTTCTTCTTGCATAGCAATTACCCAATCTGGATCATCTAGAGCATCTTCAACTTTCTTAGGTTCTGTTTCTGAAAAAAACCCAGAATAGTGACATTCATTTTGTGATGTTCTCCTAGTTCTCACTCCTGTGTCCGGATCACCAATGATCAAGTGAAAGGGATGATCTCTATTCCATACCCTTTGTCTTGGCAGATGCGATCTTGATGATTCTCCTTGTTCTAGATGTGGTGGAGTGTGACTAGTTGATCCTTCTCCTGCTCCCCCTGAGTTGTTGACGGTTTGATCTGTTGATTCTGAAGACTGACTAGTGGATCCTGTATGTTGAGGATTTCCACTTTGGTCACCACTTGGTCCAGAATCATTATCATTATGATTATTATTAATGACTGTAACAACTTCAGGTACTTCTTCATTGTCAGAGAGATCTCCTGATAGATTTTCAAATACCAAGGATTCAGAGTTCTCTCCTGTTTGCAGGCCTGGTCTTTTAGTGTCGTCAAATGTTACATTAAAGCTTTCCAACACCTTCTTATCTTCAATCACATATACCCTGAAAGCCTTAGATTCCAGAGAATAGCCCAGAAAAATGCCTTCATCTGCTTTGGCATCAAACTTGCCAAGATGTTCTCCATCTTTAAGTACAAAGCACTTTGCACCAAACACATGAAAATACTTCAGTGTTGGCTTCTTGTTGGCCATTAACTCATACGGAGTCTTTTCATGATCTTTGTTGATCAGGGTTCGATTCTGAGTGTAGCAAGCTGTATTCACTGCTTCAGCCCAAAAGTAAGTGGGAAGTTTTGATTCACTCAACATGGTCCTTGCTGCTTCAACCAAGGTCCTATTCTTCCTTTCCACTACTCCATTCTGTTGAGGAGTTCTTGGTGCTGAAAACTGTGTCTTGATATTCCTTTCTCTGAGCAGAAATCATTTAGAACTGCATTCTTGAATTCAGTTCCATTGTCTGATCTGATTGTCCGCACAGGTAGCTTAGCTTCCACTTCTATCTTCTTGATGTGATCAATGATTAGTTGTGTTGCTTCATCCTTTGTTTGTATGAACAACACCCACGTGTACTTGGAGTAGTCGTCCACCATCACCAATGCATATCTGTTTCTTGAAAGTGACATAACATTAATTGGACCAAATAAATCCATATGAATCAGCTGTAATGGTTCAGTAATACTTGTCATTCCTTTGCTTCCATGTGATGCTTTCTTCGACTTCCCCTTTTCACATGCTTCACATAGTCCCTCCTGATTGAATTCCATCAGGGGCAACCCTCTCACTAACTCTCTCTTTACCAAAGAGTTCATAGTTTTGAAGTTCAGATGTGAGAGCTTCTTGTGCCATAGCCAACTTTGTTCTGAAGATGCCTTTGCATAGAAACATGTAACTTCTCCTTCACTGGTAGAACTTAAGTCAGCTATAAACAAATTTCCTTTTCTCACTCCCAGTAGAGTAAGCTTCTCATCCTTCCTGTTGGTGATCAAGCACTTGTCCTTTCTGAAATCTACATTGTAGCCTTTATCACAGAACTGACTGATGCTTAGAAGATTGTGCTTTAATCCTTCAACAAGAGAGATGTTTTCAATGATGACATTTCCAGCTTTCAATTTACCATATCCCGTAGTGAATCCTTTGCTGTCATCTCCAAAGGTTACAATCGGGCCGGTCTTCTTAACCACCTCTGTAAGCAGGGACTCTTCACCTGTCATGTGTCTAGAACAGCCACTATCCAGAATCCACACAACCTTTGAGCTTTTAACCTTACCCTGCAATCACAGATTGATTAAGCGGACTTTGGTACCCAAAATTGTTTGGGTCCTGAAGGTTTAGATGATTTAACAGGAGTAACATTTAATTTAGTCTTACCATGTTTGATATTCATAGTATCTGTGGATTTAACATTATCAGTGCTATTGCTATTATCAGACATCAACTTAAAATAAGCATGCATGATGTTGTACTTACATAGCAAACACTCTTTCTTTCCACAGGGTTCATGATTATCAGGCATGTCAGACATGTTATGCATTTCAGAAGTATTAGCAGTTTCTACTTTAACCTTTTTACATGCATGTGTAAGGTGTCCAGCAGAATTACAAATAGAACACAACTTCCTAGATGCAATGGGAGAAGATGGAACCAATTCCTGATTAACAATCTTTTTCCTCCCATTCCTGTTCTTTTTAACATTACTAACTAAGGAACCTACTTCAGTTTTAGGTAAATCAGGTTTAGGTAATGCATTCTTTACTGATTTCCTAGGTAACTTAGTCTTTACCTCTTTTTCCTTCACTAAATCCTCCTCAAGCAATTCTTGAGCTATGAAAAGATCATCCTCATAAAAGAGAGGTGGAAACGGCTTAACAAAAACTGGACAATCAACATTCTTAAGAACATGTGGAGTATTCCTTTTGACAACTGAAGGTGTCACAGGGAATTCCAAAATCTTCTTACCAGCTTTCTTGTTATAGTCAAATCCTATAGCAGTTTTATTCTCTACGGCCTGAGTATCAATGATTTCCTTAGCCACTAGAGCGGAATTCTTAAAAGCATTCAGCTTCAAATCTAGATCTGAAATCTGCTTCCTGAGGATAGTCTCTATCTCATCATTACACTTGACCTTGTTCTCTAAGTACGCATTCTTTTGCTTAAGATCTTCTAATGTTACAGCTACAAGCTCTAGTTCTTCATTTTTAGATTCTAGCTTTTTAATCTTAAGAACTAGTTTAGCATTTTCCATTTCAGATGCTAGCATGCTTGTGTGTACATTAAACAATTCTACACTAAGATCTTGCACAGTTTTCTTGTACTCAGAATTAGACATATCAATTGTAGTTAAGATAGGTACCTGAGATGATTGAGGTGATTCCTCTGAAGAGTCAGCCATTAGAGCAACATTTACATATTCCTCCTCTTCATCCGAATCAGTATCATCCCAGTGCTTTCCCTCTGCTATGTAAGCCTTCCCTTTCTGCTTTCCAGAGAATGCCTCCAACTGCTGTTTAAGCTTGGCATTCTCCTTCTTCAACTCATCATAAGAATCCTTCTTTCCATAGACATCTTTCATGTCTCTTGCTTGACGAGGCTTCCGGCATTCAGTGGCGAAATGCCCTAACTCATTGCAGTTATAGCATCTTGATTTGCTCCTATCAATCATGCCTGTCTTGTAGCCTCCCTTAAAGCCTGTACTAGGTGTATAATTGCTCTTCTGGAATCTGTTGGTTGAGCCCTTGAACTTGTACTTAGGGTTTCTCTTGAAACGAATATGACTAAACTTTGCAGCTAAGTACGCCATGGTTTTGTCTTCCATTTGCTCAAGCTCTTCTAGGGTGTAGTAATCACTTTCATCAACACCCAGATTCACAGAGTCCATATCTGCTTCTATTATCACCTCCTTTCCAGCTCTTTGGGTTTGAACCTGAATCTCAGAAGTTATTGGTTCATCCACTACAAGTGCTGCTGATCTCACAAGTGCATTGTGCTTGCTGTCCACTGTCCCTGATCCGTAGATTATCACCCTTTGTTCCTGTTCCATCTCATAGGTCTTCAACTTGCCATAGATCATCTCTAATGACATCTTTGTGAAGTCAATTCTTTCCCTAATGGATGATGACTTGTGTTCTACATGATGGGGCAGCGTCATCATGAACTTCCTGTTCGATTCTCTCAGTGGATAGGTCTTTCCTTTCATTGCCAATTCATTGAGGAGCTTAGTATACTTCTCAAAGACCTGAGTTATACTTTCTCCTGGCAGGGACCTAAACGCTTCATATTGAGAAGTCAGAATGTCCAATCTGTTTTCCTGCACGTCTTCAGTTCCTTCCATTATTAGGTTAATGGTATCCCACATATGTTTCCCGCTTGTACAGTTCATCAACTGATAGCTCATTTCCTTGTCCGCGGAGTCCGCCAATATCAACATTAAACCGGTGTCCAATCGAATCAGTTCTTTGTCAGAATCTGTAAATTCACTTATATCCTTAGGTTGGGTGCCTGAAGGAATCCTGCTACCATCAGGAGCTGTAGATTCACTAACTGGTTTCATTGGTACAAACGGTCCGTTCTCTAATATGCCAATATACAACGGATTAGATGCCTTGATAAATAACAACATCTTCATCTTCCACAAACCGAAATCATCTCTAGTAAACGGGGGAACTTTAATACCAGCGGTTGTCTTTGGAGCACTCATGGTTTCTAAAAATTTCAAATTGTTTAAAATTCAAGAAATTCCAATTAAATGAAAAATTTTGAAAGTTAAAAAATTTGCTTCGAATTTTCACGCTACGTTTGATTTTGGTCTCATTCACCGGATCTGATTTGTATATCAATCAAGTAGCTCTGATACCAATTGTTAGGTCCAAAGTATCGTAGAAGGGGGGGTTGAATACGATACTCACAAATAATTTAATTTCGTTCGCGGATTAATCTTTCAGTTCTATAACGAAATCAAACACACCAAACCAAATCAAGTTTCGGGGAATATATCTTTTTATAAATATAAACCTCGAGGGGTGCTACAATTTCTAATCCGTAGATTAGCGTCAATGAGTTTAAGGTAACACAAATACAAAACAATAATCAAGTTCTGAGCACTATTAATTTCTCTGGTAATTTTCTCCGGCTCTTCTCTCTCTCAGTTATGTGTCTGTGTTGAATACCTTAACTGAAGAAGACACAATCTTCTCTCTGTATTAATTGTAGTCTGTCTTGAAAAACCATCGAATGAGAATTGTAGAAACAATCCTGGCTGTTGGATCTTCATCAACCTTTCAGAAAAGGAATTCTTTTCACCTGCTCCCATAATAAAAAACCATCGAATGAATAAAAATCCATCGAATTAAATAAATTAATTTGTCATTCGATAGTTTCAAAATCAAAACTATCGGATGCCAAACTAATTTACTTTGGTTTTTAATTAATCATTTCAACTACCATTCGATAGTTTTTCAATTAGAAAAACCATCAAATTTCTCTTTCTTGTCTTTAGTCCATAAATGATTCCACTGAGCTTCTGGGTGTTTAAGAAATAGACTGTATCAATTTCTTCTGAGACGATAAAACAACTTGATCTTTTTAGTGCCGTCACCTAGTGCAACTGGTCTGGTTCACAGATGAATAACACTTGATCAATTCTTATTTTATATCTTCAATACAATGCTGCTGATACGTCCCTTGTCCTTCTGGTTGCTTCATCACTGGAATCCCGTGGTACTGAACCCTAAATCATTCACATACTTCTGTCGTCTTGAAAGTCTTGTTTCTTTTGTTGTCACTGAGGCTTGAACATTTTCATGAACTTCTTTCCGTGACCTGTTTACGGACTTCAAGAATACATAACGTATTTTGATTTTTTGTGTTTACCTTTTCTTCTTTGATTCTGGATTCCTGTGCTTCAGTTAATATTATTGTCTGTCTTGTCCTTTGTTGAGTTGTAGTTATCTCTTTTAGATCTTATGTTACATTATGCTTTACAGCATCAATAGGAGTCTGTGGTGCGTGAAAAGATTCTGGTTTCTGCTTAACAAATCTCTCCAACCATACAAATGGCTCCAACGGATTACCCTGACCCTCCGGATTTTGCTGATGTCCTTGGCCATTCTGATTATTCTGGCCATCTTGATTCCCTTGACCATTCTGATTATTCTGATTGTTCTGCTTATTCTGATTGTTCTGATTATTCTGATTGTTCTGATTTGCCATAGCTTGCTGTATACCCTGAGCCACTGCTTGACCTATCATCGCAGCTAACTCAGCTTGGCTAACACCCAAGTTAGTCTGATTAGTAGTTCGATTACGTCTAGGAGGCATCTACAATATAAGATAACGAACGAATGAAGATAACAAGAATAGATAAGCAAAAGCGAATTAAAAACAGAAGTCGAAAGAATAGAGCAAAATGAAATGAGATTGAAATAGAGCACCCATACTAACGTCTACCCCATCTCACAGGTCAACCTAAATAGGTTTTCTACAAGAAAGAACCTAAGCTCTGATACCATCTTTGTAACACCCCCATCTATATCTAAATGATGGGCTACTTATTAAACCTTAAACCTGCAAACAGAGCACTAAAATAATCTCTAAATAATAAATAAACAGTCTAATAATCTCCAAGATAATATTAAACCTCCAAAACGGTTTAAAGCAGTAAATATGAAAAACCAAAATCTCTAAAATGATATTCAAGTCTAAATAACGATAGAAGTCTGCAAAGCCTAATCAATGATATAAAGGGGTGGCTCTCCATCACACAATCCCAGATCCCCCTAAGCACCTGCCAGAAAAAGAATACGACATGAGCAAATCGCCCAATACGGATTTGGAATACAGTTTATAAAACATAAAGCAGATATTCATATTTGACAGTTTATAATAAAACATTTATTTTAAAAAAATAAGCATGGCTGAAGCAACGAGGGGTTAAGATATTTCATACCGAGATCAGAACAGAACAAATACAAATATACACATCATAGGGTACCTAATGTGTGCAACAAACCGGATAACGTGTACGGCATATACAACGTCACCGTCAAATCAAATCACAAATCACAAATCATAAACTCTGGGTGCACCCACATATCCTGAAACAAATATCAAATGCGCAAAAGCTCGCCTCCTGAGCTATCAGAACAAAAGGATACGCCATGACCAATCACACTACCATGGAAGTGTCATGTCACTGGTGCCGCAATGACATGGCTGTAGTACCCCTACAGCTGGTTAACTCGGTATACCCTATATCACTAAGGGTTCAAATAATAAATTTCGCAAAACCTTTAAAATCACAGAAACAGATATTTTCAATATTTCCAACAGATATAAAATATACGCAATATTAGAAAATTGCAGAAACATATATTTAAATATTTCGAAACAGATATAAAAATATTTTTCAAAGTTAGAACAAATTTCAGAATCGAAATGATTAAAAATTAAACGAAAAGAGTTGAGGTCAAAACGGATTTAACATAAATATTCGTAAGAGGAGTAGCGCTGAATAAAATAGAAGAGAATCCGTACCTTAAAATCGCAAATCTCTAACACTGTAATCCACACACGATCGGCTAAGTTCCCCGCTCCCGATCTAATCACAAAATTATAATTTATAATTAATAATACATCTCTTTACAAATTTAATATCTAAATTCTTTATTACTATTAATGAATTATTGATTACCTCCTACACACTGACAATGGCTAACATGTTCAAAAATTTAACCATTACAAATACCTGTATCAACTCTTACATATCAGACGAGTTCATTATATATTATTAAATATTAAAAATTGAATGACCATGGCTTAATAACCAATCATGCTAAAGATTATATTAATATATAACCATACACAAACACACGCATGTGGTACATATTTAATTTTTTTTATTTATTTATACAAACTTGGCTACGAAAACAATAGTAGACGATTTGGTTAACTTAAATTATATAAAATACAATGCCATACTAGCCATATTATATAGTAACTAAAAAGAATATTAGTTAAGACTAAGAACATAATCTAGACACTAATAACTATAGAACCAAGTTTCAGTAGTGATGCTAATGTGTGATGTACAAACATGGCAGCATAATTATTAAAATAATAATTGATGATCAACTATTAAATATAAAACAATCACTACATTAATGGTTCCAAAACATAACTCACAGAATTCATATCCCAGACTTTTGTCAATAACATCTCTACACGAGATTATACCATAAAAATATAAAACAAATAACATCACTTTTAACTCTACATAATGCTAGGACCAACTTACAATTAATATATAAACAAAACCACTAACAAGGCCGGAGTTGATAACACAATAGGGAAGCACAAATATATATAATTAATTATTGAAGGATTGTAATAGTATGTAAAAGAAATTGTCTTACTAGTACGCTATTGAACGTTTAGCCTACCACTCTGTTCTTCGTTCTCTCCTCCGTTTCCCAATACTCCTCTCTCTGCGTAGCCTTGATTTAGGGTTTTAATATTAGACTCAGTTCTTAAAACAACAACAGTGGGTGTAATATATAGGGCACCAATATTCTACAATTTAATTATCTGAATACATAATATTTATCCTTTTCCTTTTCTAATTAACTAATATATTTAATAACTTATTTTTATTATAATACAATTATTATTATTATTATCTAAAATTCATGTATATTACAATTGGATATCTTGACATCTCAATATGAATCATTTAGGTCACTTCCCGGTGAAAGTATAACTCAGGTCTTTGAGAAATATACTAAGCTATTAAATGAATTATCAATGAAAGGGAAAACCTATCCTCTGAGAGAGACAAACAGGAAGTTCATGATGACACTGCCCCACCATGTAGAACACAAGTCTTCATCCATAAGGGAAAGAATAGATTTTACTAAGATGTCATTAGAAATGATCTATGGCAAGCTTTAGACTTATGAGATGGAACAAGAACAAAGAGTAATAATCTATGGACCAGGGACAGTGGACAACAAAAATACTGCACTCGCAAGATCAGCTGCACTTATAGTGGATGAACCAACAACTGCAAATATTTAGGTTCAAACCCCTAGAGCTGGAAAGGAAGAGATAATAAAGGCTGAGTTGGATTCTGCAAATCCAGGTGCTGATGAAAGTGATTACTACACTTTAGAAGAACTTGAGAAAATGGAAGACAAAACCATGGCGTACTTAGCTGCAAAGTTTAGTCATATTTGTTTCAAGAGAAACCCTAAGTACAAGTTCAAGGGTTCAGCAAATAGATTTTAGAAGAACAAGTATTCTTCAGGCTCTGGCTCTAAGGGAGGCTACAAGACAGACATGATTGACATGAGCAAATCAAGATGCTACAACTGCAATGAGTTAGGGCATTTTGCCACTGAATTCCAGAAGACTCGTCAAGAAAGAGACAAGAAAGGTGTCTATGAGAAGAAGGATTCTTATGAAGATTTGAAAAGAGAAAATGCAAAGCTGAAACAACAACTGGAAGCAATATCTGGAATGCAGAAAGGAAGAGCTTATATTGCAGAGGGTAAAAGCTGGGATGATACTGATTCGGATGAAGAGAAAGAGTATGTAAATCTTGCCCTAATGGCCGACTCTTCAGAGGAATCACCTCAATAATCTCAGGTACCTATCTTAACTACAATTGACATGTCTAATTCTGAGTATAAGAAAACTGTACAAGATCTAAGTGTTGAACTGTTTAATGTACATACAAGCATGCTAACATCTGAAATTGAAAATGCTAAACTAGTTCTTAAGATTAAAAATCTGGAATCTAAAAATGAAGAACCAGAGCTTGTAGTTGTCATAATAGAAGGTCTTAAACATAGGAACGAGTACTTAGAGAACAAGTTCAAATGTAATGAAGAGATAGAGACAATCCTTAGGAAGCAGATTTCAGACTTAGAGTTGAAACTGAATGCTTATAAGAACTCCGCCCTAATTGCTAAGGAAATAATTGATAATCAGACCTTAGGGAATAAAACTGCTATAGGATTTGACTACAGCAAGAAAACTGGAAAGAAGCTAGTGGAGTTTCCTGTGACACCTCCAGCTGTCAAGGAGAATTTTCCACACATTCTTAAGAATGTTAACTGTCCAGTTTTCGTTAAGCCTGTTTCAGAACCTATCAATGAAGGAGACTTAATCATTAGACAAGAATTGCTTGAGGAGGATTTAAAGAAGGAGGTAGAGATAAAATTTGAGTTGCCTAGGAAGTCAATAAAAACTGAATTACCTAAAACTGATATAGACAATAAAGTGGGAAAGGCTAAAAAGAACAGGAATGGGAAAGCATGTGTTATTAATCAGAATATTGTTACATCCTCTCCCATTGCATCTAGGAAGTTGTGCACTAATTGTAATTCTGCTGGTCACCTTACACATGCATGTAAAAAGGTTAAAGTAGAAAATGTTGTTACTTCTGAAATGCATAACATGTCTCACATGCCTGATCTTCATGAACCCCGTGGTAAGAAAGATTGCTTACTTTGTGCATACAATATCATGCATGCTTATTTTAAGTTAATGAATGCATCTGGTAGAACTAGCATTGAAACTGAGAAATCCACAGTCAACATGAAAGTCAAACATGTCAAGATTCAATCAAATGTTACTCCTGTTAAAGTTTCTAAACCTTTAGGACCCAAACAAGTTTGGGTACCAAAGTCCGCTTAATCAATCTGTGATTGCAGGGTAAGGTTAATAATGCAAAGGTCGTGTGGATTCTAGATAGTGGCTATTCTAGACACATGACAGGAGAAAATTCCCTGCTTACAGATGCGGTTAAGAAGACCGGCCCGATAGTAACCTTTGGAGATGATAACAAGGGATTCACTACGGGATATGGTAATCTGGAAATTGGGAATGTCATCATTGAAAATATCTCTCTTATTGAAGGATTAAAGCACAATCTACTAAGTATCAGTCAGTTCTGTGACAAAGGATACAATATGGATTTCAGAAAAGACAAATGTTTGTTCTCAAACAGGAAAGATGAGAAGCTTGCTCTACAAGGAATAAGAAAAGGAAATTTGTTTATAGCTGACTTAAGTTCTTCCAGTAATGGAGAAGTCCAATGTTTCTACAGCAAGGCTTCAACAGATCAAAGTTGGTTATGGCATAAGAAGCTCTCACACTTGAACTTCAAAACTATGAACTCTTTGGTAAAGAGAGAGTTGGTGAGAGGGTTACCCCTGATGAAATTTCATCAGGAGGGACTATGTGAAGCATGTGAAAAAGGGAAGTCTAAGAAAACATCACACAGAAGCAAAGAACTGACAAGCATTTCTGAACCTCTTCAGCTGATCCATATGGATTTATTTGGTCCAGTAAATGTCATGTCAATTTCAAGGAAAAGATATGCATTAGTGATGGTTGATGTAAGATCCGTGAACTTTATTAATAATATAAATTGTATTATATGTGTAGAATACTTATTATGAAGTATTTCTAGTTATAATGATAAGGATTGTTAAGTGTTTATGTGTAAATTGGTGTGTCGAAAGCCCCGTTCAAATATTTTGTCATTTGAAAATATCTTCAATTTTGAGCCCCGTTTTGATAATTCAAGGGCCCCGTTGAAATTTTGTTCATCATTATTATTCCTTCGTCATTTGTGTTCGAATCATTATCGAAGGATTTCTTTGTATTATTATATCCCTTATTATCCGATATGATCAATAGAAATTGTTTTGTTCAAAGGAAGAAAAATTATTCTAAACCATAACCCTAATTTTCTAGGGTAATTGATATATCGTCCGTATCAATAAATACATCTGTTATAGCCCCAGTATTCTTGAGCATTAGTTATATAAATGATATATATTGATTTGGATAACTATCAGTCTTTTTGGATAGCTATCACCTCGTAAAACGTGTATTTTACATTATTAGGGTTTTAAAGCGAACCAGTGGATCAATATCGATCCAAAAATGTCGTTTAGGTTATTATTTTCTACTAAGTATAAAAAGGAGAATCGTACATTATACTTCATATAATCCGTATTAAAAATACAGAAAAATATAAAATTCCCGAACCGTGTTCTTCGTGTTCTTGAAAATCAAAATCAAATTCGAAGGTGTTATTGAAATCCAAATTCAAAGTTCAAGTACTCAAATCAAAGATCTTGAGCTCTAGTTTCAGAATCTTCCAACCTCATCATCATCTGGTAATTTTTCGATTTTATATGAATTTTTCAAATTTCGAATTAAAATTAGGGTTTATATTCGAATTAGGGATTTTCATTCTGTTGATTCTCCGTTCAATTGATTGCTTCCAACATGTTCCTAGGGTTCTAATTAGTAAGAATCCATGCTTTAATTTCATGTTTATGTTCAATTTTTACGGGTTTGATTTTCGGGTTTTGACCCGAATTCTTCTTTTTAATAGTCCGTTCTTGTTATTGATCTGACATAATTTTGGATATAGGGCTTTCATTGTATGTGTTCTTAGCTTCATTTTAACATAAAGAACGTAGAGTTTCATGTAAGATTTTAGTAGATTGGAAAATTGGTTTAAGGTCGCCGGAAAATAGTCGGGTTTGAAGTTCCGGTGATGATTTTGGTTTGTTTTTGATCGGAATGTATTGGTATGGTTATGAGGAGTGTTTTGGTATCAAAAGCCCCAATTTTTGATGTGTTTTTGGCTCGCCGGATTCTGGGCAGGTCACCGGATTCTGGGAATTTTCCGGCAAGTTCTTGGCGACCCGTGACCCGATCTAGTAACCCGTTTTCTGACCCGGTTTCAATCTTCAAAACCCTAATTCATTTTCAGAAAACTGTTTTTGAATTTATTTTTTTAAATTTAATTCGAAAATAGTTTAATTATTTATAAAAATCATATTTTTATTTTAAAAATACATTTTTAAATTCAGAAAATTCTGGAAAATTATATTTAATTATTTAAATTCGAAAACTGATTAAATTTAATTACTTTAATTATTTTTAATTAATAATTAATTAATTTAATTAATTGATTAATTCTTTTAATCAGTTAATTCTTAATAATTAATTATTAATTAGATTTAATTAATTTAAATTAAGTTTAATTATTTTCTAGCTTGATTTAATTATTTAAAAATAGTTGGAGTGTTTAAAAAGTGTCAATTAATTTTTGTTAATTGATTTAATTGCTTTTAAATACTTATAATGGGATTAAAAATCCGATTTTTGATTTAAAAATTATTTGTGACTTATTTAAATTCAAATAAGCCTCGAATATTGTTTTAAAAATATTTATAAGTGTTATATGGTTTATATGAGTCGATTAATGTGTGTTAATAGTCCGTAAATGCCCGTACGAGGGCTAATGTCTGAGTTTTAATTACCGTAAAATTAGACCGGGCCTCCGATAAGTGCCCGGTTACTTGTTTAAATGTGATAATGATTATGATTGTGTGTCGAGGATAGAATGCAGATAGTTAGACTTACTGTTATAAGTTATTTATTATAGAATCGAGTTCCCGGAGCAAGGGAAAGGGGAAAGTAGAGTGAACGAGATACAATCCCGTTAGCGACGTAGACCAGGCAAGTATCTGTGTCTTTACTTGTGATAAATTGTTATTGTTTTCAATACTTAAATGATTGTTATTCCCAGAACAAATCAGATTATCAAATCTTCACCCCGTATTTGAATAACTGATTCCATTTCCTTGAATATTCCTAATTCTTTGATTAATCCAGAATCATGTTGGTTATCGGAAACCTTCACCTTCAATTCATTTCATATTGAATACGACCATTGATTATTGACTACCACCGTTGATTATTGATTACAACCATTGATTATTGACTACCACCATTGATTATTGATTACAACCATTGATTGTTGACTACAACCATTGATTAACTTCTTGAACGAGTACATCGTACCGTTGAAACCATTCCACTATTATTTCTCGAACTTTATTTGATATTGAGCAGTTGAAGCTCTTTTGCAATATCTTGACATTGCGCATTTATTTTGTTAAGCATGTTATTGCTTGTCCTCTATGATGGAATTGGCACGTTTTTAAATAGGACCAGTAATGGTCGGGCCATATTTATGGTCGGAATAATTTAAGGCCCAGTGTAATAACCCCAAATTTTGGACTTAGTTAAAATTTTTTGATGAATAGTAAATGTGATGGATAGTAAATTTGCTGATGGAAAATTTTTCAGACCACACTATGTGGATGATATGGAATGAATGTTTCGAAGTTATGTTATTGATGTATAGGAAGAATAAAAGAATGTAAACACGATCAGAATCAGGATATTCCAACTTTAAATTTTGATCACTATTCATCAGACAATCAAGGGTGAATTGATTTGATCATTTTGAGAAAGTGTGTAGGATGAGAAATCCATGATCATACCTTAAGACAAGGAGAGAAATCAAGGAGGTATCCGTAGCATTGGTACATATGAACGTTTTTAAAATCACCTGAAACTATCGCGAAACAAAAGCGTAACAAATTATGGATTAAACCCTAACCAAAGGAGGAGTATTATATAAGATCATCAAGTGCAATATATAAGAGGATTGAGGATACAAATGATGACATAAGCATGATGCAGAGGAGTGACATATGCATGACAAGGTGATGACAAGGTGATGAATCACCACCTTGTCACCACTTTCACCACCACCACAAGTTCAAAAAGAGGCATGTCATGGGTGACAAGGCTTGTCATTAGCCACACAAATTAAATAATAAAGTATTAAGTGTATTTAGACAAAACAAAAGAAAAGAAAATCAAGGAAAACAAATCAAGAAAAGATGCATCTTGAAGAACAAGAGCATTCGGCTTTTTCTTCTTCTCCAAAACCTTAAGAAAATTTCTACCACTTTCACTCAACCATAAATCAAGTTCTTGGGCTCTAAATCATCCTCATCCATAAACTAAGGTAGATCTTTAATCTTAGCTTCATCCATGATTGATAGCTTGGTCAAAAATGGATTCAAAGTTGATGATGAATAGTGATGTGAATAGTAATCTCATGGAATCTTGTTTTGTTTTGAAGTTTTTAGGTTTGATTAGCATAGTTAAGGAGCAAGGAAGGATATACCATCCATATATAGCTTTTGTTAAGTCCCAAGGAAGGTATAAAACTTCTCCCCTTTTGAGATTATGCTTTGATTTTAGTAGTTATAAGTGGTTGGTTAGAGTTATGTTGTAATGAAGCATGTATGCATGATTTTGAGTATGTTTAATGGTTAATCTATGGATAAACCTATGAACTAGGGTATGATCATGTTTGGACATAAAACTTGTAGTATTAACTTGAGGTTGGATGGTTGGTTGATTGGTTGTTGATTGGTGGTTGATTTGAGTGTTTAAAACACGGGAATCGCGTTTAAGCGTCATTACCATGTCGAACTTTACTTAGGTAGTTTGGACAGAGATCACGAATACTCTAAAGGGCATAAACATAAGGTTTCTGACCATGATCATATAGGCCCTGTTTCCTAGTTTGTTTTAGCGAAAGAATCGTATCGTTTTGATTTACGGTTTAGGAGAAATGTCCGTTTTAGCGGTTTCGAATAACTAAGTAGTTCATTGCATGAACTTTGAGATTGTGATCAAGCCCTTTTAAAATGGAATTGGGTTGAGATATTAATATGGATACTAGCATGTATTGTTAGGAAGGAAAACTAGAAGGTTTTGAGTTAAAAAGATAAGTTGGTGATTTTATAAAAATACGCGAACGAAGGTTGCGCGAGTGAAATACCCTTAAGGGGATGGTTAAAAACAAGGAATTAGTAAAGGAAAAGTACTTGGGTTTTGTGAATAGATTTCCACCCAAACTTTTGACTTAAGAGTTTACGGAATGTCATAAGGTTATAGATGACCGAGAGCGAGACATTTGTTTTTCTTTAATAGAACTTGAGTGCTTAAGTTATAGCACATAAATTGGTTCTAGGGGACTGACTGTGAATTGTGTATCTTGTTATAGATCGACGAGCACCCTCTCAAGCCCCCACTATCACACCACCAAGACACCAAGGCAAGTTTTCTCATTCCATGCTTTATTTTAAATTATACTATTCTGATGATGCATGTGATATGTATTATGCATGCTTTCAAACCTCACATCGTACATAGATGTGATGGTATAAAATTGTTGAGATGAACTATATGCATATGGCATTATGCATGCTTTCAAACCTCACGTCGTATATAGATGTGATGACATTAAAATTGTTGAGATGAAATATATGCATATGATAGATGCATGCAAGTTTTCAAAGCCTACATCATATAAATGATGCTGTTGTGATTTTGTGATTGATATATATACATATTCTGTTTTAATGCTGTGAGAAACTTTATAAACTGTTTACGCTTTTAGTAAAAGTTTTCGTAAGATATAAGGTTTATATGCTAAGTAAATACTAGATATAAACCGAGGTTTCAAAGGCTCTAAGTATAGAGCAGTCGTACGATGATTTTAAAATAATAGACCGGGAGTTAAATTACTACTTTATTTTAATAATACTGTCAGATACTGGAGGGTCCAGGGACAGCTATGTTTTATATATGATGATTAAATATTCCAATATATATATACTATTGGATATTTAATGTGTGATATTAAATAATATTATTAAAAATATTATTTTGAATATTTATTAACTAAGTGAATATTATTTTGAATATTCATTTAAGTGGATTATTATTGAATAATAATTCAATATTTATTATTTGGGTATTTATTAAATATTCCAAATATGATTTAAAAATCATAGAACCTTATTATATGATTTAAGGTTCTACTATTTACACAAAAAAAATAAATCTCTGATCTTCTGGAAAAGATATTTAAAACAGAGATTCCCAACTATTATCTTAAGATATTTAAAGATAATTAAATGCGAATAGTGTTTTCTAACTCCTCGGAAATTGGGAATCTAGTTCAAGAAGTCGAGGACAGAGTTTTACTTCCAGTGTTCCTCTAGAATACCTATAGCTGGGGATGACTCCCCCATTCAAATAAAGAATTTCAAACTTGCTAAACTCTGAAAATTTCAATAAACTCCCTGGTCATGATTTCAAAATACGTGGTAATTATCTGTAGTTTTGTTGACTAATGCCAACCCACACTGTGACTTACTCCCTTCAAATACTCTGGAGTAAGGAATTCTGAACGGTTACAAAGTTTTTGACAAGTTTTGTACTTGGGGGAAATAGGATTAAATTCCGATTTCCGTTTCATTGATATTTTTCATCATGGGAACTGAAAGGGCTTACACGGCAATGAAACAGGTGCCGGGGTAGTGCCAAAAATTATCAAGGCTTACTCGGTGATGAAACAGGCGCCGAGGTAGTGATCTCTTGCGTGCTAAGGCTTACCCGGTGATGAAACAGGCGCCGAGGTAGTGATCTCTTAGCACAGTGGCTCGTAGGCGGCCAGGGTGATAACCGAATAGGAAGTCGTCCTTCTGCTAGTAGAAAAGTTACGTTACGATACAACGGCTGATCACCGTGTATCGGGTGTTCCAGTATATCCCCTTCCTTCTAATTGGAGTTGTGCTGCACATTGTAACAAAAGCCTAGGCGCTGAGTTACCGATAATGTGACAGTGATGAGTAATGATGTTCCTCATACAGTGGTTGTACTGTATGGTATGTTTTGATGAAAAGAATATTTAAACATATCGTTCTGTATACGAACGGAGTTTTAAAGGTTTTCAATTATGATATCAGCTTACATATATGTTTATGCTGCTATATCTTATTGTCGAGCCATAGTGCTCAGTCTTGCTTCTTTTATGAAAAGGTGTTCATTACTGATATTTTACAGTATTTTGAACAGTATGAGATATCTAAATAGATATGTGTGTATATATGTCGAGAATGTGTTTAAGAGATACAATATATTGAACTGTATAGTATTTTGAATCAATGGATAAGCTTTAAGCCTTGATTCCAATGTTTAATATCTATTTTAAAAAGATATGTTATGAGTCTTGGTTCATTATATTGATACCAAGGATTTCTAAATGATTTACGAAGAGTATTTGAGTATGATTATAAGTCATACGGTATTTTGAACGGTATATTATTTTGGGGACAGACCCTAGTAGTGTTAAAAAATTTGATCCCATATGGATTATCTTCCTAAAAGGTTTAAAGATTTAAACTGGAATAGATTTCTTGCTGAGCGCTATTAGCTCATTCTTGCTTTATTAAATCTTTCAGCATGAAGAAAACGTTGACGATCCACCTCGTGTTACGAGAGTAAGGGAATGGAGAGACCACCCTTGAGTTAGTTCAGCAGGATGGATACTGCCGGAGTTAGCAGAATAGTTGCAGCTTGAATTAGTAAGAGTTGTTTCCGAGTAGGTTGTATTATTAAACCTTGTATAGAACGGTGAGGTCTATTATTGTAACTTCAGGTAGAGGTTGTAAATAATAGATGAGATCCTGGATAGTACATTTGAGTTGTAATAACAAATGTTACTTATTGTTGCTCATTTCCAAGGCTATAACTTGTGTGTGTTCGTAAGTGATTGGGGTCTTTGGAGTTGTATTATTATAATGTTGTAAGTAAGGTATGTATTGTATGATTGATGGAGTGTGACAACCCAGATTCATGACCCCGGATCTGGGGGTGTTACAGAAATGGTATCAGAGCATTAAGTTATAAAGTTGGATATGAGAGTGTTAAGAGTTATATCGAAGTAAGAGAATGACGAGAGGACTCATATAGAGCTCGTTAAGTGGGCTACTAGAGGTAGTGCCATTGAGGATGTTAAGATTAAAGAGTTTAGTTGGGGACTTATCGAAGGACCGATAGGACCATTGGAAACCATCATAATGATGAGACGAACATTTAGAATTGTACACGGATTATCAAGGACATTAAGATAAGACGCGGAGCAGAGTTTCGGTTACAGTTGGGGTAAGGTCGGAATGGCCAATACCAATGGATAACTTGACTTAGTAAGCACCTAAGTGTTTGTAGTTCATCGTAGTTGCCCACGAGAAGGCAACACATGTGAAGATTAAGACGTTATAGCCCCTTACGCGATCTGTATTACTAAATTGCGTGGACAAGTTAAGGCATTATCTTGTGTATGAGGTCCAAGCCCTGAGAACAACGATTCCACCAGAGTTGGTGTCTTTTCCGTAGATGGGTATTTTGTTACCTAAGAAGAAGACTTTTGCGTACATATAGTACCAGAACGTTATCGTGAGACGAACGTGCTAAATCGCATCGCGAGTATATTTCGTACGATAGGCCATGATGGCTCAACTCGGAAATCAAAGATATGACGAATGGATAGCGTGATTCTGATAAAGATATGTATGGTTGCAACGAGCAATGCGACAATCTCAGGACCTACGAGGAATGAGACCTATAGTGGCCTAGGGTTGGAGTCATTCGATACGACTAGTGTTAAGAAATTACATATACGTTAAGGGACCTCCGTCTTTTGAGGATGTGTTGATGCGGCCGTAAGAGGCCCAATCCCTGTACGATTATCGGGGAATGGCGAATATGTTTCGAACTCCTGACCTATTTAAGGACTTGTACGATTTTGAGGTACCGTTGGTTAGTACCCTAAGCCATAAAGGCAGAAAGATAAGATCATCCTCGTACGGGTGATGTTAGAAATTATGATGACCATTGACTTTTTGGTATCTACTTGCTGGTACACGCCTCAATCTAAAACTGTTCATGCCTGTGTTACCTTGAATAGTTCATGTCAGGTAACCCTTCTAATTTCCTACTTCAACTTGGGATGCAACCAACAATTGTTAAGCATTCATTTTATTTCTTCATATTTGGACTCCTCAGTCAAGTTCATAAATATCTAGCTATGTGTTTAAAACATAGATGATGTATATTTTAGAAACTACTCGTAAATTCTCTTCCTCTATTAAGGAGAGATTTGCACATCAGACGTTGAAATCGTAGAAAGGATATCAATTTGATATTGATATTCCAAATTCAATTCTACCGGAGAATTTGACAAAGTTTATGTACGGAGACCCCTTTGGGTGGACCATTTCACTAATGAAAAATGTTTGGTGGGAGGTTATCGATTGTTCCGATACCAAGAACCGTCTATTTTAGACCTTATATTCTATTCAAGGGTTATAATTACCTTGTTCGTCCCAAATTTATTTACCCTTCTTTCAATTCATTTTCCGAGTAGTCAAAATTTTGTTTTCTTTCCTTCAATGGCTAGATGTTAAGATTTTGTGCTAGCAGATTGAAACTGTCTAGTTATATACGCTATTAAGAATGACTAGTTAATTGTTCTAACTAGTTGAAATTTTAAGGATATGATAAAAATCTAGCTAATCATCCTAGCTAGATGTTGCATCCCAGACTACTTGAACTAGAAAATTCTGTTCAACTAGTTGTTAATGTTTCTTGAAGTGAACTAGTTATTGTATCACTAAGTTCAACTTTCTGTCAAATTTATATAAGTGAATTCACGATGCATTTGTATGCAGTGAAGTATGATGAGAAAATTTTCAAACGATAATTTGATTGAGACCTAACCAGGTCGCCCCCTCAGCGAGAATTTTTGCAAAGTTTTTTTTATATATATAAAGCATTCTGTTGCTTGAAGTATTCTTGGTACCATGCAAGTATTTTCCTTAGTATTTGGAAAAAAGGAGAGTGTTGAAGCTGAGAGCTAAAACAAATGAGCCGATAAATTATGAATCGAAGTTTACGGAAATTGACAAGGTTTGTTTCGCATGATGCGAATTCAGAATAACGAAGTCTCTGAAACGACTGATTATGTTACCTTGGTTAATGAAACGACTATGATAGAAATGGAAGCAAAGTGGACGAGAAAGAAATGTGAATAAAGAAAATAGATTGAGAAAGAAAGAAGGTAAGAATTCAGATTGTCGGACGAGGGAACGATTGACCTCCAAGGATGTGAAACTTGTTTAGCGACTGTGATGGATACGAAACTGGAAGTACCTAGTGTACAGAATATCCCTGTGGTTAACGAATTCGAGGATGTATTCCAGAAGATCTTCCGGGGTTACCACCCGATAGAGAAATAAAGTTTGTTATAGAATTAGCTCCAAGAACGACGCCAGTTTCGAAGGCCCCGTACCGACTAGCTCCAGTCGAGATGAAGGAATTAGCCGCTCAATTGTAGGAATTGTTAGGGGAAGGAATGATAAGACCAAGTACGTCACCGTGGGATGCACCCGTGTTATTGGTGAAGAAAAAAGACGGCAGCATGAGGCGGTGCATAAACTATCGAAAGCTGAATAGGCTAACTGTTAAGAATGAATACCCCTGCCAAGGATCAGTGATTTGTCCGATCGGCTGCATGGTGCAGTTAAATTCTCGAAGATTTATTTGAGAACGGGATACCACCAGTTGAATATTAAACCTGAGGACGTACCCAAGACTACGATTCGCACCAAGTATGGACACTACGAGTTTTAGTGATGTCGTTGGGCTAACGAATGCCCCTGCAACTTTCATGGACTTGATGAATCGAGTTTTCAAGAAGTATTTAGATAAGTGTGTCCTAGTGACATCGACAATATTTTGGTTTACCTCAAAGACCGAGGAAGAACATGCAGAACGTTTGAGGATAGTATTAGAAACACTGAGGAGGGAAAAGTTATATGCCAAGTTCTCAAAGTGTGAATTTTGGCTAAAGGAAGTACAATTTTTAGGACATGTGGTCAACAGTGAAGAAGTGCTGGTTGACCCCAATAAGA
Source organism: Heracleum sosnowskyi (assembly GCA_030848705.1). Lineage (NCBI taxonomy): Eukaryota > Viridiplantae > Streptophyta > Magnoliopsida > Apiales > Apiaceae > Heracleum > Heracleum sosnowskyi. The sequence continues at coordinate 75,213,416 of CM061237.1, forward strand.
TAAAAGCTGTTTCGAACTAGAAAAGACCAACCACACCAACCGAGGTGAGAAATTTTATGGATTTAGCCGGATATTACCGAAGATGTGTACAAGATTTTGCTAAAATAGCAGCCCCGCTGACCAGACTTACCCGAAAAACTGAAAAGTTGAATGGACCGAGAAATGTGAGAAAAGTTTCCGGGAATTAACGAAGAGACTAGTCACCGCCCTGTGCTGGTACTACCAGACGGGACGGGAGATTTTGTGATCTGTAGTGATGCATCACATTGAGGATTAGGGCGTGTGCTTATATAGCACAGAAAGGTAATTACGTGTGCATTCATACAATTAAAGGAATATGAATTTAGATACCCTACGCATGACTTAGAATTGGCAGCAAGGGTTTTCACTTTAAAGATTTGGAGGCACTAATTGTATGGAAAGAAGTGCGGGATTTACACAATCATAAGAGCATTAGATACGTTTTACAGGAAGAAGGTACTGTAATAATAGAAAAGATAGCTAAAGCTAATCAAGGATTATGATGGTGGGATTCTTTACCACCCAGGGAAGGCCAATGTGGTGGCCAATGCCCTTAGTAGGAAAAAGAGACTTAAGATGATAACATCATCGGATAAGTTAATCCAAGGATTTGAGAAAATGAAAATTGAGGTTAAGCTAACCGGAAATGGTATTGACAGACTATTTGAGATTGCAATGCAACCGGAATTGCTGCAGAAAATCAAGTTATGTCAAGAACGAATGACGAGTGAAGGTATAAAGTCAATGTTGAAGAAAGAATTAAAGACTGAGAAAGATGATAAAGGAATCATAAGGTATTTTTACCAAGTTGGGATTCCAAATGTTCAAGAGATAAAGGATGCTAAATTTTTTCGGAATGACTAATATGAGGAACTGAAAGGATGAAGTTTGAAGTTACGAGAACAACAAGGATTATTTAAACGTCCTGATTGAGCCAGAATAAATTAAGGAATAAAGATCTATCATAAAGAGACAGCCACGCAGAGAGTACAAAAAGGTAAAGAAAATTTAGGAAATGTGACTGGTGGCCGGATAAATAAAAGGATTTATCAATTGGTAAGTATGTTAGATATAATTGCTGACGTTTGTTCATCAGTGTTTAAGTACCAGGTACATATCAGAGTTTATCTAGAAGCCAGTCAGAGTTTGATAAAGTCTGACTGGGTGAAGAGTTCACATTGAAGCCAGTCAAAGTTTGATAAAGTCTGACGTGGTGATAGTTGACTTAGCTGTCGGTGCAAAGATAAAGATTCTAGAAGCAATATATTCTGAAGATGGAAAGAAGCAGAATATATTGATACAGCTAAGGAAACGGAATAGAAGACTGAAGCAATCCTTAATTGATATGAATTGTATAGCTAATTTATAGGAGTATCAATTAGATAAGGATTGTATGTAGCTGTGTACTATATAAACACAGATAGGTTATCCCTAGAAGGGATGCGATTATTGAAATATTATTCTTGTAACCTAGTAGCTCTTTGTGATTCATTAACATCACTAAGAGAGAATTATTTAATATAATTCAGTTTGTTGATTTACAAACGTGTGTTCTTGATTGTTATTCTCATACATACTTGATTATATATTGTGTATTCGGCCTAACAATTGGTATCAGAGCTTAGGCTGTTTAATATATACAATTTTACGATTCAAACACAGTAATAATCATGTCTGAAGAAAATCAAACTACTCCCAAGGTTGAACAGGTTAAGCCTAATTCTGTGAGTCGGTATGAAACAATCAGGGTTCCAATTCTCAGGCCAGTGGAGTATCCAATTTGGAAGGTGAAGATGACCATGTTTCTGGAGGCTACAGATCCAGAATATCTTGACAGAATATATGATGGTCCTCATATGCCGACTAAATTATCTCCTGTTGTTGATGGTCAAGAACAAAAGACTGTTCCAAAGGAAAAGAAAGATATGACTCCTGAGGACATCTCATCAATTGCAAAAGATGCAAAGGTTAGACATCTTCTCCACAGTGCTTTAGATAATGTTATGTCTAACAGAGTAATTGGTTGCAAAACTGCAAAAGAAATCTGGGATGCTTTGGAAGTCAGATGTCAAGGAACCACTGCTATAAAGAAGAACAGGAAAACGATACTTACTCAGGAGTATGAGCACTTTGATTCAAGAGCCAATGAAACCTTGACTGAGACATATGACAGATTCTGTAAACTGCTGAATGATTTATCTCTAGTTGATAAAGAATATGATCTTGAAGAATCAAATCTCAAATTTCTTTTATCTTTACCTGAAAGATGGGATTTGAAGACAACAACTATAAGAGATAATTACGAACTTGCTGAAACTGAACTTGATGAGATTTATGGGTTACTGAAAACTCATGAATTGGAAATAGAACAAAGAAACAGAAGATCAAGCAAGAAGACAAAATCTGTTGCTCTCAAAGTTGAGGAGAAGCCCATTAAGAAGGAATCATCAAGGAAGAAAGCCAAGGGAAAGGCTTTAGTCATTAAATCTGATAGTGAGTCATCAAACTCTGATGATGACTCAAACTCTGATGAAGCTTCTGACTCTGAGGATGATGAAGAACAGAT